>CM060938.1:230319399-231569399 GCA_030765085.1 Allium cepa
TTCAAGTTCGTACAAAAGTTCATTCCGAAATTATTTAAATTGATTAATTTAACATTCAAATCAATTTAAATTTATTTATCAATTTTATTCAATATTCGTTAAGTTAATTTAACATCCAAAACAATTCTTTTTAATTTCCAAGACATTAACTCAATCCCTTAAGTTAACTTCATTATATCAAAACTTTCAAATTTCATTAAATTAAATTTGTCAAATCAAATTCTCAAATTCCAAGTCCTACATTAATTTCAATAAATCGCGTTTTATTTCTTGTTAAAGAAATTCACCTTCAATTATTTATTTACTTTCTTAGTTACAACTTTCAACTCAAATGACAAAGAAACTAAATTTCACATGTTCAAAAAGTTCAATTTCTCTTATCAAAGAATTCAATTTTTATTCAATTATCAAATAATTCAGTCTTATTCAATTATTAATTAATTTCAACTTAATTATTAAAAATTTCAAAACTAAATAATTTCAACTTAATTATAAATTCAAACTCAATTATTAAATCATTTCAAACTTAATTCAATGAATAATTCTAAATTTTTATTGTCAATAATTAATTTTAAAACATCGTTCTTTCAACAACTGCTATGTTAATATTTGTTTCAGATTTTAAATATTAAAAATTTTCCATTCATTAAATTCGAATTCCAATTTCATTTCAAACCTTATTCTTTACTCAAATAAAATCATTATTTTATTTTAAATCAAATTATTGACCAATCGGGTTTTATTAAATTTTCTATCCTAAGTCAAGTTCATTTGGGTATTTATCATTTCAACCCGATTCCATTTCAATTTAAAAAGCAAAGCATAACAAAGGGAACTTGCAGTGTGATAACTGGGATAGTGTCAAAGTAAATAAACAAGCAATAACATCAATCAATAACAATTCAATAATCAATTCAAATAATCCCGAAATAATCGTATTAATTCACATTGTTATTTGTGCAAATCAATATAATCATTTCTAGAATCTACACTATCATTTCATGTAGATTAAAGATTTTATACGGTTTTTCACTTGTCATTAAATTTAAATTTCATACTTTATCAATTTATACAATATACATTCAACGTTTCAAGGTGTACATAATCAAATTCTACGTGTCAATTTATTAAACGTTTACGGGGGTCATATTATCCAACTTAAACTAATCAATTTCAACACATACGTCGATTCAAAATTTTAACTATCCTACGCCGAATTCAATTTCATAATATTTATTATTTTATAAATTACAATTTTAACATCCAATGTCAACAACAAACAAACAATCAATTATCAACCAAACAGGATTATTATTGTAGACATTGCAGAAAACGGTGTCAGATGTCAAAGGTGAACTGATACATAAATAACAGTGCAATAAATAACAGCAATATATTTCAATTGTCGTTTCAATTGAAATCAAATTTAATAAATAAAAGAATATTAATCGTGAGTGATTGCTCACCTTTCGACGCTAGAGAAAATAGGAGATGGCACGGATACGCACACTGATACGGACACCGAAATGGAGTTACAAATCCAAGCATGATTCTCAGAGCAAAGTAAGATTGGCACGAATCGACGAGCAAAACTGTTAAATAGGAATTGCCGACATCAATCAAAACATTCAACATAGCAACAATTACAAAACATGTCCTACGTCAAAGTTTAACAATATAATTCTATGTGCTACCGAGATCGAAATGGTGTGAAATTTGGTATGAATAAAGATCAAAACTTATATTTCAAAACTGCAAAGAATCACTTGATTCCGACGTAAGACGGAGGAGATACGATGCGTCAAACATGAACTCAGGTCATGTTGCAGCAGAGTAAAATAATTTTAAGTACAAAAGAACAACTTCCAGATCCTCGACCACTAATCAAACGATGTCGGATTTTGCTGGAATTTGACATTTATAAATTAGGTAACTTCAACTCTTTTTTCAAAAATAGAATCAACCCATTCCGATAAAACATGAGTGAGATACGATGCGTCAAACATGAACTCAGGTCGTGTTTGCAGCAGTGTAAAATAATTTTAAGTACAAAAGAATATCTGCCTGGGTCTAACTTCCAGATCCTCGACCACAAATCAAACGATGTCAGATTTTGCTGGAATTTGACATGTATAAACTACGTAACCTAAACTCCTTTTTAAAATAGGATCAACCCATTCCGATAAAACATGAGTGAGATACGATGCGTTAAACATGAACTCTAACTGCTGTTCAGAAAAAAATAAACATGCAAACATGGAAACATATGCAAATATACACACCGTTTGCAAATAAATAAACCCATATACTATATCCACTAACCATTAACTGTTTGCAAATGTCTTAACGAAGTAAACAACTTGTACAGAAACAACTTTATAATTAATATATTATATACTCTAAATATAACATGCAGACCCTTTAAAACAAAATGTAGAACAAAACATGCGTGTGCAGACCTATATACTCATGTTTTAGTAATACGTCTATGACCAATTATATGCATAAGTTTATATAACCTCTATACAATGACAGTAAGCATAAATAAACATTTTTACCCACATATATGTGTAGCTCAACTCATATACTTATCTAAAAAAAACTATATAGTCCTATATGCTTATGTATGTAATAATTTTTTTTTTGTATATAAACCCCTTTAATTACAAACTTACCCAGATTGTATATAAATTAATATGTCTAAAGACTGACATAACAATATGAAACCATATATAACATATAAAACAATGTATTTTATGCTAAGATCGATATATATAAAATGTGTAGATTTTATATGTACAGCTCTACAGACTTATATATTAACACACAACTTATGCAAACTAATATAGACCCATCAACTTCATATATTATAAACCAATATGTATTAAATCACAGTAAAGGCAAGATAACTTGTATGTAAACAACAGTATAATAATAATGTATATAAACCAATATAACTCAACAGCCCATACTTGTGCACACCAAAACATGCTACTGCAATCCATATTAAACTACACATACGGCCTTCATCAACCTTCAAACTCGCATATATATATAACGTAATGTATACATTAATATTTTAAAACATACCCCACAAGAATATGAGGCGAGCTCGGTTTGAAATGGAGACGAGAGGAAGGGAACACTCGGTCCTTGTGCTCGCGTGGAGGTGGGTGGTGGTCGGTAGTTTGGGTCGAGCTCGGTGGTAGGCCAATGGCGGCAGCGGCGAGAGGTTCGGGTTGGTTGGCTCAATATGGCGAAGGCGAGGCCCTGAACTGCTGTTGGAGGGAAGGAGGAAACGGTGGCGGTAGCTGCAGCATAGGGTGGCGAGATCAGTAGAGGGGCGGCTGGTGGTTCAAAGCGTGGCAAGGTGGAGGGGCGGAGATGGCCGAGCATGGTGGTTTTTGGGCCATGGGTGGTCTCGGCAGCGACTTCGGCTGTTGAGGTGGTGAGGTGGAACAGCTGGAGGAGGGTACGGTGGTGGAGATGGTCTCTCAGTCCAAGGTGGATCGACCGACTATGCTGGAAACAAGGGGAGGAGCAGGCTTGGTCGGTGCGCACGGTGATGGCGGAGGTTGAGGAGGAGATAGGTGGCTTCGGCTCGGTGTAGATGGGCTTCACGGCATGGGTTTTAAATTTTTATTTTCTGTCCTTAAATTTGGAGAAGAGAAAAAGAAAGGAAAAGAAGAGAGAGAGGCATGATGAAAGGTCTCAGGAATTAGATGTACAGAGAGGGAGATGTGTATAAAGTTTCCATTTCACATACGCATGAACAAATAAACAAAATGAAGAGAGAGAGATGAATAATTGGCTACAGGAGAAAATGAAGCAAGTTAGATAAGAAAAGTACGTGACAGTGGGAATAGTAATGGTCCATATTAAATTTATCGAGAACAGTGAAAAGCTGAAGTCATAGCAGTTAATGCAGGCAGAGGTAGCAGGTATATACAGAGGGGTTTACAGAGAGGTTTAGAGTTTCCATGCCAATGCAATGATTCTTCTGCAAATGTGACGGCTATTGGCTTTCTGAATGGTCAACGGCTCCTAGAATTCTGAGCGTTGGAAAGGTGGGTGCCGGTTTGTGCTGCGTAACGGATCAGTTTGCGCTCCGTTAACAATTATAATTTGCAACGCCGAACTCCGATTGACATAAATAAATATACCGTTTTGATCAGCGCGACGAGGCGGTCACAATGGTATGAAGATATTGGTGATACAATCGAATTATAAAAATTTGAAATTTTCTACTACGGAAATGCATAAAATTTGCAGAAAAATAAGAACGACAGAGCCAAAGATGTCCGAATTTGAAAAAACGACAAACTTACAACTTGCTCAAAAGATGTTTTAGAATTTTTCTATGTAAAAATATTTTGGTTTCGAAAACGGTTTATTTCCATCGATTACTAACTGATTTAAATTTGAAGTAAATTTACGCGCGAAATAAACTTTCATATTTCCGGACGAAAATTTACCAGTTGCTATGTTTAATTAGATGCATTTCAAATATGAAGTTTGAATAGCATCGGAATTTGTTTGTGAAAATATGAAATTCTACACTAAATAATCAATTTTAAAATTTTTAACTGGGTCTGAATTTCAGGGCCGTTACAGATTGTTATAACTGTCCAAGCTAATGTTAGATTAGCCATTGATGGCAAAAATGGCCACCAATAGCCAAATAATGTGAAAGAACCAATAATCCAATATTCCAAACAAAACAGAGTGATTTAGGGAAATAAATATAAAAATAAAATTAAAAATAGTGAGAAAGTGAGTGGAAACGCAGATTTATAATAGTCCGGCGTACTCCGGCCCATGTCCACTCCAAAAGTTTTTCTTTTTATTGATTTATACTACTAATTGTAGTTACAATCCGTGAACTCCGAGAATGAAAATGGCAGAACATAGCCTAGGTAAAAGAAGAAGAGAGCTAGAAAGAAGATCTCTTTCCTTGAGCTACGCCTACTGTATTTATAGAGGAAGACGATGAAATATCTCGCTTAAAATCCACATGTAGAACCTTTAGACCCAGATGGAACCGCAGATAAAAAATGGGGCCAATATAGGCCTCCTAGATGGATCATCTTCGATCCCTATAAAGGATGCTGATCCCTAAGCATCAATAATAGGTGACGTTGAACCTTAGAGTGGGACCCTTGTGCCGCTGGCTTCCTATTTCCATAGTCATTTCCTAAGTTGCTATGGTGTTCGTCGAGTTATTAAGTGATCATCGTTGATTTGAACTACCAAATCCGAGTGATCCATAACCATATTGATCTGATCTAATCAACACTCCATCACATTGATTTGATCCAAGGGGAAGCATCAATTCCATAATTAGCCAATTTGAGAGTGTCATCCTCCCATGTCCGCTCGACTACTGTCTATAGGCTTGAATATAACCAATTGTCAAACATAATAATCATCTCCTCGGGCATTTTGCGTTAATGACTACGAGATCGATTGGGTAAAATCTATGATATGATGGCCACGCCGTTATCAAGCATCTTGACCCGGCTATATCTGTACTGACTGGACAAGTTAAAATCGATTGTCATCAAGGCCAATAGCCCAGAGCGATGATTGTGGGGTCCAAAAATCAAGCATAGATGATAATATGAAGCAAAAGCGTGAAAGCTCACTACTCCTCAAAGATAGATTAGGTACGATCCATATTCAACACTATGGATAATTTCGACGGAATGGTTTTTTGACATTTTTGAAAGAAAAATTAATTGGTTTCGAAAGGAATGTTTTGGCCTTCCGGCCTAGGTGAAAGAAGGGTTTTACTTGGTTTCAAAAGGGATACTTTCAAAGGTTTAGACATTTTCATCAACAAAGGTTTGAGTAAGTATATGTACACCATGCAAGGTGATTTTGAGTTAAGCGTAGGGTATATAATTTCCTTGTTTAAGTTTGGTTTAAAGGTCTTAAATCAGTTTGAGATAAAAAGGTTTTCAAGGAAAATTTAAAAGAAGATTACCCTAAGTAAATTGACTTAGATATAGAATACCATACAGGACTGGTATAGGATCGCGCCCTATACGTTAGCTATTAGCCCCAGCTAATTTGGTACAAAATTCCAGTGTGTAGGGCTTTGTCACAAGTAAGATTAAAATTATGATTACACAAAGAAGGAAATGTATAATTTTATACAGATAGGTTATTGGTGAGCCTGCAAAACCATTAGGATCAGGTGACCCTGGGAGATGTTAAGTTAGGGACGGACCGTCAAGAAGAGGAGTATTTAATGGATACTAAGGATAGACCATCCAGAAGAAGAGTATCCAACAGGTGTTAGATTATTTTGGTTAGATTGCCTGTTAGGTCCGAGTCAGCCAATGGTTAGTAGTTAGCCAAACAAAACTATAGTGTTCGGACAGATAGTTCATTTGTTACCTGATATGTATGTTCACATAATAATGCTTTACAGTTTTAACCAGTTTTTGTTGCAGGATAAAGGTTTGCAAAAGATATTTTTTGAAAGGATATTAGTGAGGGGAAACTCGTTCCATTAAGCGACGTTGTCTCACTTAATATCAAATAACCAAGATGTATAGTATTGTTCACACCGGGCTTTACGTCTGACTCGAAGTTTATGTTTTTCCCCTTAAACTCTTTGGTGCTCAAAATTCATTTGAGTAGACTGAGGGTTGAGGTTTTTTTATACTTTAGTAGGTTGACGAATAAAGCTTCCAGAGATGAGCAGGTGGCTGCAGATAGTAATTTTAGGAGTCGTTTTGTTTTGTTTTATTCTATTATGTTGTATTTAAGGCAGTATGTCTATATAGTACTTTGGTAAACCAAGGGGTCATCATCATATGTCGCTCTTGGCATATTTATAGGTAATAATAATACTTTATCTGAACCTAGGATACGATTATGGGATTATTTAATTTGAATGTGAAACATGTGCTTTGAAATTTAATCAATAAAATGTTGTTTTTTTGAAATTTGTGATTTTGTTTCGTATTCAAGCACTTCTGAATATTATGGATACCAATAACATAGCCGTATTTAGTCGCTGGAAGTTAATACAATAAATGACTGCAACATCTGTAGAGCTTAGCTCTAGGCCTCTGGATAGGGGTTATTGCAACTTGGTATCAGATCATAGGTTTATGAAAAACTTTAACTAAAAGTGTTTTTTGAAAACATAATCCTAAGGAACTACAGTTAAGATCGAGGGTGTAGGATAATGCTATAGTAATGTACTTGTATTTGTTGTATATAAGTATACGCTATACCTTTAGTTTCCATCTCTCTTTGGCCATTCATTTGTATCTCACGAGGCTTGAATACAGATATGGATGCTAGAAGTGGAAGAGTGAATCTTGGATGAAGCACCACCACAAATGGAAATGCCAAACTAAATACCAGGAGAAACCAAGGTTAGGCACAAGCAGGGAATGTTGGTGCTAGAGTCCCATAAGTGGATATAGGAGCTTTGTATCAGTTTTTTGTAAATATGGTGCAGGCAGGTGTTGAAGTTGGAATGGTTGGAGGAAACGTTGTGGTAGGAGTTCAGGAAGCTCTGGTGGTTAACCATTATGCTGTATTGAGTAGAGATTACGGTAGGCTTGGAGGGAAAACCTTTATTGGAATTGACGATGCTATAAGAGTGGAAAATTGATTGATGCTTTGTGAGAGGATCTTTATAGACATATGGCACAATAATGAGCAAAAGAGGTGGCTTGCTCCGAGACATCTTCAGGGAGTAGCTTTATTTTGGTGGAATAGTGTGATGGCTGGAGTAAATGAAGAGGAGACGACATGGGCTAAGTTTAGGAGTAGGTTTCAGGAGAGGTTCATGTCTGTAATGGTGTAGTCTGCTTTGCTCGGGAAGTTTGCTGAGTTGGAGCAAGAGGAGATGTCTATTTTGGAGTATGCTAGAAGATTTGAGGAGTTGGCTAGGTATGGGCATGCTACAGTGGATACCGTGTTGAAGAGGAATAAGAAGTTCATAAGGGGATTGAAGCCCAATTTGGTAAGGGCTACATTACCTCATATCAAAGACCCTTCTGATGTGGTTATGGAGATGGCTTTGAGAAATGAGGAGATGCTTGCTTGTCTAGAGAAGAGTAAGGCAAAGGAGGTCCAGGCCAAGCAAGGCTAGAAGAGGAAATTCTTTCATAAGAAGGATGCTCAGAAAGGTGGAGTGGCAAAGAAGGGAAAGTTTGAGGTTGTGTGTTTCAAGTATGACAAGATGGGACATTTTACGAATGATTGTCGTATTAGAAAAGAGAAGGAAGTGATCGGGAAGAAGAATATCAGATGTTTTAACTACGATCAGATTATCCACTATAGGAATCAATGCAAAGAGCTGACTAAGGATGGAAGAGGCAAGGTATTTGCATTGGAGCTTGCCACATTAGGACCAATAGCGTAGGAGAAGGGAAAGGCAGCGTTGGGAGGTACGCTTTAGATTAATGGTATATCTGTTAGCTTTTATTTGATACCGGTGCATCGCATTCTTTTATATCTCACTGTTTGATAGATAAGATTAACCTATAACCCTCATACTTAGTTACTTCCTTAAGGGTTGCAAATCCGATTGGAGGGTATACAACACTTGGGATGCAGTGTGACCAATTAGAGTTTGACCTGCTATGTTACACCTTTGTTTGCAGTTTGCATGTGTTTGACTTTGTAGGTTTCATAATTATATTAGGTATGGATTGGATAAGTAAGTACGATGCTATGATATTTTTCCATGATAGGAAAATATTGCTTAGACACCCTGACTGTAGTGATTGGATCATCTATACCGTAGAAAACCCTAATTGTGAGGTGAATGCTTTATTGGGTGCTGTGGAGTTGGAAGATGAGTTGAATCGTATTTTCGAGGATAGAGAATTCACGGATGTCTTCGAGGCTATAGTATGATTTCCATCAAAACGTGCGATTAAGTTTCGAATAGATTTGGTGCCCAGTGCAGAACCAGTGAGTAGGCTGCCAAGTAGGATGACACCTACAGAGAAGAGGGAGTTAAAGGTGCAATTGGTAGATTTGGAAAGAAAGATTTTTACTAGGCCAAGTAGCTCACCTTGGGGAGTAGTTGTAGTGTTTGCTAAGAAGCCGGATGGATCGTTGAGATTATGTATCGATTATCGTAAGTTGAGTGAGAAGATGATAAAGAATCGATACCCATTGCCCAAAATTGACGATTTGGTCGATTAGTTGAGTGGAGCCAAGATATTTTCTCAGTTGGACTTAGCAATAGGTTTCCATCAGCTTAGAGTGGCGGAGGATGGTATTCTTTTGATGGTGTTTAGGACAAGATATGGATCATATAAATGGTTAGTGATGTTGTTCGAACTAATTAATGCATCGGCATTCTTTGTGGATTTGATGAATCAGATTTTCTGAGAGCACTTGGATATGTTTGTATTGGTTTTCATAGATGATATTTTGGTGCACTCTAAGGATGAAAGAGAGCATGAAGTTCATCTTAGAATTGGGCTTAAGACGCTGAGGCAAAATCAGCCTAAGGCAGTTTTCGAATTATCATTTTTGAAAAAAGAAAGTGAAGTTCTTGGTTACATGGTTTCAAGAAGGGGTTGTCGGTCGATCCAGATAAAATCGAAGCTATTAATAATTGGAAGAGACCAGAGATGATGACTGAGATGGGAAGTTTTCTTGGATTAATGAATATTATCGGAGGTTCATAAAGGATTTTTTGCGGATAGCAGCACCGATGACAAAGCTAACATGAAAGGATGTGAAATTTTTGTGGACCAATAAGTGTGAGGAAGCATTCCAGAGCTTGAAACACTTATTGACATTGCACCTGCATTAATTGTTCTGAGGGGGAATCAAGATTTTGTAGTATATACAGATGTGTGTGGAACTTGTGTAAGGGCTATGTTAATGCAGAGAGGTAAAGTGATTGTCTATGCTTCATGACAACTTAGACCATATGAGGTTAGATATCCAACGCATAAATTGGAGCTGGCTGTAGTGATTTTTTCTTTGAAGGTGTCGAGACATTAACTTTTGGGAGAGAGGTTTGAGCTTTACATGGATCATAAGTCGTTGAAGTATTTGTTCTCTCAGAAGGAGCTGAATATGAAACAGCAGAGGTGGTTACCGTTTTTAGCTACTTATGACTTTAGTATTGAGTACACACCAAGAAAGGGCAACCAAGTTACAGACATACTTAGCAAGAAGCATAAAAATGCAGTGTTGGCAAAAGATAGCAAAATGGAAAATTTTGGAAGTGTTGTCGACTAGTAGAGTTCAGTGGAGATCTAAGGCTAGATCTAGTCAGGGAACTGCTGTGTTATCTTGTTTGAAAGTCCGACAAGTAATAATTGAAAGGTTTGCTTCTAAACAGGAGGAGGATCCAGTGTTGGCTGAACAGATCAAGAAATTGAAGAAAGGAATGGAAAGTGATGAATTGAAGGATTTTAGTCTTCCAGAATAGGTGGTTGAGAAAGAAAGACATTGTAGGAGACATAAGGAAGGACGTTTTGGAGGATTGCCATCATTTAAAGTTCACTATTCATCTAAAAGGAACGAAGATGTATCGGCATACGAAGCGAAGTCTCTTTTGGGAGGGCATGAAAAGGGATGTAGGCTTATGGGTGAAGCAGCGTCTGAACTATCAACAGGTAAATGCCGAACATCAAAAGCCAAGTGGGTTGCTACAGCTAGTAGACATTCCAGAAGTGGGATTCTATTTCTATGGATTTTATTGATGAGTTGCCAAGATATAGTAGTGGAAATGAAAGTATACGGGTCATAGTGGATAAACTAAACAAAAGTGCTTATTTCATTCCAGTTAATTCAACTAAGAAGGCACTGTTTTAGCGAAGTTATTTATGAAAAATATAGTTAGACACCATGGAATTCCTAATATAATAGTAAGTGATGGAGATACCTTATTCACTAGTGAGTTCTGGAAGAGTCTACAAGTTGTTTTTGGAACAAGCTCAAGATGAGTACTACTCACCATCCATAGACCGATGGGCAAACGGAAAGAGTTAATAAAGTCCTAGAGGATTTGTTAAGAGCTCGTGTGTTAGATTTTGGAGGATCATGGGAATACCATCTACACTTAGTTGAGATTTGGTATAACAATATTTATCAGACTAGTATAGGGATAACACCATTTGAAGCTTTGTATGGAAGGCCATGCAAATCAGTAGTTTGTTGGTTAGAGACTGGGGATATGTTAGTCCTTGGTCCAGATTTGGTTAGAGTAGCTACAGAGAAGATTGAGTTGATTGGAGCTAGGATGAAGGAAGCTCAGTCAAGGCAGAAGAGTTATGCAGACAGAAGTAGGTAAGACTTGGAGTTCTCTACTGGAGATCATGTGTTTATTAAGGTGTCACTGATGAAGGGTGTAATTAGATTTGGAAAATCAAGGAAGTTGGCACCGAGATTTGTAGGACCATTTCCTATTGTAGAGAGGAACGAGCAACTTGAATATAGAGTGGAGTTACTGAGCAGTTTGGCCGGAGTTTACGATGGGTTTCTTGTTTCTCATCTAAGGAAGTGCGTTATGTAGGATCTAGATTAACCCTAGAGGGGGGGTGAATAGGGTTATAGCAAATTTTCTCGAATTAGAGAAGTAAATATGCTGAAAATAAATCACACACAAAATTTACCCAGCTTCGGCAAACCCTGCCTACTGCTGCATTCCCAGATTTCTATTAGAATTAAACAGTCTCCCGCTTACAAACACTCTAACAGACTCGCAAACCCTGTTACCGCCTATAGAGTTTTGCACACTCGCAACCCCTGCTTACTGAACAAATTCTAACTAGACAATCAGACACAACCTAAAACCTAGGTGGTGATTTACCAAGATTTGATTCACAATTTTCAAAAGAAAATATAAAAGACAACAATTTAAAGACAACAAACAACCCTAAACCCTAATTTAATTAATAAACTAAAAGCCCTTAAAAAAAATGACCGGCCCAAAGTAAAAAAAAAAAAGAGATTTTTTTTATTCCCTTTTTCTTTTAACTCTTCGGCTCGTTCCTTTTTCTTGTTCTCTTGATAATGGCGGTCGTTGTTCTTCTCGTTTCTTTTGATTAAAATTAGGGCTTTCGTCCTTCCGCTCTTTGTTCCAAATTAGGGCTTTTGCGAAGCTCCGATACTAATTCGATTGTTGTTGATTGTGCGTGATTTAGTCTGGCTCGATCGATTTCGTGTTGCTTTCTTCGGTTGCTTCGGTGAGTTCGATTATTGCTTCGGTAAGAATTTTTCTCTGATGCTTGTATTCGAACTCTTGTATTAATGCCGATGATGATTGGGGCATTTTATAGGGTTCGTTACCCTTATTTTCCATTCGTCTGATTGCTTCAAAATTAGTTGCTTTGGTCGTTCGATTATTGTTGGATGATTGTGATTTATTCTGACTAGTTTTCAATCGTATATACTTGAAATACTCGGTCAACTTGATTTGTAATTTTTGGCTTTGAATTTTTAAGATATTTTTATTTCCACCGGCTTTGACTTGGCTGCGGCTTCTGATTTTGAATTGGTCGTTGATCATCTTGACTTGGCTTGATCTTTGCATTGAGTACATATGATGGCATTTTTGGTTTACCACATGCTGCTTGCTTTAGTCTCTGGCCATTTTCTTTGGTCGGTTTAACATGAACATGTCTTGAGCATTTTGTATGTTTCATTGCTGCACTGACTTGTGTCTGCATTGTATATTTATGATGCTTTGATTTTCTGTTGCTTGGCTTACTTGTTGATTTTCATAGTTCACTCTGATATATATATGCACTTGCCACTGTCTTATGTTCCCTGCTGCACTTGCAGTGATGTTCTTTGTTCATGTTGCATATATCACTGAGTTGCCATTTCATATGCTTGCACTACTTCATTCTGTATTCGTTTTGATCCACTTTGTCACTGCATATCCATATATGCTTGACCTGTTTCATTTAGTTGTACTGCCCTATGTTGTCACTTGTTCTTGCTATGACATTGTGACTTGTTGTTCTTCCTCCATTAAGAAGTATTGTTGCATTTTAGATGTATCTTGGTCTTATGAACTTGAATTAGTAGTCTACACCTCTAGCTTTTTGTCTGAACTGTTTGTAGTCAGTTGCTTTGTCTATTCATTGGCCTTGAGTTGAACCTATCTTGGGTTTGACCTTGTTTTTGATTTCTGTGCTTTTTGTTTGATTTGTGCACACGAGTTGGCGGGGCAGTGCACACGTGTATGAATGTACACGTGTGTACTGCAGCCACTTATAATTGTCTGTCCCTGATAAAAAAAATACTGATATGCACAGATATTGCATAGTCAAAAATGATGACGAACAACCCAAATAACTGAGGCAAACAATGTTTTCAAAATCATCATTTCTTTCAAATTTTAAAAATATTTCTCTTTCAATTTTACTGCGTTTGAGAATATTTTGGCAGATTACTCGGATGCTTGAATCTGACTAGAATGCAGTTGAAGAAAAATACGAGTGTGAGTGATATGTAGTGAGGTTATTAATGTAAATCAAATTGTGATGTATTCAAAAATGTATATGTATAGTGAGAGCATGAATTTGTACTATTCAAGATTGTAATAAATATTTGTTTGAATAAAATTTCTGTATGAATTTAAATTCAAATTCTGTGTAATTTATTTTGTTCAACAAATATTTATTTAATCTATGAAAAAACAAAATAGTACATTACCAAATACATTTAAATGAATATATATATGTTTATTATCATCAAACAAAAACATATAAGCGCATATTCAATATTCTCCCCCTTTTGATGATAACAAACATATATTTAAGATTTTGACCATGTTAAATGTATTTGACCAATTATATACTCTAATTGCTCCCCCTATTTAAATGCTTCCTCTCTACATGATGCTCCCCCTACATATATGCATACAAATAGAAATATATAAATGAGCCTAGATGGAAATGGAAAATTATTTGACCTTTGCTTAATTCTATTTGACAAAATCTTAACTTTTCTCTCCCCTTTTTGTTATTAGCAAAAGAATAATAGTGTTATAAAAATAGGGATGAAGTGACAGACATGAACCAAACATTTAACTCAATTGAATATAAATATCAAATTTCAATAAAACTCAAACAAAAATCATAATTACCCTTGTCAGGCGCATATTCCACTTTCAAAAGTGATGGGGATAAAATCATCAAAAAAATATAGTTCTGTCTATTTGTGGTATATTTATTTCAGGAAATTTGAATATCTACTAATCATTCATAACCGTTAGGACTTTTAAATGAGATTAGTAGTATTCCAATTTAATTTAAAAAATGAAATCAAGTATCTTCTAACCACGCATGACCGTGAGGACTTTTAAATGGGATTAGAATCAACTTGTCTATTTAAATCAATTAATTTTGATATGCGTTCCATACATGCATAACCGTGAGGACTTTTAAATGAGCATGGAAGCACATAATCAAAAATCCAAGTAATTCACCCATGCATAACCGTGAGGACTTTTAAATGAGAGTGAATACTTTGGTTATTTATTTTTATTGAAGAATATAATAAATTAAAGCACAGATAATTTCCTTTATAATAATAAATTGAAGAACGAATAATTTCCTTTGTAAACTACCATAAATTTACATACTATATATGATTTTGATGAGTGATGGTCGAGAAAGATGATAGAAATAGAAATGATCATGGAATTTTTACCAACAAAAAGTTTTATAATTCTTGTTTAAATTTCTGAAGAAATTTACTAATTATACCGTCTCGAGTCATAATATATGATAAATATCAACACTCATCTTATTTTCAATCACTATATATCTTTTCAGATAATTATCAGGGAGTCAGATTAGTCAATTTCTATAATCCCTAAATCCAAACGTAATCTGGAAAATCTGTCTTCGGGGAGGGGTTTTGTGAAAATATCAGCAAGTTGAGCCTCAGTTGAAATATGTTCAATGCAAATGTCTTTCTTAGCAATGTGATCTCTAAGAAAGTGGTGTCTCACATCAATGTGTTTTGTACGTGAATGATGAACAGGATTATTTGACAAGTCTATTGCACTTTTACTATCACATTTTAATGGAACTTGTTTATAAGCTAAGCCTAAATCAGAAAGAGTTTGCATCATCCATAAAATTTGAGCACAACAACTTCCTAAAGCAATATATTCTGCTTCAGTGGTGGATAATGCAACACAATTCTGTTTTCGACTTGACCATGAAACTAATGAATGTCCTAGCATGAAACATGTCCCACTAGTGCTTTTTCTTTCAACCAATGAACCAACATAATCAGCATCAGAATAACCAACTAAATCAAAATTTTCACAAGAAGGGTACCATAATCCATATTTGTGTGTGTGTGAAAGATATCTTAAAATTCGTTTAGTGGCTTTCAAATGAGATTCTTTAGGATTAGATTGAAAACGTCCACACAAACACACAGAAAACATAATATCAGGTCTAGAAGCAGTAAGATAGAGAAGTGAACCGATTATCCCTCGATATTTCTTCTGATCAACAGCAATTCCTTTCTCGTCTTTGTCCAACTTTGTTGATGGACTCATAGGAGTTCTCAATGGTTTGGAGTTCTCAACTCCAAATTTCTTCAATAGTTCCAACACATACTTGGATTGTGAAATGAAAATACCATCACTGCTTTGCTTGATTTGAAATCCAAGAAAATATTTCAATTCTCCAACCAAGCTCATCTCGAATTTAGCCTGCATGACTTGTTCAAATTTCTCGCACAAGAGTTCATTAGTAGCACCATAAATGATATCATCCACATAAATTTGAACAATCAAAAAATCACTTCCTTTATGAAGTAGAAACAGTGTCGTGTTAGCACTCCCCTTTTCAAAACTGTTTTCCAAAAGATATGTACAAAGGCAGTCATACCAAGCTCTAGGAGCTTGCTTAAGACCATATAATGCTTTTTCTAGTTTATACACATGATTTGGAAAATCATGATTTTCAAAACCGAGGGGTTGTTCAACAAAAACTTCTTCTTTCAAAGCACCATTTAGAAAGGCACTTTTTACATCCATTTGTTTAAGTTTGAAACCCTTATAACATGAAAAACTTAGTAAAATCCTAATGGCTTCTAACCTAGCAACTGGAGCAAATGTTTCATCAAAATCTATGCCTTCTATTTGGTTATATCCTTTTGCGACCAACCTAGCTTTGTTTCTAATTACATTTCCTGATTCATCAAATTTATTTTTGAACACCCATTTAGTTCCAACAATTGGATAGTCATTTGGCCTACGAACTAATTTTCAAACTTTATTTCTCTCAAATTGATTAAGTTCATCTTGCATTGCTAAAAACCAACTTTCATCATTAAGAGCCATTTCAACAGAATCAGGTTCAATTTCAGAAATAAAACCACTGTCATAGCAAAACGCACACAAGTTTTTATCAAATGAAGAGCGAGTGCGTATACCTTCCGTCGGATCACCTATAACCAATTCAGGAGGATGATTGGATTTGAACTTTAATCTATCAGTATCAACCGTCCTACTTTCAGCTTTCTCACTAGATGTCCCTTCTTCAATGCCTTCATGATCTATCCCATCGTCAATCGTTTTTTCAGTCGTCCTTTCCAGGTCAGATTCATCAAATTTCACATTGATTGATTCAACAATTGTCTTTGTTCGTTTGTTGTATATCCTGTAAGCCTTACTCCTTGTTGAATAGCCCATGAAAATTCCCTCATCAGCCTTTGATTCAAATTTTCCTAGTTGATCACCTGTGTTAAGAATGAAACAAGGACATCCAAATATACGAAAATAAGAAATGTTAGGTTTCCTTTCATGCCACAATTCATAAGACGTTTTGCCAAGTATTGGTCTAATCATTACTCTATTCATTACATAGCACGAAGTATTCACTGCCTCTGCCCAAAAGGTTAGAGGTAGCTTATACTCACTCAACATGGATCTAGCCAATTCCTGTAATGTACGATTTTTCCTTTCAACCACCCCATTTTGTTGAGGTGTTCGTGGAGCAGAAAATTCATTTTTTAAACCATTTTCTTCACAAAAACTTTCAAATTCCAAATTTTCAAATTCGCCTCCATGATGACTTCTCAAGGTTGTAATTGTAACTCCTTTTTCATTTTGAACAAGTTTTGCAAATTTTGAAAAATAGTCAAAAGATTTAGACTTTTTGGCTAAGAAATAAACCCATGTAAATCTAGAATAATCATCAACCAATACATAACAATAACGTTTTCCATTCAAGCTTGAAATTTCATTTGGTCCAAATAAGTCCATGTGAATTAATTCAAGGACCCTTGGTGCTAACAATGTTTTTAGGGTGAAATGATGATCGACTAAGCTTGCCCAAGGAACATGCTTTACACACTTTATTATTTTTAAATTTCTGATGTGGTAACCCTCTGACTAATTCTTTCGATTCAAGTTTTTCTAAGAGACTCATGCTAGCATGTCCAAGTCTCCTATGCCATAAATATGCCTCTTCGTCAGTGGCTACCAAACATCTAGAAAGATTTAGATTATCAAATGAAAGCGAGTAAACATTCCCTTTTCTTTTGCCCATAAAAACAATGTTATTAGAAGATTTATCAATGATTTTGCAAGTATCACTATCAAAAATCACATTCATACCTTTTTCACATAGTTGGCTAATAGAAATGAGATTTTGATGCAAATTATCAACGTATAAAACATTAGTCAAGGAAAAAATACCGTTACCAACTTCACCTTTACCAATAATCTTACACTTGCTATTGTCTCCCATGATCACATTTCCACCTTTAAAATTCTCTAGGCTAAGGAACTTCGATTTGTCACCTGTCATATGTCTAGAATAACCTGAATCTAGAAACCATTCTTGTTGTTCCTTAGCCTGCCAACAGACCTACATAAAGAGAGAGGAGGATGACCTAGAGAAACTCTTAGGTCCAATGATATTAGTGATAGAAGCATTGTGAATAAACAATCCCTTTGGCACCCAAACTTGTTTAGTCCTTTTATTTTTATTCCAATAGACATGAAATTTGTTTGTAGAATTCTTAGGAACCCAAACTTGTATAAATTTTGTGTTCTTGTTCCTATGACTACAATTTTCAACACGATGTCTAAATATTTCACATCTAGGAAAGACATTCTTATATTTTGCATTATCATCAACTTGTGTTTTCCCAAAACCTAGTCCTTTTCTGTTGTTAGCAAAAATTTGATTTCTCAATAACATGTTGAATGACTTTTCTCCTCTTGAAAAGTTATTCAGAGATTTCTCAAGATTTTGGACTTTGGTTTTTAGTGCTGTGTTTTCAGTTGCAAGTGAGGTGCATCTATTTATAAAATCCTTTTTCCTAATGTCAATGTTTTCCTTAAGACTTAAGTTTTCTTTTTCAAGATTCACAAAGCTATTCCTAAGTCTTGATAATTCTGAATCTAAAGTTTTACATTTTTTACAGT
The DNA here is from genome assembly GCA_030765085.1 of Allium cepa. Classification (NCBI taxonomy): domain Eukaryota; kingdom Viridiplantae; phylum Streptophyta; class Magnoliopsida; order Asparagales; family Amaryllidaceae; genus Allium; species Allium cepa. Next base: position 230,337,812 of record CM060938.1, read on the forward strand.
CTAGGTTTTGAATATTTTCAAGTTCAGTTTCTAACCTAGAACTTTCAAGGACAAGTTCTCTCCTATTAGATTTTAGTTTTTCAATTTTAGATTCAAGAGTATCAATTGTTTTAGTAAGATCACAACACATCAAAACAAGTTCTTTATAAGAATAGTCACTTACCACACTAGATTCCTCTGAGCTTGCTTCTGAATCCGATTTTGACATAAGACACGAGTTAGACTCCTCTGAGCTATTATTCGAAACTTCCTCTCCTTCTTCATCATCCCAAGTTGCTGCAAAGGCCTTCTTCTTCTTTTTCTTTCCTTTGTTTTTGAGAAGTGGACATTTTTGTTTGAAGTGACCAGGCTTCGTGCAGTTATAACACGTTAATTCATTATCGGAATCGTCAGAATCTTTTGACCTATTACCACTTATTTTCTTCTTTCGTGGCTTGAATCTTGACCATTTTTTAAGATTATTGACAGACATTGCAAGCTCTTCAATTGGATCTTCTTCTTCATCATCGCTCTCTTCTTTGCTCTTTAAGGCAATCGTCTTCTTCTTTGACTCGGAGTTGTTGCGTTCCTCCTTTGCTTTTAGCTCAAGCTCATATGTCATCAAGTTGCCGATCAACTCCTCCATGCTTAGTTTACTCAGATCTTTTGATTCTTGTATTGCCGTGACTTTTGCCTCAAACTTCATCGGTAAAACTCGTAGTACCTTCCTCACAAGCTCTACCTCAGTGAATACCTTCCTAAGTGCTCTAGCGTTGTACACCAAAGTTGAAAAGCGTCCAAACATGTCCTTTATGATCTCGCCTTTTTCCATCACAAAGTTCTCGTATTCATTGCTGAATAAGGCTAGACGAGAATCCTTGACTTGAAAAGTTCCTTCATGTGTCACCTCCAAGGTATGCCAAATTTCCTGTGCAGTTTCACAATGAGAAATTCTATTAAATTCAGTCTTATTAAGAGCACAGATCAAAGCGTTCATTGCTTTGGCATTAGTAGTTTTTAATTTCTTATCGTTAGCATCCCACCTATCCTTAGGTTTAGGAATCTCAGTACCACCAACAGTTATAGTGGAAGGTTTATAGCCAGTTTCAATAATATCCCAAACATCATAATCGACAGAACTAAGATAAATACCCATCCTAACTTTCCAATAAGCATAATCATTTCCATTAAACATGGGTGGCCTAGCAATAGATTGCCCCTCAGAAAAAGCATTATTTGGTGGATTCATGACTCTAGAGTTAAATAAAAAAATACCAGGCTTTGATACCACTTGTAGGATCTAGATTAACCCTAGAGGGGGGGTGAATAGGGTTATAGCAAATTTTCTCGAATTAGAGAAGTAAAAATGCTGAAAATAAATCACACACAAAATTTACCCAGCTTCGGCAAACCCTGCCTACTGCTGCATTCCCAGATTTCTATTAGAATTAAACAGTCTCCCGCTTACAAACATTCTAACAGACTCGCAAACCCTGCTACCGCCTATAGAGTTTTGCAAACTCGCAACCCCTGCTTACCGAGCTAATTCTAACTAGACAATTAGACACAAACTAAAACCTAGGTGGTGATTTACCAAGATTTGATTCACAATTTTCAAAAGAAAATATAAAAGACAATAATTTAAAGACAACAAACAACCCTAAACCCTAATTTAATTAATAAACTAAAAGCCCTTAAAAAAAATGACCGACCCAAAGTAAAAAAAAAGATTTTTTTTATTCCCTTTTTCTTTTAACTCTTCGGCTCGTTCCTTTTTCTTGTTCTCTTGATAATGGCGGCCGTTGTTCTTCTCGTTTCTCCTGATTAAAATTAGGGCTTTCGTCCTTCCGCTCTTTGTTCTAAATTAGGGCTTTTGTGAAGCTCTGATACTAATTCGATCGTTGTTGATTGTGCGTGATTTAGCCTGGCTCGATCGATTTCGTGTTGCTTTCTTCGGTTGCTTCGGTGAGTTCGATTATTGCTTCGGTAAGAATTTTTCTCTGATGCTTGTATTCGAACTCTTGTATTAATGCCGATGATGATTGGGGCATTTTATAGGGTTCGTTACCCTTATTTTCCGTTCGTCTGATTGCTTCAAAATTAGTTGCTTTGGTCGTTCGATTATTGTTGGATGATTGTGATTTATTCTGACTAGTTTTCAATCGTATATACTTGAAATACTCGGTCAACTTGATTTGTAATTCTCGGCTTTGAATTTTTAAGATATTTTTATTTCCACCGGCTTTTACTTGGCTGCGGCTTCTGATTTTGAACTGGTCGTTGATCATCTTGACTTGGCTTGATCTTTGCATTGAGTACATATGATGGCATTTTTGGTTTACCACATGCTGCTTGCTTTAGTCTCTGGCCATTTTCTTTGGTCGGTTTAACATGAACATGTATTGAGCATTTTGTATGTTTCATTGCTGCACTGACTTGTGTCTGCATTGTATATTTATGATGCTTTGATTTTCTGTTGCTCGGCTTACTTGTTGATTTTCATAGTTCACTCTGATATATATATATATATATATATATATATATATATATATATATATGCACTTGCCACTGTCTTGTGTTCCCTGCTACACTTGCACTGATGTTCTCTGTTCATGTTGCATGTATCACTGAGTTGCCATTTCATATGCTTGCACTACTTCATTTTGTATTCGTTTTGATCCACTTTGTCACTGCGTATCTATATATGCTTGACCTGTTTCATTTAGTTGTACTGCCCTATGTTGTAACTTGATCTTGCTGTGACATTGTGACTTGTTGTTCTTCCTCCATTAAGAAGTATTGTTGCATTTTAGATGTATCTTGGTCTTATGAACTTGAATTAGTAGTCTACACCTCTAGCTTTTGTCTGAACTATTTGTAGTCAGTTGCTTTGTCTATTCATTGGCCTTGAGTTGAACCTATCTTGGGTTTGACCTTGTTTTTGATTTCTGTGCTTTTTGTTTGATTTGTGCACACGAGTTGGCGGGGCAGTGCACACGTGTATGAATGTATACGTGTGTACTGCAGCCACTTATAATTGCCTGTCCCTGATAAAAAAATACCGATATGCACAGATATTGCACAGTCAAAAATGATGACGAACAACCCAAACAACTGAGGCAAACAATGTTTTCAAAATCATCTTTTCTTTCAAATTTTAAAAGTATTTCTCTTTCAATTTTACTGCGTTTGAGAATATTTTGCAGATTACTCGGATGCTGGAATCTGACTGGAATGCAGTTGAAGAAAAATACGAGTGTGAGTGATATGTAGTGAGGTTATTAATGTAAATCAAATTGTGATGTATTCAAAAATGTATATGTATAGTGAGAGCATGAATTTGTACTATTCAAGATTGTAATAAATATTTGTTTGAATAAAATTTCTATTTGAATTCAAATTCAAATTCTGTGTAATTTATTTTGTTCAACAAATATTTATTTAATCTATGAAAAAACAAAATAGTACATTACCAAATACATTTAAATGAATATATATATATATATATATGTTTATTATCATCAAACAAAAACATATAAGCGCATATTCAACACGTTAGAGACCCGGAGTCTGCTATAGCACCGACCGTGGTAGAGGATTTAGTAGTAGAGACAGACTTGAGTATAGTTAGGAGATGATTTGTATAGTCGCAAGAGATGAGAAGAGGCTAAAAAACAAGACGATCATATTAGTGAAAGTCCTGTGGAGCGATGATGAGAGAGACTGTATTTGGAAGACTGAGAGAAGGATTAGTGATTCTTATCCTGATATATTTGATGGTATATTTTACCTTTATGTTTGATTTTTGTGTACCTTATCGTAATTTCGAGGATGAAATTCTTTAAGGAGGGGAGATTGTAACATCCCATATTTTAGTAACATTATTTAGGATATTTGATTAGCAAAATTAGGTAAAATAATGTGTTGATTAAGGGAATGAGATTTATGATCAATAGGGGTAGCAATGCCATGTTAATGGGTGAATCAAAATGAAATAACATGAACTAAAATAAACAAGGGCAAAGTTAGGCAAAGTTAGAATAAGAATATTCTTATACCCTAAACCCATAAGAATTCATTCTCACGTTCATTCGTACTTTCACCAACGAAAATATAAGATAAGGGCGGCCACCATTAGCAACCTCAAGAGAAGATAAAAGCTAGGATTTCAAGAGGGGCAATCAAATCAACTTAATCAAGATCAAATCTCAAATCCTTAATCTCAAAAGCTAAGGTGAATAATGAATGTATCTCATTTTCTAATCGTTTCAGGTTTTAAGATGAATCCGAAATATTTTGCATGATTACGCCATGTTTTTGAATGATTAATTGTTTATATGTGCTTGTTGGTGATTTATGCTTAATTATAGAGGTTTTATGATATATTTTAATGTAAAAACCTATTTAATGACATCTAAATGCCTTGCGATTTTAGATCAGAAATGATATTTTAAAGATGGGTTTCCATTTTCATAATTTTCTAAATTAATGTGAATTTTATATTAATTTTCTAGTGTAGAAAATAATTTTTTAAATTATTTAAGGCTAAATAATTAATATTTTAGGTCTGAGTTTTATTTATGTAAGAAAACATATTAAAAATAATCATTTAAAATTTTTGATGAATATATAAAATTATTTAAGGTATGAGACTTAAATGTTTTATATAATTATACAGGAAGAATGAGTATTTTGTAAATCATTCAAATTGTTTATTTTTGAAATTTTGGCAGCACTTTAGAAAAGAAGATTGGAAACTAACCATATTTTAACAAATAAGGCAGGTTAGTTGAAAAGAATCTTCTTTTTAAAGTTAGAATCGGTTTTTACATGCTTTTAGCATGTTTCGCCACTTTCGGCACTAGGAGTTCCAACTTAGTAGTTCCGTCACCCTCCCTATCGAAACTAATGCACATGGCATTAAAGATTTGGTGCGCAGCAAATTGGATGGAGGTGGAAGGTATTGGGTCGAGGCCAAGGGTTCCAAGGGGGTTGAAGCGCTGCCTTATTCTAAATGAATGTGTGTCTGCTTTGCTTTCGACTTAGTTGGCTTTCGACCAAGTCGAATGCTTTAAAGTAATGGTTTCAAATAGGTTGCGTCTATTGTTTTAGGTAAATGCTTTCGCCGTGGTCGAAGCCTTTAACCTCGCTTTTGTACCTTTTGATGCCACTGGCTTTGGAAGGTATACTTTGCTTTTAAAAATTAACCGCTTCTCCAACATTGTTGGAAAGTTGATTTCGACAATCACTTCTTTGCTTAGGAAATGCTTTCAAAAGAGTGCTTTCAACTTAAATGTTTTTTTGACCCTTTTGCTCTATTGAAGTTAGAACCCAAATGGTTTCGAAGGAGTTAATTTTTAATGGTTTCGAAAGGTGTTTCCACAAGTTTTACTTGAACCCAAAGGCTTTCGAATGGTTTGACACTTTATTGTTTTCGAAAGGTTTTAAAAAATGATTTCAAAGGGAAGGTTCCCCAATGGTTTTAAAAGGTTTGAAAGGAAAGGTTTTGCGATGTATTCGAAAGATAATGTTTAAAGGTTTTGAAGGAGGATGTCCAAGGTTTTAATGCTTTCAAAGGAATGGTTTTTCAACGTTTTCGAAAGGAAGGATTAATGGGTTGGCAAGGAATGTTTTGGCCTTCCAGCCTAGGTGAAAGAAGGGTTTTACTTGGTTTCGAAAGGAGAACTTTCAATGGATTCGAAATGGATACTTTCAACGGTGTAAATGTTTTCAAAAGGTTTGAATAAAGTGAGTGTGTGTGTGTGTGTGTGTGTGTGTGTATTGGCAAGATGATTTCAAGTAAAGCATAGAATATATAATTTCCTTGTTTAAGTTTGGTTTAAAGGTCTTAAATCAATTTGAGATGAAAAAAATTTCAAGGAAATTTTATGGGAAGATTGCCCTAAGTAAATTGACTCGGATATTAGAATACCAAATGGGACTGGTATGGTATCGCACCCTGTACATTAGCTACTAGCCCTAGTTAATTTATTCCAAAATTCCAGCATGTAGGACCTTTTCACAGGTAAGACTAAAGTTATGATTACACACAAAAGGGAATATATCATTGTATACATATAGGTTATTGGTGAGCCTGCAAAACCATTAGGATCTGATGACCCTGGAAGATGTTAAGTTAGGGACAATCCGTCCAGAAGAGGGGTATTTAATAGACAGTTAAGGGTAGACCTTTTAGAAGAGAAGTGTCTAACAGGTGTTAGATTATTTTGATTATATTCTCTATCAGGACCGAGTCAGCCAAAGGTTGTGGTTAGCCAAGAAAAGCTATAGTGTTCAGAAAGATAGTTTATTTGTTATCTGATATGTATGTTTACATAATAATGCTTTACAATTTTAACCAGTTTTGGTTTGCAAGATAATGGTTTGAAAAAGATATGTTTTAAAAGGATAGTAGTGATAGAAAACTCATTCCGCTAAGTGATATGGTCTCACTTAATATTAAATAACCGAGGTGTATTGTATTGTTCACACCAGGCTTTATATCTGACTCGAAGTTTAAATTTTTTTCCCTCAAACTCTTGGGTTCTCAAAATTGATTTGAGTAGGTTGAGGGTATGTTTTTCAGGTTTTAGTAGTTTGACGAATAAAGCATCTAGAGACGAGCAAATGGCTGATGGATAGTTATTTTAGGAGTTGCTATTTTGTTTTATTTTATTCCACGTATTGTATTTAAGACAGTTATGACTACGTGGTATTTTGGTCAACCAAGGGGGCATCATCATATGTCGCTCTTGGTGTATTTATATAATAATTATATTTTATCTGAACCTGGGATACGACTATTGGATTATGTAATTTGATTGCGAAACATGTGTTTTGAAATTTAATCGGTAAAATGTTGTTGTTTTTTTGAAATTTGTGATTTTGTTTCATGTTCAAGTGCTTCTGATATTATGGATATCATTAGCCATATCTAGTCGTTGGATGTTAATGCCATAGATGACTACAACATCTGTAGCGCTTAGCTTTGAGCCTCTAGACAAGGGATGTTACAGGAAGCTACCATACGAGCATTATATATCTCTAGATAAAAGATACCTTAAAGGTAAACACAACCAGTCTGCACTCTAACATGTGATACCGAATATCATTAACTCCTACTAGTAACATCAATAACCATCTCTAGATATGGAGTTGATATATCCTATCGTGGGTTAGTTAAACCCCCGGTTGTGCTCCTACTCTATTTTTAGCTATTTTTGATGTCGATGTCACGTTCGGCATCTCTCACACTAGTCTTCATCACTCGAACAGAACACGAATCCTTTCCATGTATCCCAACACAAGTCGATAACAAATTCAAACGCCTATCTCTCCCTTAGACTTAATCTTTGGATGGATAGTTTAACTCTATAACATTTGTCTGAAATGTTAATGCTGATCTCCCCCTTGGTCTTAACCTTAGAATAGACAATTCAACACTATAACATTCCACTACACAATCGCTTTTAAGACATGGACTCGTACGCTAGTTTTGAAGTGGTATCTGTTATGTAAAACACTTACCAATCCTATACTCTTCAAAACTAAATCAATGAATTTTTGGTGAACTCAATTCTTGTTATTTTAGAAGTAAGCGAATGATATATAAAGCAGAGCCCTCCATGAGGGATCTCGTATATATTCGGTTCTTAAAGCTAAAGATGTTTCATACTAATGAGTCCTCCCTAAAGGATCTCAAATTTTATGAAGTCGTAAAGCTCTCATATACTTCCTGATTTAAATGGTCAAATTCGATTAGTTGACTAATCACTATCTGGTTCTAAAAATGGTTGCTTATGGAAATCAAGTTTCGTATACATAACACGTTTCCAACCACCTCAACACACTATCCCTCGATCAAAAGTAAAGCCAATAGGTTAGAGTGATATTGCTTCTAAACCCTACTCGAATGACCTTCTTAACTCGCATAAATATATAAGCCTACTTCGTATGCTTTTAGAGTTAAGTATAGTTAACTGCATTCCATAAACAAGTAAACAAGACAAACACAATTAAGCAACTTAAGCATCTCCTACATCTGGTTTATAAAACATTTTTTATAATTTTAAATTCACATAAACATGATAAATATGTATGTATGATAATTTATTTATAAAGCAAAGAAATTTTAAAAATAATTTAAAAGATATTATATTACAAAAAAAATTTAGTACTTTAACAAAATAATTACCAATCTTCTAAAGATTATATATAATTTAAATATACTTATAACATGATTTAAAACATCTATCTAAAATATTAATTAAAAATATGTAATTTATAATTTATTTAAAAAAAATTGAAAACCCATGTTTTCTTTTATTAAAAATAAACCTCTTACTTTAAAGATTCATAGTTAATTCTTAAAAATATATAAAAATTCCAAAACAATTTCAATAATATTCTAATATATGTTATAAAAGACTATTAAAAAGATTGAAGTAGAATATTTAAGTTTAAATCCACTTTTAAACATTTAAAGTTCATAACAACCATATCATTTCAAAAGTACAAACTTTAAGTGATGTTAGTGACCGTAAGCAGGGCAGTTTTGATTACTTGCAAGTTTTGCTACTTTTTGAATATGTTACAAAATTTTATACCATCTGATAATTTTACAAAAACTAACATGCACATAATTATTCACAAATAAGGCAAGAAACTCTTAAGGATCTCTCTACAAAGTTTTATAGAAACTACCGATTACAAAGCGTTTCTTAAGTGCGTTTGTGGCGACTATCGCCATAAAACCAATTCCAATCTCAAGTCCGATTCAACCTATATTCAATGAAAACTTATGTGATTTGTTTCAAGGCTACATAGCAATTCATACAATTCCATATCCATCAACTACATATGTCATTTTCTTTTCCAAGTAAGAATCGACAACACATATCTTGATATAAATTCAAACAATGTTCATATAATCTAAACAACTATACGTGCACTTCAAATTCATAAAAATGGTGAGTTAGCAGACTGTTAAACAAGAAAACAATCAATTAGAAGCTTTTACATTCCACCTCAACCTTATAAACACCAAAACTTCCTACCCCAACCACGTTTTGCTCACGGCCAACTCTCCAAAGCCCCTAAAAGCTCATTTCTTTGGCTTGAATGAGCTTTTATGATTCAAATCATCTAGCTTTGAGTTAATGCAAGGTGTCATAATCTTGTATCAAGCTTATAGAAGAAGTTTGAGTTGATTTGGAGTTGTTTTGAATTTATTCGTTCTTAGGAAATTATAAAGAGAGAAGAGGATGACGAACTTTGGTTCATTTTGTAAAATTATAAAATTGATCTAATAAGCTATGCATGGCTTGATATAGGCTTCAAGATGGTAGCCTATACCTCCTCTCGCTTCTTTTTCCGGCTAAGAAAGGCACACCACCCCATGCCTCTATGTGCTCTACTTTACATATCACATGCCTTAGAAAATATATCCACTTCATAATATCTCCACTCAAACTTCTAGAAGCTTCCCAAAGTGTCTTAGTGCAAAATAATTTTATTTCCAATTAGTGATTTACTAAGTTATTTAGACATTTACACAAAGTTTTGATGGTCTGCTCTAAATAAAATGTTGTTTATTGATAAAATTATTTTTGATCACATTATCTATAATTCTTCAAATTATTTATTTTTATAAACCAATTTAAAAAAAATTTCTTATCATTATTCATTAATTAAAAGGAGTTTAACAAGGTTATAAAATCGCATTTAAAACATTTAACTATATTTTAAAAGTTTTGATATTCGAAGATGAAGTGTCTGAAATTACTGGTCGAAATCCCTATCGCAGGCATATGTCGTCGCCTCTCTAGTTATTGCACCAAGTTCATCACGTCTCTCCTAATGAATGTACGATTGATTTTTATTCTATTTCTTTTTTAATTTCATTAGATTTAGGGGATAAAAGAGGGAGATAAATGGATCGGTTATTGATCAGGGAGAGGAGTGGTAAATGAAGGTACGTATGATAGGGTGTGGTCCAATAAGAAGAGAAGAGAATTCAAAGTTTTCTTTTAATTTTAAGTTCTAAAATTATTGCACAAAATTTTTAAACCAACCCACTTAACCCATTTTAGAAAAAACTAGAGATACTTTATCAATTTAGAAAATTCATTTTAGACATTTTATCAAAATTTTATTTCATTTCTGAAATAATTTTCCTTTTGTTAAAACATCATTTTCAATTTTAAATTAAATAATCATTTTATTTTCCAAAATAATTCCGAAATTCTTCCAATATTGCTTATTTTTTAAATATATTTTTAGACAACTTTGGGATTTTCAAAATATAATTCAAATTTTAAAATTTAATTTCTAAATCAACACTGTCAAATAAATCCAAAAATTGAGTTTATTGAATTAAATTCAATAAAGTATCAAATTAAATTTCCAAATCCATTTTAATATATTTATTTTATTTAACTCCAAAACATGATGTTATGGACTTGCCACCTGATAGAAATTGCATCCTTGTAATTTACTGGAGAGTATTGTAATTGATTAAGCTAATAACGTCAACAAGTGCATGCATAAGCAATACAACGTAAACAAATGTATCTATCATCAAGTGTATTTAATAAAGCTTTTAGTTAATTACCAATCAATCATTTCAATAACATATACAACATTATTCATTGTGCTTCCACTGCATCACTCTGTTAAACCACCACTAAACAATATCGATCGTTCGAATTAATCTCATCGACTCCATTTATACGAAAAGCGATTGCACCGTTTCATTCAAATGTATCACGCAACATCGTAAAAATGGGATCAATATATGTACAACTTTCAATGGTCATTCTGAAAATTTTCTTAAATTTCAAATGCATAAATTCCAAAATATTTGTGTCGAAAATTTTAATTTTTTCGATAGAATCTCCTTTTTACAGAGAGGCTTTTGGACAATTAAAATATGAATATATAAGTGTACACTATCAAAAGATGATTGGACTCATAATATATATATATATATAAAGCATAAAATAAACCTTATTTAGCATTTATAAGTTAGTTCATTTAGTTAACATGCAAGCATGCACCAAATAAAATCATATAGTCTTCATGTACCTATACTTAATTGAGATAAATATTAAAAAACGCATATATATATAAATTTATAACAATTTCATTCATTAAACCAACAAATGATGTTTTATTTTAATTTGCAATTTTCCAACAAGTTTCGAGGTTTCAAAACACGAACCTATTTATAACTTCAAATAAAAATTCAAAAAAGTTAAATGTCATTAGGTAGCATGCATGATATTTGTGATTCGCCCATAAGTGTTTTTGTGCATATACCTATTGGGTAGTCAGTTTGACCTTACTGAAATGTTTTGTTACCAGTTTTCTCTCTCTTAAAGCATGATAATGTTTAGATAGAATCGAACCATTTTATCACACATAATAACAGTTGTTGTATGCACCCAAAAAAAAAAATTAGAAATTAATATGGTATTTCCATATAAAATGTTGTTTAGAAGCCTTGTCAATTATAAGGCTTGATGATTCATGTGTAAAATAAAGTCATGAGAACCATTTGACAACGAAACTTGAATTTAAAAGCACACTGTCATGTTTGCATATTTAGAAATCCAATTAAATGACATTTAGAGCAATAAAAAAATCTTATGTGCACTTCAAGCCCACTTAGCCATAGTGAGATAGCGTTAAAATGTAGCAACGGCGACACTGCCGTTGTTGCTTGTAGCAGCTTACTCTACTACACTATTTTTTTTCCATAAAAGATATCACACAAGCCAACCAGTGCTTATGTCATAGTTAAATATAATATGTTATACCATAAACATAGTGATTTTACCTTCTAAAATGAATTACAACTTGTTTCATAAACTGACTGGATATTTTTATTTTTAATATATACATATACATACACATATACATATGCATATACATATACATATACATATACATATACATATACATATACATATACATATACATTTATATATACTTACATATATATATATATATATATATATCACTCAAAGGTAATGCCTAGTATATATAGAGCCTGGATCATGAGGGAGGATTAAAAGATTCCTTTCCTGGGTGTTAATTGCAATGAGTAATGTTATGATTTGAAATGGTTTATCATGGTTTATTATGAAAGAAATTTACCATACGTTTATACTAGATTTAGAGAAAACATATTGCGTTTTGAAATTTAGTTTTGACAAAATAATTGAATATTACAAAACTGGTTTCAATAAATAAAAAGCAACAACTTTAAACAAATAAAGAGGAAATACTGTTTTGCACAATGTTTTGGAAAGATGTTTAGGATACATTGGATTTTGCAACTTGATTTGGGAAATATATTTCAAAGAGTGGGTTTTATAAAAATTAGGAATATTTTAATAAATTATTTTTATTTGAAACATGTATTTTGATATTATTTGAAAAGTGAAATTCTGATATATGATTTATTAATATATGGGACTTCCATAATGAAATGTAATTTTAAGTGATTTTAGGGAAATGATTTGAAAGAAAATTAGTTTGTAAATAATTTTTAAAAATGGTTTTGATTACTGAGATTATACAAAATTATTTAAAGGTGTTGACTATAATGATAAGTTTGTGTTTATATCCGGGTAAAGTCATATCTAAACTTATCACACTTACAATGCTATTATTTCGAGCACGATTACACTCACTGCTAGATTTCTAACCTGACTCGGATTTACTTATTTGGTTAACTATCTAAAATAAGATTGAAATTTTTATACAATTCAATATTCTAACTGTATTTGCTTCGTGGGTTCCGATATGAATTCGGAGCAAATGGCGATTGCAAGTATTTACTTAGCTAGTATATATATTGATATTCTAATGTTTGGTAAAGTAATGTATTTATGCGACGAGTTATACATTTGACATAATATCACATTTTTAGATACGAATAAGTTTCATAATTTTTATTCACTTCGATCTTTTAGTTGGGAAATTTTTATTATATCTTGAATAATATATTATTCAGTTCTTGCAATTTGTATATGTTGCTTTGTGTCAAGACGAGCTACATACTAATTCAGACGTATTCAGGTATTGTAATGTATCCGTGATGATCCAAAGTAGCTTGTCCGAGAGATCGCCCCTTCTGTGCCCTTTGATCTAAGTTATTGGGTAGTACACTTCTTCTTATAATTCGATCACTGGAGCAGGGGAGTTACATCATGGTATCTGAGCTCAGGTTAGAATAATATGGAGATAGAGATATATTTTGGTCGTAGAGGAGTAAGACATAGGATGTTCACCGATTTTTGTACGACTCTCATATGTGATGTGTTAGTTTTTAAATAATCGAATGGCTCGATTGTCTTGGTAGAACACACACACACATACATACATACAAACATACATATAGATACACATGCATACTTATAGTAAAGATTTAAAAGTTTAAATTATTCTTGAGAAGAAAGTGATACTTATTTTATTTAAGTAGATGTATATGTGAGATTTTATCATAGTAGCGCAGCGAAAATGCAATAAAGAATGATACACACACACACACACACACACACACATATATGTATATGTATATTTATATTATTTAAATTTATTAGTTATATCGATTACAATACTCTTTAGTAAATTGCGAGGATGCAATTTCTTCAAGGAGGGAAGTCTGTAACATCCCATTGTTTAACTAATTATAATAATATTTATTTTGATTTTTATTTGAAGTTTATTTGAAAAATAAAAATTTTATATAAAAATTTGAAATTTGAATTATATTTTGAAATCCAAAGTTATTTCAAATTTTATTTTGGCTAAAAAAATCATATTTATTAAATTTTGGAAATGTTTTGGAAGTAAAATAATTATTTATAATTGTTGAAAATTGAAAAGTAATATTTTTCAAAAAGGAAAATAATTATAAAGAATAAAATAAAATTTTGATTGAAATGGTTTAAGCAGAACTTTAATCGACTATTACATAGCGATTATGTAATAAGGCGATTAAAGATCCAAAATGATTTAAAAGATAAGAAAATAAATCAAATTTTTTTAAATTCAACCATATTTTTTAATCCTTATCTATATCATGATTAAATTTTAAACTACTAGCTTTTCTTAACCCTAAAGTTTCCCTCCTAACCCCATATAAACCATTATGAATCCATCATTTCCTTTTCCACTTGAAAATCAAAACACATTTCATTGCCAGTTTTATCATCTCCATTATTAACTCCAGCATCATCACTAGCTGCTTTTTCTCCTTCAATATTAAGGCGAGTATAACATTATTTTATATAATTCCAATGAGTTTAATTCTTCTTTCACATTTATATGTTAAGGATAGTAAGCATATTCATCTTTGTTTAAATTATATTACTTGATCAACTCTCCCAATATCTCATCATTTTTGCACATCAACATTTCAAACATTTTAGTAATCACCCAGGCTAATGTATACTTGCATCGCTCTCTGTTTTGATCATCCATTTTGTCATTAACTTGAGTCTTGAAAGTGAATTAGAAACCCTAGACTACAACATCTTGAACACCACTTGAAAGCTTTACGAAGTTCCCCATTTCAAGGGGCGACCGATGATGATGATCTAAGCATTATTGCCTAGAAACCATCATCAACAGACGATGGGTTAAAAGCCTAGAAGTCGATTGGTCGTGTTATGATTCTATGCGGTGAACCTAGAACATGTCTAGGCAAGTCGACTTTGATTCCATTTCTCTCATTTTGCTTCATTTCAGTTGTTAATAGGGAATTTAGCTAATTTAGCACGTCAAAAGCAACGTATATTGCAGTATAAAACTATGGGTTGAAGTAAAATGAGTAGATAATATGACTAAGATTGCATATACATTATTTTATAGTGTATACTTCCAAAACCATAACCATCTTTATTTTTTATTGCTTCCCTTGCTTGCTTTAAACTATATGGATGATTTTAAGCGTGTTATACACCACATGAATGAGTCAAAACCATTAGAGATTTTTTTATATCTTAAGTATGATTTATGACGTCTTTTAAAGCATACCGTAAATCAATTTTTGTTTTGCAAAACACAATATTTTGATCCGTACTCCATTTCTATTGCACGTTTAAATCCATGGTGCTGTTCTGAACTAGTTTGACAATTGATAGGCCTTTGATATCTCATTTAAGGTTGAATACAAAACATAGGAAGAATTTATGAGGTGTTTTAAAGCATTAGATACATTGAAATTAATTTCCAAAAAATGTGTAATTTATTTAGAACTCATCTAAAACTCAATGTTTCAAATGTTTGAATTCTTGAAAGCATTAAAACATTTATGATATTTTAAAATTATTAGATTTAAAATTTTAGAGTATTTTGGCTTAAATTGAATTTAAATTCGAATAAGGTATTTTATGTATGTAAATATTTTTAAATAGCGATTGTGAGAAATAAACCGAAGGAATTTTGATAGTGTTTCTACTATTGATAATTTCCTAATTTGAAACAAATAAAGCTATTTCGCCATTTGACAATAGTTTTGGTAATTTTACCTCTTAGAAAGGGATTGCTCCTTGTCTTATAAATCAATTGGATATTATTGTTTTTGATATATATATATATGTATGTATGTATGTATGTATGTATGTATGTATGTATGTATCTGTGTGTGTGAGTGCGCGCTTGTGTGTGTATCGCTCAAAGTTAATGCCTATTATATGTAGAGTCAACATCATAAGGGTTTGATTAAAAGGTTCCTTCCTTGAGTGTTGAATATAGATGAGTAATGCTATGATTTATTACGATAAGCATCTGTCATATGAGCATATTTATTTCGTACTAAATTTGGAGAAACTATATAAAATTTTGAAATCTAGTTTTGATGAAATTCTTGAATATTATGAAATTAGTTTCAATAATTGGAAAGCGGCGAGTTTAAAAAAATAAAGCAAAAATAATGTTTTTCAAAATGTTTTGGAAAGGTGTTTTAGATAAGTTAGGTTTTGCAAATCAATTTTGGAAATACATTTCAAAGATTTGTTTTTTACAAATCGAGAAATATTTTGATAAATCACATGTACTTAAAAATAGTATTTTGACATCACTTGCAAAGTGGACCTTTGCTATATAGTCTCTAAATATGTGGGATTTCCATTAATAAAGTAATCTTATAGAAATGATTTGGAAATTCATTTTGAAGTGATTTTGGGGAAATGATTTGAAAGAAAACCACTTTGGAATTACATTTTAAAAATTATTTTGATTACTGATCTTATATGAAATTATTTATGGGTGCTGACTATAGTAATAAATTTATATTTGTAATCGAATAGAATTATATTTAAATCAATCGCACTAATTATGTTATTATTTTGAGCACAATTGCACTCACGGCTAGATTTCTAGCTTGAATTGGTGTTTTTATTTGTTTAACAACCTTGGATCAGACTGAGGTTGTTTTACAAGCTAAAATTCGAACTGTATATGGTTTGTGTGATGTGATATGGAGTTGAAGCTGATGACGATGGCAAGCATTTACTTTGCTTGTACATATATTGAGATTTAAATGTTTTGGTTGAAGTGGTGTATTTGTGTAATGGGTCATACTTATGAAATAATGCATCATATTTTTAAATATGACATAAAATTCATCATTTTTATTCACATCGATTTTGTTAATTGGGAAATTTTTATTTATGTCTCTAATGCGGTATTATTCAGTTTGGATAGCTTGTATATGTTACTTTGTATCGAGACGGGAGACATATTAACTCAGATGTGTTTAGGTATTGTAACATGTCAAATGTTGACCCAAAGTAGTGTGTATAAGAGATCGCTTCTTTCGTGCCAATAGATCCGAGTTATCAGATGGTAAACTCGATCTAATAATTTGGTTATTGGGGCCGAGATGTTACAACATAGGATTGATGACTTTTTATCATCTAAAGTTCATTCTAGTAGGTTTCACACACCCAACCTGAATAGTCTTAGATTATCATCTTTACGAATTTGAAAATCTTGTTCTCCAAGACTATAATCTTCTATGAATCTGTCTTAGGTGATTTGAGGGCCACATAACTCTCATTTACATTTGTTTTTCTTACCGGATTTAAAACTTTATTCTTATTACTAGAATAGATGAAGAAATAAGCATTACTTCAAAATTCTTCTAGATAGCAGTGAAATTTTAAGACCTCATTATGATCAGGAAAAACTTTGTAAAGATTTAAAGAATTATGATGGTGACTATATGAAATTCTTTAAACATTATAACTATCAGAAGATTTTAAAAACAAACATTTTTCACCTCATCTCCAAAGTCTCATTTCATTAGTCGAACTTTTGTAAAGAAAATAAAGAGCTTAGTTTCCTCTTTGGGATGCTTATCGAAGATATGAATAAACTTATGGATTTATTTTTCCTAGTTTATATCATATTTCCCATGACTAATTTCTCTTTCATAGGAAACAACTATCTGGGTTTGATCAGGCAACTTCATGAAAGATACCTTGATGAGCGTGGATCAGATCCACATCCTGGGAAATGCTGGAACTTGACAAAAGGTTCATAGTTCTCCTTTAAACCTCTATTCCATTCCCTCAGATATAGTTATAACTTAATAAGGATAGATTTATTTCCAAATATTACAAAGGGTTTACTCTTTACGAACTCATGTTGTATAATGTGAACTTGTGTTTTGTTGATATAGTAGTGATTTCCATCTATAAATATTATGATGTATTTTAGTTTTAATTTACCACTGATATGTAAGTTTCCATGTCTGTAATTTTTTACATTTTTCGCCTATTCTTAGGTGCACTCTAAGTAAATTGGTAAAGTTAAAAAGAAATTTTAAAGAAGATTCTTTCATGATAAAAGTCTCGCTTATCTAGTTATTGCTTTCTTCGCGATCTTCTGTGCATACATACAAGATATCCTAATTTGGATTTTAGTTTACTAAGAGACAAGAAGAAACACTTTCTTAATTATATTTGAACTATTTATGCAAAGTTATAGTGTGGAAAAATTAGTCTTCCGTCTAAAAAATAGGATTAACGAAACTTTCCTCCTATCAATGCTGCTCCTAGCATTGAAATTCCCTTTACGGCTATTTTCCCTATTTCTCCCTCATCTTTTAAGAAATTCATGATGCCCTTTCAAAGTTTAAGAGTTAATTTTTAATGCTTTTCGGTTTTATTTCGAATGTAATAGAATTACCCGTAATTTCATATGATTAATGAAGTATTTTTTTTTTGATATTTTGTTGCATATTTATCTTGATTTTTATTCATGTTTTGGTTTTAGGACAAAAATCTAGCTTTATCTCTTGATGATCCTAATCTCGCTCGAGCCTTAGTGACAACCAATCTAAATTAGTTTCTAAAATGGAGACCGCCCGTTACGACCTATGCTTAGATTATTTTCAAATGAAAATTCCATAGCAATCGAGTGGTACGATAAATATATGTGTTAAAGGTCTAATTTGAGGGCTTCTCAAGAAACAATTTTTGAACTTAAGAAGAAAGTTTCTTCCAAAGATATTGAAATTCAGGAGTTAACGGGGAAATTTAATTTAGGGGCACAACCTCAATAATCAATATATGATAAAAAAAGTTGCTTAGCTTAATAAATGCATATGTGATCTAGAGGCTAATCTTCTGAGGTTCAGAAATGAACGCCAATCTTATGAGCTCATTTTAACTAAGGATGAAACAGAAGTTCCTACTCCTTTTCCTACTCAGCCTCCTAAAAAAACTTCATTATGAACGTCTTCTTTATCACAAGGCCGTTTGACACGTAATGGCAACCTCCACCCCTAGTATCTTTCGTTTTAGGGGATAAGTCAGGTGAATTGGCCAGATTAAGTAGATCGTTTGAATTTGAATGCAACAGTAAGCTAAAGGAATATAGGAATAAAAATTTCTTGATGAGTTTTCTAATCTTTGACTTTAGATAGAAAATTTAGAGAGTGAAAAGAACGAGCCTACCTTAAAGGTACAAAGTTAGAGGTTGATATTAGGAACTCATCTTTCCAGATTTCTCAACTAAAAGGTGCTAACGAGGCTAATAAGTAGGCTTTTCCTACTCAAATCAACTCAATAGACGCCCTTAATGTTATTCGTCATAAGGAGAATAAGTTAAAGAAATATTTACTCATGTCAATCCAACACATTTTCAATCCTTTTTCTGTGTTAGATATTTTGGTAAAGTAGATAAAGGAACTTTCAGATCAACTATAATTGATGCAATGTTTACCACCTTGTTTCTCAATTGGATTCCTTGGTAGATAATTTAATTGAAGTCATTGTCGATTTCAACTTAAAGATTGCCTTTTTATTTTAGGTCTAGAAAGAGATTTCCGATCAAGAAGATCTATAGTTGCAAGTTATCGTAGAGGCCAACATTTCTTTTTATACAAGTGTTCGAATGTTCTTAAAGATGTAGGTGGACTTCGTATTTCGTATAGAAATGTCGATTCATAAAGCGAAATCCATCCATACATTTTGGATGTTTAAGGGAAATGAAAAGGAATTGTATGTGAGTGACCAGCCTTACATAAAATTTATAATATCAAAAGTCCTTATTTTCATCCGTGAATGTATTATGGCAAAGAGATTCATATACCTTTTTGCATACCTACTTTATGGCATGTTAATTACCTCAAGTGCCTTTTGATATGATTGTTTGAATTCTCTTAGCTCTTTTGTATACCATCTGCTACTTTCATTGATCGATCGCTCCTTGACTAGTTGTACCGACCGCCATACTTTGGATGGTTGCTTTAGCCAAGCTCAAAAGCGAGGCTTAAAGTTATAGCTATCAATCACACTTTAGATGAGTAATTTTTCATGCACAGAAATGAACTTCAATTGACCATCGCTCTTTGGTAGGTGCTTTGGTCAGGCGTAGAAGTGAGATCAAAAGTTTGAACTGACATTCACTTTTTGGATGGGTGCTTTGATCAAGCGTAGAAGCAGGAAGATGGGTGCTTTAGCCGAACGTAAAAGCAGGACCAAAGGCTTAAATTGACCATTACTCCTCGGATTGGTGCTTCAGCCAGGCTGAGGGGTAGGACTAAAGAATTAAATTGACCATTACTTCTTGGATGTGTGCATTGTTCAGATGTTAAAAGTAGAACCAAAGGCTTAAGTTGACCATCGCTTCTTGGATGGGTGCTTTGTCCAGACCCAAAGGAGGGAACAAAGGCTTAAATTGACCATCATTCTATGGAAGAGTTCTTTGGCCAAAGCTATGGGTGGGACCATAAGTCTAAATTAATTATTTATTATATATGAAGTTATTTCCTTTTGAAAATTTGTCATTGGATGTCGACTCTTGTCATTATGAGTTGCAATAGAAGCATGCAATGTCATTATTCAAAGTATTAATTATTTTCCTTTTAGCTTCTTAGTAGATCATATTCAACAAATTCCTATATTTCTCCCCTTCTCATGTAGTATTCAATGATTCCAGGTATTGCTCTACAATTATTGATCTCATACCCATTGGCCTTGTGTAATGACAAGGTTCGCCTTCTCTATGTTTTTCTTCCTTTTTTATGATTTTCTTGGGGGCCCAATAATTCAATCTTTATTTAGTAGGGGAGTAAACTTCTTATAACACACAAAGAGGAGTATTATTTTACCTTTAGGCCTTTTAAACACACAACTTCCTTCCTTATTCTTATGCCTCTTTCATTGGTTTGAGATTTTTTCTTCATTCATTATTAATTTCCTTTTTCAAGTTCGAGAATATTCTCCTTTTTTCCTAAGAGGTATGTTAACCACATTTTCGCATTTTCGAGCAAACCGGTCAAAATCATGGTTCATTTCTGTTTCAAATATAGTTCCCTGGCTTGGGATTGAATTTCCTATTTTGTTTGGTCAAAGATATTGTTTCTCGTCTTTTAATTTTTTTATGCATCTGAATTGGTTTTTCCTTAATCAATTATGTCTTCAAAGCAAAAATAGATTTATCTTCTATATCAAAGTGATTCATTCTCCATTAGTTTGGATTATGTCAGGTGACTTTTCTTTTTTCACCGAGGTTTGAAGGACGAAGTTCCTCGAATTCAATACCTATTCTTCACTAAATTATAGGGTATTCCAACGAAAAGTTGAACAAATTAAGTTTGGCTCTAATGATCCTTATTGAGAAATAGTCATAATGGATCTTCTTCAGAGAGAGAATCGATCATGAGTTCAACTCTCAATGGAAGCACCAAAAATGTTAGTCCAAAAGTTGGGTCTAGCATATATTCAATTTATATGCGAGATGGCAAGTTCAAATGTGCTTAGGCAAAGGAGTAAATCCTTGGACAAGCATGTTACTAGTCCAATAGTCAAGAAAGTCATTGTGCGAATAGTTAATTGTCAAAGTCCTTTATTACAAAGTCTTGATTATAATTTGGCCAGGTGGGAATGAATGTCTCTAATTCTAGTTCTAAAAATTTGAAAGTTATAAAACGAACATGAGGAAGAGTAGTTCGAAATATGTTTAATTTTAGTTGGGACACATGCCTATTTATAGAAAAATTCATCCTTAGATCTTTGACACGTGACATTAATCAGACATAGACGATTGAAATTTTGCTGACGTGGCATATTGTTGAGGCAACATGTGGCATAACTTAATTTTGCTTATGTTGAGATTACATGGCATAATTAGACCAACCAAAAGCGCTACGTGGCCATTTCAACGTTTTGTGCTTGATTTTAAATGTGTGATATCAGTATTTTTTATGTACTAGATAGCACTATCGTAAACCTGCGATAGCTTGCCAACTCCTATCACTCGACAGCTTCTTATTCTAGCATGTGATAGCTTTTATCCCTTCAACATTTGATAGCATTACTCACATAATAGTTTGCCATTTCTTGATACTCGATAGTGGTAATTCTGTCATGCAGTCGAATTTTGCACCTTTAACCTCTATAGCTTTAATATCTTTAGTATGTGACATCTCCCTGTATCTTGAACCTCGATAGCTCTAACATCTTTGATATAGGATAAATACTTGCGTCTTGAACCTCGATTGTTCTAACATCTTTTGTATACGGTAACTGCTTGCATCTTGAACCTTGATAGTTCTAACATCTTTGGTACGTGATAGCTCTTTTGTACTTTTAACGCTTGAAAGTTTTTTCCATCTTGAAACTTAATAGCGCTTTACACTTTTATACTCGATGATGGCTTATTGATTTCAAATCCCCTATAGCTTGTCGACCTTATACTCCCGATAGCTTCTTGAATTTAGATCCTCGATAATTTGTTGACATTAGACTCTTGATAGATTCACTCCTGTTCAAACTTTGAAAATTTGTGTTTAACATATAACAACTATTACAATTTGTAAATTATATTGATGATGGTATCTATTTTCTTTGTTATACTTCTGAGCAGGAGTCTCTATTTTTAGCGGTTGACATCTTCTAGGAAAAAAAGGGAAAATGCTTGGATGGGAGCGAAATAGAAATTCCATGAACGCGTTCGCTAGACTCGTAAAGATGTTTAACAATAAGATATGAGTTGAGTTTCATAGTAGATCTTCCAAGAAGTGATTTTACTTATGAAATTTTGTGCTAAAAAGGAGAATTTTAAAAATGTTAGAAGTATTCCTACGTCACTCATGTAGTTATATTTACTTTTACTTGCAATTACTTTTATGAATAATGCATGGTGGAGTGATTGGCTCACCAAGTTGCATTTTTCCTAAGTAAAGAAGTGGAAATTAGGGACAGGTGGTTCTTTTTAGAACTGATTTGTTTTACGTCTCTTCTTTTGTAAACTATTTTATACATCCTTTTTTTATAATTCTTTCTCTTTTACACTTCTCATTTTGAAATTTAAGTGGTTGTCAAGACATGCATAGCAGGCACTTTCAAGTTACGAAAAACCAATATGGGTACATGGTAAGATTAGTAAAATTAAACAAATACTTCTTTGAATTCAATCCATTTTTCTAAAATATGGATGTATTTTGTAAAGGGAAAATGGGAGGGAACTTCGGTAGTGTTTGGTTAGAAAAAAGGTTTTGTCTTTTGCTTTCCAATATTTGTTTATGTATGAGAGTAGAGAAGTTGGAACATCCTTGTCAATTCAACAATCGAAAGAATAGACAAGAGAAAATAAAATTTGATATTTTACAAAAGACGAAAAACAAAAGTAAGTCATTTTCAATTTTATAATTAAACTCATTTTTCAAATAAACTATTTTTTATTTCTTCTCCTCTTCTGTATATTTTAAAGTGCACGTTGGAAACAAAAAATTCATTTTTCAAATCAATCATCACCTTAGTTTTTATAATTATAATAACTCAAATTTCACAAAAAAGAAACCAAATTTATTGAGAATATAATTGATTCATTTCCATTTCAAGAAAGACACGTACAAACTGCAAGACACTTGATCAAACCGACCGTTAGGGGATTTGCTTACTATCACCGGCCAAAATCAATTTCTTTGAAGCCCAAAAGACATGGCTACATGTTTCACCATGTCTCATCTTCTTCTCTTGTCTTCTTCTCCTATCTTTCCTGTTTCCAAATTAACTCTCTTCAAAATATCTGTTCTTCCCTCTGTGAATTCCACAGTTCTTCCATCTGTTCAATCTCTCTCAAACTTGCACTTTTAAAAACCTAGCTCCTCAATTTCCAAATTAGCGCCATCGATCGTAGTAGTTTTTCTCCCATCAGCTAACGTCGCCACCAATCTCGCATCCCTATGTTTCGAGGTTGCGTATTTTGCAAAATCTATGCTCACAAATTCAATTTCAAGTAAACCCTAAGATCTTTTTTCTCATTAAATTCAAATCTTTATAAACCTAGTTCCTCAATTTCAAATTAACACGATCGATCACAGTAATTTTTCTCCCATCAGCTGACGTCGCCACCAATCTCGTATCCCTAAGATTCAAGGTTGTGGATTTGCAAAATCTATGCTCACAAATTCAATTTTAGGTAAACCGCTACTTTTTTTAGCTCGAATGCAATAACTCATAGGAGCCTAGGCAAGATGACAGTAAAAACTTTTCAGAATTCTAAGGTTTCTGATAAATAATAAACATTAATTAATCTTCTTATCATAAATTTATTGAATTTAATTATTAAGGATTTCTATTAACATGAATAAACCATACTTCTACCAATGAAATTAAATGGATTCCAAAGCTTCGAGGGCTAAGATTAGAATTAAATTTCTTTAAACTATTTTTGTTATTTATAACAAATATATGCATTATTTTTTATATATAATAAGATCATCAATCGGTGTACAAATTTGCCTTATCTACTTATTGTCATGGTTTATTGAACAGATAAAAGCTGTATACATATCATTTAACTTTTATAAGCGTGCAGGTTATTGAACTTATCTTTATAGATATAATTTATAATTCAAAGGTGAGAGAGATTTTTTTCCTACTATACATATGTCTTATAATTGTAATACTCCTAAAATGAGCTTAGTTCTTTCCCTTATAACAGCATATTATGCCCATACTGAGTTAAACACCACTATTCTGGAAGAAAATGATTTGAAGGCGATGATGAAGATTAAAAACTTAAAATTAGGTTTCAACTTTGCCTCAACCGCTTGTTCTACTATGACATTTTTATGATATAATATTGTTATGTTTGTCATTTTGGTTATCTTCTTTCATATTAGAACACTTTGATGTATTCATGCATGTTTAATTGCTACTCAATTAAAAAATTATGCAGATACGATGCCTTATAAGTTCATAATTAGAGGTTGGATGTCTACAAAAGATGTTCAATGTATAGAGTGTTGGTTAGTTAAAACCTTGTGTACTACTGCCTATTAGTGTTGTATATATCTTTTGTTATTGTAAATCATGCATCAAACAAATGTTATTCTAAAATATGTGATAAATTTCATATTTGTGCCTACCGGCATTTCTTTATTATTATTATTGTATCGTGTATGTACAAATGTTGTGGTATATTCCATTCGCGAGTTGCTATGTAATTTACTAATTTTGGTGGTTGCAGAATATAAGGAAAACCACTAAGTTTTTGTATTATTGACTATATGATTTGTTTTGTAAAATATGTATGTTGTAAAGTTGTTAGCATGCAAGTAACATGAAATTATATATAATGTACCTATGCACTTGAGAGAGTGACGACTTTGTAAGTTGGTCCTAAAATTAGAAGGTCGTATAACGTTTTCATTTTGTATTAAACTTAGAAATTCAAAATTAACATGGTTGTGTGAAAATTGTTCAGCTAAGTATCCCAAAATATGTTATAGGTATGTTAGTTATGCAGATAAATCAAATCCAACATCATCATATTAGATGTGTTACTAATAGAGTTTCATTAGTATTTGATATCACAGGTATACACGTCATTTCCAGCACTTTAGTGTTGAATATCGACATATCATGGGTTTGATTTAAATTAATTAAAAATAATGGTACAATTTTGTATTTTTAATTATAAAATTGAATGGTCGGTTTCCTCCGTTGTTGTGCGGTTGTACTAGTATTTGTTAAAAGTTCAGAATATTCACAAAAACCTGAAGTTGCTTCAATCTTCATCACATGTTTTTTCATAAAGACTCGAAGACTTCAAAATCAGAAGCTGGCCCTACATCGACAACAAAAGTCCTGACCAGTTAATCCTAGATTATTCATTGAAAATCAGTATAATAATATATTATGACATGTGAGTCGGTTATCACATATATTAATTTAGTACTTCAATCATACACATTGCAACTACATTGCATCTGCTTGTATGTACTATAATATTGTATTAACCAAAATGAAAATTAGATCAGGTGACAACTATGTAATTTTTGAAAGCCAAAATGAAAAATAGATCCAGGGACAACTATGTAAATTTTGAAATCCAAAATAAAAATAAAATAAAAATGCCAACAAAACTAGCTGCTAAAATGGTACCATATCGCAGCTGGTAATTGGTCAATTAAAATAAAACATGTTTGAGACCAAAAAAGAATTTGACACACGCTTATGTATTAAAGTTTTGACAAAGAAAGACTTGTGTGCAACATACCAAAAAATTATGCACTTACCGTGTCCTGATAAACGTGCTACTACGACGCAGAACACATGTCAAAGTTTTAATAAGTTCATCTTTGGCAAACTATGGGATAATATAATGAAAACTTGCATAACAAAGAATTGAGGTATAATTAAAGTGATTTACATTATCAATATGGCTTTTATAAAGCATTAAAAGCAAAGACTACGATTCAAAAAAAGCAAGCAACTAGAGTTTCTTATTCTAGTTTCTTATTCTTTGAACTCGTCTTCTACTCCAACTTTCCACCACACGTGTTCTACTTTTACGTAAACAAGATAGTGATATTATTCACTTTTAAAAAAGCGATGCATAATATGTGGTAAAGAATGTAGAAGGGATTAGGTATTTATCAAACATCAACATGATCGTTGTTTAATAGAAAGGTCTTACCTCTAAAATTATTCTTATCGTTATTCGATCAAATATTTTGAAATGCAATATTAACCACATTAGTCACTGTTCTTCCAATCTGCCTGTATATCAGGTTTACGGAGCATTTAACTGCTGGAATTTAAATAAATCCTAAGTGTGCACCTACCCCAGTGAAATATAAAGCACACGACAAATAAATATACACACTACTAACGCATAAGTTGGAATATTCAAAAGTATTAGAGAAGAAGAAGATTAATTATGCTCTAAATCTTTAGTTTGTTCTCAAGAACCATGGAAGGAAAATCAGAATTACTGCAAATAGTTGTATTTTCTCAACCTGATTCAAAACTTATTGTCAAAATTTGATACCGACTAAAAATTATTTTCATGATTAGGATAATTTATCAGTCAATTTATGGTGTCAATGCGTCAATGGCATGCAATGATATATAATATTATACTAGTTTAAGTAGTAACCAATACCTACTAAAAAGTATATTAATATGATGTGAAACCATATCTAACACACTATGTTATTGATGCCTGTTTAAAAACTCAAGCATGATATATGCAATCTTAAGTTGGGAAATTATCAGTTCGCACAATGAGTAAATAATTTTTTTTTATCATTGTCCTTTGAACAATACACAAGTACTATTTTGCTAAAGAACTTGGTTTGGAAAACAACAAATTCCAGATCATGTTTGTCTTGTAAGAGTTTTATGTTTTAATATATATCTCAAATGACACCGGAGAAAAGAAATTGGAAAATCAAAGTAATCAATAACAAAAGGTAAAGATAATTGGGGAAGTAAGATGATATTTCCAACAGGTGAAAAATAAAAAAAAATTCATTTTCAATTTTGAATGTTAAAACCATTTATCAAATGACAAATTTTCATCTTATCTTAAACCCGAGAAAAAAATTATTTCAACTTTAGAACTCATTTAAAACTATTTATAAAAATAAGTTTGGTTTTATGCAATTCAAATTTGCACAAATATGAATTACGCAAGTGTATTTTAAGTATAAAAAAATGCATGCTTTTACATTTTTGAAATACGCAAGTGTATGCTAAAAAATAAATATTTATGTTTGCGCATGTTTGGAATGCGTAAATATAAAATGCTGCTATATGTAAAAAGAGATCTAGTTTTGGTCTAAGTTGCTGTTTTTGAAACTCAAATAATAATAATAATGATAATTATTATTATTATTATTATTATTATTATTATTATTGTTTGTTTCAATGTATGTCTTGAGAACAATAAGTTAGGTTGTTTCTCTGTAGCAAATATTTTCAGGAATAGAAATACAAAGCAAAATTCGTAACAAAGAGAAAAATAATAAACAAACTATGTATATAGTACATATCATGTGTCACTGACTGAGTCATATTTCTAGGCTTCCCAACAAAACCACTTCTACCACTCAACAAATTTAAAAAATAAAAATCAATCAATAAAGACCAACACACCAAATTCCTTATAAACTACAGAATAAATCAAATATATATACAGATAAGCTCAAGCAAGAAACACCTTAGAAACTACTCAATAACCTAATACATAGATTACTTGCTTGTGCAATTTATATTTGATATTTCAACAAAAAAACATAAAGGAAGAGAAGAAAAAAGTCTCTTGTAATAATGGACAAGAGAAGCTATTGCAAGAAGCATCCGAGCCACAAGCAATCAAAAGGAGTTTGTCCATATTGCCTTGGAGAAAAGTTATCAAATCTTACTATAACTTCTTCCTCTGCTACTACAATTTTATGTGTTTCGAATAATGATTCTTCAACAGTTTCTTCATCTCCTCGTTCATCGAATTTGAATATGTCTCCACCCCGCCAGTACAAAGTATCCATTTTAAATGAAAGGGAGGAAAAACCACTGAAGAAAAGTAGATCGTTAGCTTTTGTCATGGAGGAAGAAGAGGAGAAAGAAAAGAAAAAGAAGAAAAGGAAGTTTTGGTCGAAATTGGTTGGGAAAAGAAAGGAAGAAGGACTGATGCATTCTAAAACCATGAAGGAAAAAACAT
The DNA here is from genome assembly GCA_030765085.1 of Allium cepa. Classification (NCBI taxonomy): domain Eukaryota; kingdom Viridiplantae; phylum Streptophyta; class Magnoliopsida; order Asparagales; family Amaryllidaceae; genus Allium; species Allium cepa. The sequence goes on from CM060938.1 coordinate 230,366,273, forward strand.
CTACGAAATGGGTTGGATTCTCATAGATCATGTGCAACATATGTGCTTCCTTTTCTCCCTCTTTTTTCCATTCTTCTGTATTTTTTGTTTTTGTGTAAAGATGAAACAGATAGATTTTCCACAAAGATGAATATGAATATGTTTCTCGATTCATCAATAGATTGTGCATCAAAATCTAGAACTTTGATAACCAAATTTTTAAGACAAATGACCTTATAAAGCCTTAGTAGTAATTAATCATGGTCTTAGAGGCATCATAAGATAGTTAGGTAATACATTGAGTTTGTACAGCGACTATCTCAACATAATTTTGTTCAACAGCATCTCAAATTTTATTACATCTCAAACAAAATCCAGTACAACTGTTACTGCTTGATGTAATTTATGAAGTTTGGGGTAAAAGTTCTTGGTTATACCACAGAGGCATGAGGCAATGGTCACTAATATGGGGATTTATGGATAATCTCAGTCATTACAATATTTCTATATCTTGTACTATCAACGATAAAACTAGATTAAGCATATATCTGTCAATCTGTATGGTCTCATCTTCAATTTCGTTTGTAACGTTAGCATTTTTGGATCAGGTTAAATCCGCAACACTAACATGAAACTGATAGTATGAATGCAAACCGTATTGAGCAATGAGCATAAAGCATGTCGTTCAATGAAATTACTTTCAATAAAACCCCTGCGACAAATGAATGACAGGAAAGGTAGAAGGAATAAATGCAGGACAAAGTGCCGCTAATGGAGAGCAGCTTTGTTTGCATTGGAAATTATACTTCACGTGTAAACGAAGAATGATATACCCGTACGGCACATGTGACTTTCGGCTGCTCTATTTCAACCATGGCGGCAATGCCAAAACGAACGATTGATATTTTCAACCACTTTTTTGTAGTATGCTAATGAAGATTTAATTGATATGTGTAAACAGACAAAGATAAATTTAATCAGTGTTTTGAACACACGATAGAGATTTCAGCGATAACAAATATATTTTGTCCATTTAAAAAATTATAAATTTTTGAGTGTGAAACTAAGAACCGAAAGTTAGATTACGCGATTAATAAAAAAATTAAGCCGTAAAACATTAAGTAATAAAAAAATAAATAAAATTAAAATGAATTAAGGAAATATAAGGGGAGAGAATAAAGTAAATAAGACATATTAGAGAAAAGTTTCTTGCATTTTTGGCTTCATATAATATAATTTTGCAAGCCTATGGTAAACAAATTTCTTTAACAATCGGTGTGACCATGTTTACTTTTTTCTATTGCGTTTTCTAAATAATACAATTGAATACCTTTCAAAATGCACGTGTCAAATTTATTGTCAATCGACGCTTTTTGCCTAATATGGTGAAAACCTACGGTCGTAAACCACCATACGATAATTTTTCGAGTATCAACGACTAATCATGCGGTTATTTGTTAAACATTGGTTTCCAACCAAATAAAATAATAAAATATAGGTATTAGCAAGTATATCATTTTCTTTAAAATTGTCATGATACTAGAAAGAGTAAATTGCAGGACCCTTAGCAGCACACTTAATTGATATTAGTGATATGCTTGTGCACTGTACATGGTAACATTTTATATGTGCACACTAGATTAGAATTTATAATGAAATATACTTAAGAAAAATTTAACAAAACGATCTATTTTTTAGCTAAAATATATCATTTTTGTTCATACAAATAATCTAATTGTTATTTTTGTCTGTTTAGTTATGATAATCAAATAAATGAAAGTTAATTAATCACATTAGTTTGATTTAAAATTTACGACTTGTTAATATTTATAGTTAAGTCTTTATTAAGACAAAGTTTTGAATTGAATATCTCACGTGATGCATTTGACTAAATAGAAATTTATAGATTTAGTTCAAAATATTAATAATAAACAAATTAAAAATTAAAGTGTAATAACAATGTATAAATATGTTTATGTGTCATAAACTTTATAACAAATCAAAATATTCATTTGCAAGAACAAATATAAAATGAAAAAAAATATAATAGAACTATAAAAGTTAGAAAGAAAGAGAAAACAAATAGTGAAAACAAAATTGAAATGTGGTAAATCGTATCACTGTTTCGATTTTGTCAAAAAATTGTAGTTTTTAACACATTTTAAGTATTCCTCTTTGTCATTAAAGTTCAAAAAAAGGTCAAATATTATCTCAAAATTAAAAGTTGGTAACACTGTTAATAATAAAACATAAAAATAAATTTTGTTAACTTAAAAATATAAAAATGTCAAATGCATGTAAGTACATGGTCTTATTTTATGATTTGATGCAATAAAATTAACCTTGATATGAGAAAAACTAAAAAATGGATAGTAACATAAAGATAATAACTTTGATGAGATCTTTCATTCATAAAGGGCTTTAATGTAATATAATCAAAGAAATGTATGTGGGTGTACAGTCGTATTGATTTTATTCAAATTTACACGTTTTACTTAGTGAAATAAATTTTTAAACAAATTTTTATTTATTTATTTTTATATATACATAATTATTATTTGTGTGTGTGTATAAACTCTATATATGTGGTACTAATAATATATGTATACGAACCATATACATATATTTCAGTATATTTAAACATATGTATATAGTTAGGTATTTATATTCTCTTGATATGTATATGGATTCCCCCCCTCCCCCCCCCCCCCACACACAATAGATATATATGACAATATCTATATGCGTATATATAGTTATACATATGTTTATATCTATTATGTTATTATGTTGCTTAAGAATATATGCAATATATTCAAAATATATGTAATATAAATAATGAATATAAACATTATAATATAAAACAAGATTCTATTTTAATATGCAGATTAGATCTAATGCTAACTAATGATAGAGTTAAGGTGTGCCCTAGAGGCAATTATGTAATTTGTTACATGTATCTAATTCGATAATCAACCTATTCGAAATAATATGTATTTTCTTTTTTTTATATACTTGATATAATTTGTTATATATTAAATAATTAATTTAATTAAAAGTATATTTGATAGAAAATCCAAAGATTGTACGTTTTATGGCAGTAGTTACAATGCGTTACAACCATAAGTGATTTAGCATAATAAAATAAATATACCGTTTTAAATATTTTTAGTCAAGATGTATCCAAACTGGATATTGATACATCTGTTGAGACTAGAGTATGTAACGCTCTTCAAATGTTGGACAGTGTATTACTCATGGATGTTGGGGACACCAAGGGATTATGTGCTAATAGTCATTAGATAACTATGAAATGACTCACTTCATTGGTTTTCTGTTGGTTAATATAACTGAAGTCAAATAGAAAATTAATGTGATAAAATTACACAGTTCTCTTGACTTGAGAATACTGTTGACCTTCAATATGGAAGCTCCACTTTGATTATTGTTAAATCGTGGCGAAGGTCCATCGAACGACTATATTTGGGACGAGTGAAAGCGTTGGGAGTGAAATACTATTCAAGAGAGGATTTATCTTCTCAATTATACGAGGTTAATATCATAGTCAATTGAAGTCAACTCAAAGTCAAATTTTCTAGCCAAAGCAATTCGATTAATAATAATTGTTATTATTGAAATAAGGACCCCGTGTGGACTATAGAGTTGAAAATGGATAATATTGGAATTTTGACAATGATGACCGCCCTACACCGCCGACACCCAATATAACTAAATAGTGCAATGCTGACGTGCCCGACCAATGTAGGACGATCATTAAGGGTTGGAAATGAAATAAAAAATCACAGAACATGTCGTATATCGCACATCGCATGGGGTAAAGTATAACATACATCGTAGGTATAAAAAGGAGAGACAATAATAACTAAGTGGTCCAAATATCAGTGTACGTATTATCAAGTAATAGGGTTTATACAAACCAAAATAAACTCAAATGACTATCCTTTGGCAATAGTATAAGCAGGTCCTATCAAGGCCCATAGTGTTGCACGGTAGAGTAAACATATAAATCCATATGTAATACGAGATAGGTTCATCTAGCTTATCCTCTACATAGCTACTACATCACACCTAGACCTGCTATCTAGTCTACTTATTTAAGATTACCCGAGATAATAAGAAGCAAAGCATAAAACCTCGAGTCAGACAACGGACTAGTGTGAGCGATAAATGAATCTCAAAACACTATACAAGTCGATATAGTAACGAACAAGGGTGTACGAACCATACCTGACATGTCTCTACAACTAAAGAGTTAGCACATAACGAACATAATATGCTAGTCAATGAATTTCATAAAGGATATTGCAAACTAAGTATGATGACGGGTATCCAGGTATCCCCATCCCTAATACCTATCTCTAGTGACATCCCTAGAGTGATAGACTATGGAAGAAAACAACCAAAGCAACCATAGCATCAATCAAACAATCATCACTATCACTCAGTGCGCTCTAGATTAGCATCCATCAAACAATCTTCATTATCACTTAGTGTGCTCTAGATATATGATAACTCGTATATCCTTTCTGTGACGCCCCACCTCTATACCCACGCCAGCCAAGAACATTACTGTGAATGCTGTCAACTAGCACGGAGAATAAGGCTGTTGAGGAGCGACCATCTGTATAATGGCTTTGTGCGAGTACCGATATACCGGATAAAAATATAACTTTTCATCTCAAGAGGAAATCCGACATATCGACACAAACTCAAAGCTACTACACAGTGGCTATAAAGGTCTTCGGAAACAAATATAGAAATAAACATAACACAAATCAGTCACAGACAATTCGTATCACAAAGGCGGAAATAGATATGAATATTACACTAGGAAGTGTACATCAGAGTAGTGGTCTAAAAAGATCCACAATATCACAAAAGAATAGTTACATGAACTACACAAAAGAATAAGTATACATTATGGAGTCTATATCTCAAATGTATACAACAAAAACTACTAATCTAAGTAGTTAACCAAAAGTCAGAGGAATCAATCCCAAGAGAGAAGTCAAACAGAAGCACTTGTAACATCTCGGTCTGACCCGAGTATTATTTATAAGAAAATAATAAACGGATTAGTCTAGCTATAAATATCAGATGACATGATATAAAGTAAAAGATATGTCATAAACATAAAGTATCCATACTGACATACTACTATAAGCATGTAAATGACAATCAACAAAAGGTTAATCAATATCACAAGAATCTTCACAAAGATCCAAAAAGAGGTTTCATACCCCAAAACTTGTATTCACAACAAGTTAATGACACACGAATCCACTAATGCACAAAAAAATTGATAAATCATATCAATGAAAATCACTAAAATTGGTGAAGCATAAATTCCAGAATTCAACACACGAAATCAAGAAATCACAGAAAAAGGGAAAGAGGCCTATCACACGAATGGTCCGAAGACCATGGGGAGCTACCCCATATGGGTGAGTCGGAATCACCCAGATGAGGTCTAGGCTAACCAAAAAGCAAAAAGGTATGTGTGAGTCGAAATCACACAAATGGTGTCTAGCCTAACCTCGCAAACAGAAAAGATATGTGTGAGTCGAAATCACACAAAAGGTGTCTAGGCTAACCAAAAAGCAAAAAGGTATGTGTGAGTTGAAATCACACAAATGGTGTCTAGCCTAACCTTGCAAACATAAAAGATATGTGTGAGTCGAAATCACACAAAAGGTGTCTAGGCTAACCAAAAAGCAAAAAGGTATGTGTGAGTCGAAATCACACAAATGGTGTCTAGCCTAACCTTGCAAACAGAAAAGATATGTGTGAGTCGAAATCACACAAAAGGTGTCTAGGCTAACCAAAAAGCAAAAAGGTATGTGTGAGTCGAAATCACACAAATGGTGTCTAGCCTAACCTTGCAAACAGAAATGATATGTGTGAGTCGAAATCACACAAAAGGTGTCTAGGCTAACCAAAAAGCAAAAAGGTATGTGTGAGTCGAAATCACACAAATGGTGTCTAGCCTAACCTTGCAAACAGAAAAGATATGTGTGAGTCGAAATCACACAAAAGGTGTCTAGCCTAACCTTGGAAACAAAAAGGATATGTGTGAGTCGGAATCACATCCATGAGGTCAAGTCTAACCTTGCAAACAAAGAGACATCGCACAATTGCTAGTCTAAATCATAAAATGATCGTCATGATCAAAGAGAAGTGTCAATTACAGTAAGCTAGTAAATGTATGATCTTAGCTTCATGTCCCATAACCACTAGCTTAACTTAAATATTTACGAACAAATTGTAGATCTCCACTAAAAAATTGTCACAAGAGTTTCAATCGAACAAGTGCAAGAATTAACCAACAAAGTGAACGCAAGCGTTTCATACCACTTGTTTTACTAAGTCGTTTAATTAGATTTCTCATACGAGTGAGGTAAAGGTTTATATATACTAATAGATTGGAAAACGGTTTTATAAACGAATTGGGTATTAAAATAGTATTGAAATCGTTTGAGGAAAGAGTTTTGATATGTACTACTAGTATAGAAAACCTTTATATTTTTAAAGTGACAAAGCACAAGGGGGATTATAGAAACAATCAATCACAAAGATCGCATTCGAAGATGTGAATAAAAAATCCAATGAAATCGATAAAGGATCCATCGAAGTGGATATATCTAAAATTTCCAAAGAAAATAAGTCATCTAAGATGATAATAAATGATGACAATAAATAGGATCATCACGAATCGATTTAAATTGAAAATTCAATCCAAAAAGGAAAATTGGACTAAAACAGCAGGTTCAGTCGACTGAGCAGAGTTTTCAGTCGACTGACCCTGTACCTGGGAATTTTCCAGGTTCAGGAAACTTTCTGTTTCCAGGTTCAGTCGACTGAACAGAGTATTCAGTCGACTGAATCATGCTTGGAAACTTTCGGGTTCCAGGTTCAGTCGACTGAACAGACTTTTCAGTCGACTGAATCATGCCTGGACTGTTTTTCAGCCTATTCAAATGAAGAGCAAATTCTTCCAAAATGCAACCGGACGAACATTGGCTCTAAGGGTTTATGCCAATCGGCAACCCGGCCCTATATGCTCCTCGGTGCATCACTAAAAGCATGATCAAATATTCATAAAAGGATTTTCACACAAATTTGACTTAAAAACCCAAAAATTGGAATATTCACAAAACCAATCCAAATCAAGAACAAATTCTCATGAAGAAGTGTTAGGAATTCAAACCTAACAACCAAAGATAATTATAGTCCAAGATGTGAGATAAAAATCTCACCTTTGAACTAAATTTATGAAGATGAAGCTTGAAAGCCAAGGAAGATCAACCACACTTCAATCTCAGCACTAGAAGCTTGAATCTAAGCTTAAAACAAGAACATTCCCTAAGTTAGGTTTAGGAAATTTCTGAAATTGGAGGAGAATGAATTGGAGAAGATGAAGGAGATGCTTACCAATGGGTTCTCTTGAGTTTTGGAGCAAGAACTTGAGCTAGCAAGAGGAACTAGGGCTTGGAGTTTTAATTTCCACTCCTCTCCACCATTAATGCTAAGAAAACTGAAAAGAGAAAGAAGTGAGGGAGAATGGGGAGAGTGGTTCAGTTTTGGAGTATAAGTTAAAACATAGGGCTGAGCCCAAAACCAAACCCAAAGTGAAAAGTAGCAAAAATCAACTTTCTCCAAACTTATCGAAGCTTATACTCAAAAAGGTCGCAAACATCATTTTGAACTCAATGGGGGTGGTCTCGGGTCCTAATTCGGCTGTTTGCAAAAAGTAGCTTTTTGGACTAAAATCCGACTAACGATAAAATATTTAAATAAAATATTTAAATATAAAATCGATAAATATGCGGGTTGTTACAGACTCCCCTCCTTAAAGAAATTGCGTCCTCGCAATACTTAAGAGGGAAATAAGAAGTAACAACCATGGAAGCATATCAACACAAAAGAAAATTGAAATAAGAAGTTCACCATAAAGAGCACGAAAGAGTTAGCAAGAACGGGATCGCTCAATGAATCCTCTAGGTTCCCAAGAGTAATCCCTAAGATTTGAGAACCACTGAACTCTCACAAGAAGGACATCTTTATTTCGAAGTCGTTTGAGCTCCGAAGCAATAATTCGAATACGATGCTGCTCAAAAGTCAAATTTGGTGAAACTTCAATCCCTCAATAACACCGGGCTCAAGAATAAAAACCGAAAACATAAAAGCATTTCCATAGTTAAAAGACGTGGAAAACGTCAAGAATAGCAGAAAGTTGAGCCGGTGCAACGGCGTAGTATAATCACGGTACACCCGAGAAACTAGAAACTCGAATAATTTGGAACGCCGACGTAGTACAAAGACGGTACGTCCAGTGAACCAAAAAGCCAAGTCATTGATGTAGTACAAACAGTACATCCAATGTATCAAAAGCATATCATTGATATTGTGCAAACGGTACATCCAATGAATCAAACAGCACAGTCATTGATGTGGTACAAACGGTACATCCAATGAATCAAAAAGCGAAGACATTGATGTAGTACAAACGGTACATCCAATGTATCAAAAGCATATCATTGATGTAGTGCAAACGGTACATCCAATGAATCAAAAGGAAAGACATCGATGTAGTACAAACGGTACATCCGATGAATCAAAAGGAAAGACATCGATGTAGTACTAACGGTACATCAGATGAATCAAAAGCAAAGACATTGATGTAGTACTAACGGTACATCCGATGAATCAAAAGAAAATACATCGATGTAGTACTAACGGTACATCCGATGAATCAAAACCCAAATAATTCGGAACACTGACGCAGTACAAAAACGGTACGTCCAATGAACCGAACACAATAAAAGAACATCGGACGCAAGTTCATAAAAGCAATGAGATGAAATTTAATAAAACGAAGCACATCAAAACGCCTGATGAACTTGATAAAAAGATAATTTCATTTAGTCATCAACAAAGAAACAACCCCTTGTTGCTTACGAATGAACGCATTGGCAACCCGATTTCCCCTTCGGGAATAAAAAGAATATCAAGATCATAAGATGCTAGGAACTCGAGTCAACATGCAGTTCCTTAAGAGAACATAAATATTCCAAAGATTTATGATCGAGGTAGAGAACAAATTTCTCATCCAAATATGATGATGCCAAATTCCAAAAGCAAAAACGATAGCCGCGAGCACTAGATCATGAGTGGCATATCTAGTCCCGATAAGCTATAAGGATTTATAATCACAAGTGATAGCACGCTATCTCATGTAAGAGAATGGCATCCAAATCAATACGACTAGTATCGGTACAAATAGAAAAGTCTTGGTTCCCCTTCAGGAATCTCAAGATCAAGAGTATCGAAAGGAAGAACTTCTTTTAAATAATTCTCTTTCCCGAAAAGTTAAAACTTTCAAAATTACATTTTTATTTTTATGTAATAATCTTTCTACAAAAATTTACATTTTTACAAGTCAATATATCGTGTCTGATTGTCACATCAAAGCATTTAGGAAATTCCTACCGATAACGTTGATCAAGCGCATCGACCAAAATTCTTAAAGCACTCAACGGGCAATACAATCACAAAGTCATCTTTTCTAGGATAAATAAATCTCTTAAAAAGTTTTAAGAATATTCTTTGCTCGTTTTAAGAGCAAAATCAAATTGCACTTATAATTAAATCTTATGAAAAAGATTTACAAAATTTTAAATTTCTATTTCCATCCAAAATCCATAAATAAGAATGGTCTCATCGAAATTTTCATAGAATATTGGATTTATAAAACGGATGAAACAAGCTGGACAAATTGAATGACATAATAATTCATTCATAGGAATCATAACAAGTGCGGAATGCGATAAGTGGAATGCTAACTTCCGCAACTTGTAGCAAATGAAAACGGTGGTAAAGTCGAACTGAAAAGACCTTAACACCACACAAAAGATTTCTTAGGTGATAATCCTAAGACAAACTCAAAAATACCGGAAAATTTCTCAAACTACATGAATGAGAGAAATAACACTTTCCTTATAAGTGGGCTTAAGGAATAAAATGATGCCATCAAGTTGGAATCAAAATCATAAAGGAAAAATAGAAATCTGCTTAACAGATTGAAAATGTCGAAGATGAATAGTCCACTCGAAAAATAGGATATGGGCTTCACAATGATTAAGCCGATCCTTTCAAAAAAAATCAATTCCGAAGCTTAAGTAAAAATATCGGCTCAGAAAGAAATGTCTCATAGAATAATTTCGACATCAATAAAAAGCAAATTGAGTGTTGCGGATCTACCATCCGGATTCACAATCCTCAAAGAAGTCATCAAGCCCAAAATATTCAAAGAAAAAGAATCGACAAGTTCTTTTGATATAAAATAGTGAGATGGAACCCATATCAAAAAGAACTCAAATAGAAAGCTCACGAATTAAAACAATGCCATCAAGGATTGAGTGAAAAATACCTTGACCAAGAGAAGAGTTGCTAGGGGCTTGCACAATATTTAGCTTTCTCATGTCCTTGTTCAAAAGTTTGGGACACGCAGATAAAAGATGACTCGGTTTCTTGCAATAGCGACAAGAATGGGGTTTTGGACACATATTCGCATAGTGTTCCATAGAATTACAATTGTAGCATCCTCCATGATTAGGGATTGGAGTCTTTGCTACAAAAGTAGTTTGCTTCACTCTCTTATTGGGATTAAGGCTCTTGAACTTAATATGCCTCTTCTTGGAAGTCCCAATATCACAAACACTTCCTTTACCAACCTCTCCATGAAGAAGAGTAACATCCACAAGCTGATTGAAAGAAACTTCAAGTTTCAAAGGTAGAACCATTTCGGGGTTCTTACTCAAAGCATAGATAAACTCTTGATTCTTTACAAGATCCAAAAGTTGTTGAGCAGACATGAATACTCCATCCAGGGGAGTAGCACTAGATTGACCGGCGCTGGGACGGCCAGGTCTAACCATTTCTCTTCTTTAAGAAAGGAAGAAAGAAGAGGAAAAAGTTATTCTCAGAATAAATTTCAATCAAATTTGATTGATAAAACAAGGAATCATAAAGAAAATAGGATGAATCGGTACGAAGACACGAATTAAATCCTAAAGCACGACTCCTAAGATGGACTTAGGACAATGATCCTTGTTAAATTATTCTACATTGTTCCGAAGTTTGGCTCTGATACCAAGCTGTGACGCCCCACCTTTATACCCACGCTAGCCAAGAACATTACTGTGAATGCTGTCAACTAGCACGAAGAATAAGGCTGTTGAGGAGCGACCATCTGTATAATGGCTTTGTGCGAGTACCGATATACCGGATAAAAATATAACTTTTCATCTCAAGAGGAAATCCGACATATCGACACAAACTCAAAGCTACTACCCAGTGGCTATAAAGGTCTTCGGAAACAAATATAGAAATAAACATAACACAAATCAGTCACAGACAATTCGTATCACAAAGGCGGAAATAGATATGAATATTACATTAGGAAGTGTACATCAGAGTAGTGGTCTAAAAAGATCCACAATATCACAAAAGAATAGTTACATGTACTACACAAAAGAATAAGTATACATTATGGAGTCTATATCTCAAATGTATACAACAAAAACTACTAATCTAAGTAGTTAACCAAAAGTCAGAGGAATCAATCCCAAGAGAGAAGTCAAACAGAAGCACTTGTAACATCTCGGTCTGACCCGAGTATTATTTATAAGAAAATAATAAACGGATCAGTCTAGCTATAAATATCAGATGACATGATATAAAGTAAAGATATATCATAAACATAAAGTATCCATACTGACATACTACTATAAGCATGTAAATGACAATCAACAAAAGGTTAATCAATATCACAAGAATCTTCACAAAGATCCAAAAAGAGGTTTCATACCCCAAAACTTGTATTCACAACAAGTCAATGACACACGAATCCACTAATGCACAAAAAAATTGATAAATCATATCAATGAAAATCACTAAAATTGGTGAAGCATAAATTCCAGAATTCAACACACGAAATCCAGAAATCACAGAAAAAGGGAAAGAGGCCTATCACACGAATGGTCCGAAGACCATGGGGAGCTACCCCATATGGGTGAGTCGGAATCACCCAGATGAGGTCTAGGCTAACCAAAAAGCAAAAAGGTATGTGTGAGTCGAAATCACACAAATGGTGTCTAGCCTAACCTCGCAAACAGAAAAGATATGTGTGAGTCGAAATCACACAAAAGGTGTCTAGGCTAACCAAAAAGCAAAAAGGTATGTGTGAGTCGAAATCACACAAATGGTGTCTAGCCTAACCATGCAAACAGAAAAGATATGTGTGAGTCGAAATCACACAAAAGGTGTCTAGGCTAACCAAAAAGCAAAAAGGTATGTGTGAGTCGAAATCACACAAATGGTGTCTAGCCTAACCTTGCAAACAGAAAAGATATGTGTGAGTCGAAATCACACAAAAGGTGTCTAGGCTAACCAAAAAGCAAAAAGGTATGTGTGAGTCGAAATCACACAAATGGTGTCTAGCCTAACCTTGCAAACAGAAATGATATGTGTGAGTCGAAATCACACAAAAGGTGTCTAGGCTAACCAAAAAGCAAAAAGGTATGTGTGAGTCGAAATCACACAAATGGTGTCTAGCCTAACCTTGCAAACAGAAAAGATATGTGTGAGTCGAAATCACACAAAAGGTGTCTAGCCTAACCTTGGAAACAAAAAGGATATGTGTGAGTCGGAATCACATCCATGAGGTCAAGTCTAACCTTGCAAACAAAGAGACATCGCACAATTGCTAGTCTAAATCATAAAATGATCGTCATGATCAAAGAGAAGTGTCAATTACAGTAAGCTAGTAAATGTATGAGCTTAGCTTCATGTCCCATAACCACTAGCTTAACTTAAATATTTACGAACAAATTGTAGATCTCCACTAAAAAAATTGTCACATGAGTTTCAATCGAACAAGTCTAAGAATTAACCAACAAAGTGAACGCAAGCGTTTCATACCACTTGTTTTACTAAGTCGTTTAATTAGATTTCTCATACGAGTGAGGTAAAGGTTTATATATACTAATAGATTGGAAAACGGTTTTATAAACGAATTGGGTATTAAAATAGTATTGAAATCGTTTGAGGAAAGAATTTTGATATTTACTACTAGTATAGAAAACCTTTATATTTTTAAAGTGACAAAGCACAAGGGGGATTGTAGAAACAATCAATCACAAAGATCGCATTCTAAGATGTGAATAAAAAATCCAATGAAATCGATAAAGGATCCATCGAAGTGGATATATCTAAAATTTCCAAAGAAAATAAGTCATCTAAGATGATAATAAATGATGACAATAAATAGGATCATCACGAATCGATTTAAATTGGATATTCAATCCAAAAAGGCAAATTGGACTAAAACAGCAGGTTCAGTCGACTGAGCAGAGTTTTCAGTCGACTGACCCTGTACCTGGGATTCCAGGTTCTGGAAACTTTCTGTTTCCAGGTTCAGTCGACTGAACAGAGTATTCAGTCGACTGAATCATGCCTGGAAACTTTCGGGTTTCAGGTTCAGTCGACTGAACAGACTTTTCAGTCGACTGAATCATGCCTGGGCTGTTTTTCAGCCCATTCAAATGAAGAGCAAATTCTTCCAAAATGCAACCGGACGAACATTGGCTCTAAGGGTTTATGCCAATCGGCAACCCGGCCCTATATGCTCCTCGGTGCATCACTAAAAGCATGATCAAACATCCATAAAAGGATTTTCACACAAATTTGACTTAAAAACCCAAAAATTGGAATATTCACAAAACCAATCCAAATCAAGAGCAAATTCTCATGAAGAAGTGTTAGGAATTCAAACCTAACAACCAAAGATAATTATAGTCATAGATGTGAGATAAAAATCTCACCTTTGAACTAAATTTATGAAGATGAAGCTTGAAAGCAAAGGAAGATCAACCACACTTCAATCTCAACACTAGAAGCTTGAATCTAAGCTTAAAACAAAAACATTCCCTAAGTTAGGTTTAGGAAATTTCTGAAATTGGAAGGAGAATGAGTTGGAGAGGATGAAGGAGATGCTTACCAATGGGTTCTCTTGAGTTTTGGAGCAAGAACTTGAGCTAGCAAGAGGAACTAGGGCTTGGAGTTTTAATTTCCACTCCTCTCCACCATTAATGCTAAGAAAACTGAAAAGAGAAAGAAGTGAGGGAGAATGGGGAGAGTGGTTCAGTTTTGGAGTATAAGTTAAAACATAGGGCTGAGCCCAAAACCAAACCCAAAGTGAAAAGTAGCAAAAATCAACTTTCTCCAAACATATCGAAGCTTATACTCAAAAAGGTCGCAAACATCATTTTGAACTCAATGGGGGTGGTCTCGAGTCCTAATTCGGCTGTTTGCAAAAAGTAGCTTTTCGGACTAAAATCCGACTAACGATAAAATATTTAAATAAAATATTTAAATATAAAATCGATAAATATGCGGGTTGTTACACTTTCCCATGCCAGGGACTAATGGAAATCCTGATTTTCAGTGCGCTCATCTTTAGAACGAAGCTGATACTAGACCTAAATCCATCAGCCTAGCGTACATGGTTCCAAACTTCCGATCCAGGGTAGCCTTTCAATGTACCCATGAGAGCACTTATAATAACCCTGCTTTTGAGTACATTAGAAAACACTTTGAGTATCAACGATCCCTTAGCATGCGTACCTGAGCCCTTTCCTCGCTTCGTCTAGTTTTCATTATTCTCAAGGAACCATTCCATATTCCTTCATTCCACGATAGAATCATTCTCACGTTCTATCCACGAGTCACTCTTTCCTAGAACCCGCCCTTGGTGGACAAACATTCTCACGATTTCTTTCGACATGGAGCCACTGTCATCGGAACCTTCCTCCATTCACCGTCGAGTTTCCAAAACCAAAGTCCTAAAGCTATCATCATGCTGCTACATCGCCGTCAAACCCTAAGCGAACAAACAAACACATTTAGCACGACCTACGGAGCCTCTGCTCCCCCTTCCGGAAGTGCCAACCTTATAGCATCAAACTGGACCTCTCAATATCGACATGACCTCTCTGCAATAAGAAGTGTACGTAACCAATTTCGATTAATTTCTTCATCCCACTCTTCCACGGCTCCATCTCCTAAGTGCTTGGAACATAACCACTCCTCCTAAAGCTCTTGGCATCAATTCCAAAGCTCTTGGTGCTAAGTCCTAAAGCTCATATTCCCATGCCCTCCAAAACTTTTGGTATATAGTCCAACACTTAGCCAAATTCCTATACCTGTCTTCTAGTCATTACCTTAAGCCCCTACTTAAAGAAACATCCCTCCACCGTGTAGTTTTAACAAACAAAAAGCTCTCGACACTGAAACAAAAGCTCTTGGTACCAGTCTTTACTTAGCTCCAAACTCTGTGCTAATTGAATCTTGAGCTCCTCTCATCCTCTAGAGTCTCCCCTCCAAGTTTCATCCAATTCCGAACATCATTCCCTTCAATTTTCCAATTCGACCACTACTTTCCTAACTGACTAAAAGCACTAGCAAACCACATCAAAGCACAACATACAAACATGGAATATCATACATATACATCCATTCATACATGCAATACATAAGATCATGATAATCAAGCAAATCCTAATAAAAAATTTAACTTTTACACTAGCATATTTATATAAACAAAAGGAGTTGCAAAACTATTTAAAACAACTTAAAAACCTTTAGCTTTAAGCAATAAAAATGTATTAGAATGTGATTAAAGTTAGAAAAACTTTAGGACGAAAATCATAATAAAAACACCAATTTTTACTTTTTAAACGTTAATAACAGAGTGGAGGTCAAGAACAACTCACCAAATACCTAAATTACCAACTTTCCCCTTTAGATCTGAAGTGGAGAGCAAGGAAGAGGAATGCAAATTGGCCAAAATGATAATCTCAAGCTTCTATATGTTAATCACCCCTCTAATTGGTGATTTGGCTAAAATTAGTAAGGAAAATGTAGTGTTTTTGATGAAACTAGGGTTAATGGTGGTTTAGAGCTATTTTAAAGAAGATGAAAATGATTTAGATCAGTTCCTACAGCCTCCTTTTAGCATAATTTTTAGATGAGTTATTGGGCCTAAGCACGGGCTTAGTCAATTACCCACTAAAACAAGCCTACACTAGCCAAAATTTAAAACGGATATAACTTAAAAAAAGTATGCCTGTTATCCTATTATGACCACTCTACGGAATGATAAACCATCATCTTGAAGCAATGGAAGTGCTAATTCAGCTTCTATCAAAAGTTATGGTCCAAACAAGATTTTCGTGGTCAAAATGGTCTCATAGAAATTCAGCAAAAATCATATACATGGAAAATGTCCCTAAGAATAATTTTCCAAAATTTTAGGGTCGTATGACCAAATGTGAATAAAATAAAAATACTTTATGATCCGATATACAAATATGGGTCATTACACTCTCTTCCATTAGAAATTTCTCACCCGAAATCCCTAAAAAGTCAAAGAATAATCAAACTTATTTACCCCACATGCCTAATTATCATATGCAACTATCATACGTATTAAACAAGAAATCATGCAACCAATAGTGTATGTAAGCTTATCCTAACATGCGAGATACTAGACCGCCTTATGTGATATAGAAGGTAAAAGTAAATATGATGAACGAGAGGCCTTACCATATGAAGAGCTCCAGATATGCGGCCCTCATGCTCTCCTTGGTTTTCTACGTGCCAAAACCTTCACTTTCATTCCGTTGAATCTTCACTAACTCCACCATCTTTCGCCTAAGCTGTTTCATATCGTGTCCGACAATACGAACTAGTCTACGAGGTCTCGAAGTTTTCTGGTTCAATGTTGATATCATCAAGAAGATTTAATGCAATCGCCATGCCTGAGTCATGCATAAACTTATGAAGATGAGAGATATGGAAGACGTTGTGCACATCTTCCATCTTTGGGGTAAGTCGATTTTATATGCTAGGTTCCCAATCCTCTCTGTTATCGAAAAAGGACCGACGAATCTCGATGCTAACTTCCTCTTGCTACAGAATTGAATAAGATTCTTCAAAAGAGAAATCTTTATAAACACCGTTGTGCCAATGGAGAACTCCAAATCTCTACATCTTATATCAATGTAGCTCTTCAACCTATCCATAGAAGCTTTCATTCGTTGTCGAATGATCACTATCTTCTCTGAGGTTTCTTTAATCATTTCTGGCCCAAGTATCAGTTTCTCGCCCACCTTCCACCAACACGAAGGGGCATTACACAGTCAGTCATACAATGCTTTTTATGGTGCCATACCGATACTAGACTGATAGCTACCGTCGCATGCAAATTCCTCCAATGCAAATGATCATCCCATGAGCCTCCGAAATCAAGTATGCAAGCCCGTAAGAGATCCTCTAGTATATGGTTCCTCTCAGTTCGCACATCAATTTGTGGGTGATAGCTGTACTGAGATGTAGCTCAGTCTCCAATGCCTCTTGTAAGCTCTTCCAAAACACACTAGTGAACAATGGGTCTTGGTCATCATAATGCTCTTCGGTACATCATGAAATCGTATAACCCATTTCACATATAGCTCGGCTAGTTTGATTGTCGTTCTACTTGACTTGACAGGTATAAATCTAGTGTCCTTGGTCAATCGATCAACTATGACCCAAATGTCGTCGTACCATGTTTGAGCCCTTGACGGTCCATTAATGAAATCCATCGATACTTGCTCCCACTTTCATTCGAGAACATCAAACGGTTGCAACAAACCACTTGGTTTCTTCTGCTCCCCCTCCACCAATTAGCAGTACATACACTTAGAGATGAATGTCGACATCCTTCTTCATCCCACCCATGTAATAGGTTTTCTTCATATCACGATACATCTTGTTACCGTGGGGATGTATAGTCAACCAAGAATGGTGGCACTCTTGTACATTGTCTCGCAGTACATCAACATCAGGGACAAACAATCTCCAATCCTTATAGAGCCAATCTTCTCGGTCGAGTCTTTATTACTTCATATCTTTAGACTTCACTCCTCCTATTTTTTCCTTGATCTCCGTTAATCTAGCATCTCGCCTTTGATTAGTACCGATCCACTCAATCAAAGTAGGTCTAATCATCAAACTTGCGAACATCTTTAGCTCTAACTTGTAGTGAGGTTTGACGTCGTAACCAATTATGTACTCCAACTACTTCCACTTCAAAAACATTCCTTCTAGACTGGCATGCCTTCTAATCAATGCGTCAGCAACCGCATTTCCCTTACGAGGCGTATAGTAAATGTCAAAATCATAAAAGGCTAAGAATTCCAACCATTGCTGTTAGCAAAGTTTTAGATCCTTTTAGTAGAAAAATATACTTCAAGGATTTGTAGCCACTAGTCTATGAACAGCTCAATCCTTTCTCTTAATAAGTAATACCTTCAAATCATCAAACCAAACACTATTGCAACCAACTTCGGATCATGAGTTGGATACTTCTTCTCATGTGACTCTAGCTATCGACTAGCATAGGCAACAACTTTCCCTTTCCACATCAATGCTGCACCTAATCCAGTACCACAGATGTTTGTGTATACTGTTAGCTCCTCATTCCCGTTGTGAATGGTCAATATAGGTGCACTCATTAACCTCTTATGTAGACTCACAATGATGCTTCTACCTTTAAGAAGTCCTTGATAAAACGTCTATAATACCCCGCCAGTCCAACGAAACTCCTCGCATCCGTAGCATTCTAGGGTTATCTCCAATCGTGAACTACTATCACCTTGGTAGGATCTACTGTGATGCCCTGCTCAGACATGATGTGACCTAAGAATCTTAGTTCCTTCCTCTAGAAGTGACATTACGAAAATATTGCTTTTAAACGGTGCTTCCCCAACACCTCGAGCACAATCCTCAAACGCTCTTAGTGCTCTTCCTCCTTCCTCAAATAAACAAGAATATCATCCATGAACGCAAGTCCAAACTTATTTATTTGATCCTTGAAAATGCAGTTCATGAGATCAACAAAGTATGTTGGAGCAATGTTTAGCCCGAACGGCATAACTAACCACTCATAGAAAACGAACAGCGTACGAAATGCAGTGATCAGCACACTCTCCTTTGCTACTCTTAACTGGTGAAATCCCGTCGCCAAATCTAATAGGGAGAACACCTTCGCACCATGGAGCTGATCGAATAAGTCATTAATACACGGAAGTTGGTACTTGTTCTTCTTCGTCGCCTTATTCAGCTAACAATAATCTACACACAACCTCAGAGAGTCATTTGCCTTAGTTGGGAATACTACATGTGCACCCCACTAAAATATACTCCTACGAATGAACCCTCTCTTCAACGGGTCATTTAATTGCACCTCAAAATCCCTTTTCTCTCTAGGTGTTATACACCTCAAAGGCATAACTATCGGTTTAACATCCTTTGCTATATCTATCCGAAACTCAATTTATCGAGGTGGCGGTAATCCGGTCATCTCCTCAAATACATCAAGATACTCTCTAACAATAGGCACAGATGACAACCCATCATGTGGAATTTTGAGTGAATATATAAATCTAATCATAACCTGATCCTCTAACAAGCAGCCAATCACTACGTCTGCCTTTCTACAGCCCCAGTTGTTCCTAACGGCCTCTCACAATCCAATAGTGCCACATACTTCCTTAGCTAGTCCATCCCTAAGATAATCCTGAACCCAACAAAATTAAAAAAAAACCAATTAAACAAAAGAACATTCATAACTCGATATGATCAAACCATGCAAATGCAAGTGCAGCCTCCAATAGGGTTCGTCACAATCAAGGGTCGTTTAACTATTTGGGTTTCAATCCCAATCTATTTACTAGGTAGCTAGAAATAAAGGAATGTGAAGCCCCGTTATTGAATAAAACACGTATCGGAATATCACAAATGGAAAGCATACCATGAATAACCAACGCTCTTCCCCTTCTTTTTCGTCGAGCGAGCACTCGACGAAGTTGGAACAACATCCAAAGCATATATCTTCACAATCTATTTATGTTGTGCC
This sequence comes from Allium cepa, assembly GCA_030765085.1. Classification (NCBI taxonomy): domain Eukaryota; kingdom Viridiplantae; phylum Streptophyta; class Magnoliopsida; order Asparagales; family Amaryllidaceae; genus Allium; species Allium cepa. Next base: position 230,386,293 of record CM060938.1, read on the forward strand.
GGTTCTATACAGCTTTTCTATATGTGTTCAAACTTACCACAATTGTAACACTTCTTCTTCCCTTCATCTTTGTAGTCTCCGATTATGTGACTTTTATCTCCACAACCAAAATAGATAGGTTCCAATTAGCCTTCTTCTAAGCATTCTTTCTCCGAGACTACTTTCACTCTCCATTCTATTTCTTCTTGTCTCCACTACCTCATTGCAGTTTTGGCTCCTTCTTAGCAACAACAATTGATTTGGACTTAGGGCATAAAATCTACCGACGAAGAGTTTTCTTCACAAGTCTCTTGAATGGCTCATCGATGTGACTCACCAACTTCTCCCTTGAATAGTCATTTAAACTCGTGATAGATTTTTCATTTTCCTAAATGGAATGTTAATGAAAGACATCCCGTACTTCGAAAAAGTATCAAATTCGGAAATATACTCAAAGACTGACATATCTCTCTGCTTTAGGTCAGTAAACCTCTAGAGCAACACCAACTCTTGGGTAGCTGGAATGAACTTCTCCTCAAACCTAGCCTTGAACTGGTCCCACGTGAATTGATCCTCGGGTATAGCAATAGTAATAGCATTCTACCAGTTCATGGCCTACACTTGAAGCTGTCTAGAGGCCAGCTTCCTTTTTATGGCATCCTCTACTTCCATGTCACCAAGACATGCTCACAGGTGTCTAACCAATGTAGCAATTCGATGGTCGACTTCATTCCAAGAAATGGCTTGCCTCCCAAGATAGAGTAATCTTTGCATAGCTTGAGAAAGTCATCCCTTAGCACCTGGACCTAAGTGCCACCACCAACGACAACATTTGGAGCAGCTGCTTGGGCATTCTAAAGCATGTTTTGCATTATCGCATTGAACATAGCTGGGAAGTTAGGGTTAGCAGCCCCTGAACCCATTCCTTCCTCAACTTCGGAGATGGAGTTCCTCACAATGTTTCTTATTTACCGGCTCATTATCTACCTATAACAAGAATGATTAGTCTCTCAAAAAGAAAACCATTTAGATGGTTCTTGTGTGTGCCTATGACTTATATGCTATATATACACTGCTATATATTTTTGGACACCAAAATATATAACAAGCATGCACTATCTTATGTGTGTGTGTATACACACCCCTTGATAATCTAAGCTGATAACTCCTTCCCTATCTCTACTAGACCACGGTATCAACTCAGGTTAATACTATAACATAAGCTCTAATAATGTGATGATCGCCCTACACCATTGACACCCAATATAACTAAAAAAATGCTTTGTTGATGTGCCCGACCGCATCAAGGGTTGGAAATGAAATAAAATATCACCGAACCTATCGTATATCAGTAGCGCATGGAATAAAATATAATATATATCACATATATAAACATGAGAGACAATAATAACTAAGTGATCCAAAAATCAGAGTATAGATTATCAAGAAGTAAGGTTGATACAAACGATAATAAATTCAAGTAGTTGTTTCTTAATAACATTACTAAGAATGCCCTATCAAGGATCCACAATATTACATAGTGGAGCAAGCATAGAAATCTGTATATAATACGAGATAAGTCCATCCAACTCGTCTTTCGCACGGTTAGTGCATCGCACATAGGCCTGCTGTCTAGTCTACTCATTTAAGAGTACTAGAGATAATAAAATGCAAAGCATAAAATCTTGAGTCAAACAACAATCTGGTATGAGTGGTAAATGAATCTCAAAATACTATACAAGTCGATATAGTAACAAACAAGGGTATACAAACCATATCCGACTTATCCCTGCAACCAATGAATTAGCATGTAACGAACATCGAGCCGAGTCATTCAACATCACTTATCTCCCTCGAAGAGCCATCCTGGGATAGGCACTAGCAGACTTTATAGAAGAATTCACTATGCAAGATGATCTCCTAGAGAGCGGTGGAGCCCTTACCATTTGGTGGAAAATGTATACGGATGGAGCATTTAATGATCGTTTTTCTGAAGCCATAATTGTGCGAGTAACTTCAGATGATCGATCAATTTAGTACACTTTGAAGCTTGACTTCTTGCAAGGAACAACAAAGCTGAGTATGAGGCTTTAGCTGCTGGACTCAAACTCGTTAGAGAATTGGAAATAAAATTTCTTGAAACCTTTTCCGACTCACAGTTGGTAGTATACCTAGTCAGGGAAGATTACCAAGCTAAAAGATAACGACTCACTTTGTACCTTATCCAAGTCCAAGATCTGTTGACTGGCTTTGAGTATTATGATATCATGCACATTCCCCGGCATAAAAAAAGAGGCCGACTCATCGAAAAAGTTTCTTGCATTGGGGATGCACAATAGATGGGCTTGGATCCAGTTGAAGTACAAGATGCTCTGAGCATAAAGCATATGGAAATCGACTAGAGAGACGGAGCCTAAGAAGGAGTCATGGATAAGTAGGATTAAAGACAGTTTGCTACAGGGAGTTCTTCCCAAACGAAGCAATGAAAGGTGACAAGTCCTTCGTAAAGCTTCGCGATATATCATTCAAGAAGGAGTCATGTGTAGAAAAGGTTTTTCCTTTCCCCTGCTCCGATGTATTGATTATGACGAAATAAACGAGTCTTAAAGGAAGTTCATGAAGGGGAATGTGACGATCACAAAGGGGACAAACCCTAACAAAGAAAATAGTCCATTATGGGTATTATTGGCCGGCTGTCAACCGAGATGCTACCGATTACTCTAGGCGATGTGACAAGTGCCAGATGTATTGAGAGCTCTGCCAACGGAAATCATACAAATGGTTAGTCCATGACCATTATGCATATGGGGTATAGATATTATCGGTTCCTTACCGAACTCTAAAGGTGGTGCGAAGTATGCCATCGTCACTGTTGATTACTTCCCCAAATGGGTCGAAGCGGAACCTTCAGCCATGATTACAACAAAGAAAGTAATCAGCTTCATCGTCTGGAACATCGTCTGTCATTTTGGCCTTCCACGAGCCATTGTGACTGACAATGGAACCCAATTCGATAACTCTAAATTCAAATACTTCTGTCTGTGGCATCATACTGAAAAGAGATTTGCGGTAGCTGCTCACCCTTTAGCAAATGGGCAAGTTGAAGCTGTGAACAAAATCATAAAGTCCATTCTAAAGAAGCATTTGAAAAAGGCTAGAGGAAGTGGGTGGTGAACTCCCAATAGCATTATGGGCTTCTAGAACCACCCACAAGTCCACGACTGGACATACTCCATTCGCCCTTGCTTATGGCTGTGAAGCCATTATTCCTGTTGAACTCGAAGTCCCTTCTCATCGAGTGATCTACTATGATCCTAGAACGAATATAGATCTCCTTTGGGGATCTCTAGACTTTATAGATGAGAAGTATGAGGAATTTGATTTGAGAATAACCATACATCGACGCCGAGTCACCCTACACTACAACACTAAACTCTGATCTCGAACCTTTGAAATCAGCGATCTTGTCTTGAAATGGGTTTTTCCTGCCCCATCACATATGAGTCCTACTTGGGAAGGAACATACGTTATTGAAAAAAGGCTTAGAGAGGGAACTTTCAAGCTAGCGACTATTGATGGCATTACACTCCCAAGAGCATGAAATAGCAAGCATTTACGACACTATTTCACTTAGTTTATTCTTTTTCATTTAGTTGTGTTCAATTCTCGAATTTTCTTTAGCATTTGGTTTTCTAGATATGTAATAAGAAAAAATATGTCATTTCTTTCCATTTGGCGAATAAAGTTTTAAATGTCCTTCATATCTGTGATTGTTGTAGCATTACATATTAGTTACAATACCCGGCTAACTAATTTTGACATGTTTTTGCAGGTTCCCAGAGTTTGGTGCTAGCCGATTACCTTATTTCACGATTTAATTAAAAAAAATGAACATGGTCCAACCTTCATCTAATGATTCTTGCTCACAACCGATGGACGGAATACCTAACGAGGATTAGATGTGACTTGATCATCCGATAACCAAATTAATCCTCAAGTGATGAGACAGACATGAATCAAAAGCGATCGTGATACGACCGATCGCTCGTTAAGTTAAACCTTGGAGGCAAATCAATCAATTAAGGAAAGTACGGTCCAACTATTTTCCAAAATAACTCTAAGTCTCTGGAGTATGGGCTAGAGTATAAACACAAGTTGGGTGCTATTTGACCACCTGCCAACTAACTCTTATCCCCAGAGTGCGGATATGAGTATAAAAAAATTTATGAGTGCAGTTCGACTACTCACTATTCCACAAACTCCAACCTAAAATCGTTAGGAGGAGTATAAACTTGCTAAGAATGGAGTTCGACCATCCACCATCTAACTCCACTAACCCGAGACTGGGAGCAGAAGTATAATCACTCAAACCGTTGAATTTGATAGCATAACACTAGCGCTCGAGCCCAATGTTTGATACAATTTGAGGCCATGACTACATGGAAGCCTTGAGTGAAAATTAACAGATGAATGTTCGATTTAACAAGCAATGAATTACAAGTACATTGGATGGAAAAGTAATAGCTCGACTACTTAGACAAAATTCACATAAAAGTTTGATAGAAAATAAAGAACTTCATTCGCTTACTAAACTTCAAAATGGTGGTACAAGTTTACTCAATAGTGGGGGCCGTATCCACATAATCATGACCAACAAAAAGAGAAAAGCAGCCATACAAGTTATATACAAACTAAGTTGAAGCAACAACTATTTCTTCCGCCCTTTCTCTTTTGGATTTTTTAGGAGTGGTGCCGCCCAAGATTCCACTTGTTCTTCTTTTCGATCCTTTGCCGCCCTTAGCAGGAGAGCTCTCTGAGGTTGGATGGAGTTTTTCTAGAACCATCCCGCCGGGTGGAATGACTTGTAATGGGACAAGATTTGGATCACCAATGTCCATGTTCGTGGGTTCAGCCTTATCTTTTTTCTTCAATAACTCCTTCTCTCTCGATGTGCTCTTTAATCTGAGCTCATCGGTATGTTCGGTGGCACCAGTGATCACAACGTCATATGATTCATCTGGCAATAGCTAGTCATAAGCTTTTTCATCATCAAGTGCTACGATAACTTGACCATCCAACCCTTGAAAGTTGGTGACCGAGGGAATTTCAATAGATGTCGATTTTTCTCCACGGCGGCACAACTTCTTGGAATTTTGCTGGGACTTAAAAGACTGCAGATTCGTAGAAACAAGAAAATAAGCCTATGACTATTGGGCATGAGGAATGAAATCTCTTGAATAATGGAGAATAAATCGGGATACCTACATCCAGATGACTTTCAGCTGTCGCCAGAGTGCTTCCCTTTAGAATAAGACCTAGCTCCTTTAATTGATAGCTGGGTCTATGCGGATCATAGCTCAGATCCTATCCTGGGCCAAGTGAAACTGATGCTTCAGCTATTTGAAGTGCAAGGGGACCTTTGGGATCAAACTTTGAAGACTCAACAATATTTTTCCCTTTACCGGAGGGTGTTAAATATCAAAGTATTGTATTCTTGCAGTAGAAAGGTCTAAAGATTCATCCCTATGAAGAATCTCTCGTACAAGGTTCTCTTCATCTAAATCAGCTTCACCGAGGGCTTTCTTCTTCATTTCAACAATGTATTCTCAAGCCCTAGTGAGTGATTCAAGATAGCCCTCTCTAAAGAAACTCAGGATCACGATGAATTAAGACTTTAGCATTATATTAAACGATTAGAGGATCAAGCATGTCCTTAATTTCATTTCGACCAGCTTCTTTGGCATCTTCTAACTAGGTCTCGATCTGCTCTCTAACCTCGCTGCGGCCCACTTCTCTTTCCACTTATTGGAGGAATTTAATTTGAGCGAGTTACTCGTTAAAGTTAATTTTCAGTCCCCCGACTTCGACGACCTATTCGCAATGTCTTTGCGACTCCTCCCGAGCATTAAGTTTCTCTTTCTTCTCCTTTTTAAGGAGTTCTTCAAGTTACTCAACATGGAAGGCCATAATATTTTCTCCTTTTACAGTGTAAATTTTTCCAAAGCAAGCACACCACTGCGGTTGAGGGAAGCATCCATTTCCTTTTTATGAGCCGCTTCTTGATGACTAACCGCCTCGGATATATCTTTGTCGCCCTTTTCTACCACGGTTAGCTTCGCTGTCAACTTCAAGATCTCATCATCTTGATGTTTAATTATGTCTTTGTCATGGATTGCTTCTAGCTTGAGATGAACAACTTCATGTCGTCTCTTGATAGACACCTCGGAGAATTATTCGGCTAGATGTTGGAATTGTTCATGTTGCACAAAAACATCATTGATGCATGGAAGGGAACTCGCTTTAGCACTCCCTGGAATTTGTGAATTGAAGGAACTTAAGCGCATTGAAGCAAATTTTTGAAAAATTAACCTTAAGTTCGGCCAATTTTTCTATCATGGGTGCCTCTAGAGATGCAGTAGGAAAAGCTGGATCTGAAATAACAAGTGGGCATTTGCTCATTCTACCATCACGAGACTATCTGGAACCAGATGAACTAGAGTACTACTCCGACGACATAGCAATCTAAGGAGCATGGAAAGAAGTCTGAATGCCAATGTGTATAGGAAGATTGGGTTGAACTTCCTGATGATACAATTGAGACTGGGGCTTATGTTTGGAAGATGAACACTCCCTCGAACAACAACTTCTTTTCTAACTGTCATCTCTTTCTCAATGCTTACCCGATTTTGGACCGCGACTAGATCTGTACTGTGTTGAGGAGTCCCTCAAGCGATCGAACACACGTGATTATGACATAGCACCTGCAAACCAAACAAGAGTGCATAAGTAACCATTGAACAAATATAGACGAGAATCTTATAGTGAAGTGCATGTGATTGTGAGTGTCCTAGTGTCCCCTCAATGAACCAATTGCTGTAGCCTTTCTCATAGGAGTTTTTATCCCTTTCCAAGTGGGAGGAATGTCGTCACCACTCCCGGTAGGAGAATTGAAACCTCAACACTGATGTTGGGAAAGTCATAAATCATGATATCATCAGGGATCGAAAGATTCAAGAATACTTCCATTGAGTTTTCTAAATGTTGAGAAAAAGATTCTTCGTCAACTGAGGTGATGATAAACTTAGACTCTTTAGTTGTTTTTCTCCTACAGAATCTATAAGCCAGTTTTTCCTCCCCATGTTGGAATTTAGATTATGTGCTTATGATGGTTCGACCACAAGGGCATTATCCGGACCTACATCAACGTCGCCAGGCTTATTGGTTTTGATACCTCTAATTTCACCCTCTTCGGCTTCGTCTCGAGCCCCTCGACTGAGGCACGATAGTGGTATTAGCGCCACCTTCTTGTTCCACAATATTTCTTAGTAGTGTAGCGCTTCCTGGAAGCCCGATGCCACAACCTTCTTATAGAAGTCCAAACGGAGATCACCATTCATCGGTTACAAGGGATCTGATGTCCCTGTCCTAAATTGGGGTAGCACGAATTGCAGAAACCGCCTTTGGGAAACTATCTCCTTTTGGACGTGGATGGACACCTAAAATTTTCAAAGTATTAGTTAGTTTAGGATATATCTTGAGCTAAATAATTTGAGAATAAAGTGAAGACAACACTTATGTTCTTCCAACCATCACCTCATAAAGCCAGGCAGACAAAGAACGTAAAAACCATCCATTTTTAAAGATATCGAGCTTGTTCCAAGCACCAGTTAGAACTTTCCAATTGGGAGAAAGCTCGAGGAAAGTGTAAGAAAGTTTCCTTATTCGTCGTTTGAAATTGTAAATGAACCTGATGTCCTCAAGAGATGGTGAGCGGAACAAAAAATCCATAAATAGTAAGAAAGTGCCATGAAGGAAAGCATAACTGTTCGGCCATAACTGAGTGGGAGTTATTCCTAGATAATTTAGCATCTCTCGGATAAAATAACTGAAAGACGCACACATGTGCCCCAACACATGAATTTATTGCATGCCGTATATCCCTCCGGGAGAAAATAAGCCCAATCATTCACTGAAGGGACTAGAATATCTCCAAACGAAAACTCATGTTTAGAGCATAGTTCGTGAAGAGCGTCCTCGCCAATTCTAAAGGCTTGGGAATCCATCAGGTTATCTAGAAATACAGCAACACTACAAAGTCGGGGAAAGGACTTATATCTTCCGTCAGAAGGACGTAAACATCATAAAAAAAGTCAGTCAACAGGCCAGTGACCTCTGATTGCTTAATTTGACGATCAGGGGAGAGTCCACCGAAAAAAGTTGTAGAATTTGGCTCGACTTTGGGATTACTAAATTGAGAAGGTGTCCAGAAGGCATTGCAGCTAAATGTTTTAAACGTCTGGAGCCTATACTACGAAACTTAAGAGATAATCGAGATTAGAAAATTTTACATGTCCTACCATGCTAAGTGCAAACTAATGTGGTGCAGTGTTGTGCAGTGTAGAGATAAACAGTTCAAAATAAAATGCAAAATTAAGTGACGAGACTTTGGATTCCGACCAAAGTGACCGTCTTCACTGACCGCCTCAACTGGCCTTTTTATTGATCGGTTGTGTAAACTTTAGGATCGATATCGGCATATCGAAGTGTGAAATCCATTATTAAAGTCCATATGTTAAGTTTTAGTTCTTATTATAAGTCTCATGAGTTTAATCGTCTAATTTCGAGTTCAATATTGGATATCCAAGTCCTGTTGTTCATTATTGTCATATGTTCAAGTTCATTGAAATGGGAGTGGTTCTAGTTATTCATGCAAGTGAATATGAATTAGTTTTCAAGTTCAATTAGAAGCTTAGAATCGACTAAGTAACCAGAGCTGATCCCTCCACTTAACCAATCAAAATCCCTCTTATGAAGCGAATAGTCAATCCCTATATGTACCGATCCCTCTATTTGATCACAACTGACCCCTATTAAAGAACCCATAACCGACTTCCCCTCGTGCACTCAATAATCGATCCTCATTCAAGTGATGTTGCAACCGACCCATGTTCCATGTGATTGCCAAACCGATCCCTACAATCAACTATTTTACCAGTCGGTCATTCCCATATATTACTCCAACTTCCACTGTCGATCCCTCCATCTTATAATTTCAATTCGTCTCCTCTAATTCAAACTAAAAATGCATAGTTTCATAACACCTAAAATTTCTAACCATATCGTTTCGTCACTGACATTTTCTTAAAATCATATACATTGATACCTACTAATGAGATTTCAATTGCTAAGTTGAAAGGGGAGAGGGGTTCAATTCGATGTTGGGATCGACGAATGGAGCAGGGTTAGTGGTGGAAGCAGAGCAGAGCATTAATGATGATCTAGGTGAGTAACGATGGTAATTACCACCAACATTGATGGGTTCGGTGGTTAAAGGTAATAGAAAGGGGGAAGAGAGTGTTCAGATAATTTTTAGAAGAGGGAGTGAGATAAAACAAGGAAGAGAAGTCGAATATTGGCTTATATATGGAATCCAAGGGTTCAGCCTGCCTTCCTCATTTGTGAGATAGAAAATTGATTAAGTCCACCGAGTAATAAGGATCCGGTACGATCCCTACCCCGGTGAACAAAATCTGAACCCAATTATGTATAAATGAAAAAATAGAGAAAGAAGGAGAGTAGGGATCGGCTAGAGGAATGTCGATCCCTATGAACATATAAAAAAGGAGGGTGGATCTGCTAAAAGAATGCCGATCAATACATACATGAAAAAGAAATAAGGCAAAAAAGAAGGGACCGACTACGAGCCCTATGTACATGCAAACATGGACATGAATATTATGAACAAAATGCAATGAAATTGCATCTAGTTCAATGAGAATTGGCAATGACTCATGAGCGTACAATCGCGTCCGAGAGCTAACAATAAGAACGTGTATCTAAATATGCACGTATATAGTCTAAAAGTTCAAATTTTGAAATTGACAGAAATTGAATTCAAACTTGAAGCTTTTTAAGGTTGAGACCGTATCAGATAGCCAAAGCTTATTTATCTCTTAGAATTAAACATAGATATCAATTGACTGAATATAATCTTGAATTTATACTATTAGAAATCAACCAAACGTCATAACGATCAAAAATAGATTCGATACTTTAGGAAAATAATTTGATGAAAGGATAGCGACTATTCAGAAAACTTGAATCAACGATTCTAACTTGCTTCGATTTAAAGCACATCATGTTCAGCACAAGGTATACTTTGAGGGGAAAGTATTAAGTAGCATTTTGACTTGGCTATAGTTTAATTGATTGGACACCTTTGATTCGACTGTCATCAAGGCCAATAAGTCTAGAGCAATGATTGTGGGGTCCAGAAATCAAATATAGATCGTAATATGAAGCCAGGTTGAACAAAATTGAGAGATATGCAATGCAGAATGTTTGAAGTATGAAATATAGTTCAACATAGAGGAGGGATCGGCTATAATCATCCTCCCACATAGGGATCGGCATATTTTAGGGAAGCAAGTGCAATTCAATGGGAAACAATCAATATCTCAATATCCATAAGTCCAATGCATATGAAATTTTAGAAATAAGATGTGGGGACCCTAGGGAGACTACTCTAGGGATCACACCTTAAAGGGATGAAGCAAGAGGGATCGACCCTCTTCCGTCAATAGAGATCGGTTAAAATCAGAAGACAACTCACATTGAAGCAAAGATCAAGCAATAACTTAAATTCTACGAATCCAATTGGCATGAAACTTGGAGGCTAAGCATATTATGGCATTGAAAGCTCCCATAGGGATCACACCCCCAAATTCCTTCAAAATAGGGATTAGCATCGATCCTTATTCCTACAGATATGGGCCATGCGATCCCTCTAATGGGTCCATATGGTTTTGAAGACCCTTAAGCCAAATGTTCAAGAAGATATTTCACCATCTTCCTCTATAAATATAGGCTTGGTTGTTCATTTTTGGGACTTTTACACTGCTAGTTGCTTTGTCCTCTATTGTAACTAATGATTTTCACTCGATCCTATTGTAATCAGTTTACGAAGTGATTAATAATGCTGTAACAACCCTGGTATTGGTGAGTACCTATAAAAATTGAATTATAACGATAGATATAATTTAATATTGAGAATCAAATAAATTTGAGAAGAAGGAGAATTTTTATTAAAGTTGTTTATTTGGAATAAACAATGTGACTTGATAATAAATATTGGGTTTTTGTTAACTTTAAGTTAATAAACCAATTAAGTATTTATTTCAACATTTAATGGTTGGAATAAATATTTATAGTTGAATTTTTTTAAAGCTTTATTTAGTTAGGTTTGAGAAGAAAATGATCAACTGTTAATTTTTATTTGAGTTATGCAATAGCGTTGTAAGTTATTGCTTATATTAAAGCTTTTATTGAATTTAAAAGAAGAAATATGAAGAAAATAAGTTTTTATTAAAATAAAAGACAAAATGGTTTAAATAGAATATTTGATGATTAAAAAGAGTTAGAATGATTTATTTAGCAAGAAAGAAAATTTTATTTAGTTTGTTATGTTAAAAATGGCGTTTTACACTAAAATTAAGTAACTTGTGGAATATTGTTAAATATGGGGTTTTATTGTTAAAAATAAATTTTATTGTTAAAATAAATTTAATTTTGTTGAGAAACCAATTTTTGTTTACATACACTTTTATGTATAAATTTAACTTTGCTTTAAAATAAGAAAATATGAGTGTATATTGTTAAAAAGGTGAATGTGTGCATTTACTTAGTAAATTTCACTAAGTATTGTTGTTGGGCTTAATGGGTATATGGTTTAGATCCTAAACCCATTCTAGAAGCCTCAGGAAAGAAGACAAATAACCTGTATGCTGTTTTTCCTCTTTACTCGTTCCTTTCTTCTTCTTCAAAAACAAAGGCAGTAAAAAGAAAACCATGGCCACTTCTTGTTAAATTCAACTTTCTACCAACTCCCTGCTACATCTTGCTAGAACTATTCGGTAAGCAAGGTAAGAGTTTTCTTATAGCAAGCTAAAGCAAAATATCAAAATTTTCTATCAATTTGTTGCTTGCAATACCCAATTTATTGAATAGGTTTTCTCTTTTGTTGGCTGAAATAGTGCTATGTTCAAAAAATCATACCTTCTTCAATTTACAGCCAATTTTTCCCAATTTTTGATAGTTGTGGTAGCTGGACTGTAAAATATTTCTAGAAATTTTTATTGAATTTTGAATTGTTTTGATATAGAAAATTGTTGGTTGAAATCGGCCAAAAATTTATCTTTGTTTGTTGTCCGAAAAAGTATCATTTTCAAAAAATCATATCTTCTTCAATTTACAACCAATTGCTCTATTTTTTTGTAAGTTATAGTAGTTGGACTGTACAATATTTTTGAAAATTTTCATTGAATTTTGAATTGTTTTGATATAGAATATTGTTGGTTGAAATCGGCCAAAAATCCATCTCTGTTTGTTGGCCGAAAATACATCATTTCAAAAAAAATTATATCTTCTAAATTTATAGCCAATTGCTTCAAATTTTTGATATGTTGCAGTAGTTTGACTGAACAATATTTCTGGAAAATTTTCATGGAATTTTGAATTGTTTTGATATAGAAAATCGTTGGTTCAAAACAGCCAAAAATCTTGCTCTATTTTGCTTGCTGAAAAGTACTATGTTCGAAAAACCATAACTCTTTCAGTTTACAGTAATTGCTCCAAATTTTGGCTATGTTATAGTGACCGTGTCATTGTATAAAGCGGCACTATTTTATTGAAATCCAGATTGTTTTGATACCCCAAATTACTGTCCAAAGTCAGCCAAAAACTCAGTTGCTTGGTAGATTGTTCTTTTGCTTCTATTTGCATTTTCGTTAACTTTTTCACTACATATTTCGATTATTTTGAATATTGTATGAATAAGTGTTATGACTAATGTTTAAGTCTTTTTATCCATAATGGATTGGCTTGATTTTGGAAATTTTTAGAATTTAAATTTTATTTAAATTCTATTTCATTCTAAATATCGATAAATGTCAATATTTGAAGAATTCGATGGTTTTAATTGATTTTGGTTTCGAATATGTTTCTAAAAATTCTTTATAAATTATGGTTAATTATTAAATGTTTTTAAGAAATTTTAAATGGGTTTTAAGCAATTATTTATTTTTTAAAAGTACTTTATAAATAGATAATCTATTTGATAAATGGATTTTTCCTTATATAACTTATTTAAAAATCTCTAAAAATTGTTTAAAATCACGTTTTCTCTATAAAATAATTCTAAATATATTTTAGCATATTTAGATGATTTTCAGCGTGTAAGAATGAGAATTAAATGATTTGGCAAAAATATGTGGTATGGGACATGTGTTTTCGCTCAATCGCTGATTTTCAGACTTGTACTGTCAAATCTGCTTTGAAGTACTATTTTATGATATTTTTACTTACCGAGGACATAAGGCGGGATTGTTATGATGAATTGATGATGGATTTGATGTTTATGATGGATTTTTACTTGTCGATGAAATGAGACAAGTCTCAATGCCATTTTCAACTCATCAAAGTATGAGACACAATGAGTTGGGTGCTTTACACTCGCCAATGAGACGAGGCGGTGGATGTTTGATTTGGATTTTTTATGAATTTATTCTAATGTGGCATCGGCATCGAATGATGATTAGTAAACCAATAGGTGCGAATGTACGATATGGGACGTACATTAATGCCCATTGGGTTCCTATTCGAGAAGTTGTGACACATTTAAGATTTTATTAGTACAATAAACCGAGTATTCGATTGGAATCATTACGATGTTCTTGATGTCATTACTAGATTCCATTCATCATGATGTTTTGCTCGGATTTTATGATTAGGGTGTCATCGCGATATTTGACTATAGTCAATCATGATGACCACGATGCTAAGATACTGATGACGCCAAGTCATCACGACGTATGGTACCAAATCATAGTAGTACTAGTCAAGATGAAAAGCATGTGCAATTTTCTATGAAGTTTTCTATGTTCAATTTCACCTTTTTGTAATGTTGTTATTTGAATACGTCCTTGAGTAAGATATATGCTACATTTATATTATGTTATATGGTGATTTCGATTATGATTGCCTTTAAATTTTATTGAGTTCTTATGATAGATTATGATTATTTGATGTTTCTTTATGAAGTTATTATATGGTTCTCACCCCTTATCCACTTTGCTTATAGATGTCCCTAAGATAAACCTTATGCATGTTACTTATTGAATTCCCTTGAAATAGATAGATGAATCACTAATGTCCCCTTTCTTATGAATGATATGATGAATAATATGTCGTTCCGTTGGCAACAACGGACGGAGTGACTCTCACCCTTCCGCTTATTACTGAGATCCTTACTACTGATAAGTTTAGCTTGCCTAACTCATGTCCTTTTCACTCGGGTCAGACCGAGTTGCAGGTTAGTTTGGATTGCTTCAATTCTTGGATCAGCTTGATAGATTTTATTAGACTTATCATTTTGGCTTGGATGTTGTTTTTGAGTCGTCTGCTTTTATGTTATCTTATTGTATATTATTTGTGGGATGGGTGTATATGTGATTCAGTAGTCCTGACCACTTATGTATGATGTATTATTATGGAGATGTATGGTAATGTATGTATTTATATATATACTCTGATCTAGGTTTGCTATTATATATGTGACACATGTTTTCTATCTACATGTATATTACATTATTTCTGAAATGGTTCGAATCCACCATAGTGTGCATTAGTCAGGGCAAGTGTGTCTACCACTTATGAGGTAGTGAAAAAAAATCGAGACATAATTGACATGCTTAGCTCTTAACTAACGTATTACTATGATGATCGCTCTTAACCAGCCCTATTCTCTGCATTAGTAGACATGATTACTTATTAATTCTCTTTACTAATGAAGGTCTCGGGGTAGGGCGTCACAAATGCTATCTCTTCAATGTAGACGTAGACAAACAACGCTGAGCCACTATAAATTGCCGTATCTCCATTATTGCTTTGTTTTTCTGTAATTCAATTGCTTATTTCCTCGGTTTCAATTTAATGTTCTTCATTTATTCCTCTTTAAAACTTCTACTGGGTGTTTGTGCTAACTTTTAATGCAAGCAATTATATAATGTAAATTTAAAATAAATAAAACTTAATTTATTAATAAAATAAAATATTAAATCTATTTAAAACATATTTAAATAAGATATAAATAAACTTAGACTTCATAGGATTGGTTAAGATCCAAGTGGAATAAATTTAGAAATTTACCCATTTACTTAGCCGCGTACTGGCTCAGTTCCAACAATGGTTTCAAAGCTTAATAGCCAATGCGGTCTAAATTAGCCATAACAAGACTAACTAATCATGCTTACAACCTAGTTAGTAGGGTATCTAAGGAAGGTAGTGCCTAAGCCAAGTTGTTGGTAATCAAGTACCTCCTCCTACTTGGCTGTCGGTCTGACCCGAACAGTTATGCGAGCCCAAAGGTTCCCCCTAATAAAAAAGCCTATTTTGAATTAGGCCTCGAGCTGATTTCGAAATTGTTTAGAAAATTAAAAAAGTTTTAAACTAAAATTAAATTTAGAATAAGATAAATATTATAAAAGTTATAAAATAGGTTTTCAATTTTTTTTAAAAATGAAATAAAGGTTTTAAATTTAAAAGTTACATTTAAAATTAAAACGCATATTATAAAAGTTATAATATAATTTTTCAAAATGTTGTAAAAGTAATTTTGAAAATATTATTTATTAATAAGATTAGTAAAATAAACGACTTAATTAAGTTAGTTAATTAATTAATTAAATACGTATACATGTATAATATTATAATGATATATGTTATGTTTTCTTGAATTATTTACGATAATATGAGTATACATGTATGAATATAAGAATTTTTGAAATTAATAAAATTAAATTAAAATTTTTAATTAAATAAATTAATTAAAAGTTAATCAATAAATTAAATTACATACATACAAGATATATATGTATTACTATTAAGGTTATAGTATATATATATTCAATATGATGTGTTATAATTCGATAATATAATAATTAATCAAATGTTAATTAACCAAATTAACTAAATAAGATTTAATTAATATAATATTGTACATAAAATATTATATAAGTTAAATAAATTATAAAAGTTATGTAAAAATAAAAATTACATAATATAATGTATAAAAGAAAGGTGGAACATTAAAGAAACCCTAAATAGACTTAAAGTAAATACATACACAAAAGTACATATACTATGAATTTTTATGCATCCAACACTTAAATTGCGAGAGTATTTCATAAGAAATACATTATTTCATAAGTCAATATGACTCAATTAAATATATTAAGGACTACGAATCAATAACGTAAATGTTGTCCTTTACCATTTAAATATTAATAAATTACTTGCATACTCTTTGGTTGTTGAGCAAACTCAAGCTGGAGATGTGATGTATATTATTATTAATATATTGAAGAAACGACCTAAGATAACTATATGTATTTGTTAAGCAAACTCAAGGTACATATAATATACTTCGGTCGTCGCGAAATGGTAAGTACGAGTGAATAATCTCATTTGATTTGTTGAGCAAAGTCAATGTGATGACCCGCAAATCCGTACCCTCTGAACTGACAACAAACCATGCCTGTCGACCTAGAGCAAACAGAATTGCAGATGATCATGAGAAAGAAAAGAGAGGGCGAGAAGAAAGAGAGTAGAAAGAAGAGAAGAGAAGAAGAAGAAGAAGAGAGAGAAGTAGAACTAAAATAATACAGAATCTCACATCGCAGCGGAGTAACATATAATATAGATCAATAATCTTTACAAAGAGAAATTGTAATGTACATAAATCAATATTAAAGTACACAATAAGTAATCATCAGCTTGGACAGTTATAATAACCCGTCCTTACAAATGCTGATAATGTACAACAACAATGCAAAGCAGTGGAAAAATAAACAGATACATGTATATGACATGAAGATCTCCAGCTCTCCCGCTGAAGCTCTAAAAGCACCAAATCCGAACCTCTAAATATACACGGTCTGACCTGAGCATTGAAGGGGAAGAACGCCTGAATTAGTCTAGTAAACCAGCATAAGAAAAACACATCTCAACTGAATTTATAAAGTTATCAAAACTATTTCTTTATCAAAACAAAAGGTATATCGTAAGACCATGTCCACATATAAGCATAGACGGGTTTTTCCCTTATGATAACCAAAATTCATATCAAATCATGTTATTTATAATAGTGTCTATTATACAAATAATAATCAACATAGCTGAAATTATTACCATTATTAAATTCCAGCAATACTAGGTTCTATAAATAAAATGGAAGGCACGTAGTGGATTTTGGATTTCCATACAAATGACTAGGTGAAGGGGCTACCTTTTCGAACCAAACTCGGTACACCTCTAGAGGGATGTACCTAGGAAGCAGATACTGCCCGCCTAAACCAACACAAGTCCGGACTACCCATTCCTTGAAGCACTGAATATGTCATCACACTGATCATTACCAACCTAAATCCATGGCCACAAGCATCATCAATAATAATTAGATACACGATGTCATAGTGTGTAAAGATATATCCAGAAGAGTGATGAAATCTCCGGATGGAAGCGACCCACTTAGCCTTGCTGCTTTTATCCCAGTTTCAGTCATTTTACCAAGGAGTGAGGCCAGATGAGGTACCGATTACCTTTCACATATCACATTTCACATCATCATTATCTTTGAATGCCACATTTCCATTCTCGTTGACTACCAATTGCCTTCCATAAAAATACAACCCTTGAGTTCGGGTGTCTCAAGGAGGGTGTTAAGCTAAGAGAAGTTTCCTTCTCCGCCATCATAGGAGTACGTTTGTAAAAACCAATGTACGTAATCTTAGAAATGTAATGGCAGACTCTCATCCATATAAGTTGTCCAGGAATAGGACAAACCGAAGGTACTCTCCCACCACATCCTATAGGATTAGTAGCAATAGCACTTGCAATGGATATTTCATAACGAAGAGACTACTGCTACTATGAAAATCCTTCACTATGAAAATGATCAACAAGCAGTCCTTCACTATGAAAATCCTAAATATCAATGTCATCGACCAACCTGCATAATCGTCGCATATATGTTAGTCCAAAGTGGTTTTTAGATATATCTGATCCCGATCTTTTCGCACCAATAATGCAAAAGCGTTTCTCAACCTCACACAGAAACCAAGTCTCATAGACTTATCATGTCTCCAACTTTCAACTTTCTATCCTTCGGCCAAGAAGGAAGCTCGATAGATAGGAGTAACACTCCTTACCACACGAATCAACATTCTCAACATTAACAATAATCAAGCCTCCACAGTCAGTTACGTACTAAGTGTACGACTAACTAGTTTCTACATCAAGTTGAGAAACTAAAATGGCCAAATTTAATATTCGGTTATTTAATTATCAAAGCAACAAACAAAATTAGCACATAAGAAGTCACTAGGACTGATTTTATTAATTGTTTACAAATCAAATCATTTTCTAATTATTCACATCAAAATATCTTTAAAAAATAATATTCAAAACCATTTCACTTATTGGATATTTGGAAAACATTTCCATTACTTATTTTAATAAGTAAATTTACAAATCATTTTATTTTCAACACTTAGAAGATATTTTATATGCTTAATTCAATGATTAAGTATGTACGCAAATCTTTAAGGAAAGCATTCTTTGAACATATGTTATTTGGGTCAAAAAGAATGTTGCGTAAAACATTGTTACGACAACCCAAAATTACTAGTATAGGGATTTGACTAACTACATTTATTATTTCGTTTCGAAAATCATTTATGATAACAAAATGTTACGGTCCATGCCTTCCTTACTTTTCACGAAAACGTCTATTCCAACAATAAATATTGAAATCTATGTTTTCGATATTCAACACATTTTAAATTGCTTTTCAAATCCATTTAAACTCCATTAATAATATCACTTCCAAAACATTTTCTTAAAAGATTATTCACTTTAAAAAAAACTTGAATATGATTCCTTTATAAACTTTCATATCTAACTTATCAAATTAAGTTGATTTCACATTTATAAAATCATGTTAATAAATTCTTATTTATATTTTATAAAAACTTTCATATATAAAACTCTCTTATTAACAATTTCTATTAATCTCATTTATATGTCAAAATCCAATTATAAGTCAATTTACCTTTAAATCTCATTATTTGCAAATTCATTCTTTTTTTACAACTTCATCAATTTATAAACCTTATTTACTTATAAGATTCATTTACAACTACATTTTTACACTTATAAAACTCCTTTATAATTCCAATAATTTTATTTATAAAATATCAAATTTATAAACTTATACATAAACCATTTATATAAGTTCAATATTTTCAATTTAGCCTATTTTACAAAATAGTTAACTCCATATTTTCGAAAAATAATATTCTGATTCCATTAAATAACTTCTTCTTTTAATAATTTACAAACCATTATTAAAATTTATATAACTGCAAAAATCACTTAAACATCCTTTTTAAATTGAAATCATTATTTAGTATTTTAGAGTTCCAAAAAATAGGCCAAATGCTACTATAGCACTAAATAAGGGCATTCGCATCAATCTTATCAATCATGTCATCCAAACATCAAATGTAATCTTGTGATCCAAACATCAAATATCACATGATAACAGCATATATAACAGTATCTGTAAATAAAAATCAACAATGGTCCAACTTGTAACCTGTAACAAATATGCATATGAGAACATGTACAATTTCTACTTCAAGGCAGACGCACGTACAAAGGGTCATCCGCTCATACATGAGAATAGGTTCTCATCTGCTCCAATCGACAAGAATATATCCAACTACTAAATATTATAGTATAACATTAAAACATCCAATATAAAACATACGTACATACATACATACATACATACATACATATCATTTAACAGTCATCAAAAAAGCATAATAAAAATATTCCCACTTATATAAAAATATTTGCAGGTCAGAAAGAGTGAGTTTTACTTACTTTGCTTGCAGTCCTCGTTGCAGCGTTTATTTTGATTAAAAACGAACAGGCGTTCGAATTTAATAAAAATTTTCACTAGCTCAAATAATTCCCAATCCAGATCCTTCGCTTAGTGTTTCCAGTAACGAGCGCAACACAACTCATTTCGTCTGATTTCCACCTCGTACGACAAAGATATGCTATTTATAAGATTATACGATCTTAAACGAATTAATTTACAATTCCTTTTTTATTTAAGTAATCTCAATTAAATCTGAGCCGCACGTTCTTCTCTTTCCCTTCTTCTTCGTACGCAACTCAAACCCACCACCACCGTTATATAATTGATTGTCGATGCTCCTCCACGCGACTGGATGTTTATCAAAGACCACCAAATGACGCGCCTATCTCCTCTGCTCCTCCCAGCCTCTTCGCAACCCCATAGCCTTGCCATTGGCATGAATTTCGCCACCGAAGGCTGCATGAACACGGCCATTTTGCCATTGATCCATTGCTCAATTTTCGATTATGACCGTTGAAGATGAAGATTTCGCGATGCTCTACAATATTGCTTTAGGTAGTTTTCGCAAATATTGGACGGATTAGGAGATAATCGAGGAGGAAGATGGTGATTTTTTGGGCATTGGAGATAATAGTGGCGGCTAGGTCATAGGAGATTAGGGTTTTGTGAATTAAAAAAATCTTGTGTCCTTATATAGAAAATTTTCTGCAATATTCATTCGAAAATATTTCGAACTCCAAACGAAGGTACCGCCTGGCGTTCATAATATTTTACCCCTATTCCAAACAAGATAGAATATATATCGGGAGCTAATTCCTTCGTATTTGGAAGATAGATTTTCAAATTGAATCATTTTAATTTAAATTACTTTAATAAATTTCTATGCGTTTCAACTTCGCACGACCAAATCATAAATCTGATCAACAAGAAATTTGAAATCCTATAATAATATACTATTGCGGATCCAATGAAACTTGTTTCGTCAAAATCCAAGGTAGTGTCAAAAATGACTATTTTTACACGTTAATTAAATATCAAAATTTCCAATTTCTATTGAATCGCTTTTAATTCAATTTTTAAACTTCACTAACTCCATTTAAATTCAAGTAGCATTTAAAACAACGTTAGAAATCATTTTTACTCATATTAGATTCCAAATTCAATTATTTACACAACTATAATATTCAAATATTAAATATATTGGAAATTAAATTAATCCAACTAACAAATTGTATTTTTTCAATATTTGAAATCAATTAAATATTCTAAATTCAAACGACTAAAAAACTGGATCGTTACACTCAAGTTCGGAATGAGATAGGACAAGGAACTACGGGTTATGATTATATATAATACAACCGATAAGGAGATATCCATCGTTAACGAAACTATGACTTGTTGAGCAAACTCAAGGTCATAATCCCAGACAGACAAGTCCTAACGTCCACCAGTGAACTCGAAAGGCGTTTATGTTTCCTCTTAGGGTTTTGAGAAACATAAAAATCTAGTTGGAGCCTTATTAGAAAAATGAAATGGCAACATTTAACATTTCTAATATTGTAAGAACATTTGCTATATGTATAATTAAAATAATATTCCTTGATAAATTTGTGCAATTAATATAATCGATAAAATGTTTATCAACTAAAATATATAAATGAACTAAGTTAGTATTGATAAATAGAAATATAAAATATATTTACCAATAAATTTTTGTATGTTGACCCATGCAAGTGCCTAAGTATACAACTACTAAATATATTCATAACTTGGTTGCTTATGTGTTTATTCACTCAAGACATTGTATCATCTTCAATGAGTTTTTGTAAGGACCCGGATTCTTCGACTTCCGAAAATCGACATCAATACGTTCAATGTATCAACTGCCGAGCAATCGAATGCCGGAAAACCGAATTCTTAGGTTTTAAGAAGAAGAAAAAGATAAAAAAGAAAGAAAGAAGAAGAAACAAAAACAACATCAGAATCTCACAGTCGCAGCGGAACAACATATAATAGGTAAATGAATAATATTAAAAACAAAGAACTATATCAGTTATTACATTACATTACATTACATCACATCATCAGAGTGGTACAACAACAATATACAACACAACAAAACAATGGACAGTTATACAAACGTGTCCTTACAAGTGAATTTACAGCGGAAAGATAATATCATATACAAGTAATACGCCTCGCCATCCAGCTCACCACTTGAGCTCCATAGCACTCCTGAATCCCAGAACATCCTGATAATGGTATACACTGGTACCCTGCCCTTGTTTTTACGGCCAACCTTTCGACTGTCATGCCTTACGGCTAACCAACCCCTTAGAGTGGATGTGTGGGGGTAAGAGTCTCCTGCTCGCCACTAAACAAAAAGCGAGAACCCCCATCACATTTCACAAAGAATAGCAAGGTCAATCGTGGGACTGGTGTGAGAACTTAAAACAGTTATTTATCTTTAAAACAACAACAACAAGGGAAGTGGAAAATATCCACAATGCTTTTGGATAATGAAACTACCATAAGGCCTCCTCGCACACACACATTGCAAACGCATAATTGGAGGAGATTTCTGCTTATGATAGTCAAAGATGCTTACTACGCAAAACAAATCATTTTTGATATTATTATTAGTGCATAGTGTAGAAAGCATTTCGAAAATAGAATATAAATCATAGCCAACATACGACCATTATCGTATGCCTACTATAGCTACCATGTTCAATAGCAGGTTACCGCCACATTCCATGGCAGGTTATACAACTAAAACCGTACAAGGCTCGTATTGTTTCTTTGGATTTTCCAAAAAATGGTCAGGCTAAGGAACTTCCTACCGCCACATGGGATCGCCTCTGGCGGGATGTCCCGAGAACCTAATCGGATCTCTGCCAACACAAGGCCGGGTTACCTCTGTAACTACGTAACTACTACTCGAGTATGCCACTCCTTGGTCCTTTGGGACCTTTATCCGAGGGCCCTCTATCACCAAGCAACAACCACACAGAAAAATGAGATTGGAGCAACCACATAGGTTAAGCATCAGGGCTCCATACCTGACACCACCCTTTTCCAGAAGGAAATGACATACCCTAAAGGGAGCGACCCTCATAACCTTGTCGCATATTCCTGTTTCGACCATTTCCGAGGTGTAAGGTCTGACGAATTCTCGTCCACAAAGCTACGCTTTTTCACAAAGCCACACTTTGATCAACAAATGATCAATATATAATCATCACACAGCAACACTCAGCATGCCGCATTACCAAATTGGGAGTATATCGCTGATAACCTTTAACTACAAAACCTATGAGCTCGTACGTCTCAGAGAAGGGTGTTAAGCTAAGAGAATAAATTCTCCGCCACCAGCAGAGATGTATTTGAAAGAAATCTGCTTTATATCTCAAAATGTAATGTCAAACACGTAGCCATACAAGTCGGTTCCGGGTTCGAACAGAACCAAAGGCACTTCAAAAGAAGCCCTTGCAATCCAGGTATTCACAATCCCGATCGAATTTCCCATCACAAAGGAAATCTCCATACCGTAGCTAACGGTGCAGAGACAATCAATAGGTCATCCTGTCGTTTTCACAAATACCCGGTCTCCACCACCGGTGTTCAATGCTATCCATTACGTCGTATCACTATTCGGAATGGGTAATCTGAATAACGAGCGCAAAAGTTTAAAAATAAGTGTAGCATTCAATTTCAACCAATTCACAACAAATAACCACTCAAGGGTCAATATTTCAAATAATTTCCCAAATTATTTATTTTCCAAAATATCTTTACAAGATATAATTTCCGCACTTCAACCATTTGAAAACAGATTTCAAATCAATTTTCACCTTTACAACTTTCATTTCAAAATGGTTCATTTAAACAAATTAAATAAATCCTTACCGATTTATTAAATTTACGTTTCAAATCCGTAAATTTATTTTAACACTTTTAAAAATAAATCAATGTTTATTTTTAAAATAAATTTTTCTTATAAATTTCCATTGTGAATTTACATTTCCAAATATTCATCTTTTATACGATTTTTCAAATCGATTTCAATTTGTCACTTTCAATTTATCTTTAAAGGATATAATCTCAAAACATTCACTTCATATTGGAAAATATTTCCATACTTATTCAATAATAAGTAATTCACCAATCTATTCATTTTCAACATTTTGGAAATATTCAATATACTTAAATCACAATTAAGTATATATTTTATTCTTTAAGGAAAACTTCTCTTAAACACTTTTATTTGAGTCAAAACGAATGTTGCGTAAAACATCGTTACGATAACTCAAAATCATTAGTATTGGGATTCGAAATTAAGATAGATATATATAAATCCCAATACTACATAAAACATTTCTTTTCGGAAATCATTTACTATAACAACAATGTTATAGTCCACCATTTCCTTCTATTTCTCGAAAACGTCTATTTCAACAATGAATGTTGGAATCTATGGTTTCGATACTTAATATATTTTAAAACATTTTTTTAATCGTTTAAATTCTATTTAAAATATCACTTTCCCAAAATATTTCTTTAATATATAGTCCACTGTCCCAAAATCGTGGATGTATTTCCTTTAATAAGCTATAATAATTAAACTTATTAAAATAAGTCAATTTCGGATTTATAAAAAAACATTTATAAATTCCATTTATACTTTATAACAACTTCAACTTATAAAATCACTTTATTAACCAATTCTATCCATATCCCATTTACACGCCAAAATCCAATTTATAAGTTGATTACTTATAAATATTTTATTTTACAAAATCTATTCATTTTATAACTTCACAATTTATAAATCTATAGATTTCATCCACTTATGAAATCCATTTATATTCCATTTTAATACTTATAAAAACTCATTTATAATTCCAATATTTTAAATTTATAAATATCAATTTTATAACCTTTTATATAACTCATTTATCATAATTCAAAAATCCCAATTTGAACCATTTTATAAATTTATTAGCTACTTATTTCAAAATTCACATTTCGGTTATATTTCACGAAAATCATAATTTTTGTAACATAAAAGTTTCAACGTTTATTTATTTAAAAGGAATCAACTTCAAAATTAAATTTTATTATGAATTTTCAACTTAAATTTTCAGAAATCCAATTTTATTTATTTTCGGCATCTAACGATACTAAAAATATATTTGACTAAAATTTAGCCTTTAATGATCTCAATCACAAAGATAATCACGCAGATATAAATAGATCAACACACAACATTGAAACCAATTCAAATGTTTGAGGAATCTAGTTGGTTCCCTCCAACCTGTTTCCCTACAACCAAAGATGTTAGCACAATACCAATTCCGCTTCGAGACGGAATATCGCGGTATATAGGATTTATAAAATGTTATCCGCTATTATGCGGCGCAATAGGGTCTCATCCGCAATATAATGCGGGAAATCAACTCCAACTACATAAATAATACCAATTTCACTTTGCAGTGAAATATTCGCAGTATATGTTTTTAATAAATAACATCCGCTTAATATACGACGTATAGGGTCTATTTTAATACAGCAGATAGCAACTATCATCCAATCACGCAATCAAGCAATTTTAAATCTAACTATTTAAAATTTAAATCGAAACAATTCGATTGAGTGAGAAATTCTCACCTTGAGTTTCCGATAACAGTCGTAGCGTTTTATTTTGAATAAAATTAAACGCGCGTTTCATTTTACTCGAAATTCACACTAGCTCAAATAAATTCTAATCTAGCTCCATTGCGTAGTGCTCGTCAATACGGACTCGTCGCAATTCATTTCGTTCGAAGCAGACCTCGTATGAAAAAATTATGGGGTTCTAAACATTACACGAATTATTATATAAATAAATTAACATTTTATTTTTAATTTTTAAACCCTACTTTACATCTCCGCCACGCGCTTGGTTTTTCTCCAGATTTGGCCGCTGATGGAAGCTTCTCCCCCAATAAGAAAAACACGTTCGAAACTTCCCAGGTATCGTTCGAAATAACCCATTACGGCCGTTCGAATTTAATTGCCGCAACCACCTATTCGCGATCGAACTCGATCGGTGACCACCCCTCAGTAGCTCGAAGCGAGCCTCACCAACGCCTGAATTTTGGAGGAGCTTGTTCGCCCCTAGCTACAAGAAATTGAGCACGAACGCTGACGTTCAAATGGAGATTGCCGACGATCCATAGCCCCTTTTACGATCTTGAACGTTGGATGCATAGCTCTCATCGAGCTCTACAGTTTTCTAGTTGAGAGTTTCTTGTGAAAGATGATGGATTGGGAGATCAAAGGGGATGAAGCTTGAGTGTTTTCTGGCCATAGAAAAATTAGGGCATGCTGAAACCCTAGCCAGTTTTGTTTGCAAATGGAGAGGATGAAGGTTCCTTTTATAGAATTTCAACGAAAAACACTATTCACTCCAAATTTCCGAACTCCAAATCTCACGCAATGACCGGCGTTTCTAGGGTTTACCCCACGTTTGGAACACAATGGAATAGGTTTCGGAGGCTAATTCGATCATTTGTGCGAGTTACGGAAATAAACGATCGATTTTAAATTAAACCGGTTAACAAAATTTCTATGCCTTTTCCCTTGCCCCGGACAAACCGTAAATCCGATTGACATAAAATTTGAAACCATACAGTAATTTGACATTACATATCCAATGAAACTTGTTTCGTCGAAATCCGAGACTGTTTGAAAAATGACTATTTTCACTAGTCGATTAAATATTAAAATATTCAATTTTCACAAATTAACTTTTAATTCAATTTTAAAAGTTCACAAACATTGTTCTAACGTCAATATGACTTAATATAACTTTCTAAATCATTTTTAATCACATTAAACACAATTCCCAAATTATTTACGTAATTTCAAATATTAAATTGTCGATTTAATTATCTAATTAAATCCAGATATTCGAAAAATAAATTATTCGACTCATAAATTTTACTTTTTGATATTTAAAATCAATCAAATATCTGAATTTCAAATGACAAAAATTCTGGGTCGTTACAAACTTCCCCCCTAAAAGAATTTCGTCCTCGAAATTGCCAATAAGAAAGAGTTTTGAAATCCATTAACTTTTCAAAACAAACCATTCAAATTTGATTTACAAACCTCCTAAGTATTTAACTTTCCCAAAAACTCAATAGTTAAACTTCTTACAAAACTTCACTAATATTTTCAAATCCATATATTGTTATCTTTTCAAAATCAAGTATATCGTTTAACCTTTTACTTCAAATCAAAACTTAGTTTTCACAAAACTTTTCCAAAATTTCTAGAAAATTTTCTAACGCCTTAAATTTTTAGAAAATTTCGCCATAACCTTCTTTGCGCGGCTTGCTCGGTACGACTACAAAATGGTACCACAGGCCCCCAAATTCCAAAAAGAAAATGAAAAGCCAAGCGGCTAGACAAGAAGATCATCAAATTTCATACTGAAATTCAAATACATACCTTTTTGTAGAGCTATTCAATTTTTTTATCTTCAAAATCAAAATCTTAATTTTTATTTCCTTTAATACACCTGTATATCCTGCTAGCTATACTATCCAATTACAACTTTCAAGTTAATTTTGCATATTCCTTTATAATATTTTCAATATATACTTCTTACACCATTTTTACTTTACTATTGAAGCTATATATCCATTTTCATTCTAGATTGTATTATCAATTTCATTCGAATTCAATTAGTTTACATTCACTAATTTACATTCTCATTAGTTCACTTTCAATTCAAATCAAATCCAGTTCATATTCATTTACTTCCAATTTGGATTCAATTACTTTAGCTTTCAATTTCACAAATTCAATTTCATCAACACTTAATGAATTATATACAATCAACTAACAGTCATATAACAACCAAATCATAACCAACATAACCAACTTATTTAATTTACATTCAATTTGGTTTAACACTTTTAATTGGCTTTAATTCAATTATTCAATCCTCGATTTCATTGGCTTTTAAATAAATTAACAACTACATCCACTATTCCATATCAATTCTTTTACATTCAATTGATTAATATTCAATTTATTCATTAATTCAATTGCTAACTCATTTTACCATAAAGAGTTGAATTTCATTACTTAACTCAAGTTCATATTCATCACTTCACTTTATTAATTTTCTTCGATACCAAAATCAACTTCATTCAGCATTACATAAGTTATATTCCATTTCAAAATTCAATTTCAATTACATTTACTTTCAATTGTAAATTTACTTATCCACATTCATAATTTTGTTTTCGTAATTCGAACTCACTTCCAATTTATTTGTTATCACTCCAAATTTATTTATTTTTACTTAATAAATTTTCTTTAAGTAATCATTTCACTTAGCCTCGTTGGACCTTTCTTTAAATTCACTTTATTTAATTGATTCACTTATACTTACTTTAATTTAACTCCATCATTTAAGTTAAATTTATTCTATCAAAATTCAACTTGTATAAGTTATCAACTTACTTAACAATTCGATAAATATTTAAAATAGGATTCCAGAGCCTTTTCAACCTTTCAAAACCAAGTTTGAAATCAATTCAAATTATCTTTTGAATTCCCAAAACCAAACCCAAATTTTCCAAACAACTTTAATTTAAAACAATTTGGCAGCAATTCCTCTTTTGAAAACCCGAAAATGAACACCGATAATGTCGCGATCATCACCGAAATTATTTTCCAGCGACCGAAAAGAGTTTAGAGCTTTTATCCTTTCAAAACATTTTTCCAAAATCTTTGAAAATCATTTTTCAAACCAAAAAGGATATAAACCTTTCAAATCTCCAAAATTTTCAAATTCTTTTCAAAACATTTCCAAACACTTCTCTAGAATTTTTGCTTTAAATTACAAATCACATTTACAATTCATTATTTACAAATCCCATTTGTATATGGATTTTATTTTCTAAACTTTTATGATTCCAATTTCTTATCCAATTTCAATGATGATGATTTAATATTATCAATTCCTAACAAACAAGCAACCATATACTATAATAATGTACAAAAATTATTTCCCTTTATCTCCGAAAATAGTTTTGGGTAAAATTATTCCATTTACCCTATTTTAAAGCAATATCGTGTCGATTTGTTCTGTATAAGCGCTTAGAGACACTTATTGATAGAGTTGTACAGACTATACCGACCAGAATCCATATACCACTCAACAAACCAATCATCACAATATAAAACAATTTTACATTCACTAACATATACGCGCTCATATCTATTATTACACTCAAACTCATTCTAGAGTAATACCGACTCTATCTCTAATGAGTAACACCCAACAGAGCCAAGGTTGTCACTTAATCATATGCTCTGATACCACATTGTAAGGACCCGGATTCTTCGACTTTCGAAAATCGACATCAATGCATCCACTGTATCAACTGCCGAGCAATCGAATGCCGAAAAACCGAATTCTTAGGGTTTAAGAAGAAGAAAAAGATAGAAAAAGAAAGAAAGAAGAAGAAATAGAAACAATATCAGAATCTCACAATCCCAGCGGAACAACATATAATAGATAAATGAATAATCTTTAAAAAAAAAGAACTATATCAGTTATTACATTACATTACATTACATTACATCATCAGAGTGGTACAACAACAATATACAACACAACGAAACAATGGACAGTTATACAAACTTGTCCTTACAAGTGAATTTACAACGAAAAGTTAATATCATATACAAGTAATACGCCTCGCCATCCAGCTCGCCGTTTGAGCTCCATAGCACTCTTGAATCCTAGAACATCCTGATAATGGCATACACTGGTACCCTGCCCTTGCTTTTACGGCCAGCTTTTCGACTGTCATGCCTTACGGCTAACTAACCCCTTAGAGAGGACGTGTGGGGGTAAGAGTCTCCTACTCGCCACCAAACAAAAAGCGAGAACCCCTCATCACGTTTCACAAAGTAAGCAAGGTCAGTCGTGGGACTGGTGTGAGAACTTAAAACAGTTATTTATCTTTAAAACAACAACAACAAGGGAAGTGGAAAATATCCGCAATGCTTTTGGAAAATGAAACTACCATAAGGCCTCCCCGCACACACACAATGCAAACGTAGAATCGGAGGAGATTTCCCCTTATGATAGTCAAAGATTCTTAGTACGCAAAACAAATCATTTTTGACATTATTATTAGTGCATAGTGTAGAAAGCATTTCGAAAATAGAATATAAATCTTAGCCAACATACGACCGTTATTGTATGCCTACTTTGGCTACTATGTTCAATAGCAGGTTACCGCCACATTCCATGGCAGGCTATACAACTAAAACCGTACAAGGCTCGTATTGTTTCTTTGGATTTTCCAAAAAATGGTCAGGCTAAGGAACTTCCTACTGTCATATGGGATCGCCTCTGGCGGGACGTCCCGAGAACCTAACCGGATCTCTGCCAACACAAGGCCGGGTTACCTCTGTAACTAGGTAACTACTACTCGAGTATGCCACTCCCCGGTTCTTTGGGACCTTTATCCGAGGGCCCTCTACCACCAAGCAACAACCATACAGAAAAATCAGATTGGAGCAACCACATAGGTTAAGTATCAGGGCTCCATACCTGACACCACCCTTTTCAAGAAGGAAATGACATACAGTAAAGTGAGCGACCCTCATAACCTTGCCGCATATTCCTGTTTCGACCATTTTCGAGGTGTGAGGTCTGATGAAGTCTCCTCCACAAAGCTACGCTTTTTCACAAAGCCACGCTTTGATCAACAAATGATCAATAAATAATCATCACACAGCAACACTCAACATGCCACATTACCAAATTGGGAGTATATCGCTGATAACCTTCAATTACAAAACCTCTAAGCTCGTACGTCTCAGAGAAGGGTGTTAAGCTAAGAGAATAAATGCTCCGCCACCAACATAGATGTATTTGAAAGAAATCTGCTTTATATCTCAAAATGTAATGTCAGACACGTAACCGTATAAGTCTGTTCCGGGTTCGAACAGAACCGAAGGCACTTCAAAAGAAGCCCTTGCAATCCGGGTATTCACAATTCCGATCGAATTTCCCATCACAAAGGAAATCTCCATACCGTAGCTAACGGTGCAGAGACAATCGATAGGTCATCCTATCGTTTTCACAAATACCCCGTCTTCACCACCGGTCTTCAATGCTGTCCATTACGTCGTATCACTATTCAGAATGGGTAATCCGAATAACGAGCGCAAAATTTTTAAAATAAGTGTAGCAGTCAATTTCAACCAATTCACAACAAATAACCACTCAAGGGTCAATATTGATAGTCGGTTATTTAACTATCAATCCATATTCACAACATCACCCGATTTCAAATAAGTTCCCAAATTATTTATTTTCCAAAATATCTTTACAAGATATAACTTCCACACTTCAACCATTTGAAAACAGATATCAAATCAATTTTCACCTTTACAACTTTCATTTCAAAATGGTTCATTTAAACCAATTAAATAAATCCTTACCGATTTATTAAATTTACGTTCCAAATCCGTAAATTTATTTCCACACTTTTAAAAATAAATCAATGTTTATTTTTTAAACAAATTTTCCTTATAAATTTCCATTGTTAATTTACATTTCCAAATATTCACCTTTTAAACGATTTTTCAAATCGATTTCAATTTTTCACTTTCAATTTATCTTTAAAGGATATAATCTCAAAACATTCACTTCATATTGGAAAATATTTCCATACTTATTCAATAATAAGTAATTCACCAATCTATTCATTTTCGACATTTTGGAAATATTCAATATACTTAAATCACAATTAAGTATATATTTTTTCTTTAAGGAAAACTTCTCTTAAACACTTTAATTTGAGTCAAAACGAATGTTGCGTAAAACATCGTTACGACAACTCAAAATCATTAGTATAGGGATTCGAAATTAAGATAGATATATATAAATCCCAATACTGTATAAAACATTTTTCGGAAATCATTTACTGTAACAACGATGTTATAGTCCACCATTTCCTTTTATTTCTCGAAAACGTCTGCTTCAACCATGAATATTGAAATCTATGGTTTCGATACTTAATATATTTTAAAACATTTTTTAATCGTTTAAATTCTATTTAACATATCACTTTCCCAAAATATTTCTTTAATACATTATCCACTGTCCCAAAATCATGGATGTATTTCCTTTAATAAGCTATAATAATTAAACTTATTAAAATAAGTCAATTTCGGATTTATAAAACAACGTTTATAAATTCCATTTATACTTTATAACAACTTCAACTTATAAAATCACTTTATTAACCAATTCTATCCATATCCCAATTACACGCCAAAATCCAATTTATAAGTTGATTACTTATAAATATTTTATTTTACAAAATATATTTATTTCATAACTTCACAATTTATAAATCTATAGATTTCATCCACTTATGAAATCAATTTATATTCCATTTTAATACTTATAAAAAATCATTTATAATTTCAATATTTTAAATTTATAAATATCAATTTTATAACCTTTTATATAACTCATTTATAATAATTCAAAAATCCAAATTTGAACCATTTTATAAATTTATTAGCTACTTATTTCAAAAATCACATTTCGGTTATATTTCATGAAAATCATAATTTTTTTAACATAAAAATTTCAACGTTTATTTATTTAAAAGGAATCAACTTCAAAATTAAATTTTATTATGAATTCTCAACTTAAATTTTTAGAAATCCAATTTTATTTATTTTCGGCATCTAATGATACCAAAAATATATTTGGCTAAAATTTAGCCTTTAACGATCTTAATCATAAAGATAATCACGCAGATTATAAATAGATCAATACACAACATTGAAACCAATTCAAATGTTTGAGGAATCCTGTTGGATCCCTCCAACCTGTTTCCCTACATCCCAAGATGTTAACACAATACCAATTCCGCTTCGAGACGGAATATCGCGATATATGGGATTTATAAAATATTATCCGCTATTATGCG
The DNA here is from genome assembly GCA_030765085.1 of Allium cepa. NCBI lineage: Eukaryota > Viridiplantae > Streptophyta > Magnoliopsida > Asparagales > Amaryllidaceae > Allium > Allium cepa. The sequence goes on from CM060938.1 coordinate 230,419,305, forward strand.
GCGCAATAGGGTCTCATCCGCTATGTAATGCGGGAAATCAACTCTAAGTACATAAATAATACCAATTTCACTTTGCAGTGAAATGTTCGCGGTATGTGTTTTTAATAAATAACATCCGCTTAATATACGGCGTATGTGGTCTATTTCAATACAACAGATAGAACCTATCATCCAATCACGCAATCAAGCAATTTTAAATTTAACTATTTAAAATTTAAATCGAAACAATTTGATTGAGTGAGAAGTTCTCACCTTGAGTTTCCGATAACAGCGTAGCATTTTATTTCGAATAAAATTAAACGCGCGTTTAATTTTACTTGAAATTCATACTAGCTCAAATAATTCCAATCCAGCTACATTGCATAGTGCTCGTCAATACGGACCCGTCGCAATTCGTTTCGTTCGAAACAGACCTCGTATGAAAAACTTATGGGGTTCTAAACATTACACGAATTATTATATAAATAAATTAACATTTGGTTTTTAATTTTTAAACCCTACTTTACATCTCTGCCACACGCTTTGATTTGCTCCAGATCCGGTCGCTGATAGAAGCCTCTTCCCCAACAAGCAAAACGCGTTCGAAACTTTCCAGGTATCGTTCAAAATAACCCATCACGGCCGTTCGAGGCCGTTCGAATTTAATTACCGCAACCACCCATATGCGATCGAACTCGATCAGTGACCACCTCTCAGTAGCTCGAAGCGAGCCTCACCAACGCCTGAATTTTGCTGTGACTCCCCACCTCTATACCCACGCTAGCCAAGAACACTACAATGTAATGCTGTCAACTAGCACGGAGAATAAGGCTGTTGAGGAGCGACCATCCATGTAATTGCTTTGAGTGAGCACCAATATGTCAAATAGTACAACATGCATTTTTTTTCAAGAGAGGAAATTCGACATACCGATACAAACTCAAAACTACTACACAATGGCTATATAAATCCTTCGGAAACAAATATAGAAATACGCATAACATAAATCAGTCACAGATAATTCATATCACAAAGGCAGAAGAAGATATGAATATACATCTAACACATGAAAGTGTATATCAGAGTAGTGGTCATAAAGATCCACAATAATACAAAAGAATAGCAACACGTGCTATACAAAAGAATACAACTATGAGTCCATATCTCAAGTGTATACAACGAAATAAACTACTAATCTAAGTAGTTAGCCAAAAGTCAGAGAGATCAATCCCAAGTGAGAAGTCAAGCTGAAGCACCTGTAACACCTCGGTCTGACCCGAGTATTATTTAATAAGAAAATAATAAACGGATCAGTCTAACTATAAATATCAGATGAAATGATATAGAATCAGAGATATGACTAAACACATAATAATCACAATACCAAGCTGTGATATATATATATATAAGTAAATTGAAAATCAACAAGAGATTAATCAATATAACCAAATCTACACAAGAATCAAAGGAAATGTCATACTCCTTATTTCGTTCACCAAACCATAAATATTGACGATTATATCAATGTCAATCACAAAAGTCAATGACACACAAATTCCAGAATTCAACACACGAAATCCAGAAATCACAAAAGTCAACGACGCACAAATTCACCAATGCACAAATATCGATAAAGCTTATCGATGGAAATCACGAAAATTGGTGAAACACAAATTCTAGAAATCATCTCAAGAAATCCAGAAATCACAAAGAGGGGGAGGCCTATCACAAACGGGAGCATAAAGCTCGCCAACACGTGTATCACAAATGGAACGCTAATTCCATGGTTGCTAACCATCACAAATTGAGCCGAAGCTCCACAAACGGCGCGAAGACCATGGGTTGCTACCCCACCAATTTGAGTCGAAACTCCACAAAACGGGGTTTAGTCTCCCTCGCAGACAAAGAGACATCGCACATTGCTAGTCTAAATCACAAAGATGATCGTCATGATCAACGAGAAGTGTCAATTACACTAAGCTAGTAAATATATGAGTTTAGCTTCATGTCCCATAACCACTTGCTTAACTTAAATATTTACGAACAAACTGTAGATCTCCACTATAAAATTGTCACAAGGGATTCAATCGAACAAGTCCAAGAATTAACCGACAAAGTGAACGCAAGCGTTTCATACCACTTGTTTTACTAAGTCGTTTAATTAGATTTCTCATACGAGTGAGGTAAAGGTTTATTGTAACGACCCGCCTTTTTGGACAGTTTAAACCGACGATCAAATACACATGTCGATTCCAAACCATTCAAAAGGGCAGATGGTTATTGGGGTAAATAAGAAAAGAAAAGGAAGAGAAATAAAGGAAATGAAACAACACAGAATCTCGCAGCGGAACGATAAAATATAGTAGTCAAATAAACAGTTCATGAAGCTGTCTACTATACTTTGACAATTATTTATACAACATTTATCAGAGTTATACATATACAACAGAACAATTAAAATAATGCAGCAGATAGCATGATGCAAGGGTAATAATAGTAATAGTATACCAAATCTTCGTCTTCATCCTCCAGAATAGATCTTCAAAATCTGAAAAAAACTCAGGGCTGACCCGAGCGTAATGAAAGACAAAACACTCGAGTCAGGACTAAAATATCATTATGAAAGTTAAATCATCGTAAATAAATATGAGTGTAACAGCGTCAGAGATGTTTACGGGGTTTGACATCTCATATCCAGTGTCAACGTGCGTGCAATAACTCAAAAGATGTTACGGTATTTTCCATATCTCAAGGATCCGTGAAACTATCTACTATGTAGTAATGTACGCTAAGTAGATAATGTCTATCAGTAATATAAAGTATCAAAATAGCGTTAAGGCGTTACCATAATCCCCCTTAACACATTTTATGTTCCCAAAAGCATATACAAGACCGTAGTTTCCCCAAAACCGGAAGTCACCAGAGGGCAATCCATATACTCAAGGTACAAATCAAAACGTAGTGGTCGCGAATAGGATAATCAGTATGACAAGGTACATGAGGCGATACCAACTAGGATACTAGTAGTTGCGTGATCCGGACTGATGTTGGGCATATCCAGCAGCTACCCCAACACCGCGAAACAACACTCCCAAATCAAGGGGTGCACCCAAATCGAATCACAAATGTAATAGAAATGGTATCGGAGAAGTGTGTCCGCTAGTGGTGGCGAACCTCAATGGCCCGGCGCGGCTCCTGTTTCAGCCATGTCAGGGTTCATCCAATATCGATCTCTTTCTTCAATCAACGCGTTCACCAAACCATCCACTTCATTCTGGATCAACACTCCGCGTATAATAGTTATTAAAGCGGTGTTCGGTATCGACAGAGAGTATGTCCATATCTGGTCCCGGTCTCTTTAATAACTACGTATTATTACACCGTTGGCTCTTTTACATTTCAAATCGATTCATAATTGATATCAAAATATCATATTCGCCTCAAAAATCATATCCATTTCAAATATCATTGTATCTATTCAAATGTCAGATTCCGTTTCAAAAATCATTTTCCGTCTCAAAATCTTATTTTGATTTCAAAATCAATTTGGATTTCAATTTAGGTTGCAACTTCATTTAACCCAATTCGTATTTAAATTCAACATTTAAACATAAACACTTCACCTTATTGACCAGCTTAGAATTTTAGAAAAATAGTTTTAAGTAGTTTAAAATAGTTTTAAATAATTAAAATAGTTAAAATACTTAAAATCTTAAAATGGATTTGAAATAGATAAATTAGTTTAAAATAACTAAAATTGGGTTAAGTAGATTTAAAATAGATTAAAATAGTTTAAGTATTCAAAATGGTTTATATAACCGAGTAATTTGGAAAATAAAATAAAACAGCTTCGAAATCAATCCATTTCAATTATAACTCTCCAATTCAAATCAATTTTAATTTTCGTTCTACCGATTCAATTTCGATTTCAATTTAAATCAATGTCAACTTTGACTTCAAATTTATTCAATTCTATATTCACCTTAAATTTATTCAATTTCAATTTATATCGATTCGGAGCTTGATTTTTCAAAACATCCATTTATAACACTTAACAAAATTTTCTTTCAATATTCAAGTTTTAAAACCCAATTACAATCATGGTTCAATTCCAAGCTCAATTTCAAAATATCTTTTTATATCGCTTTTACTTAGTAATGCTCAAAGCTCTAAGTAATGTTTAATCTTTAAAACAAATAAATTTTCGAAATTCAATTATATCCAAATTTTAAATCTCAAAGTCTCAACTTAAATTATTTAACTAAATTCCTTTAACCAAAATTTATTTCAACATTCCAAACTCAATTTTTCGATAAATTCAATTTCTATAAATTGATTTCTATTTATAACTTTTTAAATCAAACATTTAAATAAATTTCAAATCGACGATTTCAAAATTTATTAATTTAGCCAATTCGGTGTCCGTATATAATTTTCTATCCTATGGCCAAGTAATTTTTATTTCAATTAAATGTCAGGGATGAGTATATATTACTTAAATTAAATCACAGTATCATATGTATGCATAACAGGATCTATATAAGCAAATAAACATCCAAACATTCAATTATCAACCAATAACATCCATCAAAATACATCATCCAATAAACAATACAATTCATGGCAGTTTCATAGTTATCAATGTCAGGTAATTTAATCGCAATTCAATTTTGATTTCAATTTAACTGTCAATTTAATTTTTCAACGGTTAATTCAAATGACAAGCTATATGACAATTAAATTTTTATCAAACAACGACAAATAAAATCATAACACTTCATAATACCAAATTTAACTAGCATAAAGATATTTAGTGCGGTGTGAGCGTTATAAAACACTCACCTTGATTTCAATGCAGTTCCGGCGTTTTATTTCGAATAAAATTAAACGAGCGTTTAATTTTACCCAAAATTTTCTTTAGCTCCAAACGACTCCAATCCAATTTCATAGCGTAATGCTCGCCCATACGATTCCAACGCAAAAAGTTTCGTCCGAATCCGACCTCGTACCAAAAAGATATCACATTTTAAACTTTAACGAATTTTTATATAATTTAATTACAATTTTATTTCAAATTTCAAACCTACTATCATCATAGCCGTGAGATCTAAGCCTAAGCAGATCAGGCCGTCTCTTTCTTCCCTTCCCCTTCGTTCCAGTACGCACGAACAAGAAACCCACAAGGCCGCCCATTAGGGTTTGTAGCCGCTCCACCATACGACGACTTCGCTCCGATCAAGTGACGTCAGAAGATGCGCCTAGCTCCTCTCCTTTTTCGCCTGAACCCATGGCGAACTCGGCCACCCCAGGACGTGGGAAATCGTGTACGAACGATACACGTATGCGGCGATAAAGCTCCCTCCACAACGCGTTTAACCACATCATAACCGTATGGATCGAAGGGCATCGCGAAGCTCTACGATTTGTTAGTTGAAAGTAGTTGCTAATTGTTTGTAGATTGGAAGAGATTGAGGAAGAAAGTTTCGAGCTTCCATGGCCATTGAAAATTTAGGGCCGGCTGAAACAAGAAGAGAGGGTTTGAGCAATGAAGAGAGTGAAGGTCCCTTTATAGAAAATTTATCAAAAATCACCATTCGCCCGATTTTCCGAACTCCAAATCTCGCACGGTGACCGGCATTCCTAGGGTTTATCCCGTGTTTCGGACACAATGGAACATGTTTCGGAAGCTAATTCGATCGTCTGTGCGAGATACGGCAATCAACGTTCAATTTAAATTAAACCGATTTAAACTATTTTCTATGCGTTTTAGCTTGCACCGGACAAACGATAAATCCGATTGACTTGAAATTTGAAACCATACAATAATATGACAATACGGATCCGATGAAACTGGTTTCGTTGAAATCCAAGACCGTTTGAAAAATGACTATTTTAACTCGCCAAATTAATATTAAAACAATTTCAACGCGTTTCGAGCTGCCACGGTCAAACGACAACTCCTATTGCTACGAAAATTGAATCCGATAATAACCAACTATTATGGATCCAATGGAACTAGTTTCGTCCAATTCTGAGACTGCTAAAAAATTGGCTATTTTCCAGTCGATAATTAAATATTAAAATATTCAATTTTCACAAATAAATTTTAAATTCAGTTTTAAAAGTTCTATAGCATCATTATAACTCCAATATGATAAAATAAAATTTGATAGATCATTTTTAATCATATTAACCCCGTTTATTCAATTATCCAATAAATTCCAATTTTAAAATCTTATTAACTCTATTATAATCCCAATTTCTTACCTTCACTTTGGAAACCAATTTGGATCATACTAAATCAAATTCACTCTATATTCATATATTAAATTTCAATATCAAATTAATCATATCAAATTCGAAATTAAATTTATTCAAACATTCGTAATATTAAATTTAACAAATTTGATTATTCTTAAATCACTATCTTTTGAAATATTCAAAACGAACTTATAAAATTTAACTTTTGAAACGAATTAAAATTATAAAACAACTATTTCCATTATACGGTTATTCAATTCCCGTTATTAAATTATTCAACAATTCCCAAGTATTTAATTTAACAATTTCGCTTATCCAAAAATTCATTATCCTTTGAAATATTGAAATCGAACTTATAAGATCCAACCCTTAAAACCAATTCACCATTTAGAACACTAATTTCATTTTTCGGTTATTCAATTATTCAATAAGTTTTAAATATTTACTTTAAACAATTTACCAGTTCAATATTCAATATTTGATTTTAAATAGATTTTACTTATCAATCAATTACTCTATTATACCCAATGGATTCAACATTTATTATCCTATTCAACTATTGATTGCAAAGGAATTCACTAAGTAGCATTCGTTTTTCATTACTCGGATAATTATTGTTGCAATTCATTCCAGTTATTATTATTCTACATGAATTACATTTTTTTCTCTAACACTAAATCACGAAATCTTATTAAATTAGCTATTTTAATTATCGAAAATTTACGGGTCGTTACACTCTCCCCCACTCAAAACTTTTCGTCCCCGAAAAGGAAAAAGAAGGGAAAAGGAACTAAGTATAGAATTCAACCTTAGGTATATTTTATTCAAAATTATCCACTTATAAACATTGAAATTCCATTTATAAATCGTTACTACACTTCCACTAACTTACTCCGAACAGCTTCCTAATTTAAAAGTTAGTTATCAAAACAGGTTATAAATTTTTTTTTTAAACTTGAAAATTTTTCTAACACCCGGATTTTACGAAAAATTTCGGCAGAGTCTCCTTTGCTCGGCTCGATCGGTACAACTACAAAACGCCTCTACGGCCCCAAACCAACAAAAGAAAATCCGAAAGCCAAGTGGCTTATCAAAAATCACCAAATCCAATGATAAAATAAACATGTACCTTATATTTTTTTTATTAGCGAGCATATACGAATAATATAGCGCAAAAGCGAGCTCCAAATGCGAAGCAAGCGCAATCCGCACCTACTAAATACTCAACAAACTATGAGAAACATGCATATATGAAAATAATATCAATATACATCATATAACAACATAACAACTACATGTGCCAACATAGAAAGTGCAACAAAACAACAAATGCAACCATCAATCAACTATCATCCAACTATCATCCAACAAATCCATAACCACTCAATATAAATTCACTTCTCATTAATATTTATTGACTTGATTTTCAATTTTAATCGCAGTTGATTCATTAACGTTGGATTTCACTAACATTCATTCTCAATTCAATTAGTTAACATTCATTAATTATATCTACATTAGTTCACTTCCAATTTGAATCAAATTAAATTCTATTTAAATTCATTTAACTTCCAATTTGATTTCAATGATTTATAGCTTCAATTTACACTTAACAATCAACTAACAATCACATAACAACCAAATCATACCCAACATAACCAAATTATTATTTTACATTCAATTTGGTTTATTTCTTTTATATATATATTCTGTTATATAATTTTAAAAGAATCATTTTATATTTGGCATCATATATCAATATTAACTTTAATTAAGTCCGTAAGCCGTACATATATCATCCGTGAGCAATATCAATCTAATCGCTTATTCGATCACACAATTTCACGTCCAAACTAGTATCGTTCACCCGACTCTCTAGTGCGGACTCAGATTTGGTTCCTTGATTGGAAACTGTTACTCTCCTTGCATAGCCATATACTATGATAGAGAATTGCAGAGTCAAATTAAAAATCCATATCTAGGGTTCGCCGTCGAAAATCGAGTGAAAAATCCTAACTTGGATCGATATAAATCATCTCGAAATTTTATGCTCGAATTTGGATCAAATCGTTATGCGAATAAAATAATATACGTACAATCTCACGTATTTCCTTCCAATGGGTTTCTATCCAATTTATCTATATTAAATTATTTTATTGACTTCTATTTTTTTCACTTAATTACTCACAATCCATTATTCAGTTAGTATATTCATTTCTTTACATAGCATATTCTTTGACATTATCTTTTTCTTAACATCATATCAAAGAATTTTCTTACTCAATTTCATTTTAAACATTCCATGTGATTTAATTAAATTCAATTTCATTTCCAATTGATTCTTAGCTATAAGAAATTCCTTTGTTTACATTTATTTCATTTTCATAATTTCAGTTAATACAAATTTATTTGTGGAACATTTATTAACGCAGAACATTTTATTAATCATCACTTTAATTTATAGTCATTCCATAAAAGCCTAACTTCTTATATATGACTTTTCTTAGTTTATAGTTATCTTAAAGGTTACAAATTAAATTTTCTTACAATCCTTTGCAATTTATATTTATTTCTATAACCAATTTATAAAGATATAATACGATTCATTTATCTTCTTACTTAAGTTCACTTACTTGTTCCATTTATCCGTTCATCATTTCATGCTATATTTAAGTATATATAATTTTTATCACAATCAAAATTTTCCATTTATATACATTTTAATTCCCTTTTTGAGTTTTCCTTACTTGTATATTTCAATTGCTTTCGGGTTCTGTTTAATTGTACAATATCTCATTACATATCCAAAACATCATTTTAACTTTTAACATTTGGTAAGTCTTGTTATATGTTATCAGAATGTAATTTTGGTATTATACAAACTTATAGAATTTCATTTCACTTAATTAGAATGTTCACCAATTTAATTTGTTTAAATTCTCTTTACCTTTCAACTTTAAAGTTCCCAAACAATAGCTCAAATATTTTAATCCTCTTATTTTATAAATTTTGGTTATTCACATTTCATTCAAATAATTTGAAAATTTCTAATTAACATAACTTAGAATTTTAAATGCCCGGTTCTTTTCAAATCGTTTGAAATAAACATGTATACTTATATCTTTAATATATCAAATCATACCTTTGGAGTTTAAACCAAAACCCATTTACCCAAAATAATTTCGAAGAAAAGCAAAGCTTCTTAGAAGTCTCCCCCACTTTGAGACTCGAAAATGAACGTCGATGATGCTGCGCAGTCATCACCGACATTATTTTCCAGCGACATAAGAGAGGAGTACTAAATTCATTCCTTTCTTTAAAAATCCTTTCAAAATATTTCCATAAACAATTTCCAATTAATATCACTATATATTTCTTCAAAGCTTTGAAAACCATTTTCCAAAATCTCCGGGTCTTAAATTCAATATTTTCCAATTTAAATCTATTTTAATTCATAAGTCACCTTTATAAAACATTCTTATAGGATTTTCTTTCTTAAAACATTCCACAAGCGTTTTATCATTTTCATTTTGTAATAAATCTTATTTATTGAATTACAATATCCAATTTGTGATAATAACCAATATTTTCATTCCTAACAACCAGGTAAGCTAGGTAAGTCACAATAATTTTTGAAAATTAATCCTTTATATACAAAATATAATTAGGGAAAATTATTTCATTTACCCTATTTTAAAACAATACTATGTCAAATTGTTCTGTTCGAGTGTTTAGAGATCCCTATCAATGACGTTAATTACTCGTATTGACCAGAATCCATAAGCCACTCAACAAATCAACCGACACAATATAAAACATTTTATATCACTAACAAATACGCTCTCTCATATATATATTCACTCAGTGACTCATCATAGGGTATAACTACCCTATTTATAAGAGTCAGACCCCACAGAGCTAAGGTTATCGCTAAACCTAAGCTCTGATACCAACTGTAACGACCCGCCTTTTTGGACAGTTTAAACCGACGATCAAATACACATGTTGATTCCAAACCATTCAAAAGGGAAGATGGTTATTGGGGTAAATAAGAAAAGAAAAGGAAGAGAAATAAAGGAAATGAAACAACACAGAATCTCGCAGCGGAACGATAAAATATAATAGTCAAATAAACAGTTCATGAAGCTGTCTACTATACTTTGACAATTATTTATACAACATTTATCATAGTTATACATATACAACAGAACAATTAAAATAATGCAGCAGATAGCATGATGCAAGGGTAATAATAGTAATAGTATACCAAATCTTCGTCTTCATCCTCCAGAATAGATCTTCAAAATCTGAAAAAAACTCAGGGCTGACCCGAGCGTAATGAAAGACAAAACACTCGAGTCAGGACTAAAATATCCTTATGAAAGTTAAATCATCGTAAATAAATATGAGTGTAACGGCGTCAGAGATGTTTACGGGGTTTGACATCTCATATCCAGTGTCAACGTGCGTGCAATAACTCAAAAGATGTTACGGGATTTTCCATCTCTCAAGGATCCGTGAAACTATCTACTATGTAGTAATCTACGCTAAGTAGATAATGTCTATCAGTAATATAAAGTATCAAAATAGCGTTAAGGCGTTACCATAATCCCCCTTAACACATTTTATGTTCCCAAAAGCATATACAAGACCGTAGTTTCCCCAAAACCGGAAGTCACCAGAGGAAAATCCATATACTCAAGGTACAAATCAAAACGTAGTGGTCGCGAATAGGATAATCAGTATGACAAGGTACATGAGGCGATACCAACTAGGATACTAGTAGTTGCGTGATCCGGACTGATGTTGGGCATAGCCAGCAGCTACCCCAACACCGCGAAACAACACTCCCAAATCAAGGGGTGCACCCAAATCGAATCACAAATGTAATAGAAATTGTATCGAAGAAGTGTGTCCGCTAGAGGCGGCGAACCTCAATGGCCCGGCGCGGCTCCCGTTTTAGTCATGTCAGGGGTCATCCAATATCGTTCTCTTTCATCAGTCAACGCGTTCACCAAACCATCCACTTCATTCTGGATCAACACTCCGTGTATAATAGTTATTAAAGTGGTGTTCGGTATCGACAGAGAGTATGTCCATATCCGATCCCGGTCTCTTTAATAATTACGTATTATTACACCGTTGGCTCTTTTACATTTCAAATCGATTCATAATTGATATCAAAATATCATATTCGCCTCAAAAATCATATCCATTTCAAATATCATCGTATCTATTCAAATGTCAGATTCCGTTTCAAAAATCATTTTTCGTCTCAAAATCTTATTTCGATTTCAAAATCAATTTGGATTTCAATTTAGGTTGCAACTTCATTTAACCCAATTCGTATTTAAATTCAACATTTAAACATAAACACTTCACCTTATTGACCAGCTTAGAATTTTAGAAAAATAGTTTTAAGTAGTTTAAAATAGTTTTAAATAATTAAAATAGTTAAAATACTTAAAATCTTAAAATGGATTTGAAATAGATAAATTAGTTTAAAATAACTAAAATTGGGTTAAGTAGATTTAAAATAGATTAAAATAGTTTAAGTATTCAAAATGGTTTATATAACCGAGTAATTTGGAAAATAAAATAAAACAGCTTCGAAATCAATCCATTTCAATTATAACTCTCCAATTCAAATCAATTTTAATTTCCGTTCTACCGATTCAATTTCGATTTCAATTCAAATCAATGTCAACTTTGACTTCAAATTTATTCAATTCTATATTCACCTTAAATTTATTCGATTTCAATTTATATCGATTCGGAGCTTGATTTTTCAAAATATCCTTTTATAACACTTAACAAAATTTTCTTTCAATATTCAAGTTTTAAACCCCAATTACAAACATAGTTCAATTCCAAGCTCAATTTCAAAATATCTTTTTATATCTCTTTTACTTAGTAATGCTCAAAGCTCGAAGTAATGTCTAATCTTTAAAACAAATAAATTTTCGAAATTCAATTATATCCAAATTTTAAATCTCAAAGTCTCAACTTAAATTATTTAACTAAATTCCTTTAACCAAAATTTATTTCAACATTCCAAACTCAATTTTTCGATAAATTCAATTTCTATAAATTGATTTCTATTTATAACTTTTTAAATCAAACATTTAAATAAATTTCAAATCGACGATTTCAAAATTTATTAATTTAGCCAATTCGGTGTCCGTATATAATTTTCTATCCTATGGCCAAGTAATTTTTATTTCAATTAAATGTCAGGGATGAGTATATATTACTTAAATTAAATCACAGTATCATATGTATGCATAACAGGATCTATATAAGCAAATAAACATCCAAACATTCAATTATCAACCAATAACATCCATCAAAATACATCATCCAATAAACAATACAATTCATGGCAGTTTCATAGTTATCAATGTCAGGTAATTTAATCGCAATTCAATTTTGATTTCAATTTAACTGTCAATTTAATTTTTCAACGGTTAATTCAAATGACAAGCTATATGACAATTAAATTTTTATCAAACAACGACAAATAAAATCATAACACTTCATAATACCAAATTTAACTAGCATAAAGATATTTAGTGCGGTGTGAGCGTTATAAAACACTCACCTTGATTTCAATGCAGTTCCGGCGTTTTATTTCGAATAAAATTAAACGAGCGTTTAATTTTACCCAAAATTTTCTTTAGCTCCAAACGACTCCAATCCAATTTCATAGCGTAGTGCTCGTCCATACGATTCCAACGCAAAAAGTTTCGTCCGAATCCGACCTCGTACCAAAAAGATATAACATTTTAAACTTTAACGAATTTTTATATAATTTAATTACAATTTTATTTTAAATTTCAAATCTACTATCATCATAGCCGTGAGATCTAAGCCTAAGCAGATCAGGCCGTCTCTTTCTTCCCTTCCCCTTCGTTCCAGTACGCACGAACAAGAAACCCACAAGGCCGCCCATTAGGGTTTGTAGCCGCTCCACCATACGACGACTTCGCTCCGATCAAGTGACGTCAGAAGATGCGTCTAGCTCCTCTCCTCCTTCGCCTGGACCCATGGCGAACTCGGCCACCCCAGGACGTGGGAAATCGTGTATGAACGATACACGTTTGCGGCGATAAAGCTCCCTCCACAACGCGTTTAACCACGTCATAACCGTATGGATCGAAGGGCATCGCGAAGCTCTACGATTTGTTAGTTGAAAGTAGTTGCTAATTGTTTGTAGATTGAAAGAGATTGAGGAAGAAAGTTTCGAGCTTCCATGGCCATTGAAAATTTAGGGCCGGCTGAAACAAGAAGAGAGGGTTTGAGCAATGAAAAGAGTGAAGGTCCCTTTATAGAAAATTTATCGAAAATCACCATTCACCCGATTTTCCGAACTCCAAATCTCGCACGGTGACTGGCGTTCCTAGGGTTTATCCCGTGTTCCGGACACAATGGAACAGGTTTCGGAAGCTAATTCGATCGTCTGTGCGAGATACGGCAATCAACGTTCAAGTTAAATTAAACCGATTTAAACTATTTTCTATGCGTTTTAGCTTGCACCGGACAAACGATAAATCCGATTGACTTGAAATTTGAAACCATATAATAATATGACAATACGGATCCGATGAAACTGGTTTCGTCGAAATCCGAGACCGTTTGAAAAATGACTATTTTAACTCGCCAAATTAATATTAAAACAATTTCAACGCGTTTCGAGCTGCCACGGTCAAACGACAACTCCGATTGCTACGAAAATTGAAATCCGACAATAACTAACTATTACGGATCCAATGGAACTAGTTTCGTCCAATTCTAAGACTGCTTAAAAATTGGCTATTTTCCAGTCGATAATTAAATATTAAAATATTCAATTTTCACAAATAAATTTTAAATTCTGTTTTAAAAGTTATATAGCATCATTATAACTCCAATATGATAAAATAAAATTTGACAGATCATTTTTAATCATATTAACCCCGTTTATTCAATTATTTAATAAATTCCAATTTTAAAATCTTATTAACTCTATTATAATCCCAATTTCTTACCTTCACTTTGGAAACCAATTTGAATCATACTAAATAAAATTCACTCTATTTTCATATATTAAATTTCAATATCAAATTAATCATATCAAATTCGAAATTAAATTTATTCAAACATTCGTAATATTAAATTTAACAAATTTGATTATTCTTAAATCACTATCTTTTGAAATATTCAAAACGAACTTATAAAATTTAACTTTTGAAACGACTTAAAATTATAAAACAACTATTTCCATTATACGGTTATTCAATTCCCGTTATTAAATTATTCAACAATTCCCAAGTATTTAATTTAACAATTTCGCTTATCCAAAAATTCATTATCCTTTGAAATATTGAAATCGAACTTATAAGATCCAACCCTTAAAACCAATTCACCATTTAGAACACTAATTTAATTTTTAAGTTATTCAATTATTCAATAAGTTTTAAATATTTACTTTAAACAATTTACCAGTTCAATATTCAATATTTGATTTTAAATAGATTTTACTTATCAATCAATTACTCTATTATACCCAATGGATTCAACATTTATTATCCTATTCAACTATTGATTGCAAAGGAATTCACTAAGTAGCATTCGTTTTTCATTACTCGGATAATTATTGTTGCAATTCATTCCAGTTATTATTATTCTACACGAATTACATTTTTTTCTCTAACACTAAATCACGAAATCTTATTAAATTAGCTATTTTAATTATCGAAAATTTACGGGTCGTTACATTTATATATACTAATAGATTGGAAAACGGCTTAAGAAGCGAGCTTTGTACTAAAATAGTGTTGAAATCATTTGGAGAAAGAGTTTTGATATTTACTACTAGTATAGAAACCTTTATATTTTTAAAGTGACAAATCACGAAGAAGATTGTAGGAACAATCAATCACTAAAATTCACATACGAAGATGTGAATAAAAATTCAACGAAACCGATAAAGAATCCATCAAAATGGATATTGAAAAATCCCTAAAAAGGAGTCATCAAATTCATAACAAATGATAACAACACGTAGGAAACAACACGAATCGATTAAAGTTGGAAATTCAAACAACTAGGCGAAATAGGCAAAAACGCAGTAGGTCGGTCGGCCGGCTACAGAGCTCGGTCGACCGGACCCTGTTCTCAAAATTCCTCGGGAAGCAGGTCGGTCGGCCGAACACTGTACTCGGTCGACCGAACCTCAAACAGGGAAGTGCTTATGCACTTGGCAGTAGGTTGGTCGGCCGGCAGCAGGGCTCGGTCGACCGGACCTGTTGCCAGTCCCCTCCCAGTCCATCCAATTGAGGTCCAACCTCCACCAAAAATTCATTCTCTCGAGCAACGGCACTAAGGGATTATGCCAATCAACTACCCGGCCCTATATGCTCCTCGATGCATCACCAAACACATGTTCAAACATCAAAGTTATGATTTTTAAAGGATTGAACCCAAAACACCAAAAATTGGAATATTCACCAAATCAATCCAAACCAAAAGCCATTGCACACGAATAAGTGTTAGGAATTCATACCTAACAATCGAAGATAAATATAAGCATAGATGTGAGATAAAAATCTCACCTTTGAACCCAAACAAATGAAGATGAAGCTTGAAAGCAAAAGGGAATCAACCACTCTTCAAATCCAACTCAAGAAGCTTGATTCTAAGCTAAAAAGAGAAACATTTCCCAAATTAGGTTTAGGAATTTTCTGAAATCAAAGAGAGAAAGAGTTGGAGA
Organism: Allium cepa; assembly: GCA_030765085.1. NCBI lineage: Eukaryota > Viridiplantae > Streptophyta > Magnoliopsida > Asparagales > Amaryllidaceae > Allium > Allium cepa. The sequence continues at coordinate 230,435,296 of CM060938.1, forward strand.
AGAAGAAGAGAAGCTTACTAATGGGTTCTTCTATTAGTTTGGAGCTAGAGCTTGATTTGCAAAAGAAAACTAGGGCTTGGAGTTTTAATTTCCTCTTCCACTCTCCATTAACATAAAAGCTTGAGTATTAGGAAAATAGAAAAGAAGTGAATGAAGAGGAGAGGGTTGGAACTGAGTTAAGTGGGGTTAATGGGCTCAGCCCAAACCAAAGCCCTAAGTAAAAAGTAGCAAAAATAAACTTACTCCAAACATATCGAAGCTTATACTCAAAAAGGTCGCAAACGGCATTTTAAACTCAATGGGAGTGGTCCTGAGTCCTAATTCGACCGTATGCAAAAAGTAGCTTTTCGGACTAAATTCCGAGTATCGATAAAATATTTAAATAAAATATTTAAATATAAAAATCGACAAATATGCGGGTTGTTACATTTGGAGGAGCTCGGTCGCCCCTAGCTACAAGAAATTAAGAACGAACGCTGACGTTCAAATGGAGATTGCCGACGATCCATAGCCCCTTTTAAGATCTTGACCGTTTGATGCATAGCTCTCATCGAGCTCTACAGTTTTCTAGTTGAGAGTTTCTTGTGAAAGATGATGGATTGGGAGATCGAAGGGGATGAAGCTTGAGTGTTTTTTGGCCATAGAAAAATTAGGGCCGGTTGAAACCTAGCCAGTTTTGTTTGCAAATGGAGAGGATAAAGGGTTCCTTTTATAGAATTTCAACGAAAAACACTATTCACTCCAAATTTTCGAACTCCAAATCTCGCGCGGTGACCGGCATTTCTAGGGTTTACCCCACATTCTGAACATAGTGGAATAGGTTTTGGAGGCTAATTCGATCATCTGTGTGAGTTACGGAAATAAACGATCGAATTAAATTGGTTAACTAAATTTCTATGCGTTTTGGCTTGCCCCGGACAAACCGTAAATCCGATTGACACGAATTTTGAAACCATACAACAATTTGACATTACGGTTCCGATGAAACTAGTTTAATCAAAATCCGAGATTGTTTGAAAAATGACTATTTTTACTAGTCGATTAAATATTAAAATATTCAATTTTCACAAATTAACTTTTAATTCAATTTTAAAAGTTCACAAACATTGTTCTAACTTCAATATGACTTAATATAACTTTATAAATCATTTTTAATCACATTAAACCCAATTCCCAAATTATTTACACAATTTCAAATATTAAATTATCGATTTAATTGTCCAATTAAATCCAGATATTCGAAAAATAAATTATTCGACTCATAAATTTTACTTGTTGATATTTAAAATCAATTAAATATCTAAATTTCAAATAACAGAGATTTTGGGTCGTTACAGTTTCAAACTCTGGAAGCAATATAAGAATATGGATGTTTGATCCATATATGATCACATATAAATGTTATATTATGAATGGTCATAACTCATAATGTACGAAACATCAATAAAATTTGTTCATTCAAAATAACCAAATAACCCATAATATGAGATCCTGTATTCAATACAATTGATTGTAATCATGATCTTGTTGTGATTAAATCTAACAATAGACCAAAAGGCTATAAGATATATCTAAAAATTCGATCATTGAAATGTCTGTTTGATCAGTATATGTAAAGTGCAGCATATTTAATATCCTTAAATATTAAGGATGACTAAATTTACTTTTGTAAGGAGTTCTTTATAATGCTGTAGTAAGAGTTTCCTTTAAACGGTTTGATCATTTAGAAATGAAGCTTAATGTACTTAAATTTTTGTAACTTAAGACATGGTTGGGTGAAGCGAGTGAACGATCACTTTGCTTCATAAAAAACATCGAAAACAAGAATTTTAAAATAATAATAGATACTTAACATTGGAATGGAAATATGACTTCTATTCCAAATTGTATTTTAAAATAGAAAATTATTTTACATGAGATATACTTCGTTGAATTTAAGATATTTTATTTAAAAATTCTCGATGATAAAATTGGTTATAGTAAATGAAATAAATAGCTTATATTAATTATTTGAATGGAGTTTCGTAGTTCATATGGAGCTTCGTAGTTCATACATGTAATGACCAGAATTTTTAGCCATCGAGTATTGAAGTAATAAACTAATTTTAATTATTAAAATATTGATTTTTATAAGTCAAACAAGTAATTTTCTGATATTTAAAATATCTAAATATATATAAATTGATTTAAAACTATATTAAATATTGAATCATAAATGTCTGGATATGATAAATATTATAGAATGTGTAAATAAACTCCACCATTAAAATTGAAGGTAGAATATCCATATATTTGTACATAAATATAAATATACACAAGTTAATGATGTTTAAATAAATAAGTAAATATATATATAAGCATATAAGAGTGTATATATATGCCATATTAAGTAATGTGTATGAAAATTTGCATAAATGTGTACACATATATGTGTGATGACAAGATATACATAAGTATTTATATATATGTAAATATATAATGGTAAATAAATGTGTAAATGTGTATATAAATAAATGTAAATATATGTAATGATAACTATATATATATATAAATAGATATATATGTTTGTATAAGGGAAAAACTGTGTCCATATGGTAAAAACAAAGCTATGCGTGTGTGTGTGTGTATATATAGCATTTATGTATATTTCTATGATGTATGTATATGTTTATACACAAGGGGACATAACAATATATTCATGTCAATTCAAGCATACAAAATTTCAATTCAAGCATACAAAAACATTTAATCAAAGTCAAAAAAACATAATAGATCAAATCAATTCATGAAAAATCAAATCAGCTTTATGTTCAAATCAGGTCTACACATATTCAAGGCAATTAGAAAAAAATACTATACAAATGAATAGTTTCAGCCTTATCTAAACTGTTTACTATATATATATATATATATATATATATATATATATATATATATTAACTATGCTATCTGCACACATACTATCTAGCACTTAGAAAAAAAAGAGTTGCCATTAAAACTTTGTAGAAGCCAAGCACTTAAAATCTTCAGGGAAGTGGATCAATCAAAAACAAACAGCAGTTCATCATTTTCTAAAGATTGTGAGTATAACAAACCTGTATTTTAAATACAGGACTTCACCTATATATATATATATGTGTGTGTGTGTGTGTGTGTGTATAACTGAGCTATGGGTAGATCATGGATGTATGTATCTAATATGTGATGTATTATAAATTATACGCAGGTACGTGTATATGGTTAATTACCCAAAGCCAGTAAAAGCTCTCTGTTCCTCATTTTGGAAAGAAAAATTAGTTAAAACATCAACTTCAAAAGTCTTCATCTAGTATTGTCATTTAAATACAAACCAACATGAATATTTTTGTATGTTAATCCTATTACCCGATATTATAAACAAGAATTGTGGATTTTCCGTAATTTAAACTTAATGATATTTTTTTATAATTAAAATGGGTAATTAATTACATTATTATTTGACTTAAAACTAATGTAAATTAACAAATTAGATATTAAATAAAGTGTTTAATTTTAATTAGCTAACAATAAATTGTTGTATAATTTCTTTAATTTGTAATTAATTTGGATATCTATTTCAGTTATTTGTGACCGTGACATCATGTGGCTAATCGAGTTAAAATAGTTAGATTAAAATGACAATATGTTTTATTCGTAACAAAAATCTGCAATAAATTCTCATATGTGAATATTGTCACCCTAAAATATAAATTATTTATTTTAAATGATTTAACCTTTAAAATTTGTTACTTGGATTCAAAGAGACCGAAAATCAGATACCAGTGATATACGGAACCACTTCAATTTGATAATCACTATGAACCTTTACGGGTTTGATTTTAGAGTCCAACATGCTGATATTTAATTAATTTAACTAATTCGTTATTTAGTAAGTATTTATACTTAGACAATGTTATAATATCATCGGTTTTTCTGTAAAAGTGTTCTGGGTCTTATAAGATGAAAACTCGTCGTGTTGTACGAGTTACCTTGAATTTTCAAGAATTTTTATAACTTAAGTATTTCAAATTTAGTGGGTTTTGCTCACGCTGTTTTCCAGCTTGATTCGGGTGTTACTTTATTATAATGCTCAGGTAAGACCGAGTATTACAGAATTTCAGATTAGGATGCTTTTAGAGTTCAGGAGACGAGCTGGATGACAGAGACGTATTGTATGTATTTGACTATATTCCGCTGTGCATTGCAGGCTGTATTTTCAGCATTGACGAGTTACTATTAATGTCCAGATTTATTTGTGTTGATGATCGTACTCAGTTGACTTGTATGTATATTAACAGTTATAGATTTCCTTTGTATAAAATGCTGTTATTTAATTTATATTTTTTTCCGCTGCGATTGTGAGATTCTGTGCTATCATTTCTGTTTCTTACTCTATCCCTCTTTCTTATACCCTAATAAACTGGTATTTTCGACACTCAATTTCTCGGCACTCTATACAGTGGATGTATTATTGTCGATTATCGAGAGTCGAAAATCGATCGGTCGTTACACGTGGTATTAGAGCTGAAGGTTAAGCAAAGACCTCGGCTTTGGTGTCTATTACTCATTAGAGATAGGGTCAGTAGTACCCTAAAATGAGTTGAGCGTATTATATATGAGGGCATACTTGTTATTTTCTTATATAATGATTTTATTAATGGTTTAAAAGAATTTATATAAGATTTTATTTTGATATAAAAAGAAATAATTTTCTAAATTATTATGGTATATTAAGGTGATTGGTTGTTATTATTTTTATAATAAAATAGGATTATAAAATTTAAGTGGTATATATATATATATATATAACACCAAATAGAAATTTGGGTAAGAATGAACTACACAAGTAAGTTAAGCTGAAGATGGACTGAACCAGAAATGGAAATTATGGAAATTTCGGAAGCGTTTTTCAAAGTATATGAAGTAAAATAAGTTTACCCTGATTGTATTTGATATATAGAATTCATTTTTCAGGAAATTATTATGGAATATATGGTGTTTTTGGTTTCTAGATATGATAATATTGATTATAATCATAAATTGGTTGTTGCGTCTTAATAAAAAAATGTTTATTACAAAATAAACAATGATAAAACAGAGTGAAATGTTTATGGAAGTGAAATTACATAAGTTGAATTTATAAATGTGACTTATAAATTAAAATGAATTTAAATTGGGAAATTTTGAAACTAAGTCCCGAAAATTTCAAAATGTGTTTCAAAGTGCTTAAGGAAATAATAAATAATATTATTCATAATATTTTTGACATAGAAATTTTTTGCTTAAGACAAGAGTTGTTTGAAAATGAATTTGTTTTGGATAAAAACCAAGGATGATTTAAAAATTTAAAGTGTGATTTGGTATGTAAGTGGGATATATATATATATATATATATATATATATATATTTGTGTGTGTATGTGTGTATGATTCAAAGTTGATTTGAAATAAATACTGGGTGTTTCAGTTCTGAAATCCCCTTTGGAAATGGGAAGTATAACCCAAAGAGAAATAAGTTTTGAACTTATAAGTTGGAAGTAATATTGATAAGAAATTTAAAATGAACCAGAGTGTCAAATTAGTGGATTCAATGACCGAGAGTAAATTAAAGAATATTTGGAAATAAGAATAAAGCTGAAAATTCAACTAATCGAGGTTTAGTTATAGATTAGGAAGTCCTGCTAGAATCTAGTCCAAGTTGTAAGGGATGGAAAAAGGAGAAGAATGGAAGGCAAGGCGGAGGAAGCGGAGAGCAGCTACACGTAAGGCATGGGAAGAAGCAGTACTGGAACATGAGAAATGGGTTAGGGAAAGGGCTGGACCAGGTCCTTATGACGATGTCGTATGCTATAGATGTCGTAGTAAAGGGCATTACGCAGCTAAGTGCAATAAGCCAAGGAAGGAAAAGAATGAAGAAGTCAAATGGTTTCGTTCTAAGATTTCATGCTTTAAGTGTCAAAAGCAGGACATTTTCTAAATCATTGCCCTAAAGTGAGGAAGGTGAAATGTAAACCCGTAGTACCAGTCAATGGACCAACCATTTGCTACCATTGTAAAATGAGGGGACGCATCGCTAGGGTTTGTCCCAAGAGACGGAAGAAAGAGAAAGTTGTGGAATGCCCCGTAGGAGGCGGGAAAATCATCCATAAAGATGGAACTTTAGAGTTCTTTTGTGGCAAATGCCATAAGTGGGGACACTCTGGTATGGATTGCATGGACGGGTTTGGCAAGTTGGTAGGGAGTCCTTAACGAAGTTCTTATGAAGGATGCTAGGGCGCTATTCTTTTTTAAACCCTAGGTAGTTGTTAAGGCATCTAGATTTATGAACTTTTGTAAGACTTTTATTATGGATAAATGGATGTAATGTTTGGACTCACTAGTATTATAATCTATCGATGCAGTGAAATATTTTACGGAAATATAATCTAATAAATAATCACTTTTATATTGGTTTGAACAAAAATATATAATTACTAAATTACTAATGTGGAAATTGAAATTTAGTTGAATTGAAGATTAGGAATGAGATTAGTTTAACTTTGGAACTATTGCTAAATAAATTATTTTAATATAAACTATCTTAAATCTATCTTCTTAAATACTCGAATTATATTAGATTTTCCAAGCTATTCACTATACAAACCATCCTTATTAAAACTCAAACTATCTTATATTAACTACTTAACTATTTTACAACTATTCAAGCTATTTTCCAAATTCAAATTGGTTAGAGTAGAAATTATTTATATTTAAATCTTGAATTTAAATACAAATTGGGTTGAATTGAAGTTATAACCTAAATGGAAATACGAAGCAACTCTGAATTTAGAACCGAAATCGAGATATTAAGGAAAAAATGATTTTGAAGTGAAATAGTACATATTGAGTAAATGTGATGACTTAAAGATGAAGATCTAATAGTTACTATATTTGAAACTTTCCTTATAAGAGGTAAGAGTTGTTACAAATAACTTTGAAAGGTAATCGAACTTGAAAATTTGATTTGGCATTAATGAGAATGTAAATGTTAGTATATATTCAAACTCCCATATTAAATTTATAACCAGGAAGAAATGATCTTGGAAAGTTATTTGAAATGCTAAATAGGGCTATATAAGTATGAGATGGACTCAGAAAATTATTAATCCGAAAGTTATTCGAGTGGAAAGGAATGATTTTATATGTATATGAGAATGAAATGGAAATAGTTTTGGAACCCATAGATTTATAAAGACTTTTGATTTTGGCAAAAGGTCAACTTTTGGAAATTTGGTAAACCAAATTTCCGTACTATCGATTTTGAGGATATCGATTTTGTATAGATAAAGTTTATATGTGATACATATTAAGACCATGATTTGAAAGGTACTATGTATATAGTATGGTATGTTTTGAAGCAAAAGTATGTAAAGGCACCCCCATGAAAGTCGAAATTTATAGTAGGAGATCCACTAGGTGGTTCTGCCTAGGAATCCAAAGGGTATGTTCAATGAGAATTGGGATCCCAGAGGACGTCTAGAAAAACTCAATAAGTTCCTGATGATCATTTTTTGGGTAGCATAAGTCGAGTGCTACTGATGCCTACAGTTACATTGGGTTTTGCTGTGATGGCAATGTAACCTTTGTGTAACTGCGATCTATCACAGTTCCATAGCGTAAGTCGGGTGGTAGTGATTGCCTACAATCTACATTTGTTTTTGCTGGGATAACGACGTAACATTGGTAGTTTGCAATATATGTGGTTTGGTTCCGTAGTGAAATTCAGGTGGCAGTGAGTTCCTACATTCTACATTGGATTTCACTGGGATAGTGACGAAACCTTTGTGTAGCCTGTGATCTAGGTGGTAGAGTTTTTTTTGTTGCGTAATTCAAGGGGGCAGTGATTGCCTAAAGCTACATTGGGTTTTGCTGTGATAGCAACGCAACCTTGTGATAGCTGCGATCTATGGTGCTCCCGTGGCATAAGTTGAGAGGTGCGGATGCCTATAGTTTTCTTATGGATTTCGCTGGGATTGGCGATGCATTAATTGTAACAACCCGATATTTTCAACCATTCGCATCTGCACATGTCGGACTTGAATTGCTCAAAATACCGCATTGTAAATAAAATTTGGCAAATCTCAGAATATACAATAAATAAAAAATCACAGATCACAGACACAGAGTAAATAACAATGCAGCGGAATTAAAAGAGATAGTAGTTCATGAAGCTATTATATAAAATAAGATACATTAGAGTTAAACAAGATACAACAGAAGAGTAACAAGATACATCAAGTACAAATCAGAATACGTCACTGAAATCACTGAATACTAAAAGCAGAATATATGGCTGGATCTTCAAGAAAAGCTCCAACTCCGAAGGTGAGTCTTGAATGTTGAATCACTCAATCTGACTCGATCGTAAAGCAAAACACAAAACACCCGAGTTAGGACATAAATACTTATGAACTGCAAATCAACTCAAGTGAACAGTAACAAAATGCATCAGTAACTTAAAGGATGCTTGGGATCGCCCATCCTCTAAGGATCCGTCAAACTATTTACTATGTAGTAATATTGCGCTATTATAAAAATGTCTACAGTAAAATAAACTTACTTTAAAATAGCGTTCCGGGCTTACCCATATCACCCTTCACACATCATAGTCCCAGTAGTCCATCCAATATCATGATATCTCTAGATCAGGAAACTATCAATGGATACCACACGGGCTACGGAAGAAAAACAAACTCGTAGTAAAGGCTCGATATGGTAGGTGACACGGCACACAAGGCAAAGCCAGAGTAGATATACCAATTACGCACACGGGCTGGTGCTAATGCAACAGCCACATACGCCCACCTCGGAACACACTCCCAATCAAAATCAGAGGATGACCATCTAACCAACCATAAGTAAGAGTATAGTATCGAAGGAATGTATCCGACCAGAGGAGCTACCCCTTTTGGCCCGAGATCGCTCCTACTTTAGCCACCTTATGCCAACTCACGGGAGTTGGGTCCACGTTATATACCTCAAGAACGAAGCCATCATCCTACTTCATTCTGGAATCTCACCGCGTACACGGTTGTTAAAGTGGTTTTCAGAGTTGGCAGAGAGTATGACAAATTCCGATCCCAGTCTCTTTAACAACCAAACGTTATTATAACGCCGTGGTCATTTCAAAATAGTTTATACTTCAAAAATCAAATCATTTTAGTTCAAAACTATATTCCTTCCAAAATAGTTTACACTTCGAAACCAAATCCATTTTTATTTCAAAACTATTTATTCAATCAAAATAGTTTATACTTCGAAACCAAAATCATTTTTATTTCAAAACTATTTATTCAATCAAATTAGTTTATACTTCGAAACCAAAATCATTTTTATTTCAAAACTATTTATTCAATCAAAATAGTTTATACTTCGAAACCAAAATCATTTTTATTTTAAAACTATATTCAAATCAAAATAGTTTATCATTTCCATTTCAAACATCTATTCACCTTTCAAAAATTATAATACTTTCAAAGTTATAACTTTTCCGAAACCAAAATACTTGAAATCATTACACATTGAAATCATAACATTTTGAAATCATACATTTTAAATCATGGTACATTCCTTTAATTCTTTACATTTTACAAAATTATTCAACTAAACCAAAATTTCGAATTCCAGTTTAATTCAAATCAAATCATCAGTTTCAATTCAATTCAGTTTCTTTACAAAACATTTCAAATCTTATCAATTTAAATACAATTTTGATCCACAAAATAAACTATTAAATTTTAATATACTTCAAAGCTTTAATATCCGACATTTCAAAACTAAATTTTATAATTTCATATATCTCAAATTTAACTTCATTATTACTTAGTTTTGAAATATCTTTTCATAAATCCAATATTATTTAAATAAACTCAATTTAGAATTAAACTAAATATCCTTTCATACCAATATAAACTTCAAATATTCATTTACCAAAAGTACATAGCACTCCAATACATATTCTTTATCAAAATAAAGATCAAATCATTTCCAAACCATCTCAATCATCAAATATCATATCTTTCAAAACCCCATTATTAAATCAATATTTGAATTCAAATTCAAATATCTAAATTTAAATATCATTTTTAAGTCCAATAAGTCATTCATTTATTATTTCAAATATCCTTACAAAAATACATTTCAAAATTCCATTCAAACCTTCATTTATCTCATTACATTTCATTCCATTTAACACATAACAAAGTAAACCTTATTTAAATTGAAATTTAGTTTAAATTCCTTAGAAATTCAAATTTAAATATTAAAATATATTCAAAACTCCTAAAATTTCAAAAATACTCAATTTCAAAAGTTAAATCATTTAATACTTTAAAATATAATCCAAATAGTGTTAAAATCTATAATATTTCAAACATTGTAAAAATATAGCAACGACAACATTTATAAAGTGCTATCATAGCTTAAAATCTCCAAAATACTTTAGTTCAAGAATAACGGCATTTATAAAATGCCAAAATAGATATTTAGTTATTTCAAACATAGTTAAGTTCAAAACAATAGCATTTTAAAGTATTGTCATAAAACTACAGCATTTTAGAAATGCTGTTAATAAAATTCTATATTTTATTATAACTTTTCAAAAACAATAAAACTTCAAAAAAATTCTATTTAAATTTATAAACATATTTCTAGACTCCAAAATTTCACATTTAAATACTTTTAACATATGATTTAACACAATTGTGACGACCCGGAATTTTTGAGTGTTCGAAATTGGAATATTTAATTGATTTTAAATATTTGAAGTTAATTTTAACTTGAATTTCAAATATCAATATTTATTGGATAATTTAATTTTTGAATTAAACGTTGGAAAATTGGGTAAATGTCGAATCTGGAGTTTTAAACCGGTTAAAAATAATTTAAAGGCTTGTAAAATTTATATTGATAATACTGAGGATAATAGAAGTTGTAAAATGGAATTTAACACTGATTTGTTCAGTTCTAAAAATATATCATTTAAATTGACATTTAAAATAGCCTTCCGAGACACAGCCTCGGATTTCGACGAAAGAAGTTCCATTGGATCCGTAATAGTTAGTTATTATCGGATTTTAATTTTCGTAGCAATCGAAGTTGTCGTTTGACCCTGGCAGCTCAAAACGCTTAGATACTTTTAATCGATTTAAACTAAAATTTATCGATTTCTACTGTAACTCGAGCATATGATTGAATTAGCTTCCGTAACACGTTCCATTGTGTTCAGAATGTGGGTAAAACCTTATAAACGCGTGTCGGCATGGCTGATTCGGGGTCAGGGATTTCGTGTTACACAACACGAGATATTTTTAATATTTAATTATATTATAATCAGCGCACTCAGGAAGCCATTACCAATTCTATTAAATGTCCCGTCTCCCTCTCCATTATACGATCATAAATCAAACCGTATCAAATAATAAAAAAAGAAAAGAAATATGGCGACCGAGCGTGGTTCGATCCCTCTCCCTCATTAAAATCGGTTGTATCCACGGTCGCGATCGACCGCGAGGAGGGGGGGTTTCGAATGAGGGGTTTCGGCGTGTGCCTTGTCGCGTTTGGGTGCTGCCGTGATTTCAGGAGGATGTCGCGTGCGTGATGGAGGAGCTGGGTTGAGGCAGCGACCGTGAGAGGGAAGCGCGCGCGCGAGGCTAGCTGTGGGAGGGTCGCAGTGGTGGCAATCGCATGGATCTAGGGTTGGAGGCCGCAACTGCATCGGAGTGGATCGCGTTGAGCATCGTGCTTTTGGGGAGGGAGACGTTTTCTTAGCAGTAAGGTATATCAGTTATTTAATTTAGTTTAATGAATATTTATAGATTGAATTTTTTTATATATGTTACAGTGAGCTCTAACTTTATTGTTTAATATATACATATGAAGGAGTTTTTATTTTAGAATTTAATGGATATATGCATATGCAGAGTAATATAGATATAAAACTTGGATTTTGAAAAATATATTTAATTAAAAAGGGAATTAGTTTAAAATCAAATTTTTAATTTTAAATAAAATCATTGGTTAATTTAATTATCAAATGGAGATTTAACTTGCTCGATTAGTCGAATATAAATAAATAAATATGCATACAAATTTTCTAGTTTATTCTAAAATATTGTGGTATGGAGATTAGCCTATTTATTTAACTTATTAAATTATTTTAGTTACTAAATGGTTTTATTAAAGGAAATTTTTTAATTTAAGATTAAACCGTTAGCTAATAAAATTCATTAATTGGAGATTTATTATTCGATTGTTCAAATATTAATAAATCGTATAACTGTTTATACAAGGTTTAAATCTGGAGGAGACAAATCGAGATTGGATTTGGATTGCAAAAAAATCAAAGGTGAGTTAATCTCACTCTGTTTGATTTTTATTTAGATTTAAATGGTTAAATTTAAATAAGTGGTTGATTGATTGAGTTGATTGAATGTGTGCCGATGATTTGTGACTTTGGTTTTGTTTGATTCTCGAGTTAATAAGGGTTTAATGATTGGTGATTCATTAAATAGGTAGAATAATTTGAATGGATAATGAATTAATTCAATTAATTAATGATTGTGCTAAGTAATTTAGTAATTAAGGGTTTGAATTAATTTAGGATTAAGTTAAATTAATTTAGAACAATCAATTGATGGTTGATATGTAATTATTTAATGTAATTAATAAAATATAATTACTTTGTGAAATTAATCTAGAGATTAATTAAAATAGTTAATTAAGGAATAATATATTTATTTAATGAAGTAAATAAAAAAGTAGATAATTACCGATTGAGATTGATCGAGAATGATTAATATTTTGGTTGAATTAAAGTAATTGATTTGGATTAGAACAAATTAAAATATAACTGGAAATTATTAATTTATATAATAATTGATGTAATTAAAAATTGATTAACTAAGATTAAATCAATTCAATATATAATGACTTATGAGAAATTAATTACCATAAGTAATTAAGAATTAATGTAATTAATATAGATAATTAATTTATGAAGTAATTGATTAATTTATTACCTAATTAAGATTTCTTATTCAATTTTGGTGAAGAATAATTAATATTGAGAAATTAATTAAAGATAATTACTTAAATTTAGTTGAAAAATAATTAATCCAGGGTGATTAATTAAGATGAATAATGATGGGTTGACTAATTAATTGATTTGCAATTAATTAATGTTAATAAAAGAATCTAGTTGTTTGAGGTTTGAAATTCAATTAGAATTAATTGAATTGATTTGTAGGTGATTAAGCTTTACTTATGGATGATTGAATGGTATTGGATGCTTTGAATGAGTTGATACCTCTGATATGAAATATCGTGTATTTCATTGCATAACTTGGGTTAGGGTAACATGAGTTTCAAAGAGACCGGGGTCGGGTATTAGAAGATACCCGAATCCACTTCGAATTTTTTATAAATTGATTTGTGAAATCAATAGGCAGGAATGAAATGATATAAGTGAAGTGGATTATTTTATCTAAGTTTGGTACTTAGAGATTTATATGTGAAATAAGTGTTGTCTATAGAAAATTGTAAATTGGTTAAACTGATATAAGTTACCTCGGGTTTTATTTAAATTTTATGTTTTGTATTCCATGTTAGTGGGTTTTACTCACGCTGGTCTCCAGCCTGACCCGGGTGTTACTTTGGTGAAATGCTCGGGTCAGACTGGGTATTACAGATTTTCAGGTAGGTACATTCTGGAGCTAAGGAGACGAGCTAGATGGCAATAGCATATAGAGTATTTCCACTGTATTTATATTATTGTTAATCTGAGACATGATAATTGTATATGTTCAGTGACTGTATATATGTGAAACTCTGGTGTATATTAAATGTAATCGACAAATATAGTATTCTTTTGTAAACTGTTATTATTTATTATTATATTTTATCCGCTGCGAATGTGAGATGTTTGGTGTTTCTGTTCTTCTTCTTCTATCTCTTTCTTCTTTTTATAACTATCTGAAATTTTTGGCCTCGAAAATTTCGGATAGTTACATTTGGTATCAGAGCTGAAAGGTTAAGCGAGAACCTTGGCTCTGGTGTGGATTACTCATTAAATAGAGTCCAAAGTACTCTAGAATGAGTTTTGTGTGTATATATATATGAGGGCATACTTGTTATTTCTTATATAAGGGTTTTAAATGATTTTATATAAGTATATTTTGATATATAAAGAAACATTTCATTCTAATAAATATTAAAGCAATTGGTTGTTAAATTATTGAAATTAAAAAGTAATAGAATGCGACCAATTTGAAGTCTTGAATTGGAATCAAATTAAGTAAAAACGGAAATACAACCGAATTAAAATTTGAATTACTTGAAAATGAAATTCTAAATCTGGTCCCAGAATTTGGAAATTTGTTTCAAAGTAATAAAAAAATAATAAATAAGTATTATTTGTGTAACTAGGACTTGTTGCAAATAATGGATTATTTGAAAATTTGATTTGAATTAAAAACCAAAAGTGGTTTAAAAATTTAAGGATGACCTTGTGTGTAAAGGAAATAATTTATATGAATAAGGAATATACACAAATCAAAAATAGTTTGAATAAACTCTAAATGTTGAGTTTGAAATTTGGAATGGGATGTGATACCCAAAGTGATAAGTTTTTAAGTGGGAAGATTATTATTGTGAAGTTTAAGGATTGAATGAGGTTGATTGGATTAAGTAAATTGGAATTTAACTTTGGGAAAGTTAAATAAGTGTAGAAAAAGCAAGCTGAATTGGGAATTTCAAGATGAAATTGGAATCGAACTTGGAAAATTAAATGGTTGATTTGAAATGGGAATTTGTGTGATCTCAAAACGAGTTTGAGATTTAAAAATTGAAAATGGATGGACGTTTTAAAATAAATTGGATGATATCATCCTGTTGTTAATGAAAATCTTTAAACTGAGAATGGTATTGTATAAATAAAATAAATTTGAATAGTTGAATTGTAAATTAAACTTGTTTAAGAATCGGCTTCAAACTGGAAGATAAAATTTAATAGTAAATTAAAATTTTAAAATAAAATTGTATTGAACTCTTATTTGAACCTTGAAATACATAAGTTAAGATAATTTAAAATGGAATTTTGAGAATTGGACTCAGAAATTAAATTGATTAAAAACCTTAAATAAAAGTTAATTTGGTTTAAAATGTTAAACCAACCTTTGAGAATTTAACTCGAATTTATATAATTCGAAATGGTTTAGAATTGAGATTGAAATTGAATTTTTGGGGAAGTGAACAGTTTGACTCTTGACTATTTTCTATATAAATTGTTTTAATATAAACTTATTTTTTCTAAGCTATTTAATATATACAACCTTTCTTTCTTAAAGCCAAATTATTTTATACTTGTTTTACAATTATTTTTGGAGCTATTTAACCATTTTTCAACTGTTTTCTAAACTAATTACTATTTTTCCAACTATTTGACAAACTAATTTCTATTTTACAACTATTTTGCAATTACCTAAAATTTCTGAAACTATTTAACTATTTTCCAACTATTTTACAATTAGTTAACTATTTTATAGCTATTTTGCAAATTAATAATTATTTTTCAACTACTTACCTATTTTTCAATTTTCAAGCTATTTTCTTAATATAAATTGGTCGGGGTTCAAACTATTATTAATTAAATACCCAACCCAGATAAGGATTGAAGTGATAATTCAATGAATTGAGGCAATTGTAAATAAGTGAGTGAAATTTTAAGTGAATGTGAATAGAAAGGAAATTGGTTTGGCTAATAATCATTGACAAAATACGTGGGATGTACGTATATTACTCTATTCGCATCGTGATTTGATCCAGATTCGAGCACAGAATTTTGAGATAGTTTATCGATCCGAGTTGGGATTTTTCACTCGATTTTCGACGGAGAGCCTGGATATGGGTTGTTGATTGGTTCTAGATATTCTCTATCATAGTTATTGCTATGAAAGGAGAATGATGGTTTATAATCAAGAAACCAGATCTGTGTCCGCACTAGGAAGTCGAGTGGACAATACTAGTTCGGAAGTGAAATTGTGTGATCGAGTGAAGCGATCAGATTGGTATAGCGTACGGATGATATGTGTACGTTGTACGAATTTGAATGAAATTGATATTGAAAAGGATTTTTGAAGGTGTTTGAAGTATAAAAGGAGTTTTATACAAGTTTGAAAGGATCCAAAGTTTTTAAATTTTTATATATATAAAGGATCTTATGAGGATTTTGGAAAAAGGTTTTGGGAACCTTTGGATTTGGAAGGGCTTTTGATTTTTGGGTAAAATCAATATTAAAATTTGGAAAGCCTACTTTGAGAATTATCAATTTTGGGATAATCGATTTTGTGTAAAGGAGCCTTGTATGAGATTATACTAGGTGTATGATTTGGAAGATACTATATGTATAGTATAAAGTGTTTTGATGATGGCTCTGGGGAAAAAGGCGCTTCCTTGAAATGAACTTCTCATGAGTGCCACCGGGTGGTGCTTCCTTGAGCCCCAAAGGGGGGTTCTAAAGTTGATCCTGTGAGGAGTCCGGACAAACTAGTTCCTGAGGATTATTGTGTAGCGAAAGTCGAGGGCGCTGATGCCTACAGGGGCATTTGGGTTATGCTGTGACGACAGTGTAGCTCGATGTCACTGCGATCTACTATGGGGACCATAGCGAAAATCGTGTGGAGGATGAGTGCCAACAGTCTACACTTGATTTTGCCGGGAAGCAACACAACATACGTAGACTGCGATCTATGGTCGAGTGGAGTGGAGAAGTTTCATTCTTTTGGCAGCGAAATTCGAGGGTGCTGATGCCTATAGTTATATGGGTTTTAGCTGTGATAGCTACGTAACCCCAGTTGTTGCTGCGATCTGTAGCGGGTTCCATGGTGTAATCGATGGGCGCGGATGCCTACAGTTATCTATGGATTTTGTCAGGATGGCAACGTAACCATCGGGTTAACTGCGACCATGGATGGGAGTGATGATTCTCAGAGCATTTTCACCAAAAATATTTCCTCTATTTTCAAAAGCTATTTTCTATATTTTCAATAAAATTATTTTCCAAGTGTTTTCACAGGATGTTGAAAATGGGTCTGCTAAGTACTTATAGATTTTCAGTTCTACGCCTGATCAACGTATGACTTAATTTCTATGAGAACAAGGATGGACTGGTTGAGACATCAAGTTATAAGAAGTATTTTATAAAGAGCTATTTTAATAGTATTATGTGAATTTAAAAGCTTTTCTAAAAATTTAAAATAAAATGTTGGAATTTTGGAAAATCAAGGGAAACCCAAGCTGAAATTATAAAATAAAATTGAAACTCGGGAAAATTTAATGAAGTGATTCTTTGTAATTAAAAATCGATTATTAAATTAAAAATGGAAGTGAGCTAATCAGCTAAATAAATTATTTAATAATGTATGTTAATAAAATTTAACTCGGTTAAATAAAATGGATTGTAAGTTGATAATTGGTTTGGGAATGAATTCGAATTTTAAATAGAATTCGTCTTAAATTTTATAATGAATTTAATAAGAGGAGATGTTGTAAAATAAAATAGAGTTGGATTGAAAAATGTGATGGTTTGAATTAAAAATAAAATTCGAGGGTAATTTGAATAATATTTAATAAAATTTGCAAGTAAATTGGATATAAGAGAAGTGATGTCATATGAAATAGAAGTGATTATAATAGAAATGGTTTGAGTTGCAAAACAAAACCCAAGTGAATAGAAATAAATTGAGAATGGCCTTGTATTAATAAAATAAATTCGAAAATGAATTAAGTAAGTAAATGAAAATTTTAAAATGGGTTAATTGAATTAAATAATAATTGGTTGAAGTCTGATTGAATAAAAACTAAATCAAAGTTGTGATTGGAATTGGATTATCAGACTGAACTTAAGTTCGGTGGCATATTGATTTGAAGTATAAATGAGTTAAGTATGTGCTTGGATATTATTTTATAAATTGAGAAGGTGAATTTAAAATTAAAATTTAAAATGGATGAGCTAACTGAATTTAATGGAATTTGATTAAATGAGAATCAAATAAAGGTAAACTTAAGTTTGATGTTGGAATAAATTAATGTAAATTAACTTAAGTTTAAAATTTATGGAAGCTTGGCTTCGAATAAGGGTGAAAGACCATTAAATAAAAGCTTGGATTGAATTAAATTGGGAATGGCTAGTAGTACACAAGAATGGAATGTGTCGAGCTAAATGAATGGTTGGTGAATAAATTAGAAATGAAATGGACTTAAATGCAGAATGAGTAGAAAATTAATTTAAAGTAACTACAAACTAAAATGGATACATTATTAAGCGAATATCGTCGAAATTGCATAAAAGTAATTGTCATTTGGCGTCAATAAAAGTAATTAAATTTCTTTGATTTGATAGAGATTAAATAAATTGGTTTAAGAATTAATTGAAGTGAATATGAGCTTGTTTGGTTAGAAATCAATTGAATGTAAGAAATTGAGGTGCAAACCATTAAAATTGAATAAAATGGCTTATGAATTGGTTGAAAGCAATTGAATTAGTTTTGAAGACATATAAATTGCTCATGGAAGTTATTTTGAATGCATTTCTTTTAGAATTGAACTGTTATAGTTGTTTAAGTAAGAGAAATGTTGTAAACTTTATATATATAGTGCTTATATGTTCAAATTGAGTAAGTACAGGTACCTGAAGGCCGTTTGGCTGGTTTGGATTGCTCTAATTGCTTAAATTAATAAGTTGCTTGCTTAAAATGCTAAATAAGGTACGCCTACGCAATAAAAATAGGAAATATGAACTGTTTTTTCTTTTTCCGACCGTGTGGGTCGATGTATATATATATATATATATATATATATATATATATATATATATATTTATATCTCTTGTCAAATTGCAAAAGCTCCTCCATACAAAGGAGACTCTGCCAAAAATTTTCAAAAATTTTGGGAGTTAGAATTTTCTAGAAAATTTTGAGAAAAATTTGGTTAACGCAAAAAGATTTCAAATTGAAAACTAATGTAAATTAGTAGATGAAACTAATATGAATCAGTTATAAATGGAAGATAAATTCCATATTCAGAATTGAAGACAAATTGACATCATATGGAAATGGGAAAAACTAAATTGAAATAGATATGAAACCATGTAAGAAAATGTATAAAATGATTGGAAATGTTACGATTGGATATTATTGCTAAGTGGAATATGCAGGTATTATAAAAGGGAAAGGAAAATTGGATTTGATTCCAAAGGATAAATTTGAATTGCCCTACAAAAAGGTATGTATTTAAATTTCTGTATGAAATTGGATTGGGTTTTTGATCTAGCCACTTGGCTTTTGTTTTCTTTTGGAATTTGGGAGCCCGTAGAGGCCTTTTGTAGTTGTGCCGAGCAAGCCAAGCAAGGGAGACGCTGGCAAAATTTCGAGAAATTTTGATAACTTAAAATTTGAATTCAAGTTTAAATTTGAATTGTTAAGTAAATAATATGGTTTGAGGCTTATGGGTAAGTTTGGGAAGTTAGAAAGAGGCATAGCGTGTCTTTAATAAGAAGATGGTTTTGAGAAGTCATTGAAAACTATATGGGTTATGTATCACTCTTCCTAACTAGTAATTTTGGGGACAAAATTCTTTTAAGGGGGGAGGAATGTGACGACCCAGAAATTTTGAGTGTTTGAAATTGGAATATTTAATTAATTTTAAATATTTGAAGTTAATTTTAACTTAAATTTCAAATATCAATTTTTACTGGATAATTTAATTTTTGAATTAAACGATGGAAAAATGGGTAAATGTTGAATTTGGAGTTTTAAGCCGGTTAAAAATATTTTAAAGGCTTGTAAAATTTATATTGATAATACTGAGGATAATAGAAGTTGTAAAATGGAATTTAACACTGATTTGTTCAGTTTTAAAAATATATCGTTTAAATTGACATTTAAAATAGCCTTCCGAGGCACAGCCTCGAAATTCGATGAAACCAGTTCCATTGGATCCGTAATAGTTAGTTATTATCGGATTTTAATTTTCGTAGCAATCGGAGTTGTCGTTTGACCCTGGCAGCTCAAAACGCTTAGAAACTTTTAATCGATTTAAACTAAAATTGATCGTTTTCTACTGTAACTCGAGCATATGATTGAATTAGCTTCCGTAACATGTTCCATTGTGTTCGGAATGCGGGGAAAACCTTATGAACGCCTGTCGGCGTGTCTGATTCGGAGTTCGGGATTTCGCGCTATACAACACGAGATATTTTTAATATTTAATTTTATTATAGTCAGCGTACTCATGAAGCCATTACTAATTCTATTAAATATCCCGTCTCCCTCTCCATTATACGATCAGAAATCAAACCGTATGAAATAAAAAAAAAGAAAAAGAAATATGGCGACCGAGCATGATTTGATCCCTCTCCCTCATTAAAATCGGTTGTATCCACGGTCGCGATCGAACGCAAGGAGAGGGGGGGTTTCGAACGAGGGGTTTCGGTGTGTGTCTTGTCGCGTTTGGGTGCTTCCGTGATTTCAGGAGGATGTCGCGTGCGTGATGGAGGAGCTGGGTCGAGGCGGCGACCGTGAGAGGGAAGCACGCACACGAGGCTAGCTGTGGGAGGGTCGCGGTGGTGGCAATCGCGTGGATCTATGGTTGGGGGCCGCAACTGCATCGGAGTGGATCGCATTGAGCACCACACTTTTGGGGAGGGAGACGTTTTCTTAGCAGTAAGTTATATCAGTTATTTAATTTAGTTTAATGAATATTTATAGATTGAATTTTTTTATATATGTTACAGTGAGCTCCAACTTTATTGTTTAATATATACATATGAAGGAGTTTTTATTTTAGAATTTAATGGATATATTATATGCAGAGAAATATAGATATAAAACTTGGATTTTGAAAAATATATTTAATTAAAAAGGGAATTAGTTTAAAATCAAAATTTTAATTTTAAATAAAATCATTGGTTAATTTAATTATCAAATGGAGATTTAAATTGCTCGATTAGTCGAATATAAATAAATAAATATACATACAAATTTTCTAGTTTATACTAAAATATTATGGTATGGAGATTAACCTATTTATTTAACTTATTAAATTATTTTAGTTACTAAATGGTTTTATTAAAGGAAATTTTTTAATTTAAGATTAAACCATTAGCTAATAAAATTCATCAATTGGAGATTTATTATTCGATTGTTCAAATATTAATAAATCGTATAACTGTTTATACAAGGTTTAAATCTGGAGGAAACAAATCGAGATCGGATTTGGGTTGCAAAAAAAATCAAAGATGAGTAAATCTCACTCTATTTGATTTTTATTTAGATTTAAATAGTTAAATTTAAATAATTGGTTGATTGATTGAGTTGATTGAATGTGTGCTGATGATCTGTGACTTTGGTTATGTTTGATTCTCGAGTTAATAAGGGTTTAATGATTGGTGATTCATTAAATAGGTAGAATAATTTGAATGGATAATGAATTAATTCAATTAATTAATGATTGTGCTAAGTAATTTAGTAATTAAGGGTTTGAATTAATTAAGGATTAAGTTAAATTAATTTAGAACAATCAATTGATGGTTGATATGTAATTATTTAATGTAATTAATAAAATACAATTACGTTGTGAAAATAATCAAGAGATTAATTAAAATAGTTAATTGGAGAATAATTTATTTATTTAATGAAGTAAATAAAAAAGTAGATAATTACAGATTGAGATTGATCGAGAATGATTAATATTGTGGTTGAATTAAAGTAATTGATTTGGATTAGAACAAATTAAAAAATAATTGGAAATTATTAATTTATATAATAATTGATGTAATTAAAAATTGATTAACTAAGATTAATTCAATTCAATAATAATGACTTATGAGAAATTAATTACTATAAGTAATTAAGAATTAATGTAATTAATATAGATAATTAATTTATGAGTAATTGATTAATTTATAAAGTAATTAAGATTTCTTATTCAATTTTGGTTAAGAATAATTAATATCGAGAAATTAATTAAAGATAATTACTTAAATTTAGTTGAAAAATAATTAATCCAGGGTGATTAATTAAGACGAATAATGATGGGTTGACTAAATAATTGATTTGGAATTAATTAATGTTAATAAAGGAATCTAGTTGTTTGAGGTTTGAAATTCAATTAGAATTAATTGAATTTATTTGTATGTGATTAAGCTTTGCTTATGGATGATTGAATGGTATTGGATGCTTTGAATGAGTTGATATCTCTGATATGAAATGTCGTGTATTCAATTGCATAACTTGGGTTAGGGTAACATGAGTTTCAAAGAGACCGGGGTCGGGTATTAGAAGATACCCGAAACCACTTCGAATTTTTTATAAATTGATTTGTGAAATCAAGAGGCAAGAATGAAATGATTTAAGTGAACTGGATTATTTTATCTAAGTTTGGTACTTAGAAATTTATGTGTGAAATAAGTGTTGTCTATAGCAAATTTTAAACTGGTTAAATTGATATAAGTCACCCCGGGTTTTATTTAAGTTGTGTGCTTTGTATTCTATGTTAGTTGGGTTTACTCACGCTGGTTTACAGCCTGACCCGGATGTTACTTTGGTGTAATGCTCGGGTCAGACCGAGTATTACAGATTTTCAGGTAGGTACGTTCTGGAGCTAAGGAGACGAGCTGGATGGCAAGAGCGTATAGAGTATTTCCGCTGTATTTATATTATTGTTAATCTGAGACCTGATAATTGTATATGTTCAGTGACTGTATATATGTGAAACTCTGATGTATATTAAATGTAATCGACAGATATAGTATTCTTTTGTAAACTGTTATTATTTATTATTATATTTTATCCGCTGCGAATGTGAGATGTTTGTTGTTTCTGTTCTTCTTCTTCTATCTCTTTCTTCTTTTTCATAACTATCTGAAATTTTCGGCTTCGAAAATTTTGGGTCGTTACAACAATAAAATTTTATAATCAAATATTCAATTTTAAAAACTCAATTTATTTACTAAGTCAAAATTTCACTATTTATTTACTTATAAATTTAATAAAACTTAACATTTTATTTCAAATATCATTTCAAACTTTAAATTTAATTTACATTATTTAATTACATTTTTAAAAATAAATTTAAAGTCAAAATTCACAATTACTTCGAATTTACATACTTAAATTCACAATTTCAAGACTTAATATTTGTATTCTTAAAAACCATAAAATATATATTTTAAATCAAAATTTCATACCTAAAAAAAAATCTTAATAAAAATCATTTTAAAAATATATCACAGGGTCTGCATATAATTTTCTAACCTAGGTCAAGTGATACGTATATATATCGTTTCAATCCGCAATTTAAAAGAAAACCCGGGTTCTATCATTTCAAACCCGCAATCCCAAGTAAATAAAAGTAAATAAAAATCACTCAAGCCTATCATTTCAGCCCATAATGATTTTTCCCTATTCTAAAGTCCGTTCGGGTATATATCGTTTGAACACATAGTGATTCTATTCTAACAGGGAACTTTTAAGTGTGAATATATGCATAAACAATATAAACAATGTCAACGTCACAATATAATGTCATATATCATATGTTAGGTGATAATTAACACTTTTAAAATGGTAATA
Source organism: Allium cepa (assembly GCA_030765085.1). Lineage (NCBI taxonomy): Eukaryota > Viridiplantae > Streptophyta > Magnoliopsida > Asparagales > Amaryllidaceae > Allium > Allium cepa. Next base: position 230,458,979 of record CM060938.1, read on the forward strand.
ACATGGCATAGCATATCATATGATCATCATTAACTTGCATAAACATTTTAATTACTAAACACTTGTCATCAATTTACGATTTCATAAGCAAATATGCCTGATTGAGAAAACTCACCTTTTACAAAGCTAGAGACCAAAACAACACACAAGCACGATTCCAAGGGCACGACAAGCATGATTTGATTTGAATGAATGGAGAGCCTTGATATTGATCTTGTATACAACAAATAAACAAGATACTATAAATATATATATATATATACAACAAAAATATGAATTGAAACGAAAGGGAAATTTTGAATCAACAAAGAACATTACCCAGCTTCAACACAAATTGCTTGACGACGACAACATGGCTTGACACTTGATCAAATGGGCTTGATCACACCACACTAGGCTCGGCCTAGGTGTCAACATGGCTCAGCCATTGACCATGTTATAGGCTCGGGTATGCATTATATATGCATAACAACATGGATATGATGATGGTAGGAGATACAACATAAAGCATACAAAGGGTCTAGTGCAAAAGTTGGAGTTTTTTTTAGCACAACATGGCTTGGCCATGTTATATATGGGTCAGGTCAGAACTGGAGCTGATGGTCAGAGGTGGCCAGATGTGAAGTAGCAGCTGATGGTGGCGGCTAAGGGGTGGCCAAAGTGAATAGGAAGGGGAATGGTGAAGTATGTAGCTTGGTTATGCAATTTGGAAGGGTTTGGTGCTAAGTTTGTGATGCTAACCTCCATGGATGGGCACGGCTTGGCATGGTCAGAGGAGAGGGGATTGGAGCTACAGTAGATGATGGTGGAGATGATGGTGGTAGTGGTGGTAGAGGCTAGGCCGAGCAACCATGTGAAGAGATCAAGCAAAATCAATGAAACTAGGAAGGAAAAGTAGAAAGAAGAAGGCATTAAACTTGCAAATTTTTCCTCAATTTGATAATAGCCGTGAGTTTGGAATGGTGAGAAGGATTTCTCATGTGATTGAGAGTGGTAATTCACGGCTAGGGAAAGGAATGAAAGGCCAAAAGCAATGAAAAGCCAAAAGAAAGATGAAAGGACAAGGGTAATGAAAAGTCACCAGAAAATGAAAGGACTTTGACTCTTGGATTTTCTTTTTCTTTTAAATTAAAATAAACTAAATATAATTCAGAAAATAAAATAAAATAATGAAAAAATAAAATGATAAACAAAATAAATAAATAATTTAAATAAAATTATAAAATAAATAAGAAAATAGCTTAATAATTCAAACTAGAAATAAAAATTGTAAACAAAATACAATGAACATTAGAAAATTATAACTACACTTTTAAAATGTTTTAAAAATAAAAATAAAAATATAACATGTCATATATACATATATACACAAACTAGAAAAAACAAAAATATTATTTATATGATTTAAAATAAATAATTTTGTTAAATAAAACAATTTACACACAATATTGTAAAAAACACAACTTTCACAATATAAATCGGATTTCAACGAAACGAAAAGCAATATTCTTGAAATTTAATTTATTTTCATAATAAAGATAAAACTAAAATTTTAAAATATTTAAATTTAAAATTTAAAATTCAAAGTTTGACCAGATTGACCAAAATTCACATTTTCTTGAAATATTCAATATATTCAGGTCTGAAATTATAATTCACATACAAATCAAAAATAATATTTAAAATAACAAAATTATTAATTTTAATAAATAAAATAAAGTTTTATCCAATTTAAATAAATAAATAAAGTTTTTAAATCAGGAATTTCAATTTAATTTTTTTACAAAATACAGGGTTGTTACACTCTCCCCCACTCAAAACTTTTCGTCCCTGAAAAGGAATGAGGTGCGGGAAAGTACAGAAAAGATAGAATGAAATAGGATTAAGAAAAGATGATAAAAAAATAAATTTATACCTAATAACTGTTGTTATAGGTAAGTTTAACAAGATGGAGAAGATCTTCCCAAGATCCTTTAGAATAACGAACACAAGCATGAAAAAGATCCTCTAGAATATGATTCACCCTTTCCGCTTGACCAACGGTCTATGGATGGCAAGCAGTGCTCAAATTCAAGATGAGTACCAAAGATTATCATAGATTATAGAAAGATTTCTAAACAGACTGGTATAAGCAATAGCCTCCCCATTCTATAGCAAGATAAGGAAAATAAGGGCAATCAGAAGATAGTTTGAAAAGTAAAATAAGATCATAAGTTTGAAACCATGAAAATTTCAACTTAAGTTGAAAATTAATCTTACATAAGTTAAATAAATCTTACCTATCTCTAATTTCATTATCTTATCATCCAGTTATCTTAAATTAACAATCTCTAAAATCATGGTTTGAAAAAATATATTTATTATACTCAAAATGTACTCAATAAAATTTATTCTTCCTTATTCCTAATTAAAAAGTTAAATTTATTCCTCTCAACATATTTTATCACCTATGTTAAATATATTTACACTTATTATAACTGCCTTAAATTTATTCTTGGTTCCTTAACATCATTTTACATTGTAAATTATTCCATTACCCCTTTTCTTTATTTAACTCCGTTGATCTTTTTATAACTAAAATTTAAGTGTATATTATTTATTATAACCACTCAAATTTTATTTAAAAAAATCCTTTTATATTGTATATTATCCAATTACATATTCAACTTCTGTATAATTTAGGTAAGTTATATTGGAATGAAATTGTGTATTATACAAATAAAACTTTCTAATTTAATCATTTCAAGCTTGAATATTTATCCAAATCTTGAAATTATACTTGAAATTATCCTTCAAGATAAAATTTAGGAATTAAATTTTCGATAAATTCCAACTATTTATAGATAAATAAATGCACATATACTACGTATATATCCATTCAAATTTAAATCATATAACAGCATATGTTATAAATCTAGTATTATTAAAAAAAAATCAAATCAATTAGATTTTCCAAAACAAAACTGTAGCAAGACTACAGAACAGTCTCTTCACTTCAAAACTCGAAAATGAATGTCAATGATGCTACAGTCATCACCGAAATTATTTTTCAGTGACAAAGAGTAGAGTACTAATTTTAAACTTTAAAATTATTTGGAAACAAATTTCTATTAAGAACATTATAAATAATATATCCTTTAAAACTTTAGGCACAAGGTTTGAAATCCATCGGAAATTAAATTCTCAAATTCTTGTTTTAAATTCATTTTAAATTTCCAAATAAATTTATAACCATCTTTATAGTTCAATTATATATGTATGAAACAATAGATAATGGTATATAAAATGAAATATTATTTCTTAACAACCAATTCAATAAAATCTAGAAAAAGATTTATAATATAGTTACAAAATTTATTTCATCACTAAATTTGAAAACCCATATTGTGTCAGTTTTCTCTGGTCAAGTGTTTTGGAAATCCTATCGATTGCGTTGATCAGACGAATCGATCGGAAACCTAAATCAACATCAACAACTCAAATAACACAATATATACAAAAATTTAAATATTAATTTACAAATATACTTCAAGAATGATTTGAAGATAAATTGGAAACAAAGATGAGATGATTAAATAATAAAATAGGAAGATGGATAAGCTTATATAAATCACGGGCAACCTTAACTGGGTCAACCGTGACTTAAAGAATAAGATCGATATGGATTTTCTAGGGAAAAATCAACATTCGGTCTCAAAAGATAGAGTTTGGGATAATAAGAGATACTAGCATCCAAACCGAGGACATAAAATCCTTGGTGAATCGATGCTATTGTAAAGAAGTTTCACCCCTTTACAAACAATTTGAGATTGGCGGGGACTGCCGACTCGTTATAAAGATCCTTCAAAGTGGAGTTATGGTATACTCCAGAATCAAAAGAAAATGAATAGTGAGGGACATGAAATGAATTTTGGAACCGCAGGGAACGTTCCAAAATTCAAAGGAATCGAGTCAAAAAGGAAGAGATTTAAACTCGAATGAAAGTGATTCTGTAAATACATTTACCCTATATACTGAGTTTTTCCTAGAGCTACCAAAGCTCTGATGCCAAATGTAACGGGCCGCGGCAGTGGGGTAACGCCCACCGTAGCATACATTGGTACCTGTGTTCTGCCTTTACGGCCAGCCTCTCGACTGCACCACCAACCCCCACGGGGACATGTAGGAGTAAGAATCAACCGTTCGCTACCAAACCAGGAAGCGAGAACCCCCTATCATGCTGTCGGACTTGAATTGCTCAAAATACCGCGTTGTAAATAAAATTTGGCAAATCTCAGAATGTACAGTAAATAAATAATCACAGATCACAGACACAGAGTAAATAATAACGCAGCGGAATTAAAAGAGATAGTAGTTCATGAAGCTACTATATATAATAAGATACATCAGAGTTAAACAAGATACAAAAGAAGAGTAACAAGATACATCAAGTACAAATCAGAATACATCACTGAAGTCACTGAATACTAAAAGCAGAATATATGGCTGGATCTTCAAGAAAAGCTCCAACTCTGAAGGTGAGTCTTGAATGCTGAATCACTCAATCTAACTCGAGCGTAAAGCAAAACACAAAACACTCGAGTCAGGACATAAATACTTATGACCTGTAAATCAACTCAAGTGAACAGTAATAAAATGCATCAGTAACTTAAAGGACGATTGGGATCGCCCATCCTCTAAGGATCCGTCAAACTATTTACTATGTAGTAATATTGCACTATTATAATAATGTCTACAGTAAAATAAACTTACTTTAAAATAGCATTCCAGGCTTACCCATGTCACCCTTCACACATAATAGCCCCAGTAGTCCATCCAATATCATGATATCTCCAGATCGGAAAACTATCAGAGGATACCACGCGGGCTACGGAAGGAAAACAAACTCGCAGTAAAGGCTCGGTATGGTAGGTGACACGGCTCACAAGGCAATGCCAAGGTAGATATACCTACTACGCACACGGGCTGGTGGTAACGTAGCAGCCATATACGCACACCTCGGAACACACTCCTAATCAAAATCGAAGGATGGCCATCTAATCAACCACAAGTAAGAGTATAGTATCGAAGGAATGTGTCCGACCAGAGGAGCTACCCCTTTTGGTCCAAGATCGCTCCTGTTATAGCCACCTTATGCCAACTCACGGGAGTTGGGTCCACGTAATATACCTCAAGAACGACGCCACCATCCTACGTCATTCTGGAATCTCTACCGACACGGTTGTTAAATTGGTTTTCGTAGTTGGCAGAGAGTATGACAACTTTCGATCACGGTCTCTTTAACAACCAAACGTTATTATAACGCCATGGTCATTTCAAAATAGTTTATACTTCAAAAATCAAATCATTTTATTTCAAAACTATATTCCTTCCAAAATAGTTTATACTTCGAAACCAAAACCAGTTTTATTTCAAAACTATTTATTCAATTAAAATAGTTTATACTTCGAAACCAAAATCATTTTTATTTCAAAACTATTTATTCAATCAAAATAGTTTATACTTCGAAACCAAAATCATTTTTATTTCAAAACTATATTCAAATCAAAATTGTTTACCATTTCCATTTCAAACATATATTCACCTTTCAAAAATTATAATACTTTCAAAGTTATAACTTTTCCGAAACCAAAATACTTGAAATCATTACACTTCGAATATCACAACATTTTGAAATCATACATTTTAAATCATGGAATATTCCTTTAATTCTTCACATTTTACAAATTTATTCAACTAGACCAAAATTTCAAATTTCCAATTTAATTCAAATCAAACCATCAGTTTCAATTCAATTCAGTTTCCTTACAAAACATTTCAAATCTTATCGATTTCAATATAGATTTGATCCACAAAATAAACTATTAAATTTTAATATACTTCAAAGCTTTAACATCCCACATTTCAAAACCAAATTTTATAATTTCATATCTCAAATTTAACTTCATTATTACTTAGTTTTGAAATATCTTTTCATAAATCCATTTACAATTAAACTAAATATCCTTTCATACCAATATAAAGTTCAACTATTCATTTATCAAAAGTACATATCATTCCAATTCATATTCTTTATCAAAATAAAGATCAAATCATTTCCAAACCATCTCAATCATCAAATATCATATCTTTCAAACCCCATTATTAAATCAGTATATGAATTCAAATATCTAAATTTAAATATCATTTTTAAGTCAAATAAGTCATTCATTTATTATTTCAAATATCCTTACAAAAATACATTTCAAAATTCCATTCAAACCTTCGTTTATCTCATTACATTTCATTCCATTTAACGCATAACTAAGTAAACCTTATTTAAATTGAAATTTAATTTGAATTCCTTAAAATCAAATTTAAATATTAAAATATATTCAAAACTCCTAAAATTCCACAAATACTCAATTTCAAAAGTTAAACCATTTAATACTTTAAAATATAACCCAAATAGTGTTAAAATCTATAATATTTCAAACATTATAAAAATATAGCAACGGCATCATTTATAAAGTGCTATCGTAGCTTAAAATTTCCAAAATAGTTTAGTTCAAGAATAAAGGCATTTATAAAATGCCATAATAGATATTTAGTTATTTCAAACATAGTTAAGTTCAAAACAATAGCATTTTAAAGTGCTGTCATAAAACTACGGCAATTTAGAAATGCTGTTAATAAAATTCCAGATTTTATTATAACTTTTCAAAAACAATAAAACTTCAAAAAGTTTCTATTTAAATTTATAAATCATATTTCTAGACTTCAAAATTTCACATTTAAATACTTTTAACTTATGATTTATCACAATAAAATTTCAAAATCAAATATTCAATTTTAAAAACTCAATTTATTTATTAAGTCAAAATTTCAGTATTTATTTACTTATAAATTTAATAAAACTTAGTATTTTATTTCAAATATCATTTCAAACTTTAAATTTAATTTACATTATTTACTTACATTTTTAAAAATAAATTTAAAGTCAAAATTCACATTTACTTTAAATTTACATACTTAAATTCACAATTTCAAGACTTAATATTTATTTTCTTAAAAACCATAAAATATATATTTAAATCAAAATTTTATACTTAAAAAAACTTATCTTAATAAAAATCATTTTAAAAATATACCATGGGGTCTGTATATAATTTTCTAACCTAGGTCAAGTGATACGGATATATATCATTTCAATCCGTAGTTTAAAAGAAAACCCGGATTCTATCATTTCAAACCCGCAATCCCAAGTAAATAAAAATAAATAAAAATCACTCAAGCCTATCATTTCAGTCCATAATGATTTTTCCCTATTATAAAGTCCGTTCGGGTATATATCATTTCATCCCATAGTGAATCTATTCTAACATGGGACTTGCAGTGCGAATATATGCATAAACAATATAAACAATGTCAATGTCACAATATAATGTCATATATCATATGTCAGGTGATAATTAACAGTTTTAAAATGGTAATAACATGGCATAGAATATCATACGATCATCATTAACTTGCATAAACATTTTAATTACTAAACACTTGTCATTAATTTACAATTTAATAAATAAATATATCTGAGTGATAAAACTCACCTTTTACAAAGTTAGAGACCAAAACAACACACAAGCACGATTCCAAGGGCATGACAAGCACGATTTGGTTTGAATGAATGGAGAGCCTTGGTATTGATCTTGTATACAAAAAATAAACAAGATAATATAAATATATATATACACAACACAAATATGAATTGAAACGAAATGGAAATTTTGAATCAACAAAGAACATTGCCCAGCTTTAACACAAATTGCTTGACGATGACAACATGGCTTGACACTTGATCAAATGGGCTTGATCACACCACACTAGGCTCGAACTAGGTGTCAACATGGCTCAGCCATGACCATGTTATAGGCTCAGGTATGCATCATATATGCACAACAACATGGAGATGATGATGGTAGGAGATATGTAACAACCCTGTATTTTGTGATTTAATTTTTTTGTATATTTTAATTATTTTAATTGAATTTTTGATTTAAAAACTTATTTTATTTATTTTGAATGGTAAACTTTAGTTTTGATATGAATTATCATTCCAAAGCATGACTAAAAAGAATATTTTCCATAAAGTGAATTTTTGGTCAAAATAGTCAAACTTTGACTTTTAATTTAAATTTTTAAAAGTTTGAAAATTTAAATTTTATCTCTTATTATGAAAGTACATAAAATTTTAGGAACACTTCTTTTTGTTTCGTTGGAAACGGATTTAAATTGTGAAAGTTATGTATATTTCAATATTGAGTGCAATTTGTTTATTCTGCAATTTTATTATTTTAAATAGTATAAGTTTTATTTTTCTTTGTCATATTTTGTTGTAATATATATTGATATGTTATTTTATTTATGTTTTGTCTTTTAATATTTTTGAAGTGAGGTAGGAATTTTTCTAGAGCTAGTAGTATTTTTCTTGTAATTTCCATGCCCTTTTTCAATTTTTAAACATTTTCTTTAGTTCTTTTCTATTTTTCTCCTATTTAATTACTTATTTTATTTTTGAAATGATAAATAAATTATTTTATTTCAAAATTTTCTTTTGAATAATTTTAAAATGAAGTAGATATTTTTCCAAAGCAATTGATGTTTTAATTGTAATTTTTGAACCCTGTTTTCAATTTTTAAGCAATTTCCTTAATTCTTTTTATATTTTCTTTAAATTTAATTATATATTTTTATTTTATTTCACTTTGTTTTGGTTTTTAGATGTACTTGCTGAAGTTTAAAACATATTTTGTTTTACTTGATTTAAAAGAAAAGGAAGTATGGAAGGTTTTAAAAGCTAAGAAACGTAAAGTCGTTTCACCGTTTCTTTTACCGTTTCTTTTTCAATCAATGCGTCAATTATTTTGGCCGTTCCTTATACTATCTTCAGCTGACTTCTTTTCTTCATTTTCACGAATTACCAAAGCTTCTCAACCCTAAAAAAAATCCTGGCCTATGTGACGCCCCACCTCTATGCTCACAATAACAAAGAGTATTAAAGGAAATACTGTCCATTATCACGAAGAATAAGGCTGGATAGGAGCGGCCATTCGTAGTTAGGCCTTACACTAGTATTGGTTATCTCGATAGGAGTGGTATATATTTTTATTTTTCATCTCTTATTTATTTACTCCCATCGACATACCCAATTCCAATATAAAACGAACTACAATGGTTCATAATAGTTTAGGACAATAAATATAATAATAACACAGATCATACAAATGCGGAACACAGATAAAACAAAAAGTCTCATTTATATATAATAACTGATGTCAGTTACAATACATGTGATACAGTACATATGATACAACTACAACTGTCGACTCTGGAAGTTATATATACAAGTACATTATCGTATATAATATACATGAATACATATCTTCCTATACAAATACACTGACTACTATAAAATGACGACGACTACTCCAAAAGGTATGAAAAGACTTCATAGCTCTAGCAGCAACCCAAAGTAAGATATCTACAACCTGTAATAACTTGGTCTGACCCAAGTATTAAATTCAAAAGAAAATAATACACGGGTCAGTCTAATTCAAACTCAGTTATTAGTGCACAGAAGCAATAATAATTAAATAAAAATTAGACGACAGTCACAATAAATTTACCTATCCGATTCTTAGATAAGGAAATCAGATAACGGTAAATATAACCCGTAACGGTGTTAAACAACAAATTAACAAATTCAAATTATTGAATTGGAAACACGAATCAATTAAAACAATTGAAACATCAATTAAAAGGTCAACACGGGTAGGGCTGCAGTACACGCACGCGTGTACTGCCTCTCCACTACGACATAAGGAAATACGCAAAGATCCATAAATCAAAAGTAGTTAGAATCATCAATAAAAGCAATACCGTGTGGCTGCAGTTCACGCTTGCGTGCACTGCCTTGGCACTACAGTGATGATGTACACAATGAAAATTCGCAAACGAACACAAGGTCAAACCCAAGCGTTCAAGCTAGATTCAACTCAAGTGTAGTCAGAAAAACAATCCATTTGCATCAATGCAACGCAAAACAACAAGGGCAGCTGCAACCAAAAACTGCATCCACCACAAGATCACAAGTGTACAAGACAACATGTCTCGAAGAACAGGCAATACAAGAGGCAACCAAGTTATGCGCAAATGAATGCATCAGTGAAACAACGCGATATGCAGACAAAGGTTGCAGTGAAAACTGCAGACGCAAAGGCTCAACACCAAAGAACAAGCTATGCAACATAAAGGAGACTAAGTGCACTGTGCAGTGACAACAACAATTCAATGAACATTATCAATTTGAATGACAAGTGCACCAAACAGTAACAGTGCAATCAAAAATTGAAACAGCAAGTGGTACAAGTTAATGACTGCATCACTACTGCCACTAAAAGTGAAATAGGCATGTGTGCCCAAACTAAGTCAACTCAGTAACAAGCAAAATACAATGCCTAAGAGCAATTATCAGTTTTGAACCAAGATAACTGCAGTGTAACTAAGGTATGCCTAAGTCAAGTGCTACAGATTACTGCATATCATATATGCACACCAAAGTTGCAATAAAACAACAAAAAGGCTCAAGCCAACTTATATAATCTAAAAATGCGCAAAAATGGAACTGCCGCCACCACAAGGATACAAAGGTAATCTGCAACAAATACTGCAGTCACCACAAGATCGTAAGGGCACAGAAATTACAAAGAAATCAAACAAGCAGCCTTACATCAAAGACCATAACACTAAAACAAAGTCCAAGTCATTCCAGCACTAAGGGAGCAACAGAACAACAATGGCAATCAAAGTGGTCGGGCCATTTAAGTACCAATAAATGCTCAATTGCTCAAGAAAAAGTACATGGCCAAACTGAGAAAAAGGCAGCAACAGTTACTATCTCCAACTTTGATATCATAGAACAACAAAGGATGTGCACAAGTACGAACAAGTCCAAACAGCAAATGCATCTAGTTGAAGATTGCAACACAATGGAAACAACAAGTGATCAAAAATTATCACATAATCAAGACAGGGACGAAATCAAAATAGCTTCGACGGACTGAAGTCATGGAGCAGTAAGTAAAAAAAATCGAACAAGTCAAGGATGTTACTGGGTGAATCATACAAACAAAAGCCACCATCCAAAAATCAAAGCCGTCATAGAATTCAAAACAACAGGTTCAAACCAAAATCAAGAATCATCAAAGCCGCGTAAATCACACAACCACGTAAATACGAAGTTCGAATTAGCTGTGAGTAATATAAATTACTCACCTTGCTTTCCAAAGCACGCACCAAGGAATCGATCGAATAAACCCTAGCCGAATTGAAGCAAATACGACCGATTGACGAAGTGAAGTGACGAGAATCATCTCGAGAGACACCGATCCCTAAAATTGCGACCCCTAATTTTGAAAGTGGAACGAACGAGCTAGCCCAAATTTTCAGAAAGAAGATGAGGCCGCCATTTCTGATTTCTTTGATTTATTTTGTTAGGGTTTCTCATTTTCGAACAAATGAAGAACGAAAACGAGCCGCCATATAATTTTCTTCATTTTGACTTATGGTTTTCGAAGTGTGTAAGAGAAATGGGGGACGGGTTTTCTTTTGACAACCACCATGGCATAACTAAATGATGAAAACATGGCCCAAGATCAAATTTTTAAACCCGTATAACCCTTAACCAAATTTCGAACGAAATGCAAAAGATTTAAAAACTCCATCATCAATTAACAAACCAATCTAATCATCATTTGATGAAAATTAATTATCACAATTCCCTTTAACAAATTTCAAAAGAATTTAAACCGAATTCGAAACTCTCAATAGCAATTAATAGCCCGATTTTTATCTTCAAACAACAATAATCAATCGATATGAAACCTCGGGTTGTTACAGCCTCCATCTTGCAAAAATTTGGTAAAATCTTCTTCTCTTCTCTTGTTTTCTAGTTTTTCTATGTGATTTTGCAACTTTTTCTCTACTTCATGGCTCCACCCATCCTCAACCAGATCTAGACTGACCTCCACCTCCTCCTTCTCTTATCAACCACCCCTCTAGTCCATCACCACGACCATGCTGAACCCACCTTAGCAAGAGACAACATAAAAAATGCACAAATCCATCACCTATTTACATAAATCGAGCCTAGTTTGCTAGCACCACCTTCTACAACCATTAGCCGCCACTTCCACCACCACCACCACCTCTGACCTGACCTCCACCCTCTACCACATCACCCACCTCCACCTGGACCCACTGGCCATGCCCCTAGAGCCTATGGCCGAACCCATTTATAGCATAGAAGTTATGAATTTGCCTTGTAGGTGTTGTTTTGTTGCACCTATGTCCATCCACCTTTGCACCATTACTTCCAAGCTATGGCCGACACATATGAGCCCAAGACCTAATCCTAACCCACTCCTTAGGCATGTATTTCATATCTATAGCTGAAGCATAGGCGGTAGAAAGCAAGTGCAAAAACTTTGGCTTTGTTTTATGCATTTAATTCTAACATTGTTTTATTGAATTTGGGTTTGAAAACTTATGTTATTTGTTTGTTTTGTTTGAATGTTTGCAAGGCTATTAGCCTTGTCTCTCCCACACTCATATCATCATCATGGATGAGAAAACGAACCCCTTAGTCGAGCTTTTGAATGGTTGTAGCAAGGTCAAGTTATCTTGTCTTTGTTGCCTTTCAATTTCAATTTATTTCAATATATTTTGGTTGAATATTCATAAGTTATATTGTCTTGTTTTGGGGTTGTTTACAAGATGATATCTTGGCTATTTCTCTCCACTCAAATCAAAGGTCGTGCCTTCTGGATCCGTTGTGTCATTCTAATTGATATCTCCAGCAAAAAAAGTGAGTATTTCTCACCAGATATTATGTACTTATATAAGTAGTAAATTGACACTCTGTGAATCTGTAGAACTATATTAACATGTTATAACTGCTTATATTATTATCATATGATGTTCACACCTGTTATTACACCTGTTATATCATATGTTACTGTTATTTCATGCTATTCTGTATATTTTATCAGTTTATCACACTGCAAGTTCCTTGTAAATTAGAAATCACTATGGGTTGAAATGATACATAACCGATCGGACTTTGGAATAAGGGAAAATTGTTATGGCCTGAAATGATAGGCCTGAATGATTTTTAATTTATTTCATTTACTTGGGACTGTGAGTTTGAAATGATAAAACCCAGATTTTCTTTGTAAATTACGGGTTGAAATGATATATTACCCGTATCACTTTTCCTAGTGTAGAAAATTATATACAGACCCGTAGTTAATATATGTTTTCTAAAAAATTTAAAATTATTTTAGAAATGTAAATATTAAAACATTTTGATTTAAATCTAATTAAAAAGTATTTTTGTAAAATATTATTGATTTTCTGAATAATTGTAAGTAAAATGAGTCAATGAAAAGTTAGAAAATTTTGAACGTAAGTTATTTTGGAAAATTTGATTTAATTATAATTGGAAATTAAATTGAATTTGAAATTATGATAATTTGAATTTAAATGAATTAAAAGTGATTTTATATCATATTAATGATTTTTAATAAAGTTGAAATGTGAAATGAATGAATACTTTAAGTTGAAATTTTGAAATATAACTAAAATTGAAATTTATGAAATTGACTTAAAAGTGAACTTTTAGTTAAGTAAATAAAAATTTACATTTGAGAATTTGAACTTAAGTGTTACGTTGAAATTTAATGAAATGAATTTAAAATTGAACATTTCAATTTAATAAGTGAATTATTATTAAATCTTGATTTTTGAATGGAAATTTAACTTTATAAAATCATGAACTTGAGGAAAATTAAATGATGTTTATAAATGTGAAAATGTATGATTATATGAATTAAAAACGTTTTAAATAAAAAAATATAATTGGTTGAGAAATTATATTGAATATTTGAAGTTAATTGACTGCATTTTCTGAAATGCTATTAATTACAATGTAAATGATATTACAGCATTTGTAAATGCTGTAGTTGATGATAATGAACTAAAAAGCTAAATTGAATTAAAAGCTATTATAGCAATTTTTGTAAGTGCTATAATTTTTGAATTTAACTAAGTTTATTTGAAATTTAAGTAAAACCTATTACAATATTTTAAAACGTTGTCTTTTGTTAAATTGAACTGTTTTGAATGTATCTTTCCGTAGCGTTTTCTAAATGCCACGAAAAGTGAATTTTCACTGTTTTGATAAACTTAAGTGAATAAATGAACTTTGAAAGTTGAAAATTTTGAAAATTTAATAATTTAATTATTGAACTTAATAACTTCATTTTAATGATTAAAAATGATTTTTTTTGAATATAAACTATTTTGAAATTGAATTGAAATGGTATTTTAAATTGAATAAAATGAATAATGATTTGAAATGAATGTGGTTTTGATATTTTGATATATTAAATGGTTGAAATGTGGTTTGAAAATATATGATATTTTGATACATTAAAATGATTTGAAAATGGAATTTTGAAAGATACGACATTTTGATATTAAAATAATTTGAAAGGAAGTGCTGAAAGATAAGATATTTTGAACGAAGTTTTGAAAGGTTACGATATTTTGATATAATAAAATGATTTGAAAATGGAGTTTTGAAAGATATACCATTTTGATATTAAAATAATTTGAAAGGAAGTGCTGAAAGATAAGATATTTTGAACGAAGTTTTGAAAGATTATGATATTTTGATATATTAAAATGATTTGAAAGGATATGATAATTTAATATATTGAAATGGTTAGAAATGACTTGATATTTATTTTGATAAATATTTAAATCGAAAGATATGGTATGATGATAAATTGAAATGGTTTGGAAATAATTTAATCTTTATTTTGATAAATATTTGGGTTGAAATGATATTTTAATTTGAAGTATAAATTTTTTTTTTAAAGTTATAACTACGGGTTATAACAACGATCGTTGTTAAAGAGACCGGGATCAGATATTGTCTTATAGCCGGCCAATACCGAAAACCAATTTATAAACTGTGTACGTGGTGGAGATACTAGAATGAAGTAGGATGGTGGCGACGTTCTCGAGGTATATTACGTGGACCAACTCCCGTGAGTTGGCATAAATGACTAAAATAGGAGCTATATCGGGCTACACAAAGGGTCGCACCCTTTCATCGAGCATGCTCCATCGGAAACAATTCTATTACTTTTGTGATTCAGTATGTGGCGCCACTTTGATTCGGGGGTATTGTTCGAGGTGGACGGAAGCTGCTGGCTTGCCATCACCACCGGTCCGGGAGTGCAAACGGTGTACCCACCCTGGCATTGCCTCGCGTGCCATGTCATCTCCTTATAGCGAGCCCACTACGATTTTGGTTTTAAAGATCCGACCGCGTTAAGGTTCACCATCCCCTTAACATTATTTTCTATATGATTATACTTTACTGATTAGACACTACTGTATATTGCGCAAAATACTACATAATAAATAGTTTAACGGATCCTTAGAGGATGGGCGGTCCCAAGCATCTTCTAAGTTACTTGTACTTTTACTACAGTTCACTTGAGTTGGTTTACATTGTATAAGTATGTATGTCCTGACTCGAGTGTTTGTATTTTTATTTACGCTCGGGTCAGCCTGAGTTATTCATAGATTTGGATTTCCACTTTCTGGAAGTTGGAATCACTGGAGATTATCTACTTGTCAAGTCTTATCTTTTCAGTTCGGTTGTTCTATTCAGCTTGTACTTGGTTATCATATTTAAACTTCTGTTGTACTTTATTTCTTCTGTTGTATCTTATGTAACTCTGATATATTTATACAGTAGCTTCATGAACTACTATCTCTTTTACTTTCGCTGTATTATTAATATTCTGTGTCTGTGATCTGTGATTTTTATTTACTGTACATTCTGAGATTTGCCAAATTTTTATTTACAACACGATATTTTGAGCAATTCAACTCCGGCATGAGTGTCTACCTATACACTTATAATGGATGCGAATGGTTGAAAATATCGGGTCGTTACAGTTGGTATCAGAGCTTTCGTATCTCTAGGCAAAATGCATCATATGGAGTGAATGTATTTACAGAATCACTTTCATTCGAGTTTGAATCTCTTCCTTTTTGACTCGATTCCTTTGAATTTTGGAACGTTCCCTGCGGTTCCAAAATCCGTTCGTGTTCTTCACTATTCATCTTCTTTTGATTCTGGAGTATTCCACAACTCCGCTTCGAATGATCTTTCTAGTGAGTCGGCGGTCACGCTAATTTCAAATTGAATTGAAAAAAGGGGAAACTCCCTTACAATTAGCATCGATTCACCAGAGATTCTTATCTATCCTTGGTTTAGATGCTGATATCTTTTGTTATTCCAAACTTTATCTATTGACATCGAATGTAGATTTACCCTAAAAATCCATATCGATCTTATTATTTAAGTCACGGTTGACCCAGTTAAGGTTGCTCGCGATTTATTTAAGCTTATCCACCTCCCTACTCTGTTATTTAATCATCTTGGCTTTTGTTTCCAATCTATTCTTTCAAACATTTTGAATTGTACTTGTAAATCTATGTTTTGTTTATATATTGTGTTGTTTGAGTTGTTAATGTTGATTTAGGTTTCCGATCGATTCGTTTGATCAACGCTATCGATAGGATTTCTAAAACACTTTGACAGAACAAACTGACACAATATTATTTTAAAATTTGGTTAGTGAAATAAAATTTTGATATATAAGTAAATTTATGGAACTTAATAAATTGATTTAAAATTGATTATTTGAAATGATAATACTTAATTTGTCATTTATTATTCTATAAATGAATTTATAGATAGTGGTTTATAAATTGATTTGGGAACTGAAATGAATTTAGAACAAGAAATTTGAGAATTTAATTTCCGATGGTTTCAAACCTTGTGTTTAAAGTTTTAAAAGGTTATATTATTTAAAGTATTTTCAAATAGAAATTTGTTTCCAAAGAATTTAAAGTTTAAAATTAGTTCTCTTCTCATTGTCGCTGGGAAATAACTTCGGTGATGACTGCAGCATCATCGATGTTCATTTTCGAGTTTCGAAGTGAAGAGACCGCTCTGTAGTCGTGCTACAGCTTTGTTTTGGGAATTTAATTTGGTTTGAATTTTCTAAAATATGACTTGATTTATAATATATAATATAGATAAATGATTTAAAAATTTGATTCGATAAGTTATGTACATACATTTACTTATCTATAAATGGTTTGAAGAAATCGGAAATTTAATTCTTAAATTCAATTATAAAAAGAAAATCAAAATTTTGGATGAATATTCAAGGATGAAATGATTTAATTGGAAATTTTTATTTGTATAATACTCAATTGCATTCCAATATAACTTACCTTAATTTCAGAAGTTAACAATGTAATTGGATAATATACAATATAAAAAGATTTTATAATGAAATTTGAGTGGTTATAATAAATGTTATACACTTAAATTTTAATTATAAAATGATTAACAGAGGTAAATATAATAAAGGGTAATTGAATAACTTACAATAAAATAATGTTAAAAGAACTAAGAATAAAAGAAAGCAGTTATAATAAGTGTAAGTATGTTTAACATAAGTGATAAATATAATGGGAGGAATAAATTTAATTTTAATTAGGAATAAAGAAGAATTAAATGTATTAAGTACATTATGAGTATAATCAATGATTATTTTTCAAACCCTTTGGTTTTAAAAATTGTTAATTTAAGATGATTGGATAATAAGATAATGGAATTTGAGATAGTTAAGATTTATTTAACTTGTGTACAGATTTATTCTCTATTTAAGTTGAAATTTCCGTGCTTTCAAATTTATTTCCTTATTTTGTTTTCCAAACTATCTTTTGGTTGTCCTTATCATCCTTATCTTGCTATAGATTGGTATAGGCATCTTTCTATAATCTTTGATAGATCTTTGGTAATCATTTTGAATCCACCTTTTCGTGCTTGTGTTCTTAATTTTGGAGAATCTTGGAAAGATCATCTCCACCTTGTAAAACTAACCTATAACAATATCCATCATGTATAATTTCAATCTCCTTGTCATCTTGTCCTAATCTTGTTTCACTCTATCTATTTCTGTGCTTTCCCGTACCTCATTCCTTTTCGGGGACGAAAAGTTTTGAGTGGTGGAGAGTGTAACTACCCTGTATTTTGTGATTTTATTTGTGTGTTTTAATTATTTTAATTGAATTTTTGATTTAAAAACTTATTTTATTTATTTTGAATGATAAACTTTAGTTTTGATATGAATTATCATTCCAAAGCATGACTAAAAAGAATATTTTCCAAAAAGTGAATTTTTGGTCAAAATAGTCAAACTTTGACTTTTAATTTAAAATTTTAAAAGTTTGAAAATTTAAATTTTATCTTTTATTATGAAAGTACATAAAATTTTAGGAACATTGCTTTTTGTTTCATTGAAAACGGATTTAAATTGTGAAAGTTATGTATATTTCAATATTGAGTGCAATTTGTTTATTCTGCAATTTTATTATTTTAAATAGTATAAGTTTTATTTTTCTTCGTCATATTTTATTGTAATATTTATTGATATGTTATTTTATGTATCTTTTGTCTTTTAATATTTTTAAGTGAGGTAGGAATTTTTTTAGAGCTAGTAGTAATTTTTCTCCTATTTAATTACTTATTTTATTTTTGAAATGATAAATAAATTATTTTATTTCAAAAATTTTCTTTAGAATATTTTTAAAATGAAGTAGATATTTTTCCAAAGCCATTGATGTTTTAATTGTAATTTTTGAACCCTGTTTTCAATTTTTAAGCAATTTCATTAATTCTTTTTATATTTTCTTTAAATTTAATTATATATTTTTATTTTATTTCACTTTGTTTTGGTTTTTAGATGTACTTGCTGAAGTTTATTTTGTTTTACTTGATTTAAAAGAAAAGGAAGTATGGAAGGTTTTAAAAGCTAAGAAACGTAAAGTCGTTTCACCGTTTCTTTTTCAACCAATACATCAATTATTCTAGCCGTTCCTTATACTACCTTCAGCTGACTTCTTTTCTTCATTTTCACGAGTTACCAAAGCTTCTCAACCCTAAAAAAAATCATGGCGTCCATCTTTCAAAAATTTGGTAAAATCTTCTTCTCTTCTCTTGTTTTCTAGTTTTTCTATGTGATTTTGCAACTTGTTCTCTACTTCATGGCTCCACTCCTCCTCAACCGGATCTAGGCTGACCTCCACCTCCTCCTTCTCTTATCAACCACCCCTCTAGTCCATCACCACGACCAGGCCGAGCCCACCTTAGCAAGAGACAACACCAAAAAGGCACAAACCCATCACCTATTTACATAAATCGAGCCTAGTTTGCTAGCACCACCTTCTACAACCATTAGCCGCCACTTCCACCACCACCTCTGACCTGACCTCCACCCTCTTCCACATCACCCACCACCACCTGGACCCACTGGCCATCCCCTAGAGCCTATGGCCGAACCCATTTATATCATAGAAGTGATGAATTTGCCTTATAGTTGTTGTTTTGTTGCACCTATGTCCATCCACCTTTGCACCATTATGTCCAAGCTATGGCCGACACATATGAGCCCAAGACTTGATCCTAACCCACTCCTTAGACGTGTATTTAAGATCTATAGCTGAAGCATAGGCGGTAGAAAGCAAGTGCAAAAACTTTGGCTTTGTTTTATGCATTTAATTCTAACGTTGTTTTATTGAATTTGGGTTTGAAAAATTATGTTTTTTGTTTGTTTTGTTTGAATGTTTGCAAGGCTATTAGCCTTGTCTCTTCCACACTCATATCATCATCATGGCTGAAAAATGAACCCTTTAGTCGAGCTTTTGAATGGTTGTAGCAAGGTCAAGTTATCTTGTCTTTGTTGCCTTTCAATTTCAATTTATTTCAATATATTTTTGTTGAATATTCATAAGTTATATTGTCTTGTTTTGGGGTTGTTTACAAGATGATATCTTGGCTATTTCTCTCCACTTAAATCAAAGGTCGTGCCTTCTGGATCCGTTGTGTCATTCTAATTGATATCTCCAGCAAAAAAAAGTGAGTATTTCTCACCAGACAATATGTACTTATATAAGTAGTAAATTGACACCCTGTGAATCTGTAGAACTATATTAACATGTTATAACTGCTTATATTATTATCATATGATGTTCACACCTGTTATTACACCTGTTATATCATATGTTACTGTTATTTCATGCTATTCTGTATATTTTATCAGTTTATCACACTGCAAGTTCCCTGTAAATTAGAAATCACTATGGGTTGAAATGATACATACCCGAACGGACTTTGGAATAGGGGAAAATTGTTATGGGCTGAAATGATAGGCCTGAATGATTTTCAATTTATTTCATTTACTTGGGACTGTGGGTTTGAAATGATAAAACCCGGATTTTCTTCGTAAATTACGGGTTGAAATGATATATTACCCGTATCACTTTTCCTAGCGTAGAAAATTATATACAGACCCGTAGTTAATATTTGTTTTTTAAAATTTTAAAAATTATTTTAGAAATGCAAATATTAAAACATTTTGATTTAAATCTAATTAAAAAGGATTTCTGTACAATATTATTGATTTTCTGAATAATTGTAAGTAAAATGAATCAATGAAAAGTTAGAAAATTTTGAACGTAAGTTATTTTGGAAAATTTGATTTAATTATAATTGGAAATTAAAATGAATATGAAATTATGATAAATTTATGATAATTTGAATTTAAATGAATTAAAAGTGATTTTACATCATATTAATGATTTTTAATAAAGTTGAAATGTGAAATGAATGAATACTTTAAGTTGAAATTTTGAAATGTAACTAAATTGGAAATTTATGAAATTGACTCAAAAGTGAACTTTTAGTTAAGTAAATAAAAATAAAACTAAGTTATATTTGAGAATTTGAATTTAAGTGTTAAGTTGAAATTTAATGCAATGAATTTAAAATTGAACATTGCAATTTAATAAAGTGAATTATTATTAAATCTTGATTTTTGAATGGAAATTTAACTTTATAAAATCATGAACTTGAGGAAAAATAAATGATGTTTATAAATGTGAAAATGTATGATTTTATGAGTTAAAAATGTTTTAAATAAAAAAATATAATTGGTTGAGAAATTATATTGAATATTTGAAGTTAATTGACTGCATTTTTTGAAATGCTATTAATTACAATGTAAATGATATTACTGCATTTGTAAATGCTGTAGTTGATGATAATGAACTAAAAAGCTAAATTGAATTAAAAGCTATTATAGCAATTTTTGTAAGTGCTGTAATTTTTGAATTTAACTAAGTATATTTGAAATTTAAGTAAACCCTATTACAACATTTTAAAATGTTATCTTTTGTTAAATTGAATTGTTTTGAATGTATCTTTCCGTAGCGTTTTCTAAATGCCACGAAAAGTGAATTTTCACTGTTTTGATAAACTTAAGTGAATAAATGAACTTTGAAAGTTGAAAATTTTGGAAATTTAATAATTTAATTATTGAACATAATAACTTCATTTTAATGATTAACAATGATTTTTTTGAATATAAACTGTTATGAAAAGTGAATTGAAATGGTATTTTAAATTGAATAAAATGAACAATGATTTGAAATGAATGTGGTTTTGATATTTTGATATATTAAATGATTGAAATGTGGTTTGAAAAGATATGATATTTTGATATATTAAAATGATTTGAAAATGGAGTTTTAAAAGATATGACACTTTGATATTAAAATAATTTGAAAGGAAGTGCTGAAAGATAAGATATTTTGAACGAAGTTTTGAAAGGTTATGATATTTTGATATATTAAAATGATTTGAAAATGGAGTTTTGAAAGATATGACATTTTGATATTAAAATAATTTAAAAGGAAGTGCTGAAAGATAAGATATTTTGAACGAAGTTTTGAAAGGTTATGATATTTTGATATATTAAAATGATTTGAAAGGAAGTTTTGAAAGGATATGATAATTTAATATATTGAAATGGTTAGAAATGACTTGATATTTATTTTGATAAATATTTGAATCGAAAGATATGGTATGATGATATATTGAAATGGTTTGGAAATAATTTAATCTTTATTTTGATAAAGATTTGGGTTTAAATGATATTTTATTTTGAAGTATAAAATATTTTTTATAAAGTTATAACTACGGGTTATAATAACGATCGTTGTTAAAGAGACCGGGATCGGATATTGTTTTATAGCCGGCCAACACCGAAAACCACTTTAACAATTGTGTACGCGGTGGAGATTCCAGAATGAAGTAGGATGGTGGCGACGTTCTCGAGGTATATTACATGGACCCAACTCCCGTGAGTTGGCATAAATGACTAAAACATGAGCTATACCGGGCCACACAAAGGGTCGCACCCTTTCATCGAGCATGCTCCATCGGAAACCATTCTATTACTTTTGTGATTCGATATGTGGCACCACTTTGATTCGGGGGTATTGTTCGAGGTGGGCGGAAGCTGCTGGCTTGCCGTCACCACTGGTCCGGGAGTGCAAACGGTGTATCCACCTTGGCATTGCCTCGCGTGCCGTGTCATCTCCTTATAGCGAGCCCACTACGATTTTGGTTTTAAAGATCCGACCGCGTTAAGGTTCACCATCCCCTTGACACTATTTTCTATATGATTATACTTTACTGATTAGACACTACTGTATATAGAGTAATATACTACATAGTAAATAGTTTAGCGGATCCTTAGAGGATGGGTGGTCCCAAGCATCTTCTAAGTTACTTGTACTTTTACTATAGTTCACTTGAGTTGGTTTACATTGTATAAGTATGTATGTCCTGACTCGAGTGTTTGTATTTTTATTTACGCTCGGGTCAGCCTGAGTTATTCACAGATTTGGATTTCCACTTTCTGGAAGTTGGAATCGCTGGAGATTATCTACTTGTCAAGTTTTATCTTTTCAGTTCGGTTGTTCTATTCAGCTTGTACTTGGTTATCATATTTAAACTTCTGTTGTACTTTATTTCTTCTGCTGTATCTTATGTAACTCTGATATATTTATATAGTAGCTTCATGAACTACTATCTCTTTTACTTCCGCTGCATTATTAATACTCTGTGTCTATGATCTGTGATTTTTATTTACTGTATATTCTGAGATTTGCCAAATTTTTATTTACAATGCGGTATTTTGAGCAATTCAATTCCGGCATGAGTGTCTACCTATACACTTATAATGGATGCGAATGGTTGAAAATATCGGGTCGTTACAAGATACAACATAAAGCATACAAAGGGTCTAGTGCAAAAGTTGTAGTTTTTTTTTAGCACAACAAGGCTCAGCCATGTCATATATGGGTCAGGTAAGATCTAGAACTGATGGTCAGAGGTGGCCAGAGGTGAAGTAGTAGCTGGTGGTGGCTAAGGGGTGGCAAAAGTGAATAGGAAGGGGAATGGTGAAGTATGTAGCTTGGTTAGGCAATTTGGAAATGTTTGGTGCAAAGTTTATGACGCTAGCCTCCATGGATGGGCACGGCTTGGCATGGTCCGAGGGGAAGGGGTTGGAGCTGCAGTAGATGATGGTGGAGGTGGTGGTGGTGGAGGCTAGGCCAAGCAACCATGTGAAGAGATCAAGAAAAATCAATGAAACTAGGAAGGAAAAGTAGAAAGAAGAAGGCGTTAAACTTGCAAATTTTTCCTCAATTTGATAATAGCCATGAGTTTGGGATGGTGAGAAGGATTTCTCATGTGAATGAGAGTGGTAATTCACGGCTAGGCAAACGAATGAACGACCAAAAGCAATGAAAAGCCAAAAGAAAGATGAAAGGACAAGGGTAATGAAAAGTCACCAGAAAATGAAAGGATTTTGACTCTTGGATTTTCTTTTTCTTTTAAATTAAAATAAACTAAATATAATTTAGAAAATAAAATAAAATACTGAACAAAATAAAATGAAAAAGAAAATAAACAAATAACTTAAATAAAATTATAAAATAAATAAGATAACAGTGGAGAGGGGCTTGGAGCTGCTGTAGATGATGGTGGAGAGGATGGTGGTGATGGTGGTATAGGCTAGGCCGAGCAACCATGTGAAGAGATCAAGCAAAATCAATGAAACTAGGAAGGAAAAGTAGAAAGAAGAAGGCATTAAACTTGCAATTTTTTCCTCAATTTGATAAAGCCGTGAGTTTGGTATGGTGAGAAGGATTTCTCACGTGAATGAGAGTAGGAATTCACAGCTACGCAAAGGAATGAACGGCCAAAAGCAATGAAAAGCCAAAAGAAAGATGAAAGGACAAGGGTAATGAAAAGTCACCAGAAAATGAAAGGATTTGACTCTTGGATTTTCTTTTTCTTTTATATTAAAATAAACTAAATATAATTCAGAAAACAAAATAAAATACTGAACAAAATAAAATGAAAAAGAGAATAAATAAATAACTTAAATAAAATTATAAAATAAATAAGAAAATAGCCTAATAATTCAAACTAGAAATAAAAATTGTAAAAAAATAAAATGAACATTAGAAAATTATAACTATACCTTTTAAATGTTTTAAAATTAAAAATAAATATATAACATGTCATATATACATATATACACGAACTAGAACAAACAAAAATATCATTTATATAATTTAAAATAAACAATTTTGTTAAATAAAACAATTTACACACAATATTGTAAAAAGCATAACTTTCACAATATAAATCGGATTTCAACGAAACGAAAAAAAGTATTCTTGAAATTTAACTTATTTTCATAATAAAAGATACAATTCAAATTTTAAAATATTTAAATTTAAAGTCAAAGTTTGACCATATTGACCAAAATTCACATTTTCTGGAAATATTCAATATATTCAGGTCTGAAATTATAATTCACAAACAAATCAAAATTAATATTTAAAATAAAAAAATTATTCATTTTAATAAATAAAATAAAGTTTTGTCCAATCTAAATAAATAAATAAAGTTTTTAAATAAGGAATTTCAATTTAATTTCTTTTACAAAATACAGGGTTGTTACATTCATCGTGTTAACTATGACCCATGGTAGTTAGGGGGTGAAACTTTCCATAACATTTTTGAAAAAAAAAATTCAAGTATTTTCACTGGGCGTTGAAAACGGATCTACTAAGTACTTATAGATTTTCAATCCTATGCCTGATCAAGGTACGACTGAATTTTTCTGAGAACAAGGATGGGCTTGTTAAGACATCGAGTTATGAAAAGTATTTTTACGTAAAACTAGCTTGGTAATACTATATAATTTAAAGTGTTTTAAAAAGTATAGTAAAAGAGTAAGGAGTAAAAATGTTTAAAATAAAGATTAAATTAATAATACACATCAAAAATTTAATTCTCGCTTCGTTCCTTTTCGAGGATGAAAAGTTCTAAAGGGAGAGAAATGTAACGACTCGGATTTTTAGCCATCGAGTATTGGAGTAATAAACTAATTTTAATTATTGAAATATTGATTTCTATAAGTCAAACATATAAATTTTATGATATTTAAAATATATGAATATATATAAATTAATTTATAACTATACTAAATATTGAATCATAAATATCTGGATATGATAAATATTATAGAAATGTGTAAATAAACTCCACCATTAAAATTCAAGGTAGAATATCCATTTGTTTATACATAAATATAGATATGAACAAGTTAATGATGTTTATATATATATATATATATATATATATAAGCATATAAGAGTGTGTGTGTGTGTGTGTGTGTACCATATTAAGTAAAGTATATGAAAATTTGCATAAATGTATACAGATATATATGTGTGATGGTAAGATATATGTAAGTATATATATATATATATATATATATATGTATATGTATACATATAATGGTTAATTAATGTGTAAATGCGTATATAAATAAATGTTAATGTATGTGATGACAATAATATATATATATATATATATATATATATATATATATATATGTTTGTATAAGGAAACAAAATGTGTCCATATGGTAAAAACAAAGCTATGTTTATATATATGTAGTATATATGTATATTTCTACGATGTATGTATATGTTTATACATAAGGGGACATAGCAATAAATTCATGTCAATTCAAGCATACAAAATTTCAACTCAAGCATACAAAAACATTCAATCAAAGTCAAAAAAACATAATAGATCAAATCAATTCATGAAAAATCAAATCAGCTTTATGTTCAAATCAAGTCTGCACATATTCAAAGCAATTAGAAAAAAATACTGTAAAAATGAATAGTTTCAGCCTTATCTAAACTGTTTACTATATATATATATATATATTACCTATGTTATCTGCATGCGTACTATCTAGCATTTAGAAAAGAAAAAAAAGAGTTTGCATTAATACTTTGTAGAAGCTAGGCACTTAAAAGCTTCAGGGAAGTGGATCAATAAAAAACAAACAGCAGTTTATCATTTTCTAAAGACAGTGAGTATAACAACCTGTATTTTAAATTCAAGATTTCACTTATACATACATACATACATACATACGTACACACACACACACACACACACACACACACATACACACATGTGTGTGTGTGTGTGTGTGTTTGTGTGTGTGTAACAGAGCTATGGGTAGATCATGGATGTATGTGTCTAGTATGTGTTGTATTATAAATTATATGTAGGTATGTGTATACGGTTAATTACCCAAAGCCTGTAAAAACTCTCTTTTCCCCATTTTGGAAAGAAAAATTAGTTAAAACATTAACTTCAAAAATCTGTAACTCCTCACCTACTAAGCTTTTAGGCATGATGTCAAAACAAAAATTGTGTGTTTCTTAGTAAGGAACGTTTTAAAATTTGTTTCATTTGATATTATCTAGCTGAGAGGGAGAGAATTCCGGGTAACAGAGAGTGGGCTGTTTTTGGTCAAAATTTTGGTCATCGTCGTTCCATCAACAGGTTATACGATCGTGTTCAAGGTGGAAAAATAATTTTTTTAGAACTTGTTTGAAATTTTTTAATGGCGGATAGAGGTAGAAAAGTGGAGATGATCGAAGTTGGGTGTTTTGGCGATTTCCGACGACCGAAGCAATTTCTGGTCAAGCCGTTGGCCATAGAGGAGTAAGGGACGGGGAACTCGAGAAAAATGGTAGGTTTTTTTTTGATGATCGGGGTGGGTTGACGAGGCAATGTTAGGGTTTAGGTGGTTTGTTCAACCTCGTGTTTGTGGCACTAATGACATCGAAAGGAGCCCGGGTGTGTGCGTACGGAGGGGAAAGGGAAGAGGTGGCGATGACAATGCTGAGGGCGCATTCTGGTGATTGATGGTAGATGGGAACGGCGAGGCGAGGCTATTTGGTGTAACGACCCAGAATTTCTAGTCGTTAGATTTTAAACATTAAATTTATTTTAAATGTTAAATGTGGATTTTGAAGTAAACAATTTTTGGTCAAATTAATAGAATTAGTTAAATTTCAAATACGGTAATTTAATTAGATTTGAATAATAATAATTAAATATTTAGAATTTTGATAATTGGTGAATCTGGATATAAAGGGTTATGGAATGGTTTCTAAAATTTATTTTAAGTCTATTTGAATTTAAATAGCGATGTTGGACTTTTGGATGGAATCAAAAGTCGATAGGTTTAAGGTTTGGGATTTTATATTAATTTAATAATGGAATTTAATAATATAACAATGCAAATAATCAGATTTTAGTTCGAAGTGAATCAGAATAGTTTCTAATGTAATTATAAAGTCTATATGATTTATAATAAAGTTGGTAAAATGTTAAAAGTGAAATTTTAAGTGATTTTGACAATTTCGAAAATCGCTCGACTTTATCGAGGAGTTAAAGTTGCCTTCTGGGGCACGGTCTCAGAATTCGACGAAACTAGTTCCATTGCATCCGTAATAGTTAGTTATTATCGGATTTCAATTTTCGTAGCAATCAGAGTTGTTGTTTGACCCTGGCAGCTCAAAACGCATAGAAACTATTTTAATCGATTTAATTTAAAATTGATTGTTTATTTTCGTAACTCGCACATATGACCAAATTAGCTTCCGAAACATGTTCCATTGTGTTCGGAATGCGGGTAAAACATTATAATTGCCTATCGGAATGTGTTGAGTTCGTTTCTAAATGTTCGTTAAAAATCGAATTTAATATTAAATTAATATGTAAACATATATATATATATATACATATATATATATATATATATATATATACACACACACACACACGCACTTAAACCCTCTTAACCTAACCCTAACATCAGTCGCCGCCTCCTCTTATATTAATGGCCGAAAACATCAACATTTATCTCAAGTTTTCGATCAATCCACAAGCATTTGTTAAAAAACTTCAACACAAGAATTGTAGAGCTCCCCGAGCTCTACACATCCAACGGTGGTGATCGAGTGGAGTTGAATGGATTGGAGACGAATGTCTTTAGAAGGTTACGCATTCATACGAGAGTTATAAGGCATTGGTGAAAGTATAGGGGTGCGGTCTTCGGCTGCTAGTGAGGCGGAGCGTGGCGTTTCGTGTGGTGGACCCTAATCGAAGTGGAAGTGGCCGTGAGGGCCGCGACAGTTCGGAATCAAAGGCGACGATGGGTTTCTTAGAGCGTGATTTCCTGGAGCAAGCATACGAGAGGGAAAACAAAATCTACGGCTTGGATCTTAGGCCTGAAATTCAGTGGCAGCGATTTTTTTCCTGAGTAATAAAAATAAATAAATTTGTTTATATAATTTATATACAAACTTTAACGTAGCATAACCATTTCGTACATTATCAGATTCAAATGAAACAAGAAGTGACGAAATCACAGCGACGCGGTCTAAGCGTTACAGTAGATCCAAGGATGTTTGAAGCAAGCGAAAATTTTGGATTAAATCGAACGCCGTTCGATTTAATTTAAAATTTGAACGCTCGTCGAAAATGCAGGATGAGTTAGTCTCACTCACATCTGGATACCAGTTAATTTAAATAGCTAATATTTAAATGTTTGATTGATTATTTAGCTGAATATGATAGTTATTATCAGATTGAATCGATATTTATTGGTTGTGCTAATATTTGTGGATGCAGGGAAACAGGTTGGAGGGATCCAACTGGATTCCTCACAAATAAGAATTTTAATTATATTCTGTGATATATCTCATTGATATCCTGTGATAAATTGATTTGGATCTTGTTATGCTGCTTTATGTTTGGATAAATATAATTTGGTATTTTTAAAAATATCAATAAATAAATTGGGATTAAAGGAAAAAGATAGTGGATAGTTAAGTAGTTATACCCTATCTACTAATTTTTTTTAAAATTAGTTTGGAATTGAAGTTTTATATGAGATATTGGTATAAAGTTTTCATAGCAAATATTTAAAATAAGTATTTTAAAATATTTGAACTCTGCAGATTTTCGGTAGAATTAAATAAATATTTGGAAATTTATTCCACGTGAGTGAAGTGATTTGAAATTTGTTTTCAAAGGATTGAAAGGTGAAAAGGATTTGAAATTTGTTTTCAAATGGTTGAAGTGTGAAATATATCTTGCTAAATATTTTGAAAATAATAATTGGTGGGAAAAATTGTTTAAATCTTGGTGATTATTGTAAATGATGATTGATAGTTAAATAAACAACTATCAATATTGACCTTTAATGGCATTTGAATTTCGATGCGACCGAGGGTCGGATTCTAAGTGGATATCCGAAAACCACATCGAACCTTTGTGATTGTGATAGATCTTTTATTTAAAAGATCAAAGTGAAAATTGTTATGATTTGTTGAAATCTGAATATAACACTTATTTTTTTAAAAATAAGCGCTCCTTATTCGGATTAGCCGGAAGAGGACCTTTATGTCATATAACCCATTCCGAATAATAATACGACATTATGGATAACACTTAACGACCGGTGGTGAAGACCAGGTATTTGCGAGAATGATAGGATGACCTATCGATTGTCTCTGCACTGAGTAGCTACGGTATAGAGATTCCCTAAGTGATGGGAAGTCCAATCGAGATTGTGAATGCCCGGATTGCAAGGTCTTCTTTGGAAGTGCCTTCAGTTCTGTTCGAACCCGGAACAGACTTGTATGGATGTGTGTCTGACATTACACTTTGAGATGTAAAGCTGGTTTCTATCAAATACATTTCTGCATGGTGGCGAAAATTTATTCTCTTAGCTTAACACCCTTCTCTGAGACGTACGAGCTCAGAGGTTATGTAGTTGATGGTTACTAGTGATACATTCCCAATTCGGTAATGTGGCATACGAAGTGCTGCTGATCATTTGTTGATCAAAGCATGGCTTTGTGAAAAAGCGTAACTTTATGGACGAGACCTCATCGAGCCTCACAAACCGGTAATGGACGAAACAGGAAAGATGCGGCAAGGTTTCATGGGTAGCTCCCCTAGGCTATGTCCATTCCTTCTGGAAAAGGGTGGTATCATGGTATAGAGCCCAGATACTTACTCATGCGGACACTGTAGTATATTTATTACTGTATGATATTGTTGGTGTAGAGGAACCTTAAATAAAGGTCGCAAACGACCGGGGTTGGCATATCTTAGGTGTTACTCCCGGGAAGGGAGGACACCGGCCTTCTGTTGGCAGAGATCCGGGTAGGCTCTCGGGACGTCCCTCAGAGGCGTACCTATGTGGCTGTAGGAAGTTCCTTAACCTGATCATTTGTTTGAAATCCAATAAAACCATACGCGCCCTATACGGTTTTAGTTGTATAACCTACCATGTAATGTGGTGGTAACCTGCTATTGAACATGGTTGCTATAGTAGGCATACAATAATGGTTGTACGCTGGCTAAGATTAATATTATACTTTCGAAATGTTTTGTGCACTATGCACTAATGATAATATTAAAAAAAGGCTTTTGCGTATTAAGCATGTTGACTATCATAAGGAGAAATCTCCTCCAATTCTGCGTTTGCATTGTGTGTGTGGCGGGAGGCCTTATGGTAGTTTCATTTTCCAAAAAGCATAGCAGATTTCTTTCCTTTTCTTTTCTTTGTGGAAAAAAATTGTTTTTGAGATCTCACACCAGTCCCATGACTGACCTAAAACTCGGGTTGTTACATGTGGTATCGAGCATTTGGTTTAACGACAACGTTGGTTCTGTTGGGTGTTACTCATTAGAGATAGAGTTGGTAGTAGTCTAGAATGAGTTTGAGTGTAATAATAGATATGAGCGCGTATTTGTTAGTGAATATAAAATTGTTTTTATACTGTATTGACTTATCGGTTGAGTGTTTATGAATTCTGGTCGGTACGGGAAGTACAACCGTATCGATAGGGGTTTCTAAACTCTTAAACAAGATAAACCGACATGGCATTGTTTTAAAGTGGGGTAAATGAATATTTTGATGTAAAAGGAATAATTTTTCTGAATTTATTATATATATTTGGATGTTTGTTTGTTAATATTATAATCAAATATAAGAATCTAAAATTTGAAATGGTTTATAACCAAACAGAATTATCTAAGTTGGGTTTAAATAAAAAAGGAGTAAAATTAGAATTGAACCAGAATTTAAATCCTGGGAATTTTGAAAAGTGTTTAAAATGAGAAAAAGTTTGGAAATTTAAAATCATGGGAATGTTTAAAGTGTTTCCAAAGTGTTTGAAGGCAATGATGGAGTATTATTTTAGGAAATATTTTTGAATGAAAATTCTTTTGAAATGAATTTATTGAAGTGAGGAAGCACTGAACTCACTTCAGTTTTGGAAAATAATCCTGATGATAATGGCCACATCATCAGAATTCATTTTCGAGTTTCTTAAGTGATGGATTGCTTCCGTGGTGATTGGTTATGATATTTGTTTGGACTTGTTGGGTATAAAAGTGGTTTTAGGAATTTCAAAAGGGAAATTTGTTTTGGAATCCGGAGATTTGAATTGATATACCAAGTGGGTATGTGAGGATTACTATTTCAAAATGGTTTTGAAATAAAACCGGGCAATTGAATTCTGGATAATCTATTTAATAATGTGAAAAGTTAAGATAAATCAATTTTTGAACCTATAAAGTGGAGTTGATTTGAATAAGGAAGAAAAAAATGAAAATTTTACTCTTAGAATTAAAAATTTAATTTGAATATATGGTGGTGAATAAAATATATTTGAATTTAAATTAAGATAAGTTAAATAAAAATTGGAATTTGAAATTGAATTAAATTGGATATAAAGTAGAAATGTAAAATGACTATAATTGTGTAATGAAAATTTATATCCTTAAGCTATTAAGTGTTATATAGATAATCTGGAATTGTGATTATAAGATGAAAATAACTCAAATGAGCAATATAAGCTTTTAAGTAAATAAGTTGGTGAACTTATAAATAGAAAATGGAATTATAATCACAAATGGGAAACAGTTGAATGGTATGGTGAATTCAAACTTAATCCTAAATGGAAGGTAAAGTAAGATAAGACAAAGGAGAAATATAAGATGTGAATGGACTTAAGTTAGTAAATAAGTTTTAAACTTATATATTAGAAAGTAAAAATATAAATTGAATAGAGAAATAAAATTGGACCGAACTGCATTTAGTTTAAGTTAAAAAGAAATTAAGTTAAATTTGGATTGAATTGAAATCAAAATTCAGTGGTGCTATAAATAATATTGAATGAAATTCAATTTTTATTTAAGTAGTAAATGAAGTGGAATGTATTTAAGTTGGCTAAGTAAAATTTAGTTAAAGTTGAATTAAAATTGAAAAAGAAATTGAGCTGAAGGAAAGTTTAATTTAATCGAAATGATATTGAATAAAATTCTGACCCAACTAAATTCAAAAGAAAAGTTTGAAGATGAATCTAGCGTGAGCTAAGTTGAAAGGAATTTGTATTGAAATGGATAATGGTAGCTTGTAAAATTTGAAAAGTAAAATAAAACCCAGTTTTGGTTTAAAATAATTGGGATGGTTATGTTATAAATAATTCAGAAGTGAATTAAGAAGGTGAATAAATTTAAAATGGATTGAGTAAGTAAACAAATTGAATTAAAATTTGTAATGGATTGGAATTTGATTGAATGAAAATCAATTTAAAATGGAAATAAAAATTGGTGTATGAAGAAATGGAGTTATTTTGTTATTGAAATAACTTAAGGAAATTGTGGAATGTTTGTTGTCAAACTTATGAAATAGTCTTGAATGAAATTTATTTAGATAATAAAATTTTAATGCAAGCGAAAGAATTTTAGTTTCTTATTGCGATGAAATAAGAATGTTTGAGTTGTATATAACCCAGAATTGAATGATATTAATATAAACCTATATGGATAATGAATTGGAAGTGTAAGAATAAGAATTTAATTTGATCATGGAATAAAAATGAGGATGTCTGTGTGTAAATAATTTCGAAAAGAGTAAAATTAATATAGTTTGAGTTGGAATTAACTAAAATGGTTATAAACTTCAGTAACTGTTGTTTGCTTGAATGACATCAAATTTGCATTAAGATTAGTCGTTTTGTTGTAAGTAAAGCTAATAAATTAAGGAAAGTAAATGAAGTTAGTTTTGAATATATTAGATTGAGATGAATTAATTGAAATTGGTACAAGCTTATGTAATTGTTGTTTGTATAAACAACATTAGAATTTGCACAAGAAAATAGTCGTTTTGTCGTAAATGGAAGTAAATTTATTTGAAAAAGAGAATAAAATTGGTTTTTAAATCAAGTGGAATGGATTGAAATTTTAATAAGTGGATTTGTATATAAATGCAAGTGAATCATAAAGAAATGCAAATGTATCAAATTTGAAATAAAGATTTGATTGTAAATTATTTTGGAATTGAATCGAAGTAAATATAAATTGCATGTAGAAAACTTGAATGTAAATCGTTCGAGTGGAATAAAATGAGGTTTGGATTTGTCAGGAAATTAAAATGGTGATTGAAATCTTTGGATTGCTGTTAAAAGATGGTTAACATGTTAAATTATGAGGTTTATTTGTTTAAACTATGTCATTGATGTGTTTGGCTAGTTCAGTGAATAGAATGTTAATAAATTCTTATATTATTGAAAACTGATGTGTTTGTCAAAGTAAGTACAGGTACGGGAAGCGATCAATAGAGTTGAAGCGCGTATATGCAATATAATTAGTCGCTTGCTTTTAAAATGCTAATCAAAAGGTAGCATACACAATATAATTGGGATATGATATATATATATATATATATATATATATATATATATATTGTGGTATATTTTGTTTTTCAACCATGTGGGTCGATGTATATATATTTATGTCTATTGTGATATTGCAAAAGCTCCACCGTATAAGGGAGACTCTGCCAAAATTTTCAGAAAATTTTGGGAGTTAGAAAAAAATTTGAGAAATTTTGAAAATTTAAAATTTGAATTTGAATTGTTAGGAAAACAATGTTGTTTGGGAACCATGAAAGATTTTAGAAAGTTAGTTGAAATGATAACGGGTCTCTAATAGAAAGATTTATTTTAGAAAGTTGAAATTGGTTGTATTTGGGAAAATGATAAATGGGTTAAGGATCATTCTTCTTAACTAGTAATTTCGAGACGAAATTCTTTTAAGGGGGGAAGGATGTAACAACCCAGAATTTCTAGTCGTTAGATTTAAAACATTTAATTCATTTTAAATGTTAAATGTGGATTTTGAATTTGATTTTGAAGTAAAAAGATTTTGGTCAAACTAATAGAATTAGTTAAATTTCAAATACGGTAATTTAATTGGATTTGAATAATGATAATTAAATATTTGAAATTATGATAATTGGTGAATCTGGAAATAAACGGTTATGGAATTGTTTCTAAAATTTAGTTTAAGTCTATTTGAATTTAAATAGCGATGTTGGACTTTTAGATGGAATCAAAAGTTGATAGGTTTAAGGTTTGCAATTTTATATTAATTTAATAATGGATTTAATAATATAATAATGCAAATAATCAGACTTTGGTTCAAAGTGAATTAGAATAGTTTCTAATGTAATTATAAAGTCTATATGATTTATAATAAAGTTAGTAAAATTTTAAAAGTGAAAATTTAAGTGATTTTGACAATTTCGGAAATCGCTCGAATTTATCGACGAGTTAAAGTAGCCTTACGGGGCACAGTCTTGGAATTCGACGAAACCAGTTCCATTGGATCCGTAATAGTTAGTTATTATCGGATTTTAATTTTCGTAGCAATCGGAGTTGTTGTTTGACCATGGCAGCTCAAAACGCATAGAAACTATTTTAATCGATTTAGTTTAAAATTGATCGTTTATTTCCGTAACTCGCACATATGACCAAATTAGCTTCCGAACTACGTTGCATTGTGTTCGAAATGCGGGTAAAACATTATAATCGCCTGTCGAAATGTGGCTTTTGGAGTTCGTTTGTATATGTTCGTTAAAAATCGAATTTAATATTAAATTAATATGTATATATCTATATCTATATATATATACACACACACACGCACTTAAACCCTTTAACCTAACCCTAACATCAGCCGCCGCTTCTTCTTATATTAATGGCCGAAAACATCAACGTTTATCTTAAATTTTCGATCAATCCACAAGCTTTCGTTAAAAACCTTCAACACAAGAATTGTAAAGCTCCCCGAGCTCTTCACATCCAACGGTGGTGATCGAGTGGGGTTGAGTGGATTGGCGGCGAATGTCTTTGGAAGGTTACGCATTCGAACATGAGTTGCAAGGCATTGGCAAAAGTATAGGGGTGCGGTCTTCGGCTGCTAGTGAGGCGGAGCGTGGCGTTTCATGTGGTGGACCCTGATCGAAGTGGAAGTAGCCGTGAGGGCCGCGACAGTTCGGAATCAAGGGCGACGATGGGTTTCTTAGTGCGTGATTTCCTGGAGCAAGCATATGAGAGGGAGAACGAAATCTGTGGCTTGGATCTTAGGCCTGAAATTCAGTGGCAGCGATTTTTTCTCCGGAGTAATAAAAAAAAGAAATTTGTTTGTATAATTTATATACAAACTTTAACGTAGCATAACCATTTCGCACATTATCAGATTCAAACGAAACAAGAAGCGTCGGAATTGCAGCGACGCGATCTACGCGTTACAGCAGATCTGGGGACGTTTGAAGCAAGCGAAAATTTTGGATTAAATCGAACGCCGTTCGATTTAATTTAAAATTTGAATGCTCGTCGAAAATGCAAGGTGAGTTAATCTCACTCACATCTGGATACCAGTTAATTTAAATACCTAATATTTGAATGTTTAATTAGTTGTTTAGCTGAATATGATAATTATTATCAGATTGAATCGATATTTATTGGTTGTGCTAATATTTGTGGATGCAGGGAAACAAGCTGGAGGGATCCAACTGGATTCCTCACAAATGGGAATTTTATTTATATTCTGCGATATATCTCATTAATATCCTATGATAAATTGATTTGGATCTTGTTATGTTGTTTTATGGTTGGATAAATATAATTTGGTATTTTCAAAAATATCAATAAATAAATTTGGACTAAAGGAAAAAGAAAGTGGATAGTTAAGTAGTTATATCCTATATACTAATTTTGTTTAAAAATGAGTTTGGAATTGAAGTTTTATATCAGATATTGGTATAAAATTTTCATAGCTAATATTTAAAATAAGTATTTTAAAATATTTGAACTCGGCAGATTTTCGGTACAATTAAATAAATATTTGGAAATTTATTCCACGTGACGGAAGTGATTTAAAATGTGTTTTCAAAGGATTGAAAGGTGAAAAGTGATTTGAAATTTGTTTTCAAATGGTTGAAGTGTGAAATATATCTTGCGAAATTTTTTTGGAAATAATAATTGGTGGGAAAAATTGTTTAAATCTTGGTGATTGTTGTAAATAATGATTGATAGTTAAATAACCGACTATCAGTATTGACCTTTAATGGCATTTGAATTTCGATGCGACCGGGGGTCGGATTCCAAGTGGATATCCGAAAACCGCATCGAACCTTTGTGATTGTGATAGATCTTTTATTTAAAAGATCAAAGTGAAAATTGTTGTGATTTGTTGAAATCTGAATATAACACTTATTTTTTTTTTAAAATAAGCGCTCGTTATTTGGATTAGCCAGGAGAGGACCTTTGTGTCATATAACCCATTCCGAATAATGATACCACGTTATGGATAACACTTGAAGACCGGTGGTGAAGAGCGGATATTTGCGAGAGCAATAGGATGACCTATCGATTGTATCTGCACTGAGTAGCTACGGTATATAGATTCCTTAAGTGATGGGAAGTCCGATCGGGATTGTGAATGCCCGGATTACAAGGGCTTCTTCGGAAGTGCCTTCGGTTCTGTTCGAACCCGGAATAGACTTGTATGGATGTGTGTCTAACATTACTCTTTGAGATATAAAGCTGGTTTCTATCAAATACATTTATGCTTGGTGGAGGAGATTTATTCTCTTAGCTTAACACCCTTCTCTGAGACGTACGAGCTCAGAGGTTATGTAGCTGATGGTTACTAGTGATACATTCGCAATTTGGTAATGTGGCATATGAAGTGCAGCTGATCATTTATTGATCAAAGCATGGCTTTGTGAAAAAGCGTAGCTTTGTGGACGAGACCTCATCGAGCCTCACAAACCGGTAGTGGTTGGAACAGGAAAGATGCGACAAGGTTTCAGGGGTGGCTCCCCTAGGGTAAGTTCATTCCTTTTGGAATAGTGTGGTATCATGATATGGAGCCCAGATACTTACTCATGTGGACACTGTAGTATATTTATTACTGTGTGATGTTGTTGGTGTATAGGATCCTCGGATAAAGGTCGCAAACGACCGGGGG
This sequence comes from Allium cepa, assembly GCA_030765085.1. Classification (NCBI taxonomy): domain Eukaryota; kingdom Viridiplantae; phylum Streptophyta; class Magnoliopsida; order Asparagales; family Amaryllidaceae; genus Allium; species Allium cepa. Next base: position 230,496,813 of record CM060938.1, read on the forward strand.
AGGCATATCTTAGGTGTTACTCCCAGAAAGGGAGGACACCGGCCTTCTATTGGCAGAGATCCAGGTAGGTTCTTGGGACATCCCTCCAGAGGCATTCCCGTGTGGCAGTAGGAAGTTCCTTAGCCTGACCATTTGTTGGAAATCCAATAAAACCATATACGCCCTGTACGATTTTAGTTGTATAACCTGCCATGGAATGTGGTGGTAACGTGCTATTGAACATGGTAGCTATAGTAGGCATACAATAATGGTTGTATGCTGGCTAAGATTAATATTATACTTTTGAAATGTTTTCTGCACTATGCACTAATGATAATATTAAAAAAAAAATTGCGTATTAACCATGTTTGATTATCATAAGGAGAAATCTCCTCCAATTCCGCGTTTGCATTGTGTGTGTGTTGGGAGGCCTTATGGTGGTTTCGTTTTCCAAAAAGCATAGCGGATTTCTTTCCTTTTCTTTGTGAAATTTTTTTTAAGATCTCACACCAGTCCCACGACTGACCTGGAGTTTATTGTTCCCTTTCTAAACTCTGGGTGCCCATAGTTTTTCACACGGGCAGCCGAGAGTTAGGTTATCATTATTCTAGAGCGAAGTTAGAAAAGAGAAGCTGTGGTGATCGAGAGCAAGTTGGATGGCAAAGTGTATCACTAGTATATGTTATATTCTTTACCGTTATTTGTTGTTGTGACACTCTGATAATGTAATGTAATAACTGATATAGTTCTTGGTTTTAAAGATATTTATTTATCTATTGTATATTGTTCCGCTGCGAAATGTAAGATTCTGTTTATTGTTTCTATTCTTCTTCTATCTTCTTCTTCTTTAAACCCTAACGGTTCAGTTTTTCGGCATTCCATACAGTGGACGTATTGATGTCGACTTTCGGGCGTCGAAAAATCAGGTTGTTACATTTGGCTTAATCATTGTTCCGGTATTTTGGTTGAGGGGTTCAATTTCAAATTGGATTGTCGAACACGGTTTCAGGGGTGGAACGGAGGGTCGGGGTCGAGGGCGACGTGGTTGGATGGACGACGACCAATGATCACGATCGGAGGTGACATGCACGTGCACAGAAAAGTGTGAAAGAAAATAAAGAAAAGAGCAGAGGAAAGAACAAGGAAGAAGGAAGGGAAGGGGAAGTGGGCCGAGTAGGGAATGGGCCGAAAGAAAAGGGGAAAGAAAAAAAAGAAAATGAAAGAGAACGAAAAAAAGAAAGGAAAAAGAGAAAAAAAAAGGAAAAAAGAAATAAAAAGGGAAGGAAAAGGAAAAAGGAAGAAAAAGAAAGTAGGGAAAAGAGTAAAGAAATTGGAACTTATATTTTCTTTTATAATAAATGAGAACTCAAATTCTATTGCCATTTAAATACAAACCAACATAAATATTTTTGTATCTTAGTCCTATTACCCGATATTATATATTAGAATTGTGGATTTTCCGTAATTTAGAAGTTAACATAACTAAAATAGGTAATTAATTATATTATTATTTGACTTAAAACTAATGTAAATTAACAAATTAGATATTAAATAAAGTGTTTAATTTTAATTAACTAATAATAAATTGTTGTATAGTTTCTTTAATTTATAATTAATTTGTATATTTATTTCAGCTATTTGTGACTGTGACATCAAGTGGCCAATCGAGTTAAAATAGTTAGATTAAAATGATGACATACTTTATTTGTAATAAAAATCTGCAATAAATTTCTATATGTGAATATTGTCACCCTAAAATATAAATTGTTTATTTTAAACGATTTAACCTTTAAAATTTGTTACTTGGACTCGTAGAGACCGAAAATTGGATACCAATGATATCCAGAACCACTTCGATTTGATAATCACCGTGAACCTTTACGGTTTGGATTTCTAGAGTCCAACATGCTAAAATTTAATTAATTTAACTAATTTTTTATTTAGTAAGTATTTATACTTAGACAATATTATAATATCATCGGTTTTTCTATAAAAGTGTTCTAGGTCTTATAAGATGAAAACTCCTCGTGTTGTACGAGTTACCTTGAATTTTCAAGAACTTTTATAACTTAAGTATTTCAAATTTAGTGGGTTTTACTCATGCTGGTTTCCAGCCTGGCTCGGGTGTTACTTTATTGTAATGCTCGGGTCAGACCGAGTATTATAGAATTTCAGGTTGGACGCTTTTGGAGTTCAGGAGGCGAGCTGGATGGCAGAGACATATTGTATGTATTTGACTATATTCTATTGTGCATTGTGGGCAATATTTTCAGCATTTAGGATGAGTTATTATAACTATCCAGATTTTTTTGTGTTGATGATTGTACTCTGATGACTTGTATGTATATTAACAGTTACAGCTTTTCTTTGTATGAAATGCTTTTATTGTATATTATATTTTATTCCTCTGTCATTGTGAGATTCTATGCTGTCATTTCTATTTCTTATTTTAACCCTCTTTCTTAAACCCTATCAACCTGGTATTTCCAGCACTCGATTTCTCGGCACTCTATACAGTGAACGTATTAGTGTTTACTTTCGGGGGTCAAAAATCGACCGATCATTACAATACGCTATTATAGTATGGCGAAGATAGTGAGAGCATGTCATATAATACTTACTGGTTGCATCAAGTTACGAAAAGTATTTTCGTAAAACATACCAAACATTACTTATGAAATAATAACCGTTTTTCAGTGTTGACTGAAAAATAGCAATAGTCTTATTTCAAGATAAATTTTATGAATATTCATCATAAAATAAAACAATAATAGTGGTATTTATGATGCATCTGAAAATACAGAATTGTCTAAATTTGTTGTCATTTTGAAATTACGGACCGAGCCATAGTATGGAGAGACAATTCTTTGATTATATGATTATGAATCATATAGTACTAATGAATTATATCTCAGATAATTTAGGGCAAACTAGCCATTTAATGGGAACATAATAAGAGTTGATGAACTCTTCGGAATGATACATATAGATATATGCAATCATAAGTCTATTAATACCGAAACGGTTCCACGTACTTCATTTTATTCGCGGATGAGTTATCAATGACATGGACGTGTGCATTTGACATACATATATTATGTCTATGATAAGCTCATAGAGTATAAAATGAAAGTTAATAAAATATTATGTAACAGAAAATAGATTTTTTTCAATTTGATTGAGTATGTGAGTATATCAGAAAGAGATTCGAACATACCTAAAAATGAATAAAGATTAAATATCAAAAGTCACTTCTCCCTATGACACTATGATGCATTGAAAATGAGTAATCGAACTTTGCTAGACAAAATACGATTAATTATAGGTGAAGTTGAGTTAGATTCTTTCTATAAGGTTGTGTACTTAAGAGTTCTGCATAAGGTTAAATTAATTTCATATAATTAATATTTTATAAAATCATACAAGATTAGGGTTTATAAAAAACCCCAACATATCCTAAGCCAAGAAGTTGGCAGGTTGTGCAATTCAAAAGAATGTACATAATAATTTGAACATAAGTATTGTAGAATAAAACCAAATTAGTTTTATGTATAAGGCAATTCATAAAGTGTTGATGAATATCTATTCCGTTACACTGAGAAACAACTGTTGTTTCAAAATATACCAACTTCGTAGTAAGGAATTTCTTTTAGAAGCTATTGATACTAAAATGGATTTGGATACGATCTAAGGATGAAACTGACTATGAGAGATGAAACGAAATAAACCAAACTTAAATAAACACAACGCATTAAAATGTCTAAGAAATATTCTCACATATTAAAGAGAAACTATGAGTTTATCATTAATCCGAGAAAGAAAATCCTCAACTTTCAATCAAATCATTAAGAATATTGACTCCACGATATAGTATGATGCGCAAACCCAAAGTGGATTCCAAGTACGTTATCAAAAATATGACTTTTGTAGTTGTACCTAAAGGGATATGATCCACCGGCTGCGAATGTGTTGATAAGAGTAAATTATAAATTTCAATTGTTGATAAGAGTAACATCATAAATATCAATTGTTGAAATTTACAAAATAAATTCATTATTCAACATACTTAAGCTAATTTGAATTTACTCACAAACTTATTGCGTTGTATGACTTTTGTGTTTTAGTACATATGAGTTGAAATGGAAAATTCTAAATAACAAGTTAAAATAGACTATTTGCACATAACAACCAAATTATCCCGAAGTAAGTGGAAGTAATATCGAGTTTATGGGATTTTGGATATGATCCAAGAAACGATACGAAAGTATCATTCTCTAAGCATCAGAATTGAATAAATATTCTAGTAAAAATATCGAATAATTTGCAGTCAAAATGCATCGAAAGTGTGTGTCCATAAGAAAGGATCAATTAAAAGATACATAGATATTTCTAGACTATAAGTAAACAACATGTTGCTGGTTGTAATACTCGATATTGGATATGTAAATTATATCTTTTATATTGAGTATAAAGGATGTTGGGAATATGCCAAAATGATATGCAAAGACACCTAATTAAAATGTTTAATAAGAAACATGTAAGATGGATTCCTTCTGGCTAGCCGTAGGAATTATAATACAAGTTGTATTGTCTATAATATCGTAATTTGCTTACTTATTTGATAAATGAAGCTAATATTAAATCCAATTTTCAAAAACTAAATGGTAATTTAGAGTATTCTTGAGTACTTATGGAATAATAGAGAATTGTTTAAAGAAATAATGAACTCCTTATAAAGGATTATATGAACTCAAACTTTATGAGTGATATTGAGTATAACATGTCAATATTGAATTTATGTTCAAATCATAGTTAAGAAGATTTAAGTTGGATAAGTTTCAAAAAATGTTGTGGATGATACAACGAAAGGCATATTACATCACCTTAAATAGCGCCACAATAAAAGTAATATATAAATATAAATGCACGAATTTAAAACTGAACTGGGGGTAATTCCAAAGTATATACTACATGATTGTTATATAATAACAATGTAATGATAAGAACTCACTGGAAGTCAAGAAACATACTTCGAATAGTTCCATATGGTAAAGGTAGTTTGTTGGCTTCAATGAGAGTTGATTGACATAGTAGATAATTAAAACAACATAGCAGATCCATTCATGAATGGCCTAACTTGACACTTCTCATCAAAACGATTAAAGGGATGGGATTAAGATTATATAATTGGCCCTAAATGCAAGTGGGAGATTGATAGAGTTAGAGGTATCCCTTAGGGCCAATTACGTAATTCATTGCACATATCTTGCTTGATAATTAGTCTTTTCGAAATAAAAGGTGTTTTCTAGTCTACTATATAATTGATATACTGTGTTATATATTAATTAATTTATTTATTTAAAAGTATTTGACAGAAAAATTCATAATGATACATATTGTGATAGTAGTAATAATGCATTGCAACCATGAGTGATTCATCATAATAAAATAGACAAACCATTTTAAATATTCCTAGTCAAGGTGTATCGAGATTGAATATCAATACATCCATTTAGACTAGAGTGCATAACACTCTCCAATTGTTGGGAGGTGTATTACTCAAGGCTGCTAGGGGCACCAAGGGGTTCGTATTAATAGTTATCGGATAACTATGGAATGACTCACTCGATGGTTTTCTATTGGTTAATATAACAAAGTCAAACAGCCGATGTAATAGAATTATACAATTTGTTTGACTTGACAATACCGTTGATCTTCAATATGGAAGTTTCACTTTGATTATAGTTAAATCATAGCACGACGTCCATCGAACTACTATAGTTGGTTGAGTGGAAGCATTGGAACTGAAATACTATTCAAGTGAGGAATCGTCTTCTCAGTTATATGAGGTTACTATCACGGCCAATTGAAGTCAACACAAAGTCAAAGTCTATGACCATGATTCAGTTAATGAAAATTGTTATTATTGAACAAAGGACTTTGTATTTGGACTATAGAGTTGAATATGGTTGATATTGGAATTTTAACCATTACCAAATTCCATAAGTCCAAAGTGATATTGTTTTGATGAAGAGAATTGGCATATATAATTGTTTCTACTGGATAACGCTTAAATAAAGTAAAGTTGGATTTTACCGAAGCTAAGTAAGCGATAAATTTGGTCATAATATCACACCACCTACTACGTGATATATGAATGTTAATATTCAAATTTTTCGTTATTAATCATTGGCTGTATTTACACCTAAGAATCACACAACTGAAATGTTGAATACTCTTATTACCACACGATTTAATTAAATTATAATTGTTATAAATTAATTTAATTAGTATTTATGAAATATTAATTACAAAATTTTATTTGATATTTGTCGATCAACATTAAAAGTTTGTATACAATAGTTAAATACACTAATCGATATATTATATCAATACACATTTAAATCGAATTCAAATGTGTAATTTATTGAACATGCTTAAAGTTATATTGAGATATATGATGGTACCTATTGAGTGCGGCTATGATGGCATAGGGAGGCCGGCCATATGAGGGATAAGGAGGGATTTAATTTGAATTTAAGGAGATGAATAAGTAAGAGAGAAAGGTGGATCTATGCAATAACCCACACCTTAATGGGCCCAAATTTTGACTATATTGAAACCCAAGTCCATTAGGGTATGTATTATTAGTTTTGTTAACCTGTAATAAACGTTAGTGTATCAAAATGCGATCAACATAACTCACGGCAGAATAGAAAAATATAACAGAACATAAATGCTAACTGAGGCTGCTACCTTGGAGTCAATAGTATTCCTTGGATATCTAATTTCCTTGTTAGCGACGAGCATGAACAAGAATACTTCACTCTCTACCATTCCCGTCTTGCACCAATAGCTTGTCCCTCTAAGCCTATCATATGGGTTGTAATAAGAAGGGGAGTCAGAACAACATTCTGGTGACTGGAAAATTACACACTTTACCTATAACATTAGTTTATGTCGATTGATTTCCATTTAAGTGTTATCTCCATTATTTACTGCTAATCCATTTAATCCTAAGTGTCTGTACAATATGCCTAACCTCCTTCGAAGTATAACTATATATGTGTCTATATACATATATTTCCAAACATAAGCTCCCTAAAAATCCTAACCACTTAATACTTCTTGAATAGGTAGAAGGTAAACTCAACGACCATTTAATACCTTAATCTTTGGAGCAAGACCTCAAAATGAAACCGCTAGTCAAAAGGTCCTAACTACAGAGACCGATGACCCTTATATATGGCTTTATAATTTATAATTTAATTGTCATACAACTAACGCATTTTAAAGACTCATCTAAGGTTAACTAGCCCACCTCCAAATAAACAAATGTCTAACCAACTAATTTTGAGGTATGTGCTTATCCTATACAGACTCTACACTAGTAGAAAGAAAAATTCATCAGGGCATAACCCGAACCTTTGCTACCGACCGCTCGGGACTATTGGTGGTCGTTACCAATATGTTAGTCTACTGCAAAATACCAGTCTAACAAAAATACTTACATAACCCGCTGTTCTTCCTCAGTTAACATCCCGTTGAGACTAACCAAATATAAGTCAAGGAAAATACCCATTTCAGTTACTTAATACCTCTTAATGGAAATGAAGCCGACCTCGGTTTTTAAAAAGTACTAGGACATTTAATACATCAAATCTAGGGTGAACCCATATCCCTTTCTCACTGGTCCTATGGTTGGAGATGTCCCACATCAGTAATAAGTATGAACAATTGCTAGTAGCCTCTATGTGAAGGACGGACTTCTGTTATGTAACTTACTGACCTCGCATCCCAACTGACTAAACCAAACTAGCCATTATAGGCTTAAATGTTAGGTTGGGCCCATTAATTCATGCTTGTTCTAATAGTATAGTTAAGGCTATATGATTTCCTACTATGAAAATTATATTGCCTTCTGGCGTTTAATTATATCTTCCATGCTTATTTATTATACTCTATAAATGTCAGTTGTCCATAATAAATAGTCATTATTATTCTAATGACAATTTCGAACAACATTTTCTTATTCGTTCTAATTTAACCTATTCTTCCTATTCATTTCTCCATAAATGACGTAATAAATACTTTAACCAGTCCATTAACACATTTATGTCCCTATTTAATCCCTGTAACTACCTATTAACTACACATTTGCTACCCTATTAATTTTGGAGTTACTATATCTTTTCCATCTACACCTCCAAATTCTATAATTTAATACACCATAAATAACTAAAATGAATATCATCGTAAACATGCTATATACATATTTTTAGTTTTAATCGATAAGCACAGTTATACGTGTGTTTGTATTGTAATGTACCGCCTTTTCGATCCTCAGAAGTCGACATTAATACATCAATGGTATTCACGTGTCAAACATCCAAGCATCAGAAAGACAAATCATGAGGATGAAGGAAAAGAAAAGAAATGATAGAACAGAATCTCATAACATAATGAGTAATCTATAATATATCAATAAATTTTTACAAAGAAAACTTTTGAATTCATAATAAGAGTAACTAACCTATCGTCAAATTGGACAATTATAACAACCAGTCCTCACAATTGTAGATAACCACAATAAGAACAAACAATGGAAGATAAAAGAATATATGAAAGTATGTCTTGGAGGCATCCAACACGTATCTTGAAAGTTTAAAAGTGTCTAGCTAAATCTAAAAAATATGCCCAGGCTGACTCGAGCATTATAAAAAAATAATGCTCGGATCTGTCTAGTAAAACCAACATGAGAAACCAATCAAATGGATTCTTTATGTTTTATAGAACCTTTCAAATAAAGCCATCTCATAATATCAGGCCATAAATGAACACGAATGTTTTTTACCATACGATAACCGAACATTTTTATTTCAAAATCCAGGAATATTGTAATACTGTCTAAGGTTTGAAAATAAATATTGAATCATAGCCAAAATTGCTACAATAATTAAATTCCAGCATAATGGGTATATAACTAAATCCGTAAAGGTACGTATTGGAGATGGACTCCATATAAAGACAAGGCACCGGCGTACCACCTACCACAATACATCTCTAGGAAATATATCGAGGGCTTCGCATGAACCCGCTGACACAGGAGAGGCCTACCCCTTATTGGATAGCACCGATTATGTCATGACCGAGGTTGCTTTGCAACTTTTTCTGTTGAGCACTCATGCACAACCATTTCCATAAATATGTATATTTGTGTCTAGAAGGGTGATGACATAACCTAATGGGTGCAACCCACTAAGCCATGCTGTATATCCTTATTTTAGTCATTCTTGGTAAATAAGGCTTGAGGCTACGTTTTACCTTTTTAGCAAATCCCAATTGGAATGCTAACACTACCTCGAGGAAACAATGCAATGTTAACATTTGTCCATACAAGTAGTTCAAGATATAAACAAAACGAAGGCACTACTTTTACTACTTCCATTTTGGAATCACGCCCAAGATTAGTAGCAAGTAGCATTGCACTTCAAGAAGCTCTTTCTTCGGTCCTACCATCTTTGGGATGTCTACAATTCAAACGCTTGAGTTGGTTCGAAGCAGTTTTTAGATAATTCATACTTAACTGATCCCAGCCACTTCAAACTAACATTCGCAAGTTTTTGGTAAATTCAACTCCGGTTCTTTTAGGAAATATGCAGACAATACATAGGAGCGAGGATCACCCAATAACTGTTTAAGTGGATGGATCATATGTCTTAGGAGAACAAAACGATATTTATACGCATAGTACAACATCTTCGAAGATGATTATGCTGTATAACTCACATGTTTCTTCTAGGTATTTCTGGATTTATATCTTGGCCAAGATTTTAATGGTCAGTTATTTAACTATCAACTAAACAAACAATCAAACATAGATTCAATTTCCAATGGGATCCACTGAGCCTCTATAAATTAATATTTCCATAAATCAAATCACTTTTCAAAGTTTTGACTTAAAATACCTTTATAAGATATTTTTTTCAAACCCCTAAAGTCCTTTTATTACATAGAAAATATTTATATACTTATCTCACCGATATAAGGATATTCTAAACAATTATATTTTCGATACTTAGAAAATATCCATATACTTATCTTAACAGTACAAGTATATTAATAAAACTTGAGGGACATTTACTGTTTTCCAAAATCATATTTAAAAGGGCAAAAAAAATATTATTTGAAATATTTCTTAGTATAAATGTAACAACCTTGATTTTTAACGCCTATTATTGGGACGATTAACTGATTTTATTTATTAGAATATAATTTTTTATAAGTCGAATAGATGAGTTTTCTGATATTTAAAATATCTGAATCTATATATTGATTGAAACTATATTCAAATTCAAAATAAAACTGCTGGATATGACAAATTTTAGAGATATATGTATATAAACTCCACTTTTAAAAATTAAGATAGACCATATGTGTATTTACATATATATAAAATACACAAGCTTTATGGTATTAAATTTTTTTATATGTGAGTTTATATGTGGATATATGTTTATAAAATATTATATATGCAAAAAAATATGTATATATGAGTGTATAAAACTTTTTTTTTTTGAAAAGCAATGGGCTAAGGGAGCCCTGCCCACTTTATTAAGATGAATCATTTAAGAGTACAATCGCATACAAACTAAGAAATACATCACATAACAGAAGTAAAAATGAGACATGAAAGCCCAACTAGTATAAAAACTTATAGCCTTCCAATCCTTTTTCGAATTCTCCTATCTATAATATTAAACACTACTGGAGCAGTTTCTTCCTTCAACTCAAAGATTCTCCTATTTCTTTCCCTCCAAATTTCATAAACAAAAGCCTTCAGCATAATCATTATAACATCAGACTTTGGAGATTTCCACCGTGTGGCTTTGAAGATATTAAACCATTCTAATGAGCTTTTAACTAGTGTATGAAAATCACCATTAGTTAAGAGTCTACACCAGATCCCAAATGAATAAAAGCATTCAAAGAAAATATGAGTATTTGATTCCGGATGCCTATGACAAAAAACACAATCTTCATTGTTAATGATACCCATGCTTGCCAATTTCTGTTTTGAGTTAATAGCATTAGCCATGATTTTCCATAACATCAAATTTTCTTTTGCAGGAGAATTGACCTTCCATATTCTTGTGGCCCATGGAAAAATATCAGTTTGACTTAACAATGCTTCATAAACTAAGGAAACTTCATGTTTTTTCTTATTATTAGTCCATAAAACTTTAATGTCTGTAGAAGGAAGTGTCAGAGATTGAATATGATTCCATAGAGATCGGACTTGAAAAGAGCTACTATAAGGCAGGGAGATTGATCCATCAGTGATGAATGAAGAGATTCTGGTTTTAATTGGTATACCTGACTGCATGATCAAGGAGTGAGGAAGGTGCTGGACTAAAATCAAACCAGGTTTGGCCCAGGGAGAAGACCAAAACATAAGATCATTATCTACAGATGGATTGCATTGAATAAGTGGCAAGAAGGAAGGTCTTAATTTTAATATATTGCGCCAACTCCAGCTACATAGATTAGGAATTTCCATTAACCAGAAAGCCTTACCCTTGATGAGATTTTTAATAGTCCATTGTGTCCATAAGTCTTCAGATTTTGATAAAATCTTGTTAAAATAGATTGAAAAAGCAGCAGAATTCCATGTCTTAAGATTAATAATCCCCAGACCTCCATACTTCTTTGGTAATTGAATTTTGTTGAATGATATTGGCACCATTTTTTTTGAGAATGGATCACCATGCCAAAAGAAATGATTAAGAGCATTATTAATCATAGAAATGAGTTTACATGGAAGAGTAAAATGCCTCATCCAGTAATTTGTCATGGCAGATGCAACACTTTGTATAATGACCAATCTACCTGCCTGTGAAAGTTTAGTATTTGGCCAAATGGAAAGCTTACTTGTAATTTTTTCATATAATGGTAAACAATTAGTTTTTGAAATTCTGGCACAAATAAGAGGTAATCCAAGGTACTTTGCATTGTTCTTCAATTCTTTAAGGCCAGAGAACTTAATGATTTCTGCTTTCAACCTATCACTAAGCCCAGCAACTAGTATGTGAGATTTATTGAAGTTAATCTTTAACCCTGCAAGAGAATAGAAGTTATCCATTACCTCAATAATAGCAGAAATGTTTGGGAATGTTGGCTTAGTGAAGATAACAAGATCATCTGCAAAAAGTAAATGAGTGATAAGAGGTTCTTTGCACTTTGGATGTAGCTCTAATTTCTTGGATTTCACTAGATCAAGAAACATAGAGTTTAAGACTTCCATTACAATGATGAATAAAATTGCAGATATAGGATCTCCTTGCCGTACTCCTTGAGTACCTTTGAAGAAACCATTTGAACATCCATTTCTTAGAATGGAAAAATGAGGTGATGAAATACATGTATAAATCCAAGCAAGCATAGGTTTGGGAAAATTCATTCTTGATAGGATTGCTATAATAGAGCTCCATGATATAGAATCAAAGGCTTTTTGAATATCAAGCTTCAACATACATCTTGGTGAAATATTCTGTGATCCATAACCTCTTAAAAGTTCTTGTGTAAGCATTATATTGTCACTAATATTTCTATTAGGCACAAAAGCCACTTGATTTGCAGAAATAATAGAAGGCAGGATTGTTTGAAATCTATTTGCAATAACTTTGGATATGATCTTGTACATGACATTACAACAGGAGATTGGTCTAAAATCAGAAACGCAGTTAACATTTGGAGCTTTTGGAATAAGGGCTATATTAGTAGAATTGATACCAGTTGTTAGCTTATTGTGCGAGAAAAAATAAAGGACAACTTTGATAACATCATGCTTTATAATTTTCCAAGAGTGTTGATAAAAGAAAACATTATAACCATCAGGACCCCCACTACTATCAGCTTTTAATTTGAAAACTGCAGCTTTTATTTCCTCAGGCTGTATTTCACTTATCAAATCCCATGCTTGATTATCACTCAGGTAAGGTAGCTGCATAGAGAATAAGCGAGAAAGATTTGGAATCATAGGGGATGGGTTACCAAGAAAATAAGAGAAATAGTCAATGAAGGCTTTAGATATTGAATCATCACTATCTTGAATAATTCCATTCATATCAGTAATACTCATGATTATTTCTTTGCTCTTTTTGATCTTGATCAAGTTATGGTAGTATTTAGTGTTCCTGTCTCCCTGCTTTTCAACAATCTCATGCAGTCTTTCTTTCATCATTAAAGCTTCAAATTCCAAAGCTTCAACTAAGTTTTTTGATAAGGCTGCTTCTTGAAGAGCTAAAGAAGTATTTAAAGGATCATCATGAAGCTGTTGTTGAATATTAACTAATTTCTCCCTTATACCATTTGAAACATATATCCATCTCCAAAATTCTCCTTAGCCCAATTCCTGAGCTTTAACTTTAATCTTTGCAGTTTTGTTTTAAAAATATGAAGAGGATTTCCATAAATTTCCTCCTGCCAAACCTGCATAACAATATTGAGAAAACATTTATGTTTAGTCCATGTTTTGAAAAATTTGAATGATGGGTTTCTATTAGGAGTATTATCCCCCCAAGATACAATGAATGGAGAATGGTCTGAAACAGTGGGTTCTAAGAATTTGCAAAAAAGATTAGGCCAAAGATTAATGGAGTGAATATTGTGGAAAGCATGATCAAGCTTGCAAAAGGTTCTAGGGCCATGCTTGCTCTTATTATTCCATATGAACACAGCTCCAAATGATGGAATATGACAGAGGGAAGAATTGATAAGAAATTGGTTAAGGGGAGTTATGTCTTTAATAGAGAGAGGATTTCCACCAATTTTCTGATCTGAAGAGAACATACAGTTAAAATCACCGAGAACAATCCATGGCAAAGAAGGGTGAGAATAGGAAGATAGATTAGATAGAAAAGATATTCTTTTTTCAAGGTTATTTTGAGCATAGACTGAGGTAAGAAGAAATGAAGTGTTAGAAGAAAGAGAACCAACATTAAAATGAATGAACTGATCATCCTCCTTCAATTTTGTTAGTTTAAAAACATGTGGATTCCATAAAACCAGTAATCTTCCATATGGGGCACTTTGAAGATTGTCTTCATATTTCCATTCAGGTGCAATATTATTACAAGCCAAAACAGATTTCTCCTTATTTAATTTAGTTTCACTAATGATAAGCAATTGAATTTTTTGATTTTTAATAAAATGCTTCACTTCAGCTTGTTTAGAAGGTAGATGACCTCCCCTGATATTCCAATATGCTATGTTGTTGTTTGGCATCATAAATGTTTAGGAGAAATAAGATTAGTTGGATGTTTCCTTGTATGTCTAATGCTACTAGATGAGGCTTCCTTGAATGATAAGTCTCTTGATTATTTCTTGGAAAAATATCATCAATACTATAATTATTCCCATTGTTAAGATCCTCTGAAATTTCATGAAAGGAGACTTTCTTTTTCCCTTTTCTTCCTTTTTTATTAGATGCATTTTGATCATTTGAATTATCCCTTGAATTGCAAGGAGGGGGTAGAATCAGATGGCTAGGAGGTAAAATATTGATATAAGGTGAGGTTTGCTCTGGAACAAAGGTAACTGATTTTTTAAGAGTATCTTTATTAATATCAGAACCATTATCCAAACTTTTAGCATGTACAACAAAAACATGCCCATTATCTTCAACTGTATTATACTTCTCAGAAGAAACTGAATCACACACACTAACATCAATAACATGGAAACTCTCAGAAGCAGAAGAAGCTTGCACACTAATATCAACTGTATTATGCTTCTCAGAAGAAACTGACACTTGCACACTATCATTAATAGTATTACAATTCTCAGAAACAATAGAAGAATGCACACTATTATCAGCTGTGTTATGATTAGCAGAAAAAGCAAAAACATGCACACTATCATCAACAATATTACAATTCTCAGAATCAACAGAAGTATGCACATTATCAAATTGGATTGTAGACTCTTTGTTGATAATTCTTTCATCTAGGTCAGATAAGACAAGAAAGGCATTTGATGTTTGAATACTTTCCTTAATACCCACCTCATTAGAAATTAATTCAGAAATCTTATTTCCATCATTTGTAATTACTTCCTTATGAATATACTGATCAAGACTTTCATTCAGTACTCCATTACTATCTAGTTTATCATCCGCTTTAGAAACCAAATTATTGACTATAATTTGTTCCTTTTGCTTCCTTTTCTACACTTTAGAGGATTTCAACTTGAAATTCCCAGTATTGCTAGATAATTGAACCTTTCCTCCATTATTAGTTTGTTCCAAGTATTCTCTGTTAACCACAGCATCATAACCAGATTGAAAATTATTCCCATTAATTTTACTGTTTCCTGAACAGTATAAAGTTTCATGTCCAAACACTTTACATTTACTACAAATTTTTGGTCTCCAATCATATTCAACTTTAACATAAGGACAGCATTCACCTAAACCATCAATAGGAATGAAATCAGGTAATTCTTGATCTGGGGATACTTCAATTAAAGCTTTGGCATACTTGAATCTAGTTAGTCACTTGAATCTAGTTAGTCTTTCAGTACTTTCATCAAGACAAATAAGTTTTCCTACATGACATGCTAACCAGTTTATACCAATTAAGGTCCAAACAATTAAAGGTATCCAAAAAAAATGAACCCAAACCGGAACCTTTTTAATGGATTCTTGGAAGTACCCGAAAGATGGATCCCATGTAGAGATTATGAACATTTTATCTTTGATGAAAATTGGATCAGATTGCAAAATTTTCATCCTATCTTGATCATTTGAAAAATTGAAAAAGAAATTCTCATTGTCGGATTTGATGTCAACTTCTCCTTTCAGCTTCCAGATGCTTCTTAAATGTTTTGTAACCGTCAGATATGATAGAGGGCCATCCAAGAAAAACCCAACAAGATGATTACTCCAAAATTTCAAACCTTCATTTTTAACTTCTTCAGGAAGAGAATTAGGAACACCATTTTTCAAGATATCAAAATGTCTAGGAACAAAAGAACCTGCATTTCTAGGTTTCTTCTTGAATAACGAAGACCATTTTAACATAGAATCAGAAGAAGAAGCAGGATAAACCTGATTAACATCCAAATCAGAGGTTGTAGTATTATTCAAAGGTGGAAAATGCTTATACAAAACAGAAGAAGAATGATTTCCTAAATCCAAGCATATATTTAAACCTGACAAAGAAGGAGGAGAAATCAAGGAGCAAGAAGGAGAAAAAGAAGGAACAGGGAGATGAGGGGAAGGAGCGGGTGGGATCGAAAGTGAAAGATTTGGAGGTTGGAACAGAGGGGAAGGAGAAGGTGGGATCGAAGGTGAAAGAGTTGGAGGTTGGATCGAAGGGGAAGGAGAAGGGGGATGAGAGATCAGGGAAGGAGGAGGGAAATCCGCCATTATTCAAACTTCATTCATTCTTTTAGGATAATTGATGTTCAAGTTTTAAAACTTCATAATGAAAAAGTATCAATCTTATGGATATATGTGTATATGCTTATATTAAATAGTGAACATGTAAGTGTATATAAACACGTGTGTATTTAAAGGTATATAAAAATATGTAAGAATAAATATACATATATATAAATAAATAAAATAAATACATTGTAAATGGCTATTTATGCTTGTATGTAAATTAGTGTTCAAGTTTTAGCATATATAGGTGTTAGTAAACAAGTGCATTTACATATGGTCAAAAATAATCTATCTGCATATATATATATATATATATATATATATATATATATATATATATATATATATATATATATAAATTATATATATATACAAGGAAACATCATGGTGATAAAATATCTAGTCAAGCATGTAATCAAGTCATATATATCAAATCCATGAAATAAATCAAATCAAGCGTAAAATCAAATCACTTAAATAAAAAAATCAAACCAGCCCGTTGATCAAATCACCAAAAAGGAAAAAAATCTTGAAAAATTGAAAAGCCTGTACAAGAAGCCTCAACCACCCTACAGTATGTACCTCCAGCCCACCGTAGAATTTACGATATTTACCTTTCATTCTTATATATATACGTTTGTGTATGTGTATTTATGTGTGCGGGGTCGGGTTGTTCTTATTCATTCTAAAAAAAGAGGACCCGTCAATTTAACTAAAGGAAGAAGAAAAAGCCTGAAGGAAAAGTAAACAGATTTTGTTCCCCTCTGTTTAAAAACCGTGAGTAAAACCTTTACCACTGGTTAACTTCTTATACAAACATACATAGATATAAACATAAATATATATATATATATATATATATATATATATATAACTATGATCTTGCTGAAAACTTGTTTTGCTAATTATACATGTGTGTGTTGTGAATATATATATATATATATATATATATATATATATATATATATATATATATATATGATATGGTCAGTTAAGCTTAAATAAAACACCATACCCCTCTTCGATGTCCATGATTGGTTAGAAACAGCTATGCCTTAACTTCGAAATTCAATACCTCAACAACCGTTCAGTTTTGAAACTTGATTTCAAAACAAATGTAGTTCGTTTTAGAGTGTAGGTTATTTTAAAAATTATTTCATTAAATTTCATCACGTGTAGGAGAAGAATGAATACGTTGTAGTTAATGTGCCACAACTTTGGGTCAAATTCAAATATCAAATTTCAACAAATAGATTATATGTTTAGAATCTTTAGTGAAAATTAGTATTTTTAAGATAAGTTTGGTGATTTTTAGTTGAGGGTGGAGTGAGACATGCAGTGCTGAACGGATTTGGGTCTTAGGGCAAATTCCAGTGATGCTTTTGATTTTGTAGCCATGGGTTTGGCATGGAGGAGGCTAGGGTGATGGGAGGTCCATCAAAAATAGTACGATGATTTTTAGGCGTCGGGGTGGGCGGTCATGGGTGAAGTTGGGTTTAGGGTGTTGTTTGGTTTGGTCTAGAGTTTGAGACAAATGCGATCTCGTGAGGCAACTGGGAAGGTACGGTCCAGGGGAGATTGGAAGAGAGTGTGATGGTGAAGCTCTGGAAATTTTTTGGGAGGAGGATGAGGTCAGAGGCACCGTGACGAGGTAGTTAAAGGGGCAGTGTTTCATCTTGTTCGTGGTCTAAGGTTTCATTTTAAATTGTGAAGGCTAAGCCACGATTTTTGGGTGATAAATCGAGTTGAGATGGTTGAGGCGACTCGTGTAGGAGGTCGACGACAATGTTCGATCGTCGGAGTGCACGTGCACGTGCACACGTTCGTGCACGATGTAAGTTTCGAGTGGAGGAATGTGAATGGGGAGGGAAAGGAGAGGATCATGAAAAAAGGGGAGAAGAAATGTTGATTTGGGTTTGGGTCATGTTGTTTGATGTGGTTTGGGCTTTGTTGTTTTTTTTTAAAAAGAAGAAGAAGGGTGATTTAACATATATATTGTCAATAACCTTTTTAAAACTTTAACAACATGTTTCTCTTGTAATTTAAAAACAAAATGACATGAATTTGTTTGCATTTGCGGTTCTATCACCTAGTAAAATAAACTGAAATTAACTTGGTAAATTTTTTGTAATATAAAATTTATTTATTTATAATAGTTAAAGTGAGTTAATATTTAAAGCCTAAATTGATTAATCTTATGATTAATAAATAAATTAGTTATTAAATGGGTTGTTGATTTTAATTCATTGAAAATAAATTGTTTTTTATAATTTCTTTAATTTATAAGCAATTTGGGTTAATGATATAAATGGATTCGGTAAATTAAAGAATCAAATCCTGATTTGAATTGTTCAATATTAATTATTAACCGTTAATGGTTCATGCTTTGGATTATTGCTCTTGAGTATTCTTTTAATTGTTCTTGTCCGTGCCATTAAGTGGCCAAACAAGATAAATAGTTAAAACAAAACGTTGATACGTTTTATTCAAATAAACATATGCAACAAATTTCATATGTGAATATTATCACTCTGAATATAAATTGTTTATTTTAAACAACTTGGCCTTTTAAAATTTAACGTTTTCAGTTCGAAGAGACCAGGATCGGATATTAGTGTTTTTCGGAACCACTTTGATTTAATAATCATTACGAACCTTTACGGGTTTGATCATAAAGTTTAATATGCTGGAATTGGATTAATTTAACAAATTCGACTATTTTAAATAATTATTGTACTTAGAAACTAATATAATATCACTAGGTTTTCTGAAAAAGTGTTTTGGTTATCGTAAGATAAAAAACGCCGTGTTGTACGAGTTACCTTTGTTTTTTGAAGAATTTTTATAACTTAATATTTCAAATTAAGTGTGTTTACTCACACTGGTTTCCAGCGTGACTCGGGTGTTACTTTATTGTAATGCTCGGGTCAGACCAAGTATTACAGAATCCAGGTTAGGGTGCTTTGGAGCTCAGGAGGCGAGTTGGATGGTAGAGACGTATTGCACGTATTTGATTAAATCCCACTATGTATTGTACGGTATATTCAGCATTTAGGAACAAGTTAATATAACTGTCTAAATTTACATGTTGGTGACCGTACTCTGATAACTTATATATATATTAACAGTTCTAGTTTTCCTTTTGTATAAAATACTGTTATTTTATATTATATTTTGTTTCGCTATGATTGTGAGATTCTGTGTTGTTATTTCTGTTCCTTTTTCTATCTCTTTTATTCTTAAACCCTAACAACCTAGTATTTCCAGCACTCGATTGCTTGGCACTCTACAGTGAATGTATTAGTGTCGATTTTTAGGGTTGAAAATCGTCCAGTCTTTACACGTGGTATCGAAGCTGAAGGTTAAGCGAAAACCTTGGCTCTGATGGGAAGTACTCGTTAGAGATAGGGTCAGTAGCACCCTAGAATGAGTTTAGTGTATTATATATGAGGGCACCCTTGTTATTTTCCTATATACTGGTTTTAAAAACGATTTTTAAATAATTGTTATATAAGATTATAATTTGATATATAAAGAAATAATTTTTAAAAAATTATTATAGTGCATTTAGGTGATTAGTTGTTATTATTATAATCAAATAAGATTATAAAATTCAAGTGTTTATATGTATATAAATTTGGGTAAGAATGAATTACACAATTGGGTTAAGCTAAAAATAGACTTAAGCTAGAATTTAAATCCTGGAAATTTCGGAAGAGTTTTTTAAAGTGTTTTAAAATGAAATAAATTTACCCTGATTATATTTTATACATAGAAATAATGTTTTAGGAAATTATTATGGAATATATGGTATGTTTGGTTTCTAGGTATGATAATATAAATTACTGTCATAAATTGGTTGTTGTGTCTTAATAATGGATGTTTATTATAGAATAAACAATGATAAAACAGTGTGAAATGTTTTAGGAAGTGAAATTACATAAGCATAAGTTATAGATGCACATTATAAATTAAAATGGATCTAAATTGTGAGGTTTTGAATCTAAGTCCTGGAAAATTTTGAAATTTGTTTCAAAGTGTTTAAGGAGATAATAAGTATTATTATTTAGAATATATTTTATATAGAAAAATTCATTTTAAAAACCATAGTTGTTTTGAAAATTCCAAAGGGATTGTTTTGGATAAAAACCAAAGTTGGTTAAAATTTAAAGGTGTGATTTTTTGGAGGAAGACGGGTGTGTAGCATGGCACTACACAACGGGTTACTAAATAATTATATATATATAATGGCCGGTCAACACGCCTGGCCGGTGGCGATACATGCTAACGTAAAGATCACCAAAGCCATACAACAAAGAATTAAAGGGAAATTTCCAACGACAAGTAGCATAAGCAAATATACACGAAAGATAAAGAAACTAGCCAAAAAAGAGAAGAAGCTACACAAGGTGCCAACAGCTGCAGATGACTGACTAAGCTAGGGTTGAGGTGGGAACGCCGAGCTGCTCCCCACCGATTTGGTATGAGAAGAACCACCTTGCGGAATTCGGAGTCTGAAAGGGGCCGAGTGACTGCGACCTGAAATAGAGGTGAATAAATTAATAATACGACGACAAACTCCTTCAAACCGAGATCTCAGTTTGCTTAACACCAGAGCATTGCGTTCCTTCCATAGGTACTAATAGAATAGTGCAATAAGTAAATCTAGAGGGCGGTTTGGGGGGTTATGCTGCCAGTGTTTAAAAATAATGGGCGGGTCCGGGATGTGACCGAGAAGGTAAGCACAAGTTGTGGCCCAAATCGAGAAAGCGAAGTCACAATCCCGAAATAGATGAGTGGTATCTTCTACATGATCGGAGCAAAAGACGCAAGATGGATCGACCTGATACTGGAGACGGAGGAGCCTCGATTTGGTGTTGATTCTATCGTGAGTAAGACACCACTGAAAGAAGGCTATGCGGGGCGGAATAGGGCGCTTCCAGATTCTGGGGAAGGAAAAGAGACGGCCAGGATAAAGGAGATAGGAGTAGCATAAAGCAACAGTGAAGCCCTTATCTGGCGCAAGAGCCCAGATAACACGATCTGGACAGGAGGTGAGGTGAAGAGAGAGAAGCAGGTTAGAAGCGGAGATAAGGTCGGAAAAAGCATCGAAGTCGAGGAGGGCTGGGGGACAGAGGAATTCTGGACCAAAGCTGACACAGTCTCTGACCGAAATCAAGGGGGAATGAGAAAGGAGAAGAGATGATTTGTTATGTAAATGGTATATATGTATGTGTGTGTGTGTGTATATATATATATGATTTCAAAGTTGATTTGAAATAAATACTAGTGTTTGAATTCTGGAATCCTCCTTGAAATCAGAAGTATAACCCAAAGAAAAATAGGTTTTTGAACTTATAAGTGGGAAGTGATATTAATAAGAATTGGATTTGGATTGTAAAATTTAAATTGAGTAAGTTTAAATGGATTGAACGAATTGGGAATTTAACTCAGGCCAAGTTAAATAAGTTCTGAACTTATAACCTAAAATTGGAAATTTCAAAGGGTGAAATTAAATTTAACTTATGGAAATCAAATAGATTAAATTGTAAAAGAAAAGGTATAGATTTGATAAGAGGTGCTAAAGAAGTTATGTATGAATAATTTCAAACAGCTTTTGAAATAAAACGGGGTTTGAATTCTGGAAATTAAAATGAACCAGATTATCAAATTAGTGGATTGAATAATAAAAATGACCGAGAACAAATAAAAGTATAATTGGAAATAAGAATAAAGCTAAAATTTCAACTAATTGAGATTTTAATTATAGGTTAGGAAGTCCTACTAGAATCTAGTTCAAGTGTAAGAGATGGCAAAAGGAGAAAGATGGAAGGCAAGGCGTAGGGAGCGGGGAGCAGATGCACGTAAGGCATGGGAAGAAGCAATAATGGAATATGAGAAACGGGTTTGGGAAAGGGCCGGACCAGGTCCTTATGATCACGTCATATGTTATAAATGTCACAATAAAGGACATTACACAACTAAGTGCAGTAAACTTAGGAAGGAAAAGAATGAAAAGTCAAACGGTTTCACTCTGAGATTTTATGCTTTAAGTGTCAAAAGAAAGGACATTTTCTAAACCATTGCCATAATGTGAGGAAGATAATACATGAACCCATAGTACCAGTCAACGGATCAACCATTTACTACCATTGTAAAATGACGGGACACATCGCTAGGGATTGCCCCAAGAGATGGAAGAAAGAGAAAGTTGTGGAACTCCCCGAACTCTCCATGGGAGGTGTGAAAATTACGCAGGAAAATAGGAGTGTAAAATTCTTTTGTGGCAAATGCAATAAGTGGGGCCACCCTATTACGGATTGCATGGATAGGTTTGGCAAGTTGATCGGAAGTCCTTAAGGAAGTTATTATGAAGGATGCCAGGGCTCTGTTCTTTCCAAAACCCTTAGGCAGTTGTTAAGGCATCTAGATTTATGAGCGTTTATAAGACATTTTTATATGGATAAATGGATGTAATGTTTGAACTCATTAGTGTGTAGTCTATCGAATTTGTTGAATATTTTTGTGGAAATACGATCTAATATAAAATAACCTTTAATAATGGTTTGAATGAAAATTTATAATTACTAATTACTAATGTGGAAATTGAAATTAATTTGAATTGGGAGATTGGGAATTGAATTAGTTTGACCTTGAAACTATTTTCAAATAAATTATTTTAGTATGAACTTTTTTTAATCTATCTTCTTGAATATTCAAATTATTTTGGATTTTACAAGCTACATACTATATAAACCATTCTTTTTAAAACCCAAACTATCTTATATTAACTATTTAACCATTTTACAACTATTCAAGCTATTTTCTAAATTCAGACTGGTCAAAGTGGAAATTGTTTATATTTAAATCATGGATTTAAATACGAATTGGGACAAAATTAAGGTTATAACCCAAATGGAAACTCGAAGCAATTTGAATTGGAACCGAAATCGGGATAATAAGGCAAAAATGATTTTGAGGTGAAATAGTACATTTTGAGTAAATATGATGACTTAAAGATGAAGATCTAATAGTTACTATAACTGAAACTTACTTTATAAGAAGTAAGAAATGTTACAAATAACTTTGTAAGGTAATCAAACTTGGAAATTTTGATTTAGCACTAATGAAATTATATATGTTAGTTATATATTCAAACTCCCTTATTGAATTTTTAACCGAAAAGAAATGATCTCTGAAAGATATTTGAAATACTAAATGGAGTTTATATTAGTATGAAGCGGACTCATAAAATTATTGATCTGAAGTTATTCGACTTTGAAAGGAATGATCTTACATGTATATGAGAATGAAATGGAAATAATTTTGGGACCCATTGATTTTAAAAGACTTTTGATTTTGGCAAAATGTCAACTTTGAAAATTGGGTAAATCAAATTTGAAAACTATCGATTTTGAAGATATCGATTTTATATAGATAAAGTTTATATGTGATACATATAAAGAATATGATTTGAAAGGTACTATATGTGAATATAGTATGATATGTTTTGAAACAGAAGTATGAAAAGGCACCGCCATGAAAGTCGACACTTAGAGTAGGAGATCCACTAGGTGGTTCTGCCTAGGAATCCATAGGGTGGGTTTCAATGAGAATTGGGATCCTAGAGGATGTCTGGACAAAACTCATGAGTTCCTGGTGATTATTTGTTGGACAACGTAAGTCGAGGGGTGCTGATTTCTACAGTTACATTAGATTCTGCTATGATAGCAACGTAACCTTTGTGCAACTGCGATCTATCGTTGTTCTATAGCGTAATTCGGGTGGTAGTGATTGCCTACAATCTACATTTGATTTCACTGGGATAGCGACGTAACATCGGTAGATTGCGATCTATGTGGTATCGTTCCACCGCGTAATTCGGGAGGCAACGATTGCCTATAGTCTACGTTGGATTTCACTGGAATAGTGACGCAACCTTTGTGTAGTCCACGATCTATGTGGTAAAGTTTCGTTTGGTAGTGTAGTTCGAGGGGTAGAGATTTCATATAGACTACTTACGGTTTTTCTGTGATAGCAACGCAACCTTTGTGTAGCTGCGGACTATGGTGTTTCCATGGCGTAAGTTAAGGGGTATTGACGCCTACAGTTTTCTTGTGGTTTCGCCGAGATGGCGACGCAATCATCAGGTTAACCGTGATCCATGGTGGGAAAGGGGGGTGATACTTTCCATAGCATTTTTGAAAAGGATTTTTTATGTATTTTCACTAGGTGTTGAAATGGGTTAACTAAGTAATTACAGATTTACAATCCTACGCCTGACCAACGTATGACTAAATTTCTGTAAGAATAGGGGTAGACGTGTTAAGATATCGAGTTATGAAAAATGTTTTAATGTAAAATTAGATGGGTAATACTATGTAATTTAAAATGTATATGTTTTAAATTGTATAGTAAAATAGTAAGAGTTCAAAACGTTAAAAGATGATAGATTTAGTAATATACATCAAAATTAAAATTCTCGCTTCGTTCCTTTTCGAGGACGAAAATTCTAAGGGGGAAGGAATGTAACAACCAGACTTTTGACACCTGTTATTGGAATGATTAACTGATTTTAATTAGGGGTTTTTAGGCTCAAGGAAAAAGTTAGATAAAAATTTAGTCTTCAGGGACAAGAAGTTTGATTTTTAGGTTGAAGGACAATTTTTAGTGTAATTCACAGAATGATAGTTGTAACTATCATTCTCAGTTTACACTAAAATGTGTCCTTCAAACTAAAACGCAAACTTGCTGTCCCTGAGACTAAATTTTTTTGCAACTTCTTCCTTGTACCTAATTAACTGTTTTAATTATTGGAATATAAATTTTTATAAGTCGAATAGATGAGTTTTCCGATAGTCAAAATATATGAATCTGTATATTGATTGAAACTATATTCGAATTAAAGATAAAACTGCTGGATATGATAAATTTTAGAGATATATGTATATAAACTCCACTTTTAAAAATTAAGATAGAATACCTATATGTGTGTGTATATATATAAAATACACAAGCTTTACGATATTAAAAAAATTTATATGTGAATATATGTTTATAAGAATATTATATATGTATACATGAGTGTATAAAATTTCATAATGGAAAAATTCAAACTTATGGATATTTCTATATATGCTTATATTAAACAGTGAACATGTAAATGTATATAAACATGTGTGTATTTAAAGGTATATAAAAATGTGAAAGAATAAATATACATATATATAAATAAATAAAAATGCATTGTAAATGGCTATTTATGCTTGTATGTAAATATAGTGTTCAAGTTTTAGCATATATAGGTGTTAGCAAACAAATGCATTTACATATGGCCAAAACAAATCTATCTACGTATATATATATATATATATATATATATCTATGCATGGAAACATCATGATGATAAAATATCTAGTCAAGCATGTAATTAAGTCATATAATATCAAGTCCATGAAATAAATCAAATCAAGCCTAAAATCAAATCACTTAAATAAATAAATAAATCAAATCAACCCTTTGATCAAATCACCAAAAAGAAAAAAATATAAAGAAAAATCTTGAAAATTTGAAAAGCCTGCATATGATGCCTTAGCCGCCCTATAGTATGTACCTCTGGCCCACCCAAGCATTTGCGATGCACACCTTTCATTCTTATATATATGTGGCCGGGTGGTTCTTGTTCATTCTAAAAAAAGGACCGGTCAATTTAATTAAAGGAAGAAGAAAAGGTCTGAAGAAAAAATAAACAGCAGTTGCTCCCCTCTGTTTAAAAACTGTGAGTAAAACCTTTTCCACTGGTTAAGTTTTTATGCATATATATATATATATATATATATATAATCTTGCTGAAAACTTGTTTTACTAATTATACATGTGTGTGTTGTGAATATATATGCACACACACACATACACATATGATATGGTCAGTTAAGCTTAAATAAAATACCGTACTCCTCTTCTATGTCCATGATTGGGTTAGAAACAACTATGCCTTCACTTCGAAATTCAATACCTCAACAACCGTCCAGTTTTGATACTTGATTTCAAGACAAATGTAGTCTGTTTTAGAGTGTAGATTATTTTAAAAATTATTCATTAAGTTTCATCACGTATAGGAGAAGAATGAAGATGTTATAGTTAAAGTTCCTCAACTTTGGGTCAAATTCGAATATTAAATTTCAAAAAATGGATCATATGTTTTGAATCGTTAGTGAAAATTAGTATTTTTAAGATAAGTTTGGTGATTTTTAGTTGAGTGTGGAGTGAGACATGCAGAGTTTAATGGATTTGGGTCTTGGGGCAAATTCCAGCGATGCGTTTGATTTCGTGGCCACGGGTTTGGCATGGATGAGGCTCGGGTGGTGGGAGGTCCATGAAAAATAGTTCGATGATTTTTGGGCGCTCGGGGTGGCCGGTCATAGGTGAAGTACGGTTTAGGGTGTTGTTTGGTTTGGTCTCGAGTTTGAGGCAAATGTGATGTTGTGGGGAAACTGGGAAGGTGTGGTCCAGGGGAGATTGGAAGAGAATATGACGGCGAAGCTCTGGAAATTTTTTAGGAGGAGAATGAGGTTGGAGGCGCGATGACGAGGTGGTTAAAGGGGCAGTGTTTCATCCAGTTCGTGGTCGAAGGGTTCGTTTTAAATTGTGAAGGCTAAGCCATAATTTTTGGGTGATCGATCGAGTTGAGGTGGTTGAGGCGACTCTTGTAGCAGGTTGGCGGCAAATTTCGATCACCGTAGTGCACATGCATGTGCACACATTCGTGCACGATGCCAGTTTCGAGTGGAAGAATGAATGGGGAGGCAAAAGAGAGGATCATGAAAAAAGGGGGAGAAGAAATGTTGCTTTGGGTTTGGGTCATGTTGTTTGTTGTGGGCTAGGATTTGTTGTTTTTTTTAAAAGAAAAAGAAGGGTGATTTAACATGTATATTGTCAATAACCTTTTTAAAACTTTAACAGCATATTTCCCTTGTAATTTAAAAACCAATTGATACGAAATTTTTTGCGTTTGCGATTCTGTCACCTGGTAAAATAAACTGAAATTAATTTGGTAAATTTTCTGTAGTTTAAAATTTAGTTATTTATAATAATTAAAGTGAGTTAATACTTAAAGTCTAAATTGATTAATCTATGATTAATAAATAAATTATTTATTAAATAGGTTGTTGATTTTAATCAATTGAAAATAAATTATTTTCATAATTTCTTTAATTTTTAAGCAATTTAGATTAATGATATAAATGGATTCACTAAATTAAAGAATCAAATCCTGATTTGAATTGTTTAATATTAATTATTAACTGCTAATTTGGTTAATGGTTCATGCTGTGGATTATTGCTCTTGAGTATTCTTTTAATTGCTCTTGTCTGTGCCATCAAGTGGCCAGACAAGTTAAAATAGTTAAAACAAAACATTGATACGTTTTATTCGAATAAACGTATGTAACAAATTTCATATGTGAATATTGTCACTCTGAATATAAATTGTTTATTATAAACAATTTGGCCTTTTAAAATTTAATGTTTTCAGTTCGAAGAGACCGGGATCAAATATCAATGTCATTTGGAACCACTTCGATTTAATAATCATTACGAACCTTTACAGGTTTGATTATAAAGTTTGATATGCTGGAATTGGATTAATTTAACAAATTCGACTATTTTAAATAATTATTGTACTTAGAAACTATTATAATATCACTAGATTTCTAAAAAAGTGTTTTGGTTACCGTAAGATAAAAACTCATCATGTTGTACGAGTTACCTTGGTTTTTCAAAGAATTTTTATAGCTTAATATTCCAAATTAAGTATGTATACTCACGCTGGTTTCCAGCCTGACTCGAGTGTTACTTTATTGTAATGCTCGGGTATGGCCGAGTATTATAGACTT
Organism: Allium cepa; assembly: GCA_030765085.1. Classification (NCBI taxonomy): domain Eukaryota; kingdom Viridiplantae; phylum Streptophyta; class Magnoliopsida; order Asparagales; family Amaryllidaceae; genus Allium; species Allium cepa. Next base: position 230,525,133 of record CM060938.1, read on the forward strand.
CAGGTTAGGATTCTTTGGAGCTCAAGAGACGAGCTGGATGGTAGAGACGTATTGCACATATTTGATTATATCCTATGTGTATTGTATGTTGTATATTCAGAATTTAGGGACAAGTTAATATAACTGTCCCGATTTACACGTTGATGATTGCACTCTGATAACTTGTATGTATATTAACAGTTACAATTTTCCTTTTGTATAAAATGTTGTTATTGTATATTATATTTTGTTCTGCTGTGACTGTGAGATTCTGTGCTGTTATTTCTGTTTCTTTTTCTATCTCTTTTCCTCTTGAACCCTAACAACTTGATATTTCCGGCACTCGATTGCTCGATACTTTATACAGTGAACATATTAGTGTTGATTTTCGAGGTCGAAAATCGCCTGGTCGTTGCAATAAACCCAACCATTATCCTTCGATTTAAGTATGGAAGAGTGTATCCATACAACCATAAGTAAGAAGGATAAATAGACAAAATAAATCTCATTCCTTTATAAAATTCCATTTTTATAACCCATTTGATATTTACAAATAGTTTTATGAATTTTAAAAATAATTTATAGAACTTCTTTTTATAAATCTATAAAATGATTTGTAAAAGCCCTTTTCTATTTTATAAAACTTTTTTGTAAATCTTCCTTTAAAACACCTTTATAAATTCTTTTATACCGTATCATTTACCAAAATATCATTTGAAAATCTCTTTAAAATAAATCCTTTGATTAAGTAAAATCTTTTTCATAAATAGATTATCATTTATAAATTCCTTTGTTCAATTAATTAAAATAAGTTTAAATCCTTTAAACGTCATAATTGAATAATTAATTAACTGTAAAACCTCATTAATAAAGTAATTAATTAACTAACTTTATAGCATTATTTATAAATAATTCCTTAAGTTAATATTGGACTGACGTTAATTTAAATCCATGACTTCACAAATTCGGGAAGAAACTAAGTGACCACAATAATACCAAATCAAGTTACTATTTTACTTCAATTTAATTTTCCAGTTATATCGCTTGTATTTACATAAGTCAACATATATGTATATAAAATTCATAATTAGCAATCAATAACTAACCCATTTCTTTCCCAATATTAATTGATTGGCATATGGTTCAATGTTTAAATCAATATATTAGCAGAACGGTGATTTATTCTACTAAAATAGATGGTAAAATAATCTACTTAATTTAATTATTGTAAAATAGGGATTTATTATGCTAAACAGATGTCAAAGTTTAGTATAACTTATTCATATTTTTAACCTATTTAATGGCAAAAGGACAAAGAGAATCCCTTGTTTTAATTCATTTACTTATAAAAGAAGATGCTTTTAAATAAAATCGATCCTTGGAAATAAGTAATCAAATTTTAAAACCTTTATTAAACTAATTTCAAATAATTTTAAACCTTGATTTAATAACAATTAAATCATAAATAAAGCATAATTAAATCTTTATTAATTATTTAATTCATAAATAATTAAATCCTAACTGATAATAATTAATTAAAAATTAAACATTAATTGATTAATAATTAAATAATTAATTAAACCTTAGTTAAATGAAATTAATGCTTAATTAATTTTTTGCTTAATTATAATTAATTAAAACTCTCTTAATCAATTAACTACAATTATCATACTTAATTAATTCTTACGTACTATTTACTTTTACTTAATTACTAATTAACTACTAATTATCTTTAATTAACTAATTAATTAAATAATTATTAAACTCATACATGATTAAATAAAAATTACCTTTTATACTTTATTAATGATTCGGAAAAGATTTCAAAAATATCTAAGGCAAAACACTTCAAATTTGGAAAAGCATATGATTTTCAGAACTGCATCTATAGCGAGTATCATTATGGATGGCATAGCTTAAAATTCATTTCTAAGTTAACGTTTCAACTTTATCTCTGTAAAAACGTTACATACTTTATAAAATATAGTAAGTTCTTAGAAAACTAATAAAGTTTAAAACTTTGTACATTTTTCTAGTGAATTAAAATAGCAAACATGATTTTAAAACCAAGGGACCTCTAAGTCACTTATACAAGTCATGATGCTAACTTTCTTTAGCATATAAACCATATACGTGAACATAATCATATATTCACAAGTGAAACAATAAGCCATAAGCAAGATCACATTTTTCAACCATTTACAACATTTAGACTTCAATTTCAAGTCTAATACGACATCGCATACAAACACATATAAGCACATATATGACACAAATCAACATCAACTTTCACTCGAACATCCAACAAATATGCCGCTAAGTTAAGCAACAATATAAAGTTTAAAAATTTCTTAAAGATGTGGGATTTACTCACCAAAATTTCATGAAAATCAACCTAACTTTCACTAAAACTTGGTTTTACCTTAGATCTTAGATTCCTCTTGCAAAAGATTTGATTTTTAGCCTTGGATTTGGAAAATGAGCTTAGCCTAGGGACAATAGGGCATAGCCAAGGTTGTAAAGGGGAGTTTGGGTGTTGTTTTTGTTAAGTGGAGGTATAAAAAGAGAAAAGGAAGTGGTTTTAAGGATTTTTCAAAAAAATAAAAGAGAAGAAAGAAGTGATTTCTAATTTAGAAAATAAATGGAAGCTAATAAAACTTTTGAAAAGCTTAAGGAAGAAGATGGATTTTTGAAAATTGAGAAATGGAATGAAATGAGTGATAGAAAATTTAATTTTTTTATATAAATTGAAACTAGAAAGTGTAACGACCCGACTTCCTACGCCCAGGAAGACGTATCGTTATTAAGAAAGAAAGAGGTGAGAAAATAGAAAAGATAGAGAAGAAAGAAGAAACAACATCATAATCTCAACAGCGGAACGAATGAATTATATTAATCACATAAGTATTACATAATATACAACATCAATTAGAGTTATACAGATAATACATCACACATTAGACAGTTATAAACACCTGTCTAGTTATACAACTCAATACACAGACAACACAGAGATATTATCACAGCGGAACTATATATATCTACAACGCTGAAGCCTCCTGCCCCATTGCTCCTTCAGAATTCGTCAAAGCTAACCTGAATCCCTTGGCTACCCGTAAAAAATTTGGGTACCCGAGAGTTTATGAAAAACAAAAATAAACTCCGGGTCAGACATGGGTCTGGTATGAGTAACAGGTTAAAGTTGCTTAATTTTGAAAATCCTTTGAAAGAAAGGTACCACGTAAGACTTACCACACATAAACATGGAAAAGCTTTTACCTTACGCTAACCAAAACATTTGATAGAAAATTCTGTGATATTATAATAGGTCTAGGGTTTTCAAGTAAATAGAAAATAGCCGAAATTGTTACATCTATTAAATTCCAGCTACTAGCCACAAAAGTGGGTAATACAATCAAAACCGTGGGCACTTACTGGATTGTGGATTCCATACAATGACAGGGCTACTGGGGTACCTCCCGACACAGTACGGGTTCTAGATCACCGTATCAAGGATCACTCCCGACCCCCTGCAACACAAGGCCAGAACCATTCCTTACTGAACAGTCCCGAACAAGATAAACCCCGGCAGTTGTCGCGAACCAACCGCCCACACAGCCGAAATAAAAAGGGACATCTAGACAGGGGAAATATCTTATCCTGCTTGGGCATGACCCACCTAACCTTGCTGCATCTCCCCTGTTTTAGCCATTCCCGGTTGATGAGGCATGAGGCTACGATTACCTTTAGAGAACAAATTCCTTAGAATGCTCATCGTCCACCTGACGATGTTCTGGATGCATTCAATCCATACAAGTTCGTTCCGGGTTCGAACGAAACCGAAGGCATTATCTCGTTACACTCATTTTGGAATCACCCTCAGAGTTAACGATGATAACCCTTGCATTCTGAATCTTCATCTTCACATCAGATCACGACCTAACGTTAGTTTGGAAGTCGATGTTGTTTTCGGATGTCCCAATGTGGAAACCCGATCCCGGTCTCATCGAAATCCAAAATGTGTCTTTTAATGCCAAGTTGTTTATTTAGTCTTAACAGTTCAATTCAATATCATCAATATATACGCAGATAGATAATTCACAATATCACAATAGATAATCACATCATCATAAACAGATAATTCATATCATCGTCAAAACAGATAATTAAATATTATCATACTTAAACCAAGCATCCATATTACACAGCATAAATATCTCATATCTGAGGGCTCAAACCATTCAAGGCAAACAATATCATCCATCCATACATAAACAATCACATCAGCTATAATTAATTTAAAATGAATTAAATTAATTACATCATTTCTAATTAATTTAAAGTAAATTAAATTAATTACTTCACCATTATAAATCTTGCTTATTTCACTATTAATCAATTAACAATCAATTAATTAGTCACCATCCAATTATTCATTTTTAATTTATCATTCTTGATTAATTATCTTTAATCACATTTAAATAATGATCCATTAATTATTTTCACAAATTAGCTATTCTTTAACCAAAATAGAGATTAGCCTTAAATTACTAAATTAATTTCATTACTTCCTAATTATTACATTAATAAATCAATTCATTTATTTATTATTTCCAAATAAATTCATTAAATTATTAATTATAACAATTAATGTTCTCTACTTATATTTTCTATTTAAATTAATTACATTAAGTAATTAATCTTCAATTAGATCAAATTGTTAATCACCCTTGATTAACCCCATTTAGTAATTAATTACCCTTAATTGCCTTTACCAAATAAATTAATTACTCCAATATTTATTCCTCTAATTAATCCCTTGATTAATTATACCAAGTAATTATACTCAAATTACTTTCATCATCAAATCACCCTCAGTTAATTACATTCGGTAATTATCATTAATAACTTTCTTAAGTAAATTATACTTATCACATCATCAAAAGGTTATTTAAATTAATTAACTTAATCAATTCAAATTAACCTTAACCAATTACAAGGAGTAATTAGTTCCTTAATTATTTCCATTAAGTAATTACACTTAAACAATTGACAATTGATTATCTTTATTAATCTAATTAATCGTTATAATTAATCACATTAATTAATTATTAAATAATCCTTAGTTGATGTCCTTTATTAACTATTAACCATTCTCTAATTACTTTCCTAAAGAAATTAGCTAAGATTTATTCAATATTAATTACAATTAATTTTTCTCTAACAGCTCATTAATTAATCCAAAATTATTTAATTAATTAAGTGTTAGACTTGTAACTTAACCAATCTTTAATTATTTTATTAATTAATCACTAATCATTAATTAAATATTCAAATCTTATTTAACTAATGATCCTTCATTACCAATTTAATTATCCTAATTTAATAATCTTAAATCTTAATTAACGAGTTTAAACTCTTAATTACTAAATTAATTAATTCAAATCATTAATCAATTTAATTGGTTAATTATTCATTTTCATTAACTTATTGATTACAAATCCTTAAATCTTCATTTTGTTCAAGAATAATGACATTTCTCTTATTCATGATCAACTTATCATTAGCGAGGTACTTAAGAACAATTTACTTTCAAACTTTACTTTAAAATTTCATTTCAAATCAAAGATTTGAAATATTGACAAATTCAATTTTCAACAAATTTAAACCAAGTTAAACTCCCTTAAAATCAAATGTTGTAAAACATTTTCCTCTATAAAGAAATTTATAAAAGAGTTTACACAAAATCATTTAACTCAAAACAATTTAAATTATTCCTTATACCCCTTTTAAATTATTTTAAATATTAATTTTTTTTATAAAACTCCCTTATTTTTAAATTAGGATACAAAAACTAATTTGAATCTACATCCCAAATTTTGATTTTAACTTAATATAAAAATCAGGTTTCAAGTTTTAATATTCTGTTTTAAAATTTTAAACTGACAGTTCTAAAACCTGTCATAATGTAAATGACCCGTGACCATACCAAAATACTTCGAGACAAACTCATCCTTGCTTCGAGCCTTACCCGCTACTTACTCGAGAAAAACTCGAGCAACATACTCCCCTTCAAATCCATCTCAGCAGAACACAAAGAGGTCCACCGTCCGCATGCACGGTGGCGCCGCTCATCATTGATCATCAAAGATGGCCACCACACATCGGAAACCATCCAAGCATCCAACTTTGTTCATCAGCATGCCACCCAAAGCTCGAAGTCAAATTCGAGTTCGACATTCCCAAACCTGGAAGTGACGAACCGGAACCACCTCCGAACCTGGGAAACGCCACGCCTTCACAACCTCGACCACCAGAAGGTCAGCAATTCCGGCCATCCCCTCGTCAACTTCTCTGCCATCATTCCCCAGAGGCTCGTCGAGCTTGATCCTCAACAGGTGACGAACGAGACCAAAAACTCCGAACATTCCAAACTAGGTTTATGAGAAAAAAAATGCTCATCGCCTTCCCCACGTTCATCGAACCACCATACGAATATTTTTCCTACGACCACCCTTCCCTCTTGCACCTTCGTCCAAGATCCCATCCACCACAAACCCATGGATCATCAGAAATCGACAAAAACTCACTTCTCGATCTACCCAGCACTACACTTTCAATCCCTATCTACAAATTCCAATTCTTGTCTAAAAATTCAAGTCAAGGTATAAGAATTAGTATTATACTTTTGAATTCGAGAATTAAAACATTCAAATTTTTTTGTATATATGATGATATTTCTCAGTACTGTGCTTTTCCGGAGTTATTTCAACTATTTTTAACTCAACTATATGTTTAACTCTTTAGTCAGAATATAACAATCAATATTTTTTTTGTCTCTTAGCTCAAACAATTTAGAATATCCAGAGAAATGATTCTAACATCAACCATTAGTATTTAGGAACTCAAACAGGGGACTTGAGTAACCAACAGCCTGAGATAACAATTCCAGTTTTCTTTTATATTCAGGGGATCCACATACATACATACATATATATGTATATACATATAACCTATTCACAATTATATAAATAACAACAAATTTATACTTCAAATTTTTAAGAAATAAGTTACTCACCTTGATTTGATGATAAAGAACAGAGCACTAATTTGAAGTTGCTTTTAACTCAGAAAACTTGAATTCCCCTTTGTTATAAAAACTGAGTTGCTTGTTGTTAAGATTTGCATGCACGCTTGACTCCAGATGCATTTGAAAAACTTTAAATTTGAATGCTTGCTTTAAAGTGCTTTAATTTGAAACTCGTAGTTGCATGCAGAGATGGCTTCATCTCAGGTTGAAGAAAGTGAACTACAGGCAGGCTTTGAATTGAAAATGCTTTGCAGTTTGATTGTTGTTTAATTTTTTTTTTAAAAAAAAGAAAAGTTTACTTTTGTTTTCTGGTTTAGCTGTGTTGAACGAATTGAACATAAACATTCCATATATAAAGAAGATAGGTTAATACAGGGAGGTGTTTACTGGTTATACTCTATCTGTTTTGACTAGAGATTTCTTTCTTTTGTTTTATCAGGCATGATTTTGTATTTTGGAGGCTGAAAAGATTTTGTAGATTTTCGGCTGAAAAGATTTTTAACATTTCTAGTAGACCAAAAGTTGAGCTGGTATTAAATGAAATGGTACTATATGTTTCCTACTTATCTCATCTTGTAAGTTGCTACTTTCTTTTGCTAGTCTGGTTAGCTTCTCCTATGTTCATACTTATCCTCTTTTATGTATTAAGATATTTCTAGTTTGTTTCTCAGCCTTATCATATTTCTTTTTATACTTTTCTTCTTGCATAATGCTCTATAGGTTACATGCATTATTTTCATTTGCCTGGCAGTTTCATGTTTTATGTGTATATATAAGGTTGGTTTAGTCATCATTATAAATTTTTAACTTAAGTACTCAATTCTATTGCTATTTTTACTTCTCTTTATTTTTAAAACTTAAACTATTAAATCCTTAGTCTACTATTATTAACTTTTATACTTATGTTAAATATTAATAAGGTTTATTTTATTTAAAGACTTTTGAAAGACTTATTTTAGATTTGAAAATGATAGCTTTCTTCCAAAATATATACATATATGTATTTAAATAAATTTTGAAATAGCAATTTCTATCTATGTATAAAAATCCATTTTTAAGAATATTACATTATTTATATTGTTTAAAAATAACTCATTGTTAAATTACAAATGATTTACAGAAGAGATTATCTCTTTATTAATCAATTGCTTATTTTATCAAGCTATACTTATAACAAAACAAACCCCATTTTATTTAAATTTAAGCTTAAGCTAAATCATTTTAAACAATTTAGTTTTTGAGTGTTTTAAAGTCATATGATTGTTTATTCAATAGTTTAACATTAAATTTAATCAAATTTCCAAATTACCAGAAATACTAAAGTAAGAAACATGTCTTTATTTATCAAATTTAAAACAAGATTAACTATTTACAATATATGCGGATATATATATATTATAAATAGAAGGCTAATTGATTAGCTTTTAAAAGATGAAGTCATCCATTTAAATATTTATCAAAGAATATTCAAATTTATCGTTAATAATATTGTCAAATCAATTTAATTTTACACAGATTATTAAATTGATATTGCCAAAAATTCCGGGATATCACATTCCTCTCCCCTTAAAAGAATTTCGTCCCCGAAATTTAAAACAAACGTAATTTAATAATCTGATTAAGGATTAAATAATTTTTTTTTTTAAAACATAAGCATATGTCAATCATATGCAAACAACCATAGCAACCAATTCATTCAATCTAACAAATCTAACTATCCAGACAAAATTCTGGATAGAATTTTCTCGAGTTTCCCAAGTATAAATACCGAGATACTCGCTTTACAGAATCCAAACAATAAATACTACTAAGCTACAGAGCTACCACTCATCTAGATCTACAAAACAAGACAGGATATCAGACTACAGACAAGTTTGACTCACAACCAAAACTCCCTGAACTGCTGGCTCTACAACCAGAGATAGATATTACACGTACTCCCTCAGAGATATGTGAAACACAACGAATTTCAGTTATCCAAACTGGAAATTAAATTCTGAAGACCAAACACTAATCCAAAATCAAATCTCCGATTATGGAATCCAAATTCTTCCGTTTCTTACCCACAAAACGCTTCGGACGATCCTGGGATGCCTACATCCTTCTTGATCAGCTCAACCCTTGTTGATGCTCCCTAAAAATAAACTGAACCGAAATCAATCCAACAAAATGATCTTTCCAAGATTAACAAATCTTAGGACACAACTCTATTCCAAATCAGAATACAGATCTCACTTTTCCCCTCTTGAAAAGATAAAACAGATGCACTCCAAATCTGGCCTCAGATCCTGAAAAATTTCCTGTAGAAACCTTTCAATCCAAACACTGCAATTCCTAGTTGCTTCCACTTCGCAATTCTTACCGAGCAAATGAAAATGCTAATGACAAACACCAACACAACTGGATAACACATTCCCGAACTATGGTTCAACAGATCCATAAAAGAAACTCAGAAGTTCCTCCAAAACCTGAGCTGCTTCACCAAACTCTCACTCTAGAAACCATCCTACCACTATGCCGAACCATCGGCACCACTTCTAGAATCCAGTCGATAGGAAAACTCAATCTCCAGATGCGAATAAAACTCTGACTTCCTGAAGACATCTAGAAAAATCTCTGACAACCAAGAGAACGTTCAAACTATCGCAAGTCACTTTTGCGATCAATCCAGCCTAATTACAAAGAAAAGACTGCTCTCTCTTTACCAAACAGAACAGCTTACGCTAGTCTGGCCAATCCATCGAAGAAACGGAACCACTCTATTGCTTCAGAAATTACCTCAAGAAAAACGGCTAAGCCAGAAGATCTCCTCGACGGTACACAGAACACTCCGAGCTGCATTGCTGACTCAGATGCCAAAGACTTCCTATCCAAAGCTCTTCGAGAAACTCGGACCTCGAACCAAACAGAAATACCCTGCTGAACTCAGCCACAATACCGAAGCAGACACTCTCCCTGAACTTGTTCCAAAGAAACATCTTCGAAGACATCAATAGTCACTGTGTCTCATCACACAGCTACTCATCCTGAGGTATCAAGATATCATGACCTGCTTCTGTTCAACTGACAGATCCAAACTCTAGCTCATCCAAACTTACACTTCAAAGATGAACTCCGAAATTCAACAGGTTTCCTTCAGAAATCAATAAAATCCTTACACCACTCAAAGTTCACTCGAGACGGTATTAGGTCAACAGTCTCGACAGATACTCTTCCAACCGCAAACATTCAAACTCCAACCATTTGTAGTCGTGTTACACACACCACTACCCTATCTACCTTTATAACTTATATTAGAAAACCTAAACAGGTAACCCAACAAATAGGTAGAAATAAATAAATATATAAATAAATATATATCAAAATTACATATACGCTCTCTCAAGAAGGAAATCACTCATGAGACTAGGTATTCACTCTACCTAGTGCTCTGATACCACTGTAACGACCCGACTTCCTACGCCCAGGAAGACGTATCGTTATTAAGAAAGAAAGAGGTGAGAAAATAGAAAAGATAGAGAAGAAAGAAGAAACAACATCAGAATCTCAACAGCGGAACGAATGAATTATATTAATCACACAAGTATTACATAATATACAACATCAATTAGAGTTATACAGATAATACATCACATACTAGACAGTTATAAACACCTGTCTAGTTATACAACTCATTACACAGACAACACAGAGATATCATCACAGCGGAACTATATATATCTACAACGCTGAAGCCTCCTGCTCCATTGCTCCTTCAGAATTCGTCAAAGCTAACCTGAATCCCTTGGCTACCCGTAAAAAATTTGGGTAACCGAGAGTTTATGAAAAACAAAAATAAACTCCGAGTCAGACATGGGTCTGGTATGAGTAACAGGTTAAAGTTGCTTAATTTTGAAAATCCTTTGAAAGAAAGGTATCACGTAAGACTTCCCACACATAAACATGGAAAAGTTTTTACCTTACGCTAACCAAAACATTTGATAGAAAATTCTGTGATATTATAATAGGTCTAGGGTTTTCAAGTAAATAAAAAATAACCGAAATTGTTACATCTATTAAATTCCAGCTACTAGCCACAAAAGTGGGTAATACAATCAAAACCGTGGGCACTTATTGGATTGTGGATTCCATACAATGACAGGGCTACTGGGGTACCGCCCGACACAGTACGGGGCCTAGATCACCGTACCGAGGATCACTCCCGACCCCCTGCAACACAAGGCCGGAACCATTCCTTACTGAACAGTCCTGAACAAGATAAACCCCGGCAGTTGTCGCGAACCAACCGCCCACACAGCCGAAATAAAAAGGGACATCTAGACAGGGGAAATATCTTGTCCTACTTGGGCATGACCCACCTAACCTTGCTGTATCTCCCCTGTTTTAGCCATTCCCGGTTGATGAGGCATGAGTCTACGATTACCTTTAGAGAACAAATTCTTTAGAATGCTCATCGTCCACTTGACGATGTTCTGGAAGCATTCAATCCATACAAGTTTGTTCCGGGTTCGAATGAAACCGAAGGCATTATCTCGTTACACTCATTTTGGAACCACCCTCAGAGTTAACGACGACAACCCTTGCATTCTGAATCTTCATCTTCACATCAGATCATGACCTAACGTTAGTTTGGAAGTCGATGTGGTTTTCGGATGTCTCAATGTGGAAACCGGATCCCGGTCTCATCGAAATCCAAAACGTGTCTTTTAAGGCCAAGTTGTCTATTTAGTCTTAACAGTTCAATTCAATATCATCAATATACACAAAGATAGATAATTCACAATATCACAATAGATAATCACATCATCATAAACAGATAATTCATATCATCATCAAAATAGATAATTAAATATTATCATACTTAAACCAAGCATCCATATTACACAGCATAAATATCTCATATCTGAGGTCTCAAACCATTCATGGCAAACAATATCATCCATCCATACATAAGCAATCACATCAGCTATAATTAATTTAAAATGAATTAAATTAATTACATCATTTCTAATTAATTTAAAGTAAATTAAATTAATTACTTCACCATTATAAATCTTGCTTATTTCACTATTAATCAATTAACAATCAATTAATTAGTCACCATCCAATTATTCATTTTTAATTTATCATTCTTGATTAATTATCTTTAATCACATTTAAATAATGATCCATTAATTATTTTCACAAATTAGCTATTCTTTAACCAAAATAGAGATTAGCCTTAAATTACTAAATTAATTTCATTACTTCCTAATTATTACATTAATAAATCAATTCATTTATTTATTATTTCCAAATAAATTCATTAAATTATTAATTATAACAATTAATGTTCTCTACTTATATTTTCTATTTAAATTAATTACATTAAGTAATTAATCTTCAATTAGATCAAATTGTTAATCACCCTTGATTAACCCCATTTAGTAATTAATTACCCTTAATTGCCTTTACCAAATAAATTAATTACTCCAATATTTATTCCTCTAATTAATCCCTTGATTAATTATACCAAGTAATTATACTCAAATTACTTTCATCATCAAATCACCCTCAGTTAATTACATTCGGTAATTATCATTAATAACTTTCTTAAGTAAATTATACTTATCACATCATCAAAAGGTTATTTAAATTAATTAACTTAATCAATTCAAATTAACCTTAACTAATTACAAGGAGTAATTAGTTCCTTAATTATTTCCATTAAGTAATTACACTTAAACAATTGACAATTGATTATCTTTAAAATTAATTAATCTAATTAATCATTATAATTAATCACATTAATTAATTATTAAATAATCCTTAGTTGATGTCCTTTATTAACTATTAACCATTCTCTAATTACTTTCCTAAAGAAATTAGCTAAGATTTATTCAATATTAGTTACAATTAATTTTTCTCTAACAGCTCATTAATTAATCCAAAATTATTTAATTATTTAAGTGTTAGACTTGTAACTTAACCAATCTTTAATTATTTTATTAATTAATCACTAATCATTAATTAAATATTCAAATCTTGTTTAACTAATGATCCTTCATTACCAATTTAATTATCCTAACTTAATAATCTTAAATCTTAATTAACTAGTTTAAACTCTTAATTACTAAATTAATTAATTCAAATCATTAATCAATTTAATTGGTTAATTATTCATTTTCATTAACTTATTGATTACAAATCCTTAAATCTTCATTTTGTTCAAGAATAATGACATTTCTCTTATTCATGATCAATTTATCATTAGCGAGGTACTTAAGAACAATTTACTTTCAAACTTTACTTTAAAATTTCATTTCAAATCAAAGATTTGAAATATTGACAAATTCAATTTTCAACAAATTTAAACCAAGTTAAACTCCCTTAAAATCAAATGTTGTAAAACATTTTCCTCTATAAATAAATTTATAAAAGAGTTTACACCAAATCATTTAACTCAAAACAATTTAAATTATTCCTTATACCCCTTTTAAATTATTTTAAATATTAACTTTTTTATAAAACTCCCTTTATTTTTAAATTAGGATACAAAAACTAATTTGAATCTATATCTCAAATTTTGATTTTAACTTAATATAAAAATCGGGTTTCAAGTTTTAATATTCTGTTTTAAAATTTTAAACTGACAGTTCTAAAACCTATCATAATGTAAATGACCCGAGACCATACCAAAATACTTCGAGACAAAATCATCCTTGCTTCGAGCCTTACCCGCTACTTACTCGAGAAAAACTCAAGCAACATACTCCCCTTCAAATCCATCTCAGCAGAACACAAAGAGGTCCACCATGCACATGCACGGTGGCGCCGCTCATCATTGATCATCAAAGATGGCCTCCACACGTCGAAAACCATCCAAGCATCCAACTTCGATCATTAGCATGCCACCCAAAGCTCGAAGTCAAATTCGAGTTCGACATTCCCAAACCTGGAAGTGACGAACCGGAACCACCTCCGAACCTGGGAAACGCCACGCCTTCACAACCTCGACCACCAGAAGGTCAGCAATACCGGCCATCCCCTCGTCAACTTCTCTGCTATCATTCCCCAAAGCCTCGTCGAGCTCGATCCTCAACAGATGACGAACGAGACCAAAAACTCCGAACATTCCAAACTAGGTTTACGAGAAAAAAAATGCTCACCGCCTTCCCCACGTTCATCGAACCACCATACGAATATTTTTCCTGCGACCACCCTTCCCTCTTGCACCTTCGTCCAAGATCCCATCCACCACAAACCCATGGATCATCAGAGATCGACAAAAACTCACTTTTCGATCAACCCAGCACTACACTTCCAATCCCTATCTAAAAATTCCAATTCTTGTCTTAAAATTCAAGTCAAGGTATAAGAATTCATATTATACTTTTGAATTCGAGAATTAAAACATTCGAATTTTTTTGTATATATGATGATATTTCTCAGTACTGTGCTTTTCCAGAGTTATTTCAAATGTTTTTAACTCAACTATATGTTTAAATCTTTAGTTAGAATATAACAATCAATATTTGTTTTATCTCTTAGCTCAAACAATTTAGAATATCCAAAGAAATGATTCTAACATCAACCATTAGTATTTAGGAACTCAAACAGGGGACTTGAGTAACCAACAGCCTGAGATAACAATTCCAGTTTTCTTTTATATTCAGGGGATCCACATACATACATACATACATACATATATATGTATGTATATACATATAACCTATTCACAATTATATAAATAACAACAAATTTATACTTCAATTTTTTAAGAAATAAGTTACTCACCTTGATTTGATGATAAAGAACAGAGCACTAATTTGAAGTTGCTTTTAACTCAGAAAACTTGAATTCCCCTTTGTTATAAAAACTGAGTTGCTCGTTGTTAAGATTTGCATGCACGCTTGACTCCAGATGCATTTGAAAAACTTTAAATTTGAATGCTTGCTTTAAAGTGCTTTAATTTGAAACTCGTAGTTGCATGCAGAGATGGCTTCACCTCAGGTTGAAGAAAATGAACTACAGGCAGGCTTTGAATTGAAAATGCTTTGTAGTTTGATTGTTGTTTAATTTTTATTTTTTATTTTTTTTAAAAGAAAAGTTTACTTATGTTTTATGGTTTAGCTGTGTTGAACGAATTGAACAAAAACATTCCATATATAAAGAAGATAGGTTAATACAGGGAGGTGTTTACTGGTTATACTCTATCTGTTTTGACTAGAGATTTCTTTCTTCTGTTTTATCAGGCATGATTTTGCATTTTGGAGGCTGAAAAGATTTTGTAGATTTTCGGCTGAAAAGATTTTTAACATTTCTAGTAGACCAAAAGTTGAGCTGGTATTAAATGGAATGGTACTATATGTTTCCTACTTATCTCATCTTGTAAGTTGCTACTTTCTTTTGCTAGTCTGGTTAGCTTCTTCTATGTTCATACTTATCCTCTTTTATGTATTAAGATATTTCTAGTTTGTTTCTCAGCCTTATCTTATTTCTTTTCATACTTTGCTTCTTGCATAATGCTCTACAGGTTACATGCATTATTTTCATTTGCCTGGCAGTTTCATGTTTTATGTATATGTATAAGGTTGGTTTAGTCATCATTATAAATTTTTAACTTAAGTACTCAATTCTATTGCTATTTTTACTTCTCTTTATTTTTAAAACTTAAACTATTAAATCCTTAGTCTACTATTATTAATTTTTATACTTATGTTAAATATTAATAAGGTTTATTTTATTTAAAGACTTTTGAAAGACTTATTTTAGATTTGAAAATGATAGCTTTCTTCCAAAATATATACATATATGTATTTAAATAAATTTTGAAATAGCAATTTCTATCTATATATAAAAATCCATTTGTAAGAATATTACATTATTTATATTGTTTAAAAATAACTCATTGTTAAATTACAAATGATTTACAGAAGAGATTATCTCTTTATTAATCAATTGCTTATTTTATCAAGCTATACTTATAACAAAACAAACCCCATTTTATTTAAATTTAAGCTTAAGCTAAATCATTTTAAACAATTTAGTTTTTGAGTGTTTTAAAGTCACATGATTATTTATTCAATAGCTTAACATTAAATTTAATCAAATTTCCAAATTACCAGAAATATTAAAGTTAGAAACATGTCTTTATTTATCAAATTTAAAACAAGATTAACTATTTACAATATATACGGATATATATATATATATTATAAATAGAAGGCTAATTGATTAGCTTTTAAAAGATGAAGTCATCCATTTAAATCTTTATCAAAGAATATTCAAATTTATCATTAATAATATTGTCAAATCAATTTAATTTTACACAGATTATTAAATTGATATTGCCAAAAATTCCGGGATATCACAGAAAGTGTGGTAGATACCCATAAGTACACTACCCTCTACTCATATAATGACACACCATCCCACCCTCCCTTCATCCTCCCTTCCATATGCAACACATAGAGCTCCCCCTTGTCACCACCATACAAAACACTTCCCCTTGTACTTATGATGTTAAATGAGAGTGACATTACATACTTTACATTTTATTTAAATTTAAATTTGAAAAAGTGTCGCATCGTTTTCTTTTTACTTAAGTAAACTGTTATTCACCATATTAATTTACTAACCACAATTGTGTATTTAATATGTATGTGTGTATGTGTTAAAACCGATGTGCACAACGCTTCCGACAACTTTTAAACACCGAAAAGTCGAAAATTCGAAAAACGATTTTTGATCACATTTTCTATTTTCCTTTGAACTAATTATTTTTGTAAACTTATTTTGAAAACTGTTTCACCATAATTAGTATTAATTAGAGGGTATTTTAATTATTAAAATCATCGATTGAATACTTAAAATAAATTAAATATTCACAAATCAAAGTGGTAATATTCCAGGTCGTTACATTCTCTCCCCTTAAAAGAATTTCGACCCTGAAATTTCACTCCATGAATATCCAATACTATTCATTAGTCTATATGATGTTCATAGACCATCCATATGCAAAATTTGTTTTGATCTCTACTCGAACACACATATTCACTTCTGAACTTGTATCGCCCACCCGATTCTATAATACAGACTCTGATCAGGCTTCTTTATTAGTAACCTATGTTCTCTTTACATAGCCATATACCATGATAGAAAACTTGGGTTCCCTATTAATAGCCCTCACCAAGTGTTCACTGTTAAAAATGAGTGATAGATTCTTATTTGGAATAGTGTGAAACATTACAAAGTCATGTACTCGAATCTTGGCTCAAAAACTATGTAAAAAACAGAGATGATCCACGTTTAACATACGTATTTATTTTACTAGTTCTCACTAATACTAACTCTATTTCTGCTAAGATTATTTATGAAAACATTTCATCAAAATTAAACTTAGGTCCAACTTGTATAATACACTACTTCCTTAGTCTATATACCACTATTTGGTTCAACTTTTACCATTTTGAATTTATTTCCCTTAAGTAAACTCAAGGTCAAAATACCTAGGTTTTTATTCAAAAATATTTTCTAAAGTGATACTATATATTTAACCATAGAAGGTGCATATATATAGCCCAAGTAACCCAAAATGATACTAAGGATTTGGATACTACCAAATAGTATCATATATTTCATGACCAACAAGGGTAATGCTTAAGAGAAGTGCTTACTATTCGAACACATCTCTTTCCCGTATTTAGTTATTTTCAGGCCATTCAGGCTAGCTATCATAAAAATACTTCTTCCATTTAAAAATCCCCCTTTTGAAACAATACTTTACATATTTTCCATAAATAGTTTTAACAAAATATCTATTTTCGCTTGCTTTGGATTTGTTCGAATTTGAACTCATTTCCATCCTACAATGATGAGGAGAACATTTTACTAAGTGCACCACAACATACGCCTGGGAAAACATCCGATTGTCACTTAGAAGATTATTTAGATCATCACACAACAAATCGAGACCCATTTTCCGAACCCACCAAAGAAAATGTATGCACATAAAATTTCATTTCTAAAATTTTTATACTTAAACAAAAATACTTTCAAATATTATTATTATTATTTTCTATAAAATCTTGAAAACCATTTTCCAAAAAGCACCGAAGTTAAATCCTCCAATTATTTACTTAAATTCTTTTAATTTATAAGCCCTATTCTTATAAACCAGTTTTATATAAAATAACTCCTCTATACAAATCATTTCTTAAATATTTAAATATTCTTAACTTTTATTAAATATCTTCAATTAAAATCCAATTTGTCCGACATTAACATCGAACACCTTATAGTCAAATAATGAAACTTAGTTCATAAGGTGTTTGTTCCAATGTTTTCCCAGTTTTTATCTACCCGACCCATGTTTAAGGAAAGAAAATTACTTATAAATCAATAAATAATAGTCAATGACCCAAAACTAAACGAGGATGACTAATCAAACCTTAAATGATAATAATCAAATATTGTCATTCCCTAGCAGGCAAACACATCAAAAACTACTTTAAATTTTGAAAATTATCCTTTTATATTTAAATATACTACTAGGTAAAATTATTTCATTTAACGATTTAAAACAATATTGTGTCGGTTGGCCTTGTTCAAGTGTTCAGGAATCTCTATCGATAACATAGGCCAGAAGCATCGATCATAATTCATAAACACTTAAACGATCAAACAACATAATATAAAACATTTTTATAGCACTAACAAATAAGCGCTCTCATAAATATACACTCAAACTCATTCTACGATGTTATTAACCCTATCTCTAATGAGTTTATCCCATAAGTGCCAAGGTTCTTGCTTAACCTTCAGCATTGATACCAACTATAACATCTTGCCTTTTCGATCCTTAGAAGTCGATACTAATACATCCACGGTTTTCATGTGCTGAACATCCAAGTGTCGGAATGACAGATCATTGGGGTGAACGAAAAGAAATGACAGAACATAATCTCACAACGTGATGAGTAATCTATGATATATCAATGAATCTTTAAAAAGAAAACTTTTGAATACATACATCAATTAGGGTAACTAACCTTTCAACATCCTGGACATTTATAACCACTTGTCCTTACAATTGTTGATAACTACAAAAAGAACAAAAATTATGTAATAAAAAAATGAAAGTACATCTTGGAGGCATCTAACTCGTCTCCTGGAAGCTCCAAAGAGTCCAGCTAAATCTAAAAAATATGCTCGGGCTGGCTCGAGCTTTATAAGAAAAGTTACTGTCGGACCAGTCTAGTAAAACCTACGTGACAATTGAATTCTTAATGTTTTATAAAACATTTCAAATAAAGGTTCCTCGTAAAACCAGACCGCACATAAAAGCGAATAGGTTTTTACCTTAATCAAAACATTTTTTACTATAAAACCCAGTGATATTAGGTATTGAAGTAAATATTGAATTATAGCCGAAATTTTTACATTGACTAAATTCCAACGTAATAGGTATATAACTAAATCCTTAAAAGCACATATTAGAGAAAGGATTCCATGTAATGGCAAGGCATCGGGGTACCACCTACCACAAGACATCTTTAGAAAATATATTGTGGGTCTTGCCTAGACGCCCCACCAACACAGGACCGACCAAACCCTTATTGCATTGTACCAAATATGTTATCATCCTGGTTGGTTTGCAACCTTTTCTCAAGAGCTCTCATACACCACCATTTCCATAAATATGTATATATGTATCTAGAATGGCGATGACATACCCTAATAGCCCACTTAGCCCTGCTGCATATCTCATGGTTTAGTCGTTCCTGGTTGATGAGGCTTAACGCTACATTTTATCTTTATTGAAAATCCCACTTGGACTACTAACACTGCGCTCTAGGCGACAATGCAATGCCAGCATCGCCCATACTGGTTGTTCAGGATATGAACAAACCAAAGGCAATGCGTCTACTACATCCATTTTAGAATCACCCTCAGGATTAGTAGCCATTGCACTTCAAAGAGCACCGTCTTCGATCCCATTATCTTCGAGATGTCTTTAATTCGAGCGCTTGAGTTGGTTCGAAGTGGTTTTTAGATAAATCATACTTACACGATCCTGGTCTCTTCAAATCGACATTCGCTAGTTTTCAGTAAACTCAACTGTTATTCTTTATGGAAATATACAGACAATACATAGGAGTAGGGATCAACCCCTAACCGTTTAAGCAGACGAACCTCCTTATCATTTGTTCAAGGGGAACAAAACGAGATTTATACGCACAGTACAACATATTGAAGATGACCATTGATATAACTCTCTTGTTCCTCCTAGATATTTCCAGAGTTATATTTCGTCCAAGGTTTTGATAGTCGATTATTTAACTATCAATAAACAAACAATCAAACATAAATTTAATTTCCAATGGGATCTACTAAGCCTCAATAATCAATCTTCCCATAAATCAATCACTTTTCAAATTTTTGACTTAAAATACATTATAAAAGATATTTTCCTAAACCACTTATAATCCTTTCATCACTTAGAAAAAATTTATATACTTAACTTACTGGTATAAGTATATTCCAAACACTTATATTTTCAATACTTAGAAAATATACATATACTTGTCTCAATGGTATAAGTATATTACCAAAACTTGAGGGTGATTTCCTCTTTTCCAAATCATATTTAAAAGGGCTAAAACAAATATCCTTTAAAATATTTCTTAGCATAAACCCAACAACTATCCTTCGGCTTAAGTATGGAAAGAGTGTTTCCATACCACCATAAGAAAGAAGGATATATGGTCAAAATAAATCTCATTCCTCTAAATTCCATTTTTATGAGCCCATTTCATATTTACAAATACTTTTATAAATTTTAAAAATAATTTATATAACTTCTTTTTATAAATATCTAAAATGATTTATAAAATACCTTTTCTATTTTATAAAACTATTTTATAAATCTTCCTTTAAAAATCCTTTATAAATTCTTTTATACAACATCATTTACCAAAATATCATTTGAAAATCTCTTTAAAATAAATCCTTTTATTAATTAAAATCCCTTTTATAACAGATTATCATTTATAAATACCTTTATTTAACTAATTAAAATAAGTTTGTATCCGTTAAACGTCATAATTGAATAATTAATAACTTTAAAATCTCATTGATAAAATAATTAATTAACTTACTTTAAAACATCATTTATAAACAATTAATCTCAAATTGATATAGAACTGAAGTTAATTGAAATTCATAACTTTACAAATTAAGAAAGAGGCTTAGTGCCACAATGATACTAAATCAAGTTACCATTTTACTCCAATTTAACTTTCCAGTCATATTACTAGTATTTATATAAGCCAACATATATGTAAATAAAATCCATAATTAGCCAACAGTAGCTAACCCGCTACTTTCCAAATATTAACTAAGAGTTATATAATTCAATGTCCAAATTAATATATTAGCAGAATATACATTTATTCTGCTAAAATGGATGCCCAAATAATATACTAAATTTAATATAGCAAAATGGAGATTTATTCTGCTAAATAGTGCCAAAGTTTAATATAACTTATTCATAATTTTTTGAATTAATGGCATAGATAAAGGGAATCCCTTATTTTAAATTCATTTACTTATAAAGGAAGCTGCTTTTAAATAAAAACCCATCCTTTGAAATAAGTAATCAAATTTTAAAACCTCTATTAAATTTATTTAAAATAAGTTTAAACCTTGATTTAATAATGATTAAATCTTAATTAAAGCTTAATTAAATATTTATTAATTATTTAATTAATAAACAATTAAATCTTATCTGATTAGCTAATAATTAAAAATAAACCTTAATTAATTAGTAATTAATTAAATAATTAAACATTAACTAAATAAAAGTTAATACTTAATTAATTCATTACTTAATTAATAATTAATCAAAACTCTCTTAATTAATTAAATAAAATTAGCTTAATTAATTATTACTAATTACTTTTAATTATTTACTAATTAAATACTAATTATCTTTAATTAACTAATTAATTTGATAGTTATTAAACTTATACTTTATTAAATAATAATTAACTTTTATAAATAATTAATGATTCGAAAAAGATTTGAAAAAGATTCAAGACAAAACACTTTAAATTTGGAAAAGCATTTGATTTTCCGAAATGCATTGATGTCATAACTTAAAATTAGTTTCTAAGTTAACATTTCAACTTTAACTCTTTAAAAACGTTACTTTCTTTATAAAACATAGTAAGTTCTTAGAAAACCAATAAAGCTTAAAACTTTGTACCCTTTTCTAGTAAATTAAAATAGCAAG
Organism: Allium cepa; assembly: GCA_030765085.1. Classification (NCBI taxonomy): domain Eukaryota; kingdom Viridiplantae; phylum Streptophyta; class Magnoliopsida; order Asparagales; family Amaryllidaceae; genus Allium; species Allium cepa. Next base: position 230,547,479 of record CM060938.1, read on the forward strand.
CACGATTTTAAAACCAAAGGACCTCTAAATCACTTATACAAGTGAAGATGCTAATTTTCTTTATCATATACACCACGTACATGAACAAAAGTATATACTCACATGTGAAACAACAAGCCATAAGCAAGATCACATTTTCAACCATTTACAACATTTCTACTTCAATTTCAAGTCTAATACAACATCATACATAAATCAACATTAACTTTGACCAAAACATCCAATAAATATGTAATTAAGTTAAGCAACAATATAAGTTTAAAACTTTCTTAAAGGTGTGAGCTTTACTCACCAAAATTTCACGAAAATCAACCTAACTTTCACTAAAACTTGGTTTTGCCTTAGATCTTGGATTGCTCCTAAAAAAAGAAATGATTTTTGGCCTTGGATCTTGAAAAATGGGCTCGAGCTAGGGTCATAGGGCACGACCAAGGTTATAAAGGAAAGTTTGGGTGTTGTTTTGGTTAAGTGGAGGTATAAGAAGAGGAAAGGAAGTAGTTTTAACGATTTTTTTAAAAAACTAAAAGAGAAGAAAGAAGCGATTTTTATTTATAAGAAAATAAATGGAAACCATTAAAACTTTAAGAAATCTTATGGAAGAAGATGGATTTTTGAAAAAGCGTGAAATGGATTGGAAATGAGAGAGAGAAAATTTGAAATTGTTTTATATAAAGTGAAATCAGAAAATTACCTAAATAACCTTAAGTACACTACCCTCTACTGATATAACGACACATCGTTCCACCCTCTCCTTAGCCTCCTTCCATACATGACACATGGAGCTTTCCCTTATGACCACCATATATACACTTCCCCTTGTACTTATGATGTTAAATGAAAGTGACATTACATACTTTACATTTTATATTCTGATTTTAAAAAGTGTCACATCTCTTACTTTTTACTTAAGTAAACCATTATTCACCATATTATTTTACTAACCACAATTATGTATTAAATATGTGTGTATGTGTGTTAATTCCAATGTGCACAACGTTTCGACAACTTTTAAACATTGAAAAGTCAAAAATTCGAAAAACGATTTTCGGTCACATTTTCTGTTTTCCTCTAAACTAATTATTAGTGTAAACACACTTTGAAAACCATTTCACCTCAATTGTTAGAAGAGGGTGCTTTAATTATTAAAACCATTAATTAAATATTTAAAATAAATTAAATACTCATAAATTAAAGTGATAAAATTTTGGATCATTATATATATAACCATTAATTCTTAAGCTAGAATATTCTTTCCATGTTTTAATTTATTAGAGCTATCCTTCCTGAAAGGATTACTATTATAACTTTCAATAAATTACCCAAAAATTGAACCTTTGCTCCGTATGAAGTTACAAGCAATTATCTCTTTTCAGATAGACAATGCAAACTATGGAGAAGAATGTCCATACTTTATGTATCTCTTTCCTTTCTGGGTTTTCCCTATAAATTCAAATGATTCATTATTTGTAACAACCCGCATAAATATCGATTTTATATTTAAATATTTTATTTAAATATTTTGTCGTTAATCGGATATTGGTCCGAAAAGCTACTTTTTGCAAATGGTCAAATTAGGACTCGAGACCACTTCCATTGAGTTCGAAATGCCGTTTACAACTTTTTTAAGTATAAATATTGATAGGTTGGGAGTTAGTGGAATTTCACTAACTTTTTCCGCTTTGGACTTTGGGTTAGCTTAGCCATTATAACTCAAGCCCAACCCCCTCCTTCTCTTCACTCTTCATAAATTCCTACCGACTCAAGCTTTTGCATTAATGGTGAGTAGAAAGAGAAATTAAAACTCCAAAAGCTAAGTCTTCATTGCTAATCCAACATCAACTCCAAAACTCAAGTGAAGACATTGATTCAAGCTAGTGGTTGATCCTTGCATAGCATTTCAAGCTTCATCTTCATCCATTTTAGTGAAAAGGTGAGATTTTTATCTCACAAATCTAGCCTATAACTATCTTGGACTATTGGAAATGAATCCCTATCATGTTTGCATGTAAATTTGCATTTGGTTTGGATTGGATTGGCCAAAAACCCCAAATTTTAGTGTTTTTGGTAAAAAAAACTGCACTTAGGTCGTTCTGCCTATGCTAGGTCGTTCGCGTGGAAAAGTCTCGGCCTCAAAATAGCTCGTTTCCAACCTTAAAATGGCCTACAACGTTAGGTCACTCGGCACTCGGAATTAGGTCGTAGGTCGTTTGGTTTTAGGTCGCTAGGTCGTTGGGCTTTAGGTCGAATGGACCTTAGGTCGTAGGTCGTTCTGGCCATTTCTAACGTCTTCGGAGTTAGGTTGTATGGACCTTAGGTCGCTAGGTCGTATGGCTTTAGGTCACTACGTCGTATGACCTTAGGTCGTTAGGTCGTTTGGCTTTAGGTCGTTAGGTCCTATGGCATTTTAGGTCGTGTGATCTTCTTACCTGTTAGGTCGTTGGACCTACATCCTGTTAGGTCGTTGAACCTTTAGCTCGTAGGTCGCTAGGCCTTATCTCCTTAGGTCGCGTGACCCATCTTCTTTAAACCACTAGGTCGCTAGACCACGTTTCCAGTTAGGTCGCAAGACCTTGTAAACCGTTAGGTCGCGTGACCTATATTCCGTAGGTCGATGACCCACTTAAGTCGCTGTCCCTCATAGGTCGCGTTTCCTGCTTAGGTCGCTAGGTCGCGTGCCTTTAGGTCGCATTCCTTTATTAGGTCGCGTGTCTCTGTTAGGTCGTTGACCTCCTTAACTCGCATGACCTAACCCGTAGGTCGCTGGGCCTCGATTCTATTTAAGTCGCTGCTTCTTATAGGTCACTCGGCCCCTTATTTTCTTTAGGTCGTTTGAGTGTTAGGTCGCGAACCCATTTTAGGTCGCATGACCTTTACCCTTTAGGTCGCTGGACCACTAGGTCGTGCCCCTTTAATCACTAGGTCGAACCCCATAGCAGGGGCGTTGTCCCCGCACCCCCACCTTGGGGGGTTGCCACACCCTGGACCCCCCTCCGTAGGGGATCTTATCTGAAAAACATTCAACAGAACTTGCTTTGTTGAGATGCTGAGTTGACCATTCTTCGAGACAAACTATCTTGAGCTTCTCGGTCAATTTTAGGGATTTTTGAATATCTATTCGAGGGATTCTTTATCGGTTTCTTTGGATTTTATTCATGTCTTCGAATGTGAATTTTTATGATTGATTGTTTCTACAATCACTTCTATGATCTGTCACTTTAAAATATAAAGTTTTTCAATACTAGTAGTAAATATCAAAACTCTTTCGTCAAAACAATTTTAACTCTATTCTACTACAAAGCTTTTTCCTTAAACTGTTTTCCAATCTATTAGTATATATAAACCTTTACCTCACTCGTATGAGAAATCTAATTAAACGACTTAGTAAAACGAGTGGTATGAAACGCTTGCGTTTACTTCGTTGGTTAATTCTTGGACTTGTGCGATTGAATCTTTTGTGACAATTTTCTAGTGAAGATCTACAGTTTGTTCGTAAATATTTGAGTTAAGCAAGTGATTATTGGACATGAAGCTAAACTTTTATATTTACTAACTTAGTGTAATTGACACTTCTTGATGATCATGACGATCATTTTTGTGTTTTAGACTAGCAACTGTGCGATGTCTCTTTGTCTGCGAGGGAGGCTAGACCCTGCTCTTGTGATGTTTCGCCATCGCATTTGTGTGATGTTTCGCCATCACATATGTGGGGTAGCGCCCTACGGTCTTCGGGCCATTCATGTGTCAAAATTAATGGCTTGCAACCATGAGATAGCGTCTCGCTTTGTGTTACACGTGTAGGTGAGTTTTCATACTCCCATTTTGTGAGTTTTCATGCTCTTATATTGTGATTTCTGGATTTCTTGTGTAGTCTTCTGGAATTTATGCTTCACCTATTTTCATGACTTTCATTGTTATGATTTTCCAGCTTTTATGTTTAGGTGAATTTGGATCTTTTAGAAGATTCTTTTGATTTTGTTTGATCTCTTGATGATCTTCATTTACATTCTTGTCATAGTATGTCTTTATGGTTAATATATGTTATTGCCATATATATTGTTTATATCATGTTATCTGATACATATAGCTAGACTGATCCGTTTATTATTTTCTTATAAATAATACTCGGGTCAGACTGAGATGTTACAGGTGCTTCTGCTTGACTTCTCCCTCAGGGATTTACTACACTGACTTTTGGCTGACCATTTAGATTAGCAGTTTTTGTCGTTTACACTTGAGACATAGACTCATACTTGTAATCTTTTGTATAGCACGTGTTGCTATTCTTTTGTATTATTGTGGATCTTTTTGACCACTACTCTGATATACACTTTCATGTGTTAGCTATATATTCATATCTTCTTCCGCCTTTGTGATATGGATGTCTGTGACTGATTTGTGTTATGCTTATTTCTATGTTTGTTTCTGAAGATTATTTATAGCCACCGTGTGATAAGAAATCACATGGATGGTCGCTCCTCAACAGCCTTATTCTCCGTGCTAGTTGACAGCACTACACCGTAGTGTTCTTGGCTAGCGTGGGTATAGAGGTAGGGCGTCACATTATTTATACATATTTTGGAATTAAATAATTTAGGGAAATTAATCGGAAATAGATATAGTTAAATTATACCCTAGTCCAATAAACTAAAACATAGAAATTCACATTCCAAGTTAGTTTGGAGAAATTTAAACTAATACTAATATTTATAACCCAACTTTAAATCTATAATGAACTTTACAACTTTAGCAATATTCAACTTTAACAAATTTAGGGATTTATTCTCAAAGTTCTAAATTAGGGTGTAAATAATATTCCAATTCCACTTACCTGTTTTACATAATACCTAGACGATACTTCATCGTCTTAAGCCTACAACCCCATAGATCTTGCATAGGTATAATACTCAAATAAAACTCAATTATATAAATTTCAATGTTACGAATAAATTTTATAGTTTCCCGCACACCTTTCAACTTTTCAAATCTCCCAAATCTAATCTAGTCCTTTACTTGACTCCTTTTCCATTCTAATACAAAAGAATAAGTATAATAAGGTACATGTATACTATTAGAATTACAGATCTAAGATGCGATTTGGGGTTAAGAGAAATATAAATTTATAATAATGAACTCTACCTTTTTCTACAGCATTGATTCGCTCTATTTCTTCTTCTCTTTTATTTTCTGCCCTTCACTGATTATATACATATAATATAATATTTTATAATTAATAAGAATAGTGAAGGGGGGAAAATAGTGGAGCTTTGCTCTTTGATCAGAAAATATGAGAATAGAATTGAGGGGTTAGGCTTGTATTTATAAACACTCAAATCTACCGTCGCCATTAGATTAAAATAATTAAATCTAGGCCATTTGGCCAACCCTTCGACTGATCGACCGCCTCCTATAAGTAGCCAACCAGTACAAGTAAGAGGACCGACCATGGGGTGTCGCATTCAACAACATTTATTTTGTATTTTCATTTTTCTAATTATTTCCGTTTCAAACTTCAAATGCTAATAACTTCTTTGCTTGAGCTCCGATCATGAAGCTCCAAATATGAAAGTTGCTTAGAAAATTGTCACGAACACAATGGTGAAAATTCATGGCCAAATTCCAACATTTCCTCAAATTCAATTTTTGGAGCCTTATTAATTATCGTTAATTTTATGGAGTGTTACAATCTAGATCCTCCTTTTTCTCCTTACAACTCCATTGTATATTCATCTTTAACCTTTATTTTATTTTTTTAACTCTCTTCCTCCATTATGCCACAATTATGGCCAACTGCTCCGCTTCTCTTCTCCTCAAAATTTTCAAGCTTAAAATATTAAATCAAATAAGATTCAAACACTGATGGTAGTTGCATTCAATCTCATAGCGTTATCTGGATTCTGAAATCATTTCAACGAGTTCTGATTGTGCGTTTCAATGTGGGCAATAGGTGAAAGGTAAAATTCTCATTTTACAATGAATGTTAATGCATATAAAGTTCATATGGTGACCCGCCGTTTCATACCCTTTGAGCTGACATTTAATCACACTTTTCCAACACAAATTTTATGGAAGACGAATAACTAAAAGAAGAAGAGGATGGAAGGAAATAGAAACAATAACATAGAATCTCACAATCGCAGCGGAACCATATATAATAGATAAATACAGATCTTTATACAAAAAGAACTGTAACCGTTAATATATATACAATCATCAGAGTACAACAATCAATACATCAACATGATTAGTTATTAAAACTTGTCCTCACCAGTGCTGTCTATACAGCCTAACGTACACAGCGGAAGATAATCAAGTACATGATATACGACTGAAATCCTCCAGCTCGTCTCTTGAGCTCCATAGCGTCCTAACCTAAATCTGTAATACTTGGTCTGACCCGAAAATTATAATAAAATAACACCCGAGTCAGTTTGGAAGACAAGCATGAGTAAACACACTAAATTTGAAATATTATTGTTACCAAAATCCTTTGAAAAAAAGGTATCTCGTAAGACCACGTCACACATAAACACAATGGGTTTTTAACTTACGATAACCAAAATATTTTTATAGAAAATCCGGTGATATTATAATAGTGTCTAAGTACAAGTACTTATTAAAATAGTGCATTCATTAATCTATCATACCAGGCTCTACAATCAAAACTGTAAAGGCTCATAGTGGATATTGGATTCCATACAATGACCCGGGTACTGGGGTACAACCCGCCATAGTACACCTCTAGAAAAATGTACCGAGAACCTTGCTTGGATCCCCTGCAAACACAAGAACGGCCTACTCCCGACTTGGATAATATCGAATATGTTATCACCTCGGGTGTTCCTACCCTAATGGAGCGCTCTCTTTTCCATGCACAACCATATTAATAATTATGATATAATATATCCCAGTGTATCTAGGAAGGTGATAACATATCCTACTTGGGTGCAACCCACTTAGCCCTGCTGCATATCCCACGTTTTAGTCATTCCCAGTCGATGAGGCTTGAGGCTACGTTTTACTTTAAAATAGCATTCATACTTGGAATGCTAACACTGCCTTTCAAACAACGATGTAATGATAGCATTCAACTATACAAGTTATTTTGGGTCTGAAAAACTGAATCCCTTTCAAGATCATTGTCTCCATTATTATGGAGATATCACAATTCGTAACGCTCAAATCAGATCGAATTGGTTTTTGGATAATTAAATCTAATCCCGGTCTCTTCAAAACGATCAACGAATTTGGTCATATTTGTAATTGTCAAAAACCATACATAAGCTGTCACTAGGCCATATAATAAATCTTTCAAAATATTTATTTCAAAATATCTTTGCAAGATATATATTCAAATTTCTTCTAGTATTCCAACGTTTAAAAACTGTTTCAAATCCTCATATCCTTAACGGAATATTTTCAGACCATATTAACACTTAGAAATATTTACATATAACCTTCCCAGTGTCAACACATTCCTAAATCATTTTATTCCAATACTTAGAAAAATATTTATAATTCATTTCCAAACCATTTAAAAAAAATTGTAAAGTCGCAACTCATTATAATTCGTTTCATAAATCTCTGGAATTTTCGTAATTCCTTCTATAATTTCCAAAATCGATTTTACTTATTTAAAATCTCATTTACCAATTATAACTTCTTTTATGAATTCAAATTCATTTTTTGAAGTTCAATTATCAAACCATTTCAGAAATTCCTTAATTTCCAAATTCCGCTATAAGATTTCTCTTATAGAAATCATATCCGTTAAATAAACCCCGTATGCAAATCTCGAGTGGATTTATAAATAAATTTCAATCATTTCAAAATTCTATATATATGATATGTATGTTTAAAGAAAAATAAGTCATTTTTAAAACACGTTTAAGTAATTATTTAAAATATTAACCACTTTAAATAAAACATCGATAACACATTTCCAATTCTTTTAAATAAAAAAATCGATTTACAAAGCTGATTCTAAAAAAATTAAATTTATTTAAATTAATATTAGATATTTGAGAAATCCAGTTTTCGAAGTATTTGAATACTAAAACAGCTTTACCTTACATTGTTTGAATAAATAAAATTTTCCCTTTTAAAACAAACTTACATTCTCGATAAAAATATATTTTTAAAATCACAATAACCAATTTCGCTTTACAAATTCCTCTCGGTTCATAACACATTGATTTATTCCGATTCCCTAACTATTCTCACGTTTCAAAAAATAAATCCACTATTTTTTTCCAACAACCGATTCCCATATCTTGATATAAATTCACACTTGTGAATTATAATTCCAATTTATCAACTAATATCATATTCCTTATTTGTGAACATCGTTTATAAATTTATGAACCCCTTTTGAGTATCACCTGTTAATAAAAATTTATCTCATTTATAAAGTTCCATTTTATAAATCCATTTATTTTTGAATTCTTTTTATATCACAAATTTATTTTAAATATCGATTTTTAATTTCTTTTCCATATTTTTTTTCAGAAATCGTTTTAAAATCCATTGTCAAAAAAACCTTTATATAAATTATTTTCAAAAGCTCTATTTAAAATATTTTTCCCAATAGATAAGTACAAATCCCAAAATCAAATCATTTATTTTATCCGACCTAATTCCTTTTAAGTTAGTCCAAAAATTCAATATAAATATTTTCATTTCTAAAATCGCTTTTGAATTTCATTTTTAAAATCAAAAATATGACTTATCGTATTTATAAAATCAAAATTTAGGCCAGTGCTACTATAGCATCCAAACAATCAAATCACACAACAATCCATAGCGGATTTATTCAATTTCAACATATATCTCTATATATGAAAAACAATGAATATATTTGAGGAATCCAATTGGATCCCGCCAACCTGTTTCCCTACATCCCAAAATGTTAAATAATATAAATATACGAATCCCACTTCGAGGCGAATATCATGTAATATACGGTCATCCACTATTATGCGGCGCGCATAGGGTCTCATCCGCTCCCATAGGGGGAAATATATCCAACCACTAATATAAATATAAATATAAATAAATATATATATATATATATACACACACACACTACCATATATGTACACTATAACATCCAACTTATAATAATAATTATCTATTCATCCACGCAATCAATAAATAATATTTTTAATATTTCAAATTAAAAACTAATAATCCAAATGAGTGAGATTTACCCACCTAGATTTTTATCCGAATTGTTAAATGCTCATTTTAGATTAAATCGAATTGATGTTCGATTTAACCTAAAATCCCAGCTATTTCCAGACGACTCCAAATTAGTTCCATTATGTAGCCTATGCCATTATGAATTTTATAATTTTAACCTTATAATTATTAAAAGAAGCACCTAAGTTGACTTATCACATATACAAGCTAACAAATTAGCCTGAATAATAACCAATTTTTATAATTCATATAATAACATAGTATGCTTTCCGTTTTGAAATCATATACATTAATAAATAATCGTTTATATAAATTCCTGAAATCTAAATTTAAATAAACTTTCCAAATCAAGACATTTAAAATTCCTTTTTTTAAATCTTATTTATTTTTACGCAATCGATTTTTATTAATATAATTAACTGAACTTAATTTTAGTAATTAAATTAATTACTTCATATAATAAAACCCAGTTGTTGTTGACCTCGATCACAAGCATCCAAGGCCGCAGCTTCCTTCACTTTCAAATCATGCTCAACCATCCTGCTATCGTCGACCCTTTATCCAAACGCGATTCCCCTTCGTACGCACTGCCTAGAAAACGCAACTGGCCACCCCCTTCAACCTTCGACTACAACGTATTGCATCACCCAAGCTTCTTCCTCTGCTACAATCGGCCGCTGCCTATGCCACTCCCCCAATCGCTTACACACCTTGGCAGGCGCGCCTCCCCTAGCGCAGCGCCTCCTGACATGCAATTTCCCCAAGCTTGAGAAGTCGAACGCGATAGTTGCAAACTTCCTCTAATCTACTGCCGTCCCTAACGACCGCGCTCGCAAGTCTTCCCTATCACGAGCATCATCTCCCACCTCGCTTTGAATTTTCTTCGATCGATTTTTTTAATTTGTATACGAATAAATTTTGTTATTGAGGAACCGAAGGAAAGGAATGCGAATTTTCAAAAGTGGAGAGGCGGCTTGTATCAGAGAGTAGGATGGGCTGATGTGAAGAGTTAGTGTAACAACCCGAGGTTTTGCGTTCGTTAATATCGTCATTAAGCGATTAAATCTACTGCTAATTGCTATTGGTGGTTTTTAATCGTGTTGAAATTCTTTTATAAATTTGATAAATGGTGTGTGGGCCTTAAATATTAAATCTTGGCCACGTTTCTTTTTATTTTGGGCCGTGTTATCTCAAGTATATACCCGTTCCTCCCTTCACTCATTTTTGGCAAGCCCTAGCAAAATAAACGAAAAAAAAGAATGGCGGCTCGTGCTCGTTCCTCTTTTTTCAGTAATTAGGGTTTTCAGAAATCCGAAGATGGCGACTTTAAATGCTCGATTGAACTTAATTTCATTGCTTTGTTTGTTGATCGTCTCTTGTGATGCACGCGGCTACTCCTTCTCAGTCGCATTCGAGGTTGCGTGAATCGGCGATTCAATGACTTCGGCTGTTGAATTGGGTTCTTCGAAAAAAAAGTGAGTGATTTTCACTCACACCTCTAATTCAAGCTTTCGTATATTCGTGATTTTTGATTACCACGGCTTGTTTGAATTCTTGGTCGTCGCGGCGTTGAATTGCTTTGGAATTTTTCTTACTCACCACGGTTTCGATTTTTCGGTATTCAAATTTGTTGACTTCGATCACTTGACTTTGTTTAGGCGATGATATTTAAGATACCTCTGTCTTTGTTCGAAATAGCTGTACCTGATTTTGGAACTTGCACGATTATGTCTCACTGTCGTGTTGGTGTTGCACTTGTGCTTGTTGACTGTGATAATCTTTTTGCTCTGTGAATTTGGTCATTGATATTTGAGTCTTCATTTGGTCTTCATTATTGAGGCTACACTTTGTAGTTTGCGTTGCTTTGTCATCAACATGCCTGTAGTGTTCACTGTTTTAGATGTGGTAATTTGTGAATTTTATCCCTGATTGCACTTTCGACCTGTACCTAATATATGTGAGTTGTTTGCATTTTTACTTGTTCGCATTGCTTTATCCACTTCGAGTAGGTTTACATTAGTTTTACTTGAGTCTGTGCATTTAGGTCATGTTGATGATGAGGTTTTGTATTGCTTTCTTGTATTCACACTTCATGTTTAGGTTTACATTATTATTGCTTTCGTGCATTAATAACTGAGCTTCAATTAGACTGACCCGCATATTATTTTCTTTTGAATTAATACTCGGGTCAGACCGAGTAATTATAGGATATTGATATCTTGCTTTGGGTTGCTGCTTGAGCTATGAAGCCTCTTCATATCTTTTGGAGTAGTCAGTGTATTTTATAGGATGGTATGTATTCATGTATATTATTTACAATAATGTACTTGTATATGTAACTTCCAGTGTCGACAGTTGTTGTTGTATCATATGTATTGCATCACATGTATTGTAACTGACTTCAGTTATATACATATGAGATTTTATATTATCTGTGTTCCACATTTAGCTTATATGTGTTATTATTATATATGTTGTCCTAAACTATTATGGACCATCGTAGTTCGTTTTATATTGGAATTGGATATGTCGATGGGAGTAAATAAACAAAGAGAAAAAAAGAATATATACCACTCCTATCTAGATAACCAATACTAGTGTAAGGCCTAACACCGGATGTCCGCTCCTATCTAGCCTTATTCTTCGTAATAACAGACAGTATTCCCTTTTAATACTCTTTGTTATTAAGAGCATAGAGGTTGGGCGTCACAGTTGGTATCAGAGCGAGGGGTTTATGGACATAATATAGAACATAACTTAGATGGAACATGTGTTACAACTAATTATTGATGTTTTTATTTGTGGCTTGAGTCAAAACTAGAGTTTTGAAATTTTGATCAAATTTTTAAATATGTTCATTTAAAAATAAAAGTGAAATGGTTTTTTGATGATTGATTAATTGTGTTCTGTTTATCAGAGTGCACAGCGGAAACAGTGAGACTGTCTTCGCTGAGTACAACTGATAACTCTTTTGATTTAAAAATCAAAATATGAAAATGAAATAAATTTCATTGTTTTGTTACCTAGATGTGTTTAATTTTATTTTTTTGAAAATTTCGAATCCGATTTGGGGATCCGAAACGATTGCTGTTATGTGATTTTGTTGAGAATTTTGCTGTTTTAAAATTATCTTCATTGAAGATATAACCGAGTGATTTCTTTGTTCATCTTGTAGTGTGAGTGCAAATATGAGTTGCATGTTACTGCAATTAATTTTACGTTGAACCGGTGTTTGGTTTAAACGTATTTTGTTGCCGTTATTTTTATAACGGGATTTTTACACCGGTGCTAAATTTTGAACCACTGTGTTTTGTTGACATTTTTAATGAATGAAAATTCACTGGTACTATATTTTGATGCAAATTATTTTGATGAGATTTTGAAGTATAAAAATTACTGTCGCTTTGACTTCAGTAACCGTCAAATTTAAAGTGAATTTTCAAGCAGTTAGCCCACAATGCTAATTTGGTATCCGTTCTTACGGTGTTTTGAGAAGTACAATTTCCTTGTCGAAATTGCTACAGATGTTGCTGTTTTAATCACGAGTTTTAAAAATCATTTTAAAATAAAATTGTTTTCAAAAATTTAACAGTTTGCGCTTTCAAAAGAATGAGGAAGCGATTTAAACGTTTCAGCAAAATCGAGGACTATGAACCCTTACTTTTACTGATTCGCTTAATTCTGGACTTGTCCGTTTGAGAACGTAAAATGTTATTTATTTAAAATACACAATTTTGCACTTTTAAGGAAACGATGAAGTGATTTAAACAATTTAGCAAACCTGCGGAGTATGGAACCACACTTTTACTATTTCGGTTAAGTCCGGACTCGTTAATTTAAATATTTGCTGTTTGATGATTCTGATGAATTTGTTGGGCTTTCGAGCCACTTTGTTGGACTTTCGGGTCATTTGTTGGACCTTCGGGTCAAATACCAGTACTAAACCTTCGGGTCATTTGTTGGACCTACGGGTCATTTGTTGGGCGCCAAAAATATAGTACTTGGTAGGCTTCAGCCATTTGTTGATGCACGTGCGGCGTAGCAAAAACTCACCATTTGTTGGGATCGATCCATCTTTTATATTTATTTTATAGATTATCTTAATTTATTTCTAGATATTTGTTGTTTCTAATTATCTGCAGGTAATTAGATATTTGTTGATTTGAGTTCTAATTATCTTTGTTGATAATTAGACATTTGCTGATTTGAGTTCTAATTATCATTGTTGGTAATTATATATTTGTTGATTTAAGTTCTAATTATCTTTGTTGATAATTAGATATTTGCTGATTTGAGTTCTAATATTCTTTGTTGATAATTAGATATTTGTTGATTTGGGTTCTAATTATCTTTGTTGGTAATTAGATATTTGTTGATTTGAGTTTTTTGATTATCGTTTCGGATAATTAGATATTTGTTGATTTGAGTTTTCTGATTATCGTTTTTGATAATTAGATATTTGTTGTTTTCTGATTATCATTTTTGATAATTAGATATTTGTTGATTTGAGATTTCTGATTATCGTTTTTGATAATTAGATATTTGTTGTTTTCTGATTATCGTTTTTGATAATTAGATATTTGTTGATTTGAGTTCTGATTATCTTTGTTGATAATTAGATATTTGTTGATTTGAGTTCTGATTATCTTCGTTGCTAATTAGATATTTGTTGTTTTCTGATTATTGTTTTTGATAATTGGATATTTGTTGTTTCTGATTATCGTTTTTGATAATAGGATATTTTTTGTTTCTGATTATCGTTTTTGATAATCGGATATTTGTTGTTTCTAATTATCGTTTTTGATAATCGAACATTTGTTGTTTCTGATTATCGTTTTTGATATTCGGATATTTGTTGTTTCTGATCGTCGTTTAGGTAATTAGATATTTGCGGTTTTGCGATTTATGATTTGTGTTTTCTAATTATCTTTGTTGATAATTAGATTTTGTTGTTTTCCAAATCTCGTATCGATAATTAGATATTCCTATTTTGTGATTTCTGTATTCTAATTATCTAATTGACAATTGAATATTGCTGATAATTGTATTTATTCAGTTTTGTTGTTTCTGATTATCTATTTGATAATTAGATTCTGTGAGAATTTGTGAATTTCTTTTATAAAATTGAAAGATTTCTCTGGCGTTTGTATTCTTGACCTTTATTTTTCTAGCGTAACCAGTTTACGTTAGAAAAATAATTTTCATTGACGACTTTAATTATGAAAATTGCGGGGATGCAATTTTTATAAGGAGGGGAGTCTGTAACAACCCGGGGTATTGCGCCGGTTAATATCGTCATTAGGCGATTAAATCTACTGGCTAATTGCTATTGGTAGTTTTCAATCGGGTTGAAATTCTTTTATAAATTTGATAAATGTTGTGTGGGCCTTATAAATTAAATCTTGGCCACGTTTCTGTTTTGTTTTGGGCCGTGTTATCTGAGGTATATACCCCTTCCTCCCTTCACTCATTTTCGGCAAGCCCTAGCAAAATAAACGAAAAAAAAAGAATGGCGGCTCGTGCTCGTTCCTCTTTTTTTCAGTAATTAGGGTTTTCAAAAATCCGAAGATGGCGACTTTAAATGCTCGATTGAACTCGATTTCCTTGCTTTGTTTGTTGATCGTCTCTTGTGATGCACGGGGCTGCTCCTTCTCAGTCACATTCGAGGTTGCGTGAATCGACGATTCAAAGACTTCGGCTATCGAATTGGGTTCTTCGAAAAAAAAGTGAGTGATTTTCACTCACACCTCTAATTCAAGCTTTCGTATATTCGTGATTTTTGATTACCACGGTTTTTTTGAATTCTTGGTCATCACGGCGTTGAATTGCTTTGGGAATTTTTCTTACTCACCACGGTTTCGATTTTCTGGTATTCAAATTTGTTGACTTCGGTCACTTGACTTTGTTATGCCATGATATTTACGACACCTGTCTTTGTTTAAACAGTTGTACCATGATTTTGGAACTTGCACGATTCTGTCTCACTGCGTGTTGGTGTTGCACTTGTGCTTGTTGACAGTGATAATATTTTTGCTCTGCGAATTTGGTCATTGATATTTGAGTCTTCATTTGATCTTCATTATTGAGGCTACACTTTGTAGTTTGCATTGCTTTGTCATCAACATGCCTGTAATGTTCACTGTTTTATATGTGGTAATTTGTGATTTTTATCCCTGATTGCACTTTCGACCTATACCTAATATATGTGAGTTATTTGCATTTTTACTTGTTCGCATTGCTCTATCCACTTCGAATAGCTTTACATAAGTTTTACTTGAGTCTATGCATTTAGGTCATGTTGATGGTGAGGCTTTGTATTGATTTCTTGTATTCACACTTCATGTTTTAGCCGAGTCTGGTTCGGTCTCGACCTGAGCTGACCATTGAAGTGTTGCATTGTATTCATGTTGTAACTGTATCATGTCTGGTGCACCACTTCATTTGTGCACTTGATTACATATGCTTGGACTTGACTATTTGGTTACCAGATCATTTGAACTTCATGTGCACTTATCAATTCATAATTGTGGTCTTTGTTTTCCTGATGTTGTGTTTGAGTTTTGCCTCCATGTGTTTGGTATTTTGTTTCACTATTCTAGTTTCCATTGATGATGCTATGCATCTGCATATGCATGTGTCATTTCTTTGCTTACATCTGCACATCCCTATCATACTTGTTGATGTTTTGGTATTGCTGTTAGCTTTAGTTTGGTCTTGCAGTTGTGTTGAGTTATGATAGCCGTGACTTGACCTTTGCAGTTTCGATATTGCTGTTAGCTTTAGTTTAGTCTTGCAGTTGTGTTGAGTCATGATAGCCGTGACTTGACCTTTGTAGTTTCAATTTGCTGTTAGCTTTAGTTTGGTCTTGCAGTTGTGTTGAGTCATGATAGCCATGACTTGACGTTTGCAGTTTCGATTTGCTGTTAATATTTGGAGTTGTGTTGACATCATATGCTGTATTGGCGAGGTAGTGCACGTGAGCGTGTACTGCAGCCATTCAGAATTGACGTTTTAATTGATATTTCAATTGCTTGAATTGTTTCGTGTGTCCAATTCAATATTTTGAAATTGTATTTTGATTTGGTTTAATTTGATCATTTTGTGATATCTAATTATCTACTAGATAATCAGATTACGTGATTTCTAATTATCGTATCGATTATCGATTTCTAATTATCGTATCGATAATTAGATTTTGTGGTTTATGCTGTTCACTGGCTTGAGTTTTGCTTTGGCCACCTGCTGTTAATTGTTGTTTAGGCAATTCTGTTGTTTTCTCAATTATCTTCATTAATAATCCTTTTAATTATCTTTGTTGATGATTAGGTTTTGCTGATTCGCTGTTTAATGCTGTTACGGGTTATATTTACAATTATCCGATTTCCTTATTAAAGGATTGGGTAGATGAAATTTTTATGATTGTCATCTAATTGTTATTTAATTATTATTGCTTTCATGCATTAATAACTAAGCTTGAATTAGACTGACCCGCGTATTATTTTCTTTTGAATTAATACTCGGGTCAGACCGAGTTATTACAGGATGTTGATATCTTGCTTTGGGTTGCTACTTGAGCTATGAAGCATCTTCATATCTTTTGGAGTAGTCAGTGTAATTTATAGGATGATATGTATTCATGTATATTATTTACAATAATGTAATTATATATGTAACTTCCAGTGTCGACGGTTGTTGTTGTATCATATGTATTGTATCACATGTATTGTAACTGACTTCAGTTATATAAATATGAGATTTTATATTATTTGTGTTCCGCATTTAGCTTATAGGTGTTATTATTATATATGCTGTCCTAAACTATTATGAACCGTCGTAGTTCGTTTTATACATGAATTGGATATGTCGATGGGAGTAAATAAACAAAGAGGAAAAAAAGAATATATACCACTCCTAACTAGATAACCAATACTAATGTAAGGCCTAACTACGGATGACCGCTCCTATCCAGCCTTATTCTTCGTAATAATAGACAGTATTCCCTTTTAATACTCTTTGTTATTGAGAGCATAGAGGTGGGGCGTCACAGTTGGTATCAGAGCGAGGGGTTTATGGACATAATATAGGACATAACTTAGAAGGAACATGTGTTACAACTAATTGTTGATGTTTTTATTTGTGCCTTGAGTCGAAACTAAAGTTTTGAAATTTTGATGAAATTTTTAAATATCTTCATTTAAAAATAAAAGTGAAATTGTGTTTTGATGATTGATTGATTTGTTTTCTGTTTATCAGAGTGCACAACGGAAACAGTGAAACTGTCTTCGCTGAGTACAGCTGATAACTCTTTTGATTTAAAAATCAAAATATGAAAATGAAATAAATTTCATTGTTTTGTTACCTAGATGTGTTTATTTTTTTTCTTTGAAAATTTCTAATCCGATTTGGGGACCCATAGCGATTGCAGTTATGTGATTTTTGTTGAGATTTTTGCTGTTTTAAAATTATCTTCATTGAAGATATAACCGAGTGATTTCGTTGTTCATCTTGTAGTGTGCGTGCAAATATGAATTACACGTTACTGTAATTAATTTTACGTTGAACCGGTGTTTGGTTTTAAACGTATTTTTTTGCCACTATTTTTATAACGGGATTTTTACATAGATGCTAAATTTTTAAGCACAGTGTTTTGTTGAAATTTTTAATGAATGAAAATTCACAGGTATTATATTTTGTTGCAAATTATTTTGATAAGATTTTTACGTATAAAATTACTGTCGCTTTGACTTCAATAACTGTCAAATTTAAAGTGAATTTTCAAGCAGTTAGCCCGCAATGTTGATTTGGTATCCGTTCTTACGGTATTTTGAGAAGTGCAATTTCCTTGTCGAAATTGCTATAGATGTTGCTGTTTTAATAATGTGTTTTAAAAATAATTTTAAAATAAAATTGTTTTCAAAAATTTTGCAGTTTGCGCTTTCAAAAGAATGATGAAGCGATTTAAACGTTTCAGCAAAATCAAGGACTATGAACTCCTACTTTTACCGATTCGCTTAATTCTGGACTTGTCCGTTTGATAACGTAAAATGTTATTTATTTAAAATACACAATTTTGCACTTTCAAGGAAATGATGAAGTGATTTAAATAATTTAGCAAAAGTGCGGAGTACGTAACCACACTTTTACTATTTCGGTTAATTCCGGACTCGTTAATTGAAATATTTGCTGTTTGATGATTCTGATGAATTTGTTGGGCTTTTGATTCACTTTGTTGGACCTTCGGGTCAAATACCAGTACTAGACCTTCGGGTCATTTGTTGGACCTTTGGGTCAAATACCAGTACTAGACCTTCGGGTCATTTGTTGGACCTTCGGGTCATTTGTTGGGCGCCAAAAATATAGTACTTGGTAGGCTTCGGCCATTTGTTGATGCACGTGCGGCGTAGCTAAAACTCGCCATTTGTTGGGATCGATCCTTTCTACGGATGGCCAATACTAGTGTAAGGCCTAACTACGGATGGCCGCTCCTAACCAGCCTTATTCTTCATAATAACAGACTGTATTTCCTTCTAATACTCTTTGTTATTGAGAGCATAGAGGTAGGGCGTCACAGTTAGGTTGGCTAATGCTTACTTTGATTTGATTTGATTTATATACATACATACATACATACATACATACATACATACATACATATATATAACATCTCATTTCCGTAACTCGAAATCCTAAATCCCTCTCGAGGCATGTCGCATGTCATTCATAATGTTATACCGCTATTCCGAACCCAATGGAACAAGTTTCAAAACCTAATTCGATCGTATGTGGAAGATAGCTTTCTAAATCGACTATTTAAAAAATTCATTTAAGTTATTTCTTGGCGTTTTCAGAACACATGACAAAACGGTAAATCTAAACGCTACGAAAATTATAATCTAGTAATGATGCACAATTATAGATCCAATGGAACTGGTTTCTTTGAATTCGAAGACTATGGCCCGGATCGCTATTTTAACGGGTGATTAAATCGATGAAATCTCGAAAATTGACGAAATCACTTGAAATTCCAGTTTTAAAAACTTATTAACTCAATTCTAATTCAAATAGAATTTATATCAACATTAGAAATCATTTAGATTAATATTCAACTCAAATCAACATTTCCATATTTTGATAAATCATTTTATTTGAAATTTAGATTCATTTTATAATTTCAACCAAAATCCTCATATTCAAAGTCAACTTATATTCCAAATCTGATATTTAAATCCATTTAAATATTCAAAAACAAACGATAGAAAATACAGGTCGTTACATTCCTCCCCCTTAAAAGTATTTCGTCCCCGAAATTGCCAACTTGGAAAAACGCACAAACCCATTAACTTATCAAAACCCACTTAGTTAAAACTCGATATTTTATTTTCCCAAATCTTTTAGTTTCTAACAAACCATTAGTTTTCATCTCTAATTCAAAACCCTTAATTTCAATTATAATTCAAATCAAATTTTTGTTAACAAAAATTTTCCTTAAAAAAATTCAAAATTTTCTAACACCCTAAATGTTCGAATTTTTTTGGCAGTCTCCCTTGTATGGAGAGTCTTTTACAATATGACAAATATAATACAATATAAATGATATCATCGACCCGCACGGTTGGAAAACAAAGTATATATCAATATTTATTTTATTTTCGCTCTTAATGCGTACGCGTGCCTTATATTAGCGTTATTAAGCAAGTTCGCTTAATTTATATGCAATTTGCGCAACCAAAGATTAAGCCAAACAGTTCCATGTACCTGTACTTACTCAAACAAACACATCAGTTTCATAATTTATGAAATTTAATAACTTTACGTCCCTATAACTATTTGAAACACGTGATTTCATAATGCTAACATGCTATATCATGTATTTTAGAAGGTACATGCAAATACAGAGTTCCAACCTTTAGCTATTCACTTCAAATTAAATTTATACGCAATTTCATTCAATTCCAAATGGTTCACATACCATTTATTATTATTCAATTCATATTTATACCCAACAAATTCATATCCATTTCAAATTGATTCAAAATCAATTTATTCACCTTCCATTGATTTGCAAAATTTTGTTTACTTTTATTTACGACGACAGACAATATTTCCATGCAAATCAGGTGATATTCATTTAAATAAAAAGTCACTTAGGCTTATAAACCATTTAAATTGATTCTACTTCAATGTATCAATTTATATAGATACATATTCAATTCATTCAAAAAAAATTATGCATTTCATTTTATATTCAACAACAAATCCAATCCATGCTTATTTATTTGTGAATCATTTAATAAATTAGTTACTTAAATTGAATTTCACTCTTACACTAAAATTCAGACTCAATCAATTAATCTATTTCAATTTACAACAATTACACTTTCCTTCACAGCATTTAAATGCATTCCATTTATTTGCAGTCGAGCTCAGTTTCTTTACAACTCAAGCTGTGATGACTCAGAATTTTAAAATTTTGAAATTGGAATATTTAATTGAATTTTTATATGGAAATTATTTTAAACTAGAATAATATTGCTATGTATTTGGCAATTAAATTGATTGAATTTAGTAATGTGAAGTTGGGTAAAAAATTTGTATCTTCAATTTAAGATGTTAAAAATATTTTAAAGACTTAAAAAGTTTATATTGATCATACTGAAGATAATGGAAGCTTCCGAGTTGAATTTGAAACTGTTTTGTTTAGTATTGAAATTTATATCGTTTAAATCGATATTTAAAAATAGCCTTACGGGGCACAGTCTTGGAATTCGACGAACCAGTTCCATTTGATCCATAATATTGTATAATTATCGGATTTTAATCCCCATAATGTTCGTAGTGATCGTTTGGCTGTATGATAGGCAAACACGTTGAAAATTTAATCGAAATTTAATTTAATAGCTGGGTCCAAAAAGCTGTCTTCTCTATACGATTGAGTTTGGACTTGAAACCTTTTACATTGCGTTCGGAATAGGCGTATAACATTATAAACGCCTAGCGGCACGCCTCGATCTGAAGTCAAAATTTTAAGTTGCAGAATCGAGACTATTTAACTTTGAATTTTAAAAATTAAAAAAAATGAAAAATAGAATATTGTTGCAATTAAATAACATGTCAAGTCTTGCAACACGTGTAGAGAAATTAAAAGCACGTGTCACTTTTTTTCACATGCGTGATCTTTGAAAATTAACGTAAACAGGAAAAAGAATTTTTTTTATTAAACCTGTGCCCTCAAATTTCTATCTCCTCTTTCTCAAATCAAAACCATTCGAAGGAAAAGAAAAAATGGCCGCAAGTGATTTCGATTGAATTTCCCTCTCCTCTTCGGTTTCAAATCGTGTTTTCCTCTACCTCTTCAATTTTAATAGAAAAAGAGAAAGAAGAAGATCCAATTGCGAAGTAAATTAAAACGAATCGATCGTTCGTTCGATCGAAAAGATGGTAGTCGCGGCATCATATGGAGTTGTTCGTAGGGGGCGGCGAGTTCAATTGGGTAAAGCACTATCAAATCATTCATCTAACTTGGGTATTGGGGCAAAAGACTAATCAAACCATCTATTAACTGGTTCCGTCCGAAGTTTTATTTAGGATAGCTGGAGTTCGTGTGCGAGTTGTCGAGGCAGCGTAATGGCGACGGTAGTAAGGGCGGGGGCTTAATCGAGCATCGGTAGCCTAGGGGCGATCGCGATTCCACGTAAGGGGATTTTGGGTCGAGGACGGTGAACGTGAGTTTGTCGTCGTGAGTAAAATCGTCGAAAAAAAGGAACTCGAGATTCAAGAGTTCGTCGGCGAGGTAGGTCTACGGTGATGGGCAGGGTGGCATAGACCGTTGGGTGAAGCTGGCTTCGGCTTATATGCAGTAAGGTATAAAAAAAATTTGTTTTGATTTGAATTAAATTAGTGGGTATATTATAGTGAATTACTATTTTATCTTGACAGAAAGAAAAAAATAGTCTTTTTCATTTTCTTTAAAATACAAATACACATATTTTAATATATATATATATATACATACAATTTTCAGTTTTTATATGCATGCAGTTATCATTTTTATACACATGTAGAAAATATATTTTTTTTAGTAAAGAAAATTTTCTATATTGTTTATATAAAAAGAATGAAATAAGTATACATATGGACATTCGTTCAGTTACTAATTATTTTAAATAATGCAATATGGGGATAGGTTGGTTAACAAACTTATTTAATTATTTTTGTTGCTAAAAAATATTAAAAGGGAAGTTAGTTTAAAATTAAATTAATAAGTTCAAACCAAATCTTTAGTTAAAATTGGTTTAAAATAAAATCATTGGATAATTAAAATTACCAAACGAAAATTGGTTATTCGATTATTTCGAATATTAATGAATTGCATAAAATTGTCTATATAAGGTCAATATCTGAGAGAAATCGAGTTGGAATGAAAGTGGATTGCATGCATAGGCAAAGGTGAGATCTTCTCACTCAATCGGATTTTTTTCTGATTTAATTTTAAATAGTTATATTTAAAACGGTTGATTGGGTGCTTGGATAATAAATTATTATTTAGTTGTATCAGATTAGACCCTATACGTGCATAATAGTGGATGATATCATATTAAAACCATATACCATGATATTCCACCTCAAAGTGCAATTGGTATTATATTTGTATTTGGAGTGATTGATTTCCCGCATTATATAGCGGATGAGACCCTATGAGCCGCATAATAGCGGATGATATTTTTTTAATCCCATATACCGCGATATTCCACCTCGAAGTGGAATTGGTATTAACTATTGTGCTAACGTCTATGGATGTAGGGAGACAGGTTGGAGAGATCCAATTGTATTCCTTAAATATTTGAATTTGTTTCAATATTGTGCGTTGATTATTTATAATCTATATTTGATTATTTGTGATTGAAACTGTTGAAGACTATAATTTAGCTGAATATATTTTTGGTATCATAGGATACCGAAAATAAATAAAATTGGATTTTTGAAATTCAAGTAGAAAATTTATAATAAATTCATTTAAACAATTGGGTGAATTTAAAAGAAGAAATTTAAATAGATAAATTTTTATCTTTGAATCCTATTGAATAAATTCCAAGATATGGGAAAAAGGTTTAATAAATGGATTTCGGATAATATTATTCAAAAGTTTGAAGAATTTATTTAAAATACGGATTTAAATAGTTTGGAAGAGATAAAGAAAATTATTTTTAAAAGGAAATAAGTTTAGAAATCAAATTTGGAATTTAATTTGGTATTTGAAAAGATTTTGGGAAATCAATTTGGATTTTGATTCGGTGTCTGAAATAAATTTAGAATTCAATATGAAAATTAATTTGGTGTTTAAAATAAAATTTTGAAATCAATTTGGAAACCGACTTTGTGTTTGTAAATGATTTTGAAATCGATTTAAAAATAATATGTCAGTGGATATTTGGCGATTTGAATTCACAATGGGAATTTAAAAAGGAAAGGGAAATTGAATTTACGAATTTGGAATGTAAATTTGAAATAAATCCAGAAAGATTTATAAATTATTTGAATGAACCATTTTAGAATGGAAGGTGTACTTTCCTTGGAAAGTCGAGTATGTTTAAAATAGCTTTTGAAATAAAATTAAAAGTTCTAGATTTGGTTTTAAAAGAATATTGTTGGAGAAATTATTTTTGAGAATTGTTTTAAATCTTTAAAGTAAAAATTCATTTAATTAAGTAT
This sequence comes from Allium cepa, assembly GCA_030765085.1. NCBI lineage: Eukaryota > Viridiplantae > Streptophyta > Magnoliopsida > Asparagales > Amaryllidaceae > Allium > Allium cepa. Next base: position 230,571,386 of record CM060938.1, read on the forward strand.
AGAAGGGATTAATTTAAAGATTAAATTGATATTTGATTTAGAAAATAATTATTTGAATATTTATACGCCATCTACTAATTTTATTTTTAAAATTAGTTTCGACTTGAAGTTTTATCTGAGATATTCATATAATCTTTTCATAACTAATATTCTAAAATAAAGTGTTTTTAAAATAGTTTTTATATTGAATATTTCCAAGTATGTGTGTTTGGATAAGTAATTTTAATTATTTTAAAGTATTCGAACTCTGCAGATTTCCAGTGAAAATGAATAAATGTTTGGAAATATATTCCGTGTGAGGAAAGTGATTTGAAATTTGTTGTCAAAAAGATTGAAAGGTGAAAAATGATTTGAAATTTGTTTTCAAATGGTTGAAATGTTGACATCAGGTCTTGCAAAAATATTTTAAAAATAAGTAATTGGGGGAAAATTATTTAAAATATGATGATTGTTGTGAATATTGATTGATAGTTAAATAACCGACTATCAATATTGGCCTTTAAATGGCATTTGAATTTCGATGCGACCGGGGGTCAGATTTCAAATGGATATTCGAAACCCACATCGAACCTCTGTGATTGTGATGGATCTTTTTTTTAAAAGATTAAAGTGGAAAATTTGTTGTGATTTATTTGAATCTGAATGTAACACTTATTTTTAAAATAAGCGCTCATTATTCGGATTAGCCGCGAGAGGACTTTGTGTCATAAAAACCATTCCCAATAATGATACGACGAAATGGGATTGAATTCGAAGATGTTGTTGAAGACCGGGTATTTTCGAAAGCGAAAGGATTACCCGTCGAATGTCTCTACACCGAGTTGCTTCGGTATAGAGATTTTATCACCCTTTGTGATGGGGATTTCGAATGTGATTAGTGAATATCTGGGTTTGCAAGGGCTTCTTTGAAATGCCTTCGGTTCCGTTCGATCCTGGAACAGACTTATATGGATGTGTGTCTGATGTTACACTTTGAGATGTAATGATGGTTTCTATCAAATACATTTTTGTTGGTGGCGGAGAATTTATTCTCTTAGCTTAACACCCTACTCTGAGATGTACGAGTTCAGAGGTTATCTAGTTGATGGTTACTAGTGATATACTCCCAAATTTGTATTGTGGCATACGATGTGCTGCTGATCATTTGTTGATCGAAGCATTACTTTGTGAAAAGTGTAGCTTTGTGGACAAGACTTTGTCGGACCTCACAATCCGAAAATGGTCGAAACAGGAAGGACGCGGCAAGGTTATTTGGGGGTAGCGCCCCTTGAAGGTATGTTATTTCCTTTTGGAAAAGGGTGGTATCATTGTATGGATCCCAGATATTTAACCTATGTGGTTGCTGCAAATATATTATACTTTGTGGTTGTTGCTTTGTGGTTGAGGATCCTCGGATAAAGGTCACAAACAACCTGGGGATGGCATATTCGTGTAGTTGTTACCTAGTTACAAATGTAACTCGACATTGTGTTGGCAGAGAGCAGGTTAAGTTCTCGGGATGTCCCTCCAGAGACCTATCCATGTGGCAATAGAAAGTTCCTTAGCCTGACCATTTGTTGAAATCCAATCATCAATACGCGCCTTGTGCGGTATTAGTTGTAGAACCTGCCACCTAATATGGTAGCTATAGTAGGCATACTATAATGGTACGTATGCTGGCAAAGATTAATATTATACTTGCAAATGTTTTCCACTATGCACTAATGATAATATTAAAAAGAATTTTTCGTATCAAGCATCTTTGACTATCATAAGGAGAAATCTCCTCCAATTGTGCACTTGCATTGTGTGTGTGCGGGGAGGCCTTATGGTAGTTTCATTTTTCAAAAACGTAGCAAATTTCGTTTTATTTTCTTTACGAAAATAACTATTTTTAAGATCTCACACCAGTCCCATTACTGACTTGGAGTTTATTGTTCCCTTTCTAAACTATGGATGCCTAAAATTTTCCACCACGGGCAGCCTAGAGTCGGGTTATTATTATTCTGGAGCGAAGTCAAAAAAGATGCTATGGAGATCTGGAGTGCAAGCTGGATGGCGAGACATATCATTTATATTATATAGTATCTGCTGCATTCGAATTGCTGCAAAGTTAATTCTCTATGTAGTCAATTTCTAAATGCCAATGTTGTATCGTGTTTTTGTACACTCTGATGATGTATGTATAAAACCGATATAGTTTTTGGTTTTAAAGATTATTCATTTATCTATTATAATTGTTTTGCTATGAAATGTGAGATTTTGTTATTGTTTCTGTTTCTTCTTCTGTCTTCTTCTTCTTTTACCTTAACGTTCGGTTTTTCGGCATTCGATTTGGTGGCATTTGATACAGTGGTCATATTAATGTCGACTTTCGAAAGTCGAAAAATTGGGTCGTTACATTTTGGTATCAGAGCATTTGGTTAAGCGACAGCCTTGGCTCTGGTGGGTGTTACTCATTAGAGATAGAGTCAGTAGTACTCTAGAATGAGTTTGAGTGTAATAATAGATATGAGCATGTATTTGTTCGTGAATATAAAATTGTTTATATTGTGATGATTGGTTTGTTGAGTGACATGTGGATTATGGTCGGTATAGTCTGTACAACTCTATCGATAGGGATCTCTAAACACTTGTACAGAATAATTCGACACGATATTGTTTTTAAATTAGGGTAAATGAAATAATTTTACCCAAACTATTTTTGTATATAAAAGGAAATAATTTTTGTAAATTATTATAGTATATGGTTGCTTGATTGTTAGGAAGTGATAATATTAAATTATTATCATTGATTAATGAATAAGAAATTGAAATCATAATAAAAAGTTGAGAAATAAATTCCTATACGAATGGGATTTGTAAATATAAATTGTAAGTGTAATTTATAACTTGAAATAGAATTCCAAAGAAATATTTGAAAGAAACTGAAAAGATTTGAAATTTGAAATTTTGGTGAAAAAAATTTAAATCCCTTTTTGATTTATAGATTGTTTTCAAAGGTTTTGGAAATTTTTTTTTAAAAGGATAAAAGCACTAAACTTTTTTCGGTCGTCGGAAAATAACTTCGGTGATGACTGCAGCATCATCGATGTTCATTTTCGGGTTTTCAAAAGAGGAATTGCTGCCAAATTATTTAAAAATTGAAGCTGTGTACAAACTAGGTTTGCTTTTGGGAATTCAAAAGATAATTTGAATTGATTTCAAAAAATGATTTCGAAATGTTGGAAAGACTCTGGAATCTGATAAAAATAATTATGGAATAAAATTTATTAAGGTGGAAAATAAGGTTTTGAATGAATAAATGAGTTTACAATTGCAAGTAAAATTGAATGTTGAAATTCATTTCGAATTCGTAAGTAAATAAAATTGAAATTGAAATTGAATTTGATTTATGATAAACAAAGCAAACTATTGAAATAAAACTAGTAAGTGAAACTAATTAAAGGAATGACAAAGAAAATATGGTTAGAAAAGAATTAAATTCAATGGAATTTGAAATCCAGTTTAAATATAAGTAGTTGTAAACCAAAGTGGTGAATTGGAAGTAAATATAGGAAGTATATAAATTATTTATATATAACTTAAGAAATAAATGGTGAAATTCTTAAGTAAAAATTTTGGAATTGAGGAAATATTCTAAGTAATAAGTGAATAAAGATTAAACTGGAAATTTTGCATTGGAAAAAGAATTGTGAATAAGTAAATGAAAATAAAATGTGAATAAAGAAAAAGAAAATTGATATAGCAAATAATCAATTGGAATAAATACGTAGGATATACATATATTATTATCGCATAGCGATTTGATCCAGAATTCAGGCATAGAATTTAGAGATGGTTATATCAATCCAAATTGGAATTTTTCACTCGATTTTCAACGGCGAACCTGGATATGGATTTTTGGTTAATTCTGGAAATTCTCTATCATAGTTTTCGACCATTCAAGGAGAATGACGGTTTCTGATCAAAAAACCAGATCTGTGTCTGCACTAGGAAGTCGGGTGGATGATACTAGTTCGGAAGTGAAATTGTGTGATCGAGTAAGAGATCGAATTTAATATTGCATACGAATGGTATAAGTACATCATAGGAATTGAATGAAATAAATATTCAAACTTTTGTAATGTAATGTGTAAATTAATTTTTGAATGTAGAAATTGGATATGGTTATTAAATAGCATACAGGTATTATAAAGGAAAAGGAATTGAGATTTGATTTTCAAAGATAAATTTAAATTGCTTGAAAAAGGTATGTATTTAAATTTCTATATGAAATTTGATGATTTTTCTTGTCCAGCCACTTGGCGTTTTTGTTTTCTTTTGAAATCTGAGGGACCATTGTGCCATTTTGTAGTCGTACCGAGCTAGCCACGCAAAGGAGACGCTGGCGAAATTTTTTGAAAATTTAGAGAGTTAGAAAAATTTTGACAAAATTTTGAAAATTTAAAAATTTGAAATTTAAAATCTAAATTTGAATTGTGGAATAAATAATGCTGTTTGGAATTTATAGAAGATTTTGCAAAGCTAGTTGAAGTGGTAATTGGTCTTTAATAAAAAAGGATTTGTTTTGGCAAATTGATAAAACTATTTGGTTTGGAAAAATAGTAAACGGGTTGAGGATCATTCTTATTAACTAGTTATTTCGAGACGAAATTCTTTTAAGGGGGAAAGATGTGACGACCCAGAATTTTGAATATTTGAAATTGGAATATTTAATTGATTTTTTTTATTTGAAAGTTATTTTAAACTTGAATTTCAAATATTGCTATGGATTTGGCAATTAAATTGATTGAATTTAATAATATGAAGTTGGGTAAAAAAATTGTATCTTCAATTTTAAGCTGTTAAAATATTTTAAAGACTTAAAAATTCATATTAATCATATTGAAGATAATGGAAGCTTCCGAGTTGAATTTGAAACTGTTTTTTTTAGTATTGAAATTTATATCGTTTAAATCGATATTTAAAAATAGCCTTCCAGGGCACAGTCTCGGAATTCGACGAAACCTGTTCCATTGGATCCGTAATATTGTATTATTATCGGATTTCAATTTTTGTACTATTTGGAGTGATCGTTTGGCTGTATGATAGGCAAACGCGCTGAAAATTTTATTTAATAGCTGAGTGCAAAAAGCTATCTTTTCCATATGATCGAATTTGGACTCGAAACATTTTCCATTGCATTCAGAATAGGCGTATGACATTATAAACACCTGGTGGTACGCCTCGACCTGAAGTCAAAATTTTGAGTTGCAAAATCGATACGATTTAACTTTGAATTTTAAAATTAAAAAAATGATAAATATAATATTATTGCAATTAAATAACATGTCAAGTCTTGCAACACGTGTAGAGAAATTAAAACCACGTGTCACTTTTTGTTACACGCGTAATCTTTGAAAATTAACGTAAACAGGAGAAAAAAAATTATAAAACTCGTGGCCTTAAATTTCTATCTCCTCTTTCCCAAATCCAAACCGTTCTAAGGAAAAAAATGGCCGCGAGTGATTTCGATTGAATTTCCCTCTCCTCTTTAGTTTTGAATCGCTTTTTCCTCTGCCTCTTTGATTTTAATAAAAAAAGAGGAAAAAGAAGATCCAACTCTGAAGAAAATTAAAACAAACCGATCGTTCGTTCGATCGAAAGGATTGCGGTCGTGGCATCAGATGGAGTTGTTTGCGGGGGGAGCGGCGAGTTCTATCGGGTAAAGCACTGCCAAATCGTTCGTCTGACTTGGGTATTGGGGAAAAAGACTAATCGAACCATCTAGTAACTGGTTCCCTTCGAAGTTTTCTTTAGGATAGCTGGAGTTCGCGTGCGAGTTGTCGAGGCAGCGTGTTGGCGACGGCAGTAAGGGCCGGGGCTTAATCGAGCATCGGTAGCCTGAGGGCGATCGCGATTCCATGTTAGGGGATTTTGGGTCGAGGACGGTGAACGCGAGTTTGTCGGCGTGAGTAAAATCGTCGAAAAAAAAGGAACTCGGGATTCAAGCGTCCATCGGCGAGGTAGGTCTACGGTGATGGGTAGGGTGGCATCGACCGTTGGGTGAAGCTGCGTTCGACTTATATGCAAAAGGTGTAAAAAAAAAATTGTTTTAATTCGAGTTAAATTAGTTGGTCTATTACAGTGAATTATTTTTTATATTTACAGAAAGAAAAAAAAAAGTTTTTTTCTTTTCTTTAAAATATAAATACACATATTTTAATATATATACAGTTTTCAGTTTTCATATGCATGCAGTTTTCAGTTTTATACACATGCAAAAAATATATTTTTTTTAGTAAAGAAAAATTTCTGTATTGTTTATATAAAAAGAATGAAATAAGTATACATATACACATTGGTTCAATTACTAATTATTTTAAATAGTGCAATATAGGGATAAATTGGTTAATAAACTTATTTTAATATTTTTGTTGCTAAAAAATATTAAAAAGGAAGGTTAGTTTGAAATTAAATTAATAAGTTCAAACCAAATCTTTAGTTAAAATTGGTTTAAAATAAAATCATTGGATAATTAAAATTACCAAACGAAAATTGGTTATTCGTTTATTTCGAATATTAATGAATTGTACAAAATTGTCTATACAAGGTCAATATCTGAAAGAAATCAAGTTGGAATGAAAGTGGATTGCATGCATAGGCAAAGGTGAGATCTTCTCAATCAATCAGATTTTTATAAGATTTAATTTTAAATAGTTCAATTTAAAATGGTTGATTGTGTGCTTCGATAATAAATTATTGTTAGTTGTATCGGATCAGACCTTATGCGCCGCATAATAGCGGATGATATTATATTAAACCCATTTACCGCGATATTCCACCTCGAAGTGGAATTCGTATTATATATGTATTTGGAGTGAATGATTTCCCGCATTATATAGCGGATGAGACCTTAGGCGCCGCATAATAGCGGATGATATTTTTAAATCCCATATATCGTGATATTCCACCTCGAAGTGGAATTGGTATTCAATTGTAGTGCTAACGTCTATGGATGCAGGGAGACAGGTTGGAGGGATCCAACTGGATTCCTCAAATATTGGATATGTTTAAATATTGTGGATTCCTCAATTAAACCGTTGAAGGCTATAATTTAGCCGAATATATTTTTGGTATTATAGGATACCAAAAATAAATAAATTGGATTTTTGAAATTCAAGTAGAAATTTTAAAACAAATTCATTTAAAGAATTGTGTGAATTTAATAGAATAAATTTAAATAGATAAATTTTTATTTTTGAGTCCTATTGAATAAATTCCAAGATATGAGAAAATGGTATAATAAATGAATTTCGGGTAATATTATTCAAATGTTTGAAGAATTTATTTAAAATACGGATTTTAAATAGTATGAAAGAGATAAAGAAATTTATTTTTAAAAGGAAATAAGTTTAGAAATCAAATTTGGAATTTAATTTGGTATTTGAAAAGATTTTGGAAAATAAATTTGGAATTTGATTCGGTGTCTGAAATAAATTTAGAAGTCAATATGAAAATTTATTTGGTGTTTAAAATAAAAATTTGAAATCAATTTGGAAATTTATTTTGTGTTTCTAAATTATTTTGAAATCGATTTAAAAATCATATATCAGTGGATGTTTGGGAATTTGAATTCACAATGGGAATTTAAAAAGGAAAGGGAAATGAATTTACGAATTTGGAACGTAAATTTAAAATAAATCCAGAAAGATTTATAAATTGTTTTGAATGAACCATTTTAGAATGGAAGGTGTACTTTCCTAGAAAGCCGAGTATGTTTTAAAATAGCTTTTGAAATAAAATTAAAAGTTCTAGATTTGGTTTTAAAAGAATATTGTTGGAGAAATTATTTTTGGGAATTGCTTTTAATCTTTAAAGTAAAGATTTATTTAATTAAGTATAGAAGGGATTAATTTAAAGATTAAATTGATATTTGATTTAGAAAATAGTTATTTGAGTATTTATACTCTATCTACTAATTTTATTTTTAAAATTAGTTTGGACTTGAAGTTTTATCTGAGATATTGATATAATATTTTCATAACTAATATTCTAAAATAAAGTGTTTTTAAAATAGTTTTTATATTGAATATTTCCAAGTATATGTGTTTGGATAAGTAATTTAAATTATTTTAAAGTATTCGAACTCGGCAGATTTTCAGTGTAAATGAATAAATATTTGGAAATGTATTCCACGTGAGGAAAGTGATTTGAAATTTGTTTTCAAAAAGACTGAAAGGTGAAAAGTGATTTGAATTTTTTTTTCAAATGGTTGAAGTGTTGAAATTATATCTTGCAAAGATATTTTAAAAATAAATGATTGAGGGGAAATTATTTAAAATTTGGTTGTAACAACCCTGGATTTTTGGCCCCATTTTATTTTAATAAATATTTAATCTAATTAAATCAAATGTGAACTGATCATATTAAAATGAATATGATTTGGAAATACTGCCATTTATTTATATAAACTGTATTTTAGAAAGGAGAGTGATTTGGAAATTTAAAATAAAATCTCCTAAGAATATTTAAATTAAAATTTATCTTGTGTATTTAAGAAAAATATTTTTCTTGTTATAAATATATAAATGAAATATATAGAAAATAATGTTCAAAATAAAATCATAGCCTGTTAATGTAAAATATAAATATAGAAATAAGTAAAAATGTAAGTCAAACACATGAATATAACTTAAGTACAAACAAATGTATAAAGTTAATATAAGTCACCATATTGATTTTAACTTAAATATTGTTAGTCATAGTCAAAATACAAATACGAATACAAATGGAAATAAATATAAAGATAAGTATAAATAAGTAAATCATATTGTACACAATTGAAATATTGTTAGCTAAAGTACAAGTACAAGTAAATATAAGTAAGTAATTTATGAAATATAACTTAAATGTTGATAGCTAAAATACAAAATAAAAATGAAAATAAAGATGAATGAATAAGCTTGTAAACAAAGAATAAAATTTAAGCACAAAGTATATAAAATAGGATGGAAACAAGGTAAAACCATAAACTAAATAAGCCAGATAAACATTTTTAAGCTAGAGTATTGAGTCAAATGTAAAGTAAAATCTGATTCATATGTATGAACAAATTGCAAGCTAGAAAATAGCATAATAACATACCAAATATTTAAATAAATATCTTCATGTATATGACAGAGTTTGCCTGCAAGGCCAAACTAGAAGTTCTAGAAATTATTAAAACAAACATGTATATTATGGTTCAAACTTGAAGTTAATAAAACAAGTAACATAATAACAAAACAAAGATCTTTATTCAAAGCTTCATACTCAAGCCATATTGACTGTCATAAGTACAAACCTGCATACAAAGATTCATCTACAGCAAGACATAATTATGCTTTGCAAGCCTATTAAGTAACAAAAACATGTACTTCTGTCTTCTCGGCCAACTTTTGTTGTAAATTCAATATCATTAAAAAAAAAATCTGTTCATAAGAAAGTAACTGTCCAGTTGCTACCTTCCCCTATCCAACTGTTATCTCATATATAAATGCAGTTGCTTTTTAGTTCTAGTTTGTTCAACAAACACATAACAAAACTTGAGAAAAACTAAAGCAGGAAAGGAGAGAAAACTCAAATTGAATTCAAATAAAAACAAATTCAAAGTTTGCAGTTTTAAACTTCAGTTTCAAGCAACCAGATTTCAAAACATCTATGCTTACTGTTCTTTGTTTAGGAAGGTTAGGTGAGTAAAAGTAATTTTTTTTAAAAGTTTAAGTTAATTAAAAACATTTCAAACATTAATTATAAACTGTTTATTTATGCTTCAGTTTGCATATGAATTTGTATGTTCTGTGTTCTCTGGAACTTGATACAGGTTGCATATTGGTTCGAATACTCAAATTACCATCATTTAAACCATTGATTAGCTTCGATTTCTCAACAAACAAGATTATAAACTTCAAATTAAGGTTGTTAGAAAGTTGATTAGTGTAACAGCCCGCAAATCCGTACCCCTTGAATCAACACTATTCTACCTCTATTAACTCAAGTGGCACGGAATTACGAACCATTAGGGTTAAGAAGAAGAGATAGAAGAAGAAGAAACTAAAGAATATCAGAATCTCACAGTCGCCGCGGAATAAAATATAATAGTAAATATAGAACTTCACACAAAATGAAATCTGTCACTATTTTATACATCATATCATCAGAGTATCTCATACATCAACAATCACAAATCAGACCTACCATACAATCACAGTAGCGGATATATATATATAGGTACATATAATACTTCTCGGACTCCAGCTCCTCTCCTGCTCCATAGCATCCTGACCTGAACATATAATACTCGGTCTGACCCGAGCATTATAATGAAATAACACCCGAGTCAGTCTGGAATACCAGCTGATGATAAACATGCATCCAAATTGATTATTAAAGTTTCAAAATTCTTTGAAAACAAAAGCATCTCGTAAGACCACGCCACAAATAAACATGTCGGGTTTTTACCTTACGATAGCTAAATCACTTTTTATAGAAATCCTCTGATATTATAATAGGGTCTATTTACAAATACTTATAAAATAGCCGAAATTGTTACATCTATTAAATTCCAGCTACTAGCCACAAAAGTGGGTAATACAAACAAAACTCGTACAAGGCTCGTAGGGAAAATGGATTTCCAACAATGACTAGGCACTGGGGTACCACCTGTCACAGTACGGGGTCTAGATCACCGTACCGAGGATTACTCCCTTCATCCCCTGCAACACAGGGCCGGAACCTTTCCTTACTGAACAGTCTCGAACAAGATAAACCCCGTGGTTGGCGCGACCAACCACCCACTAAGCCGAAATATATAAGGAACATCTAGACAGGGGAATTATCTTGTCCTGCTTGGGCATGACCCACCTAACCTTATTGCATATCCCCTGATTTTCAGTCATTCCCGGTTGATGAGGCTTGAGGCTAAGCGTTACCTTTAGAACGTTCTCACATAGAATACCCATCGTCCACCTGACGATGTTTCGCAAGCATTCGTCCATACAAGTCCGTCCCGGGTTCGAACGAAACCGAAGGCACTACTCCTACTACATCCATTTGAAAATATCCTCAGGATTAGTAGCGACTAGCCCTTGCACTTCACTGCTCCATCTTCGACTCCGAACACGTTTTTCGCACGAAACGTACAAATCGGATCGAAGTGGTTTTCGAGAAATAAATCTCGATCCCGGTCTCTTCGAAACGATCAACGCAGTTGTCCAATATTGATAGTCGGTGATTTAACTATCAATTTGTATTCTTAAACATCCATAAGCATCCATCACACAACATATAATTCCCAAATTATTTATTTGCCTCAATATCTTTAAAAGATATATTTTCAAATTTCCAAAACCCATTTGAAAACAATTCCCAAAGTTCTTTCTTTACAAGGTAAATCCTTTACCCTATATTCCCATAGGAAATAACCAAGTTCAAAACATTTAAATTTAAAACAGTAAAAATACTTTATTCTGAAATATACTTTAAAATATGTAACGTTACTACTAATTATATACTAAAAATATAGTTTTCAAAATATTTAATGTTAAACCATTTATTAGGATATAACTCTTGATTTTAAATAAGGGTTTTAGTTTAACTAAACTTATAGTAGAGTTTTTAAAAGGCTAATACTAATTTCAATAACTTAATTCAAAACTAGTCTTTTGAACAAATCCATTTGTAAAAATAATTATTAAGATATTTATAAAATTTACTATTGCTAATTTAATAGTTACTTTTGAAAATAAATATTTTCAAACACTCTTTTAAACAAGCTTGAATTTTAAAAGCTTCCTTTTTATAAAATCAGTTTAAACTCGAACTTAGTTTTCCTAGGGAACTCATTTCCACTTAAACATCACAGAAATCCTTCTCACAATTTCTGTCAATTTATTTCAATTCAGGTTTATATTTTAATAACATAATCTTATTTTCCCATTTATCAACTAATAACTTTTCTCTTTGTTTATCATTCCAGATTTACCAATTTTCAATTTTCATTCCAAATGGATTTCAACTTTTAATTCTTTGAAATTCATTATTTAACAATATCTTTCATTTCTCTAAAATTCAATTTATCCATTAATAATTAATTATGGATTTATAATTTACCCAGCAATATTCCAATACAATTTTATTTCGGTTTTCCATCCAAGCAGATTCTAAATTTTTATATTTCTTAATTATTAATTTCTTAATTTTTTGTAAAACCCAATTTAATTTCTTAATAATTAAAACTCCAAATTTCTTTATAATTTAACATCCTGGGCTTATAGTTTATCCCACAACACAATTTAATCCCAAATTATCAATCACAATATATGACAGGCATCATCATCAATTATAAAAATAGTTACTACATTGTGAGGAATCCAGTTGGATCCCTCCAACCTGTTTTTCCTGCATCCACAAATATTAGCATAACACTATAAATATATATCAATCCAGGCTGATATAAATAAACATTTCAACCAATCACACAGATATTTAAAATATTAACTATTTAAATCAGCTAACATTCCAGATGTGAGTGAGATTAACTCACCTTGAGTTTCGGCGAGCGTTCGAAATTTAAATTAAACAGGACGCTCCGATTTAACCCAAATTTCTACTTGCCCGGAATGGATCCGGATCTGCACCATCACGTAGTACACACTTCTGCGATTCCGACGATACCAAATTCGTTGCAATCTGACATCGTATGGAATAGATATGAATTTCCAAAGTTTCAATTTGGATTTTAAACAAATTTCTTTTATTAAAACTTTACCACCCAATCTCTACCGTTCATCTCATCAAGGACAAGATCTTTGCCCCATGCAAGGAAAGCCCATCTTCTTCATTCACATGCGAATCTACAGGCAACTCGAACACACAAACTCATGAACTAGGGTTAAACGCTGCACCCTCCTCGATCACCAAGACCACGATTGGCCACCACCGCCATGACGTTCACCACCTCCTCCATGCTCGACCCAAGGCACGCGGAACTCCGTCGCAGCCATGCTCAAAAAAACGCGCTCGACTCTACTGCAGACGGTGTCGATTTGCACCTCCAAACGACATCTTCAACCTAAATCAACCATTGGATCTAAAGCCCTCGATGCACTCTTCGATCTTCATGTTGGAAGTTTCCGTGATTGCTTGACGGATTAATCGCAAATTGGAAGAGAAAATCGATTATTTTCGGCCATTGAAAGGAAATAACGGCGGCTGGGGACGAATAAGCTAGGGTTTTGTTATTTAACTCATTTATATAAATACGTATAACCATTATTTTAATATTATTTCCATTATAGAGCAACTTTTACAAACGATCTCCAAACAACGCGTGCCGACAGGCGTTTCTAAGGTTTTTCCGCGTTCCGGACACAATGGCATAGGTTTCGTAAGCTAATTCGTTCGTATGTGCAAGTTACGGAATTAAACGATCTATTTAAAATTAAACCGATTAAATCAATTACTATGCGTTTCGAGCTGCCACGGTCAAACGACAACTCCGATTGCTACGAAAATTGAAATCCGATAATAACTAACTATTACGGATCCAATGGAATTGGTTTCGTCGAATTCCAAGACTGTGCCCCGGAAGGCTATTTTAACTCGTCTATTTAATCGGGCGATTTTCAAAATTGACGAAAACGCTTAAAATTTTACTTTTAAAATTTTTATTAAATTTACAATAAATCATATAACATTTATAAACACATTAATAATCATTTTGACTCATTTCGACTCAAAATCCGTTTAATTGCATTTTTATATTATTAAATCCTATTATTAAATTAATATAAAATCCCAAATTCAATCTATTAACTTTTAATTTCTCCCAATGGTCCAATATTAAAACTAAAACCCAATTCGACCTAAATTAAATTTTAGAATCTTATTTTATCTCCATTTACACTCGAAATTACCAATTACCCCAATTCTAATATTGAATTAGTATTATTCAGTTACCAATTAAATTCCCGATTCAATATTTAATTATTGTTCTCAATTATTTGACATTGAATAGAATTACTATAACTAAAAATTATAGCTTATTTTATTTCAAGATTCAATTTATAACCCATATTCTACATTTAAAATGAATTAAATGTTCAAATTCAATGGCTTAAAAATACGGGATGTTATATTCCTTCCCCCTTATAAAAATTTCGTCCCCGAAATTTGCTAAGGTAGAAAATACTTGCCAACCCATTTACTTACCCAATTTGCTTAGTTAAAGCTTATATTTACTTTACCAAAATCTTTTAGCTTAATCCCAAATTCAATTGCTTCATTTACTCTAAGTCTTTAATTTTAACTTGTAACTTTCCAAGGTAATTTCAGATTTTCAAAATCCCCAAAAAATTTCTAACTCCCAAAATTTTCGGAAAATTTTGGCAGAGTCTCCCCTGCACGGAGGAGCTTTCGCGATACCGCGATACAAATAAATATATATACATCGACCCACACGGTCGGAAACCAAAATATTTCACAATATATATATATATATCATTTCCCAATTATATTTGCGTAGGCGTACCTTTGTTAGCAAATTTTAATAGCGAGCGGCTAATATAACGCATATACGCGCTCCAACTCTCTCGAACGCCTCCCACACCTGTACTTACTCAAACAAACTCATTAGTTTTCAAAGATATGAGCATTTTAATCAACATTTCCAATGTAAATGTAAGCCAAACATAACCATTTCATATTCCAATCAACAATTTGCATGATTCCATAAGTAAACCATATTTTACAACATGCACAAGTTTCTTTCTAATACCAAATTCTGTTTTATTTCACACAAAATATTTACAAACAAGTTTTGCCATTCCAATTCATACTTTACCCAATTTTCGAATTGATTCACCAAGCAAGTTTTATTTCAATTTGCTACATTTGCAATTATGATTCATCTACATTTATACTTAAATCCATTTACCAAGATTTTTAACCCATTCTAATTTCATCCAAACTAACTTCATTTATTTCACTTGAATGATTTACATTCAAGTTCATTATATACCATTTATATTAATCACAACCAATTCATTTCTATTTCAATATGATTAATATATACTTCACTAACATCAATCTATTCCATTTCAATTCCAAGTTGATTTACAAACTAATTTTATTTTCAATTTTGAAACATTTTCATTTCTTTTATAATTGCATTTTCATTCTGATGTAAAAAAAAAATTTACTTAATAACATTTCAATCTATCTCAATTAATTCAAAAACCAATTCAGTTTGTTGTTTACACAATTCTGAATACATTCAAATATTCATGTCATTCAAGCCAAAATAATCACCACTTAAGCTTATAACCATTTAAAATTAATTTCAGTTTAGATTTATATTAAGTTTATTCAATTTTTCCTGGTTCACAAGCCAGGTATTTTTATTCCAATGCAATTGTTACAATAAATGTTATTTTTCCTTATATTTTTATTTCATTAACCAATTCATTAACAACTTTAATGCACTTTGCCTATTTATTAAATCTATTTTAGACTTATTTTATTAGCAAAGAAACTACTTTACATTATTTCATTCTTTTGAATTTATTTATACTTCAAACTATCACCATTATAATCTAATTCCATTTTTCATCCACTCTTCAATATTTGTTACCACAAATTTAAATCCCATGCCACAATTGGATTTCTATTTACCTTCCAAATTTTGATCAATTATCAAAATTCTATTCATTACCATACACATTATATTTAATTTAGCTTATACAAAATTCATTTTTAACAATTATTTTGGATTTAGTTGAGTATGCATTTATTTCAGTCAACATCATTCCAACTAAATTAAATTTCCTTCCCATTGGATCCTTATCCAAATTTAGTTTAAGTTTCCTTAAATTTTGTTTAGCCAAATTAAATTCATCCCACTTCTTTTACCCCTCATATAAGGATTGAACTCCATTCAATATTATTTATTACACAACTGGAATTTAATTTCAATTTCATTATCAAACAATTTTCCATTTTCCCCATACATAAGTCCAAGACTTATTGGCTAACTTAAGAACACCCACATTTTTGTTCTCACTTTGCTTCATTAGACTTTACATTTCATTAATGGTTAAGTTTAGAATTTTCCACACCATTCAACTCTTTCCATTAATGAATTACAATTTCACTTCTATTCAAGAGTTTAGATTGCTTAGTTAACTCCATTTCTATTTTATGCTCACAAGTTCAAATTATAACACTTAATAACTTAAGAATATGAATTTCTTTATGCAATTATAAACAATTTACATTTCACCTTTATATCCAATTCAATTTAATTTTAATTCATTTAGATTTAATTCAATTTAATTCAATTTCAAATTCTCAATTTTAATTTTCCATATACAAGTTCAAAACTTGTTTACTAATTTAAGTTCATTCATTTCCTTTATATGTCACTTTACCTTATATCAATTCACATTTCATTTGAGTTTAGTTTGGGCTCACCATACCATTCCACTATTTCCCATTGTGATTATAATTTCATTTCTATTTATATAAGTTCACCAACTTATTTCTTTTAAAGCTCATATTGCTCATTTCAATCCATCTACATCATATAATCACAATTTCAAAATTTATATATATGTGTATCACTGAATTCTTAAGGATACAAATTTCTTTCATTTAACTTCTTACACAATATTAAATCCTCAATCTCAACTTATAAGTATACAACTTAATAACTTATGGGTACAATCAATTTCCCAATGACCCACAATTTCAAACCAACTACCTTTTTAATTTAACCCCAAATCCATTTAATTCTAAATCCAATTTATTTAACTCATCCAAGTTAAATTCAAATTTCCAATTCACTTTAATATATTTTATTCATTTCCAATTACTCAAGTTAAGTTTTAATTCCCAGATTAAAATTTTCATTTCTTCTTTCTTACTTAATACCAACTCCAATTCTTTTTAAATCGACTTTATTTACAAGTTATATAGTTGATTCATTGTAACTTTCACATTTTTATTCTAAACAGAATCTCCAGAATTCAATTTACCCGGATTTATTTCAAAACCATTTTAAAACAAAATCGACACATTCCCATTTGATATTCAAATCAAATCTCCAGATCTCTAAACAACTTAGTTGTATCAAAACAATTTCTCCATTGTGAATTTTCAAAACAATTTGTTTATACCAAAACAAATTTCCCATTTTTGAAATGTCCAAAACAACTGTTACACCCAACTAGTCCAAACAATATCATAACCTAGTATTAGGGAAGTAATCCATCACTTTAGAAACTCGATATGAATTCTAATGATGTGGCCAGCATCATCAGGATTATTTTCCAGCGACTGAAGTGAGTTCAATGCTTTTTCTTTCCTAAATCAACATTCCATTATTGCCTTCAAACACTTTTGAAAACATCCAAACATTCCAAAGATTTTAAATTTCCAAACTTTATTTTCAATACATTTAAATTCCTTTTCAAAACTTCCAGGATTTAAATTTTGGTTTAATTTTAATTCTAATTTCACTTCTTCTTCTTATTTTAATCATATTTAATCAATTCCGTTTGGTTGTAGATCAATTTAATATCTTACATTCCCATTGGTTCATGTATCATCTCATTTCAAATTTAAATCAAATTTTAGATTCATATTTGATTACAGTATTAACAACCAAACAAAAAAATATATATAATAATTTCAGAAAATTCCTTTATATCAAAATATAATTTTGGGTAAACTTATTTCATTTACCCATTTTAAAAAAAATACGATGTCGGTTTATCTTGTTTAAGAGTTTAGAAACCCCTATCGATACGGTTGTACTTCCCGCACCGACCAGAATTCATAAACACTCAACCGATAAGTCAACACAGTATAAAACAATTTTTATATCCACTAACAAGTACGCTCTCATATCTATTATTACTCTCAACTCATTATAGAGTACTATCGACTCTATTTAATGAGTAATTTCCCCACCAAAGCCTAGGTTGTCGCCAACCTAAGCTCTGATACCAAGTGTAACAGCCTGCAAATCCGTACCCCTTGAATCAATACTATTCTACCTCTACTAACTCAAGTGGCACGGAATTACGAACCATTAGGGTTAAGAAGAAGAGATAGAAGAAGAAGAAACTAAACAATATCAGAATCTCACAATCGCCGCGGAATAAAATATAATAGTAAATATAGAACTTTACACAAAATGAAATCTGTCACTATTTTATACATCATATCATCAGAGTATCTCATACATCAACAATCACAAATCAGACCTACCATACAATCACAGCAGCGGATATATATATATAGGTACATATAATACGTCTCGGACTCCAGCTCCTCTCCTGCTCCATAGCATCCTGACCTGAACATATAATACTCGGTCTGACCCGAGCATTATAATGAAATAACACCCGAGTCAGTCTGGAATACCAGCTGATGATAAACATGCATCCAAATTGATTATTAAAGTTTCAAAATTCTTTGAAAACAAAAGCATCTCGTAAGACCATGCCACAAATAAACATGTCGGGTTTTTACCTTACGATAGCTAAATCACTTTTTATAGAAATCCTCTGATATTATAATAGGGTCTATTTGCAAATACTTATAAAATAGCCGAAATTGTTACATCTATTAAATTCCAGCTACTAGCCACAAAAGTGGGTAATACAAACAAAACTCGAACAAGGCTCGTAGGGAAAATGGATTTCCAACAATGACTAGGCACTGGGGTACCACCTGTCACAGTACGGGGCCTAGATCACCGTACCAAGGATTACTCCCTTCATCCCCTGCAACACAAGGCCGGAACCATTCCTTACTGAATAGTCCCGAACAAGATAAACCCCGTGGTTGGCGCGACCAACCACCCACTAAGCCGAAATATATAAGGAACATCTAGACAGGGGAATTATCTTGTCCTGCTTGGGCATGACCCATCTAACCTTGCTGCATATCCCCTGATTTTCAGTCATTCCCGGTTGATGAGGCTTGAGGCTAAGCGTTACCTTTAGAACGTTCTCACTTAGAATGCCCATCGTCCACCTGACGATGTTTTGCAAGCATTCGTCCATACAAGTCCGTCCCGGGTTCGAACGAAACCGAAGGCACTACTCCTACTACATCCATTTGGAAATATCCTCAGGATTAGTAGCGACTAGCCCTTGCACTTCACTGCTCCATCTTCGACTCCGAACACGTTTTTCGTAAGAAACGTACAAATCGGATCGAAGTGGTTTTCGAGAAATAAATCTCGATCCCGGTCTCTTCGAAACGATCAACGCAGTTGTCCAATATTGATAGTCGGTGATTTAACTATCAATTTGTATTCTTAAACATCCATAAGCATCCATCACACAACATATAATTCCCAAATTATTTATTTGCCTCAATATCTTTAAAAGATATATTTTCAAATTTCCAAAACCCATTTGAAAACAATTCCCAAAGTTCTTTCTTTACAAGGTAAATCCTTTACCCTATATTCCCATAGGAAATAACCAAGTTCAAAACATTTAAATTTAAAACAGTAAATATACTTTATTCTGAAATATACTTTAAAATATGTAACGTTACTACTAATTATATACTAAAAATATAGTTTTCAAAATATTTAATGTTAAACCATTTATTAGGATATAACTCTTGATTTTAAATAAGGGTTTTAGTTTAACTAAACTTATAAGTAGAGTTTTTAAAAGGCTAATACTAATTTCAATAACTTAATTCAAAACTAGTCTTTTGAACAAATCCATTTGTAAAAATAATTATTAAGATATTTATAAAATTTACTATTGCTAATTTAATAGTTACTTTTGAAAATAAATATTTTCAAACACTCTTTTAAACAAGCTTGAATTTTAAAAGCTTCCTTTTTATAAAATCAGTTTAAACTCGAACTTAGTTTTCCTAGGGAACTCATTTCCACTTAAACATCACAGAAATCCTTCTCACAATTTCTGTCAATTTATTTCAATTCAGGTTTATATTTTAATAACATAATCTTATTTTCCCATTTATCAACTAATAACTTTTCTCTTTGTTTATCATTCCAGATTTACCAATTTTCAATTTTCATTCCAAATGGATTTCAAATTTTTATTCTTTGAAATTCATTATTTAACAATATCTTTCATTTCTCTAAAATTCAATTTATCCATTTATAATTAATTATGGATTTATAATTTACCCAGCAATATTCCAATACAATTTTATTTCGGTTTTCCATCCAAGCAGATTCTAAATTTTTATATTTCTTAATTCTTTTTTTTAAAACCCAATTTAATTTCTTAACAATTAAAACTCCAAATTTCTTTATAATTTAACATCCTGAAATTATAGTTTATTCCATAATTTCACAACACAATTTAATCCCAAATTATCAATCATAATATATGACAGGCATCATCATCAATTATAAAAATAGTTACTACATTGTGAGGAATCCAGTTGGATCCCTCCAACATGTTTTTCCTGCATCCACAAATATTAGCACAACACTATAAATATATATCAATCGAGGCTGATATAAATAAACATTTCAACCAATCACACAGATATTTAAAATATTAACTATTTAAATCAGCTAACATTCCAGATGTGAGTGAGATTAACTCACCTTGAGTTTCGGCGAGCGTTCGAAATTTAAATTAAAACCGGACGGTGTCCGATTTTACCCAAATTTCTACTTGCCCGGAATGGATCCAGATCTGCGCCATCACGTAGTACGCGCTTCTGCGATTCTGACAATACCAAATTCGTTGCAATCTGACATCGTATGGAATAGATATGAATTTCCAAAGTTTCAATTTGGATTTTAAACAAATTTCTTTTATTAAAACTTTACCACCCAGTCTCTACCGTTCATCTCATCAAGGACAAGATCTAAGCCGCACGCAAGGAAAGCCCATCTTCTTCATTCACACACGAAGCTACGGGCAACTCGAACCCACAAACTCATGAACTAAGGTTAAACGCTACACCCTCCTCGATCACCAAGACCACGATCGGCCACCACCGCCACGACGTTCACCACCTCCTCCATGCTCGACCCAAGGCACGCGGAACTCGGTCGTAGCCATGCTCAAAAAAATGCGCTCGACCCTACTGCAGACGGTGTCGATTTGCACCTCCAAACGACATCTTCAACCTAAATCAACCATTGGATCTAAAGCCCTCGATGCACTCTTCGATCTTCATGTTGGAAGTTTCCGTGATTGCTTGATGGATTAATCGCAAATTGGAAGAGGATATCGACTATTTTCGGCCATTGAAAGGAAACAACGGCAGCTGGGGACGAATAGGCTAGGGTTTTGTTATTTAACTCATTTATATAAATACGTATAACCATTATTTTAATACTAATTCCGTTATAGAGCAACTTTTACAAACGATCTCCAAAAAACGCGTGTCGACAGGCGTTTCTAAGGTTTTTCCACGTTGCGGACACAATGGCATAGGTTTCGTAAGCTAATTCGTTCGTATGTGCAAGTTACGGAATTAAACGATCTATTTAAAATTAAACCGATTAAATCGATTACTATGCGTTTCAAGCTGCCACGGTCAAACGAAAACTCCGATTGCTACGAAAATTGAAATCCGATAATAACTAGCTATTACAGATCCAACGGAACTAGTTTCGTCGAATTCCGAGACTGTGTCCCGGAAGGCTATTTTAACTCGTCTATTTAATCGGGCGATTTTCAAAATTGACGAAAACACTTAAAATTTTACTTTTAAATTTTTTATTAACTTTACAATAAATCATATAACATTTATAAACACATTAACAATCATTTTGACTCATTTCGACTCAAAATCTGATTAATTGCATTTTTATATTATTAAATCCTATTATTAAATCAATATAAAATCCCAAATTCAATCTATTAACTTTTAATTTCTCCCAATGGTCCAATATTAAAACTAAAACACAATTAGACCTAAATTAAATTATAGAATCTAATTTTATCTCCATTTACACTCGAAATTACCAATTACCCCAATTCTAATATTGAATTAGTATTATTCAGTTACCAATTAAATTTCCGATTCAATATTTAATTATTGTTCTCAATTATTTGACATTGAATAGAATTACTATAACTAAAAATTATAGCTTATTTTATTTCAAGATTCAATTTATAACCCATATTCTACATTTAATATGAATTAAATGTTCAAATTCAATGGCTTAAAAATACGGGATGTTACAACTAAACCAACTTATATAGAATACCACTGTAATATTAATGTACAGGAAACTAAGTGATAATTGGAAATATTCAATTGTTGCAAAATATTGATTCAAGACTATATATTAAATTCATATTGCAAGTGATGATTTTTAAAACTAAAAATAAGATTTTTAGATTAATTTTTAAAGAGCAGTTTGAGCTTAAGTAAAAAATTCATTTTTATGAATTTCAGACACTATAATCAAATTAAACAGTTGAAATTGGGTATGTAGATAGTATAAAAATTAGTGATTTCGAGAAAAATATGCAATAATTTTTCCATTGAGTAAATTTGAGAAACAGGATCATTGTAGGGTTTTATTTCACGTTTTTAAACATGCCAGTAAGCGTGACGAGTCCGTTATCTACGCGTGATCGAGCTTCACGAAATTCAAGAGGGAGGAAGCTTGTCGTGTTGTCGAGGTGTGGTTGAATTTTAGGCGTCTCCGGTGAAGGGAGGAGCGGTGGCGAGGTGATCTTGTTGATTGGTCTGGGTTTTGTATTTTTGGTCGAACTGTTGAATTTCGATTCGACAATTTTGAGAATGATTCGAGTTTTGTTTTCGTGTTTTCATGGAATTTTGAGTTGCTGATGACCCTGGGAGATCGCCAGAGCTTAGCGTGCAGCCGTGCACGTGTACGGCATGGGGACGAGGATGACAGTATCGTGGAAATCATCTTACTCGAGTCGCGCACGAGTGAGAATGGGGGAAGCTTCGGGTTCGCGTTCGTGTGTCCTGTGCGTAAGTTTGTTTTCCTGATGCTAATTTATTTCGTTAAAAACTTAAACTTTCATTTAAACGTACTGAAAGAAAAATAAAGGAAGAAGAAGAAGCGGTTCAGGGGAAGGGCTCGGGTGAATTGAATGAGTAACTCGAAGCGTTACACGAGTTTTTCCTGTGTAGTGCTCAGGGTTTTGTTAACTGCAGTTTCATTTTCTTTAAGTAAGTTAAGTAAGCAGTTTTAACAAACTGTAAAACACTGTTATAAAAAAAATGTTTAACAGATTCAAGATTTAAAAACTTATATACAAGTTAATTATTTTGGTCCATGCTTTAAAATGTTAAGCTCTTAATTATTAATTTAATTAAGTAATCAATTTAATTAAGCATAAAGTTAATTAATGTTTGAGTTGTAGTTAGTAATATAATTGAACTTCAAATTTAAAGAAACCTTTTAAATGTTAATTAAATTAAATAATCAATATCTTGAGAAAGTAATTAAGAATAATCACTTTTAATTGTAATTAGTGATAGATTATAAGTAATTATAAGTTTATAATTACTGCTTAAGTTAATAATTAATTAATCATATAAACTAGTTGTGAATTAATAATTAATTAAGCAATTTACTTAAGGATTAATAAATGATTAATTAAGTAATTAGAAGTCAACAAATAAATAATCAAGTTATTAAATAACAATTAAGGTAGTAATTAATGATTAAAGAATAGTAATTAAAGTTAAATAATTTAATTAAGAATTAATTAATTAAGTAGTGTAAAATAAAATAAGTTATTAAGTAATATAGATTTAATAATTGATTATGAATGATCCATTGATTCAAATAGCTTGAAAGGAAATAAGTAATAAACTGTTAATTAATAAAACAGGGTTGAGTAATTAATTCTTATGTAATTAATTTAAATTAAAATTAATTACAAATGAGAATTTAAGATGATTGCTTATAGATTGTTGTGTATGTAGAATATCTAATTGTGATATTTATTTGATGATATTCTGTGATGCTCTGTGATACGCTGTGTTATACCTATGCTGCTTGTATATGTTTTATCTGGAATAAATGCTATGTTAATTCAGTATGTTGAATTTAAACTGTTAAGTTAATTAAACAACTTGGCCCTTAAAATGGCGTTTGGATTTCGATGAGACCGGGATCGGAAGAATCAATTTTGATTCTCCGAAAACCACATCGATCCAAATTAAACGATAGGTCATGACTTATCAAATGGATCAAGATGGTGTTTCAGAATGCAAGGGTTATCATCGTTGACTCTGAGGGTGATTCCAAAATGAGTGTGACGAGATAATGCCTTCGGTTTGTTTGAACCCGGAACGAACTTGTATGGATTGAATGCTTTCATCACATCGTCAGGCAGACGATGAGCATTCTAAGAAATATGTTCTTTAAAGGTAATCGCAGCCTCAAGCCTCATCAATGGGGAATGGCTAAAACAGGGGAGACGCAGCAAGGTTAGGTGGGTCATTCCCAAGCAGGACAAGATATTTCCCCTGTCTAGATGTCCCTTTTTATTTCGGCTGTGTGGGCGGTTGCTAGCTACAACCGCGGGGGTTATCTTGTTCGGGACTGTTCAGTAAGGAATGGTTCCGGCCTTGTGTTGTAGGGGGTCGGGAGTGATCCTCGGTATGGTGACCTAGGCCCCGTACTGTGACGGGCGGTACCCCAGTAGCCCTTCCATTGTTGGAAATCCATTTTTCCCTACGAGACCCTACGGTTTTGATTTGTATTACCCACTTTCGTGGCTAGTAGCTGGAATTTAATGAATGTAACCAATTTCGGCTATTTTCTATTTACTTGAAAACCCTAGACACTATTATAATATCACTGGATTTCCTATGAAATGTTTTGGTTAGCATAAGGTAAAAACTTACCCGTATTTATTTGTGGGGAGTCTTACGTGATACCTTTATTTCCAAATGTTTTTCAAAGTTAAACAACTTTAAACCGTTTACTCATACCAGACCCATGTCTGACCCAGAGTTTATATTTTTTTTCATAAACTCTTGGGTACTCCAATTTTTATGAGTAGCCAAGTGATAGGTTTTGGACCTTGATTCTGGAGGAGCTTGGAGCAGGAGTTTCCAGACGTATGTAGCTATCTATCTAGTTCCGCCGTGTTAGATGATGTGTACTGTATCTCTGATGTATATAGTGATAGATGTATGCATGACTGTCATATGTATTGATATCGTATAACTCTGATATATGTAAAACTATGTAATATTTATGTGATATATTATATTTTGCTCCGTTCCGTTGTGAGATTCTGATGTTGTTGTTCTTTCTTTCTCTTTCTTTCTACTTCTATCCCTTTCTTTATGATGATACGTCTTTCTGGTAGTAGAAGGGCGGGTCGTCACAGTTGGTATCAGAGCATAGGTTGGTGATAACCATGGCTCTAGTAGGAATTACTCATAGAATAGAGTTTGTAGAACTCTAAAATGCGTTTGAGTGTATTAATAGATATGAGCGCGTATTTGTTAGTGGATATAAAATTGTTTTTATATTGTGTTGACTTATCTGTTGAGTGTTTAAGAATTCTAGTCGATGTGTGGGACGCCATTTCATCGATAGGGATTTCTAAACTCTTAAAGAAGGTAGACCGACACAGTATTGTTTTTAAAGTAGGGTAAATGAAATAGTTTTACCCAAAACTATATTTCGATATACTTTTCTAAAATAATTATATATATATTTGGATGCTTGGTTGTTAATGCTATAATTGAATAAAAATTTAAAATTTGAGTGGTATATTACCAAATAAAATTATCTAAGTATAATCTTTAATAAAAGGAAATATAACTAAAATTTGATTAAACCAGAATTGAAGTCCCGGAAATTTAAAAGGTGTTTAAATGAATATTAACAAAAGGATTTGGGAATTTGAAATCTTGGGAATGTTTGAAATGTTTTTCCAAAGATTTGAAGGTAATAATGGAGTATTGTTTTGGGAACATTGTTGAATGGAAATTATTTTGGGAGAAAATTATGGAAGTAAGGAAGCACTGAATTCACTTCAGTCGCTGGAAAATAGCCCTGATGATGATGGCCACATCATTAGTATTCATTTTCGAGTTTCTAAAGTGATGGATTGCTACCAGGATAGTTGGTCAGGATATTGTTTAGGGTTGTTGGGTATACAAGTTGTTTTAGAAATTTTTAAAAGAGAAAATTTGTTTTGGTGAAAACAAGTGTTTGGAATTTTAAAATTTGATTGGATATACCAAGAGGATATGTGTAGTTATCATTTCAAAATGGTTTTGGAAATGGAAACCGGGCAATTGAATTATAAGAAATCCTATTTAATAATGTGAAAAGTTTAAATGAACCAACTATGGGACTTAGAAAGTAAAGTTGATATAAATAAGAAGAAATTGGGAATTTTAATCCAGGAATTAAAATTCAATTTAAGTAAATGAAGGTGAAGAAGATATATTTAAGTTTAACCAGAGATAAGTTAAGCAAAATTGAAATTGAACTTGAATTAAATTGGATTAAATTGAATATAAAACTGGAAGGGAAAATAATTGTAATGGTGAAATGAAATTTATACTTTAAGATAGTAAGTGTTATATATATATAATCTGAAATTGTGATTATAAGATGAAATAACCCAAATGAGTGACATAAGCTGTTAAGTAGATAAATAAGTTTTGAGCTCATATAGTGAGTAATAAAAATTAAAGGATGGTAAGTTGCTAAATTTAACGGAAATTGAGTTGGAATAAAACTGAATTTAAATGAATTCAATTGAGTTGCAGATAATATTGAATGAAATCAAATTCTTAAGTAAATAAGTAAGCATTGAATCGAATTAAAATAAAATTGGGGTAAGTTGTAAACAAATCTAACTCAAGCATAAATTGAATGACCTTATTATAAATAAAATTAAATAATGAATTGTTGATTAAAATTTAAGAACGGATAAAAGAATGAACTAATCAAATAAATTAGTAAATAGATGGAATTTGATTAAAGGAAAATCAAATCAAAGATTTAAATGAAAATTAGTGGAATAGAATAAACTTAAGTTATTGGGTGGAACCGGTGAAGAAAATAAATAACTTAAGTAAACTATGAGATGGTTATTTAAAACATTGGTTGTTGTGTTCAATAAAATGGTTTGGAATCAAACCTTTTGAAATGAAAGAAAATGCAGTGGAAAGATTGTGAATAAATTGAGATGGAATCAAATGTAATTTGAGTTGGAATCAATTTAAAATTTGTTGTAGAGCTTAAGTAATTTTTTTATTCACAATAGTATTGTTGAATTGCATAAGAAAATGGGTCTTTTGAGGTAAATGAGATTAGATAAAATTTTATGAATTATTGGAAGCAAAATAGGATGATTTTGAATATGAGTTTGTTTTGCTCAAATGGATTATAAATATAAGCAAGTTAGTTGTAAATCACTTAAACTAAAAGGAATGATTTGAGAATTGGTTGAAAGTAATTGTACTAAGTGTCGAAACCTTACATATGTGCTTACGAAAATATGTACTGCTAAACAAAAGAAATTAAAACTTTAGCAACAAAACGATTTCAAATTGAAAATTGAAAGTAAATTAGTGGATGAAACTAATTTAAAATAATAATAGGAATCAGTTATAAATGAAAGATAGTCAATAAAATTCAATATTCAGAGTTAAGATATATTGAATTCACATGGAATTAGAAATTCAAATCGGAAATAAGAAGATATAAAGGTTAAAGTTGTAGAGTAATAATGAGAGAGATATATAATGCTTATATTAAATCTAAGAAATGAGTGGTGAAATTCTTAAGTAAATTTGATATTGAGAAAATTATTCCAAGTGGATAGAAATCAAAATAATGTGAATAAAAGAAATTGATATAGTTGATAATCAATGGATATAAATACGTAGGATGTACGTATATTATTTTATTCGCATAATAATTTGATCCAGATTCGAGCACAGAATTTCGAGATAGTTATATCGATCCGAGTTGGGATTTTTCACTCGATTTTCGACGACGAACCATGGATATGGATTTTGATTGATGCTGAAAATTCTCTATCATAGTTGAGACTATGCAAGGAGAATGACAGTTTCTGATCAAGAAACCAGATCTGAGTCCGTACTAGGAAGTCAAGTGAACGATACTAGTTCGGAAGAGAAATTGTGTGATCGAGCGAGCGTTCGGATTTGATATTGCGTACGAATGATATATGTACATCGTACGGGCTTGACTGAATAGATATTGAAATTCTGTAAAGAAGTCAATAAAATTAGGGAAGAATTGATACTATAGATTTCAGTATTGAATTGCTAGAATGGATGTCTGGAATTTATTGTATATTCCATATATCCCATTAAGGAATTTGATCATGATTCATCATTAGTTGTTAAACCAGTAATTCAGGAATTTGGAATTGAATAAAATTTAACTGTGGTCAGGAATCTAGTTCGGATTGTTGATCATCGAGAGACAAACTCTCGATAATTTTAGGGAAACTTATTCGAACTTGTGTTCAGATAGCTAGTGTTGTTTGTTAGGATAGACTGTTTGGTTGTTTATTAATATATGAACGATATTTATGTTTGAATGGTTGGTATAACAGCTTTTAAATTATCTTTGTTTTAAATTTCGGGGACGAAATTCTTTTAAGGGGGGAGGAATGTAACAACCCTGGATTTTTGGCCCCATTTATTTTAATAAATATTTAATCTAATTAAATCAAATGTGAACTGATCATATTAAAATGAATATGATTTGGAAATACTGCCATTTGTTTATATAAACTGTATTTTAAAAAGGAGAGTGATTTGGAAATTTAAAATAAAATCTCCTAAGAATATTTAAAGTAAAATTTATCTTGTGTATTTAAGGAAAATATTTTTCTTGTTATAAATATATAAATGCAATATAATAATGTTCAAAATAAAACCAAAGCTTGTTAATGTAAAATATAAATATAGAAATAAGTAAAAATGCAAGTCAAACACATGAATATAATTTAGGTACAAACAAATGTATAATGTTATCCCGCTTTTTGGCAAAGCCGTGATACCAAAAGATCGATTGAAAACAGAGGACAGTTCGTCTCAAAGATTGGTCATACTATGCTTCACTATGGATATCATTGGATTTTGTCCGAGTCCGGGTTGAGCAACAATTGATGGGGCATGACAAGAAAGATCATAAAAGCAAGCATTTCAAATTTCAAGTCAATCCGAGTTCATACGCTCAAGTTATGATCGATTCAAATTGAAGGAAATAACCCTAAGTTCGAATCCATCTGAAGAGCACGAGTTCGAATCCATCGGCTTCCTCTTACTTCGAATCCATGGGATCACTCCACTTCGTATCCATCCGAATGGCCATCCTTCGAACCCATCGAACATCCTCTACCTCGAATCCATCAAAGCAAGATACTTCGAATCCATGGGATACCTCATTTCGTATCCTTCAGGATGAAGACCTTCGAATCCTTAGGCGGAGATGCTCTTCGAATCCATAAAGCTAAAGTATCTTTAATCGATGAGGCCATAGTAGTTCGAAACCCTTAAAACGAAGCACTTCGAATCCACGAAGCCTCCATACTTCGACTCCATCCCATGACCTGCCTCGAATCCACCCTGTTGAGGAAGCTTCGTACCGATCAGCTATGGGATACCTCGATCGATCTGAACGAACATCTCCTCGAGTCCATTCCCTCGAATCCACTGAGTCGAAGCGTCTAAAACCATGGATTTGACCTAGTAAACTCGAAGAAAAAGCTGGATCAACCCGAGAAGCTCACGCCACGTCACCATTCGCACGCGCAAGCCATCGATTCGACCCTAATCGATTCGAAGGGGATCGATTCGAACGGGATGCATCAACCGAAAATGCAATCTTGAATCGATCGTAACTCAGGATCTACAAGTCCAAATACTATGAAATTTTCATAGGAGCTTACGTACACACTGAAGATTGTCCACACCAAATTTCACCTCGATTGGACGCATTCTTGATCGATTCAAACCCGAGTTCGAATCGATCCCAAAGTGGGCCCGGGTTTCCAGAATCCGGGCGTGTGGGCCCCCTCACATGCCAGAAGCGGTCTCCCCGGATTTTAGGCGAAATATCAGCCTCCTACACCTATAAATAGAGCCCCTGGTCATTCAGAAAGGGGATCGGAGAACCTTTAGAGACAAAGCATGCCCGGGCGCTGCCAGAATCACTCCATATCATCATAGCTGACATTGATTTCGAATTTCCAGTTGTAACTTGTTGTTGATCGCTATAACAACTTGTAATCATTGAAAGAGAATCAATAAAACTGCAAAAACTTCACAATGGACGTAGGCAACACGCCGAACCACTATAAATCGCTTGTCTACGCATTTACTTTACTGTTGATTGGAGTTTTTGTTAGATAATACTTGCTTTGAATTTACATTCTTCATTACTATCTCTTCAACGACTCCCGAAGAGTGTTGTGACCAATTTTGGTGCAAACACTTTGGTGCTTTCACTGAGAGAACCCATATTTTCTCCTGCTCATTGGATCTGTCATCGATACTGGATTGCATAAATCTAAGAGAGAGATCCAGACTTCAATTTTAGACTCCTTCCATACTATTTAGATTTTCATAAAATCTAGGAAAGGAATCTAACTTTCAAGATGGTTAGTACAAGTACCACCTCTAACACTATCAATCAAGAAGAACAGGATAGACAGAATCCTGCTCCACTACCTCCATATAATCAAGATGCTACTGGACACTCGAAACCGTCAGGTCCGGTTACCCGACAAGAGTTACAGTTATTAATTCAAGAGCTGACCCAGAGTCGGCAACAACTAGCAGAACAGCTACGCGCTAATGCCGAGCTGATCAACCAACTGGATCGTCAAAAGCGAAAGAGATCCAAGAGAGACCATGCTTCTCACTCATCTAGCGAAAGCTCCTCCTCTTCTGATTATCATAATCACTCTCCACGACCCCGGCTAGATAGAAGTCACATGCCAGCCGCTGGAGATCAACCGGCAATGACTGTTGGGCAACTAAGAGTTGGTCCATCAGCCAGCTTCCAAACCGGATCTTCCTCCCAAGGAGGTGTCGTTCCTCGTCAGCATGAACGTACCCCTGAACCATAAGTCCCAGGGGACTATGAGCCAAGAAGGCAAGACTTGGACCGTCGACAACATCCGGTCCAACCCCAAAGAATGGAACATAATCATACTCCGGCGCAAGCCACAAAAAATGCGCAAATGCCGGATCTTTCAACTATGATACTTCAGATGATCCGTGAGAGCCGGGGACTCATGAATGACGATTGGGGAAGTTCTCGAAGTCACACCCCTTTTACAGACAATATTCTTACTGCCGAACCCCCACGGCGATTCAAGATGCCAACTCTATCCATGTACGAGGGAAACTTCGACCCCAACCAACATATTCTGAAACATGAGTGGTCAATGACCGCTGCCAGAGCTGACGATGCAGTGAATTGTCGTAGTTTCCCCATATCCTTCGGGGGCATCGCTACCATGTGGTTCACTCGACTTCCACCTCGATCCATTTCTTCATTCGACCAGCTGGCCACCAAATTCGTTAAACAATTCCGCATGCACGTCGCAAGGACAAAGGATGTCAACACTTTGTCCTGCGTCACCCAAGCTCCTAGAGAAATGCTTAGACACTACTTAGAGAGATTCCATACTGCATGTGCGGAGATCAGCAATCGAAACGATAACTCCATCCTTATGGCGTTGACTAAGGGGATCGACCCCGATTTTGAGTTTGGCAACTGGTTAGCTGGAAAACCACCTGCATCGTTGGACTGTTTCCATGCCAAGGCGGCTCAATTCCTGAGAAGGGAAGACGCGAAACAGTCTAGGAAGCAAACTGATGCAGGACCAAGTACGGAAGGGATACAAAACAATGTTGCTATCAAGCAGTCTGGTGAGAGCTCCGGAAAAGTTCAGCTGAACGTTAAAAACAAACAAGCTCGGCGAAGAGAGAGCGTGAATCAAATTAAAAAGCGAGATCAAAATCATGGCCCGCAGCGCAAGAATCCAATGTTTGACTGTTACACTCCTCTGAATACATCACTAGAGGACTTGTACTTACAAATCTGTAATACAATTCAGTAACAAAAATCTGCATCAAGACCGTCGTCAGAGAAGTAAATCCAGACGAGAAAGTTTTGCAGGTTCCATGAAAGCTACGGGCACAATACGAACGATTGTCGTCACTTACGAGATATCGTTGAGAAATTGATCAGAGAAAAGAAGCTGGAACAGTTTGTTTAGACGCTGCAGCCGGGAGAAGCGTACCCATCAAATCAAAGTAATGAATCCAATCATCTGATGCAGGAAGACTCCACCCCCACCGGCTGGAGGTTAGTAGTAAATGCTGTTGGAGGTATCCCTCATCCAACAAAGCGAAGCTGGGATGAGATGAAGTCATATGCCAGTCCTACTAGATATGCAGATGCTGCATGCTGTAGAAATTTGAAAGATAGAGTTCCGATCAAACGATAGAAAGTAATGACTAACGACATCGTATTTCAATGTAGTAATGATGACAACCGATCCACTAGTCATATCAGCTCAGGTAGACCATGTGTGGATGAAAAGGATTCTGGTTGACAGTGGAAGTTCCGTGAACATAATATTTAAGTGAGCCTACGACCAAATGAATCTGAATGCCAAAGACTTGAAACCATGCCGATCTAGTATTCGCGGCTTCGACGGGAGCGCGGCCATACCCGCTGGAGAACTAGAAATACCGATGGAGTTGGGAATTGGACAGTGTTGCAGAGTCCGGACATTGCAATTCGTGGTGATGCACATAGATTCACCGTACAATGCTTTGTTAGGCCGACCAGCCCTTGCTGAATTCAGGGCTGTTATCGCCCTATGGTGCCTAACCTTAAAATTCCCCACTGACAAAGGAGTTGGTGTTGTTATGGGAGACCAGGCCGACTTAAGAACTGTCATACTCCGAAAGCCAGTTTCCCGGTCGCACGATGTCAATGTTCAACCACAAACCTTCAAAATTGGTGATTTCGTCTACGGAAGAGTACACTCAACACCATCGCACGTGAAACCAACGTGGGAAAGGCCATGTGTGATTGAGAAAAAACTCGGGGATGACCTATTCTTGTTGTCGACATTGGGCGGTCCTATTTTGCCAAGAGCCTGGAGAAGCGAGAACCTTCGCCATTGCTACGCATGACAGGCTTTATTCAATCTATGAATACTTTACAATTTTCTTTACATTTTGAAGTTTGAACTTGTAATAAGGCACTGACTTTGCCATATTTTCTTATTTCAGCAATAAAATACCATCTCTTCAAGTTAGAGCTGTGATTCACCGAATGCAACGTTCAATAATCACGACAAACGAAGAGCTAAATTCCATCAAACAATTGAATTTATTCAAATAGCAAGTGACTGTGATACGACCGGCCACTCACTAAGTGAAACCCCAGCTCGGGGGCAAGCCATCACATTAAAGGCTGAACTGGACCAACACACGATTGTCCTACAACTATCTCCAAATTCCCAGAGTGCAAATTAGAGATAAACATTCAACAACTCGTTCCCAGAGCGCAAACGGACTCCAACTTCCCAGAGTGCGAATTGGAGTATAAACATTCAACAACTCGTTCCCAGAGCGCGAACGGACTCTAACTTCCCAGAGTGCGAATTGGAGTATAAACATTCAACAACTCGTTCCCAGAGCGCGAACGGACTCCAACTTCCCAGAGTGCGAATTGGAGTATAAACATTCAATAACTCGTTCCCAGAGCGCGAACGGACTCCAACGTCCCAGAGTGCGAATTGGAGTATAAACATTCAATAACTCGTTCCTAGAGCGCGAACGGACTCCAACTTCCCAGAGTGCGAATTGGAGTATAAACATTCAAAAACTCGTTCCCAGGGCGCGAACGGACTCCAACTTCCCAGAGTGCGAATTGGAGTATAAACATTCAACAACTCGTTCCCAGGGCGCGAACGGACTCCAACTTCCCAGAGTGCGAATTGGAGTATAAACATTCAATAACTCGTTCCCAGAGCGCGAACGGACTCCAACTTCCCAAAGTTCGAATTGGAGTATAAACATTCAACAACTCGTTCCCAGAGCGCGAACGGACTCCAACTTCCCAGAGTGCGAATTGGAGTATAAACATTCAATAACTCGTTCCCAGAGCGCAAGCGGACTCCAAATTCCCAGAGTGTGAATTGGAGTATAAACATCAAATCCATCGTTCCCAGAGTGTGAACGAATTCCTAAAAAGCCCAAAAAGGTGTGACTGACCATCTATCGGCCAACTCCAACTTCTCAAAGCATGAATTGGGGTATAAACATAAATTACAGGTACCCGGAGTGCGAACTCAAACATGTATGCTATCTTCAAGTTCCCAAAGTATGGATTGGAGCACATATACCAAGTCAAAATTCCCGGAGTGTGGGCTGAAATATCAATACTAACTCCAAGTTCCCAGAGCGTGAAGTGGAGTATAAACATCAATTCCAGGTTCCCGGAGCGCGAACCGTGTTACAGACATCGATAACTCTCAAATTCCCGAAGTGCGAGCCTGATTGTCGATCTCAAATTATCCTAAGTCCCCAGAATGTGGACATATGCTTAAGATTTGCAATAAGTACGATCAACTGCCAAGATGCAAATGTTGTTCCCTGAGATTAGGGGGCAAAAAAGCTAAGTGTTAATCACTAACCAAAGTGATACAATGCCCGAACTTCAACTTATTCATCGATAACAACATGTGACCAAGATTTTCAGACTTAGCAAATAAAACGAACTCTACTTGACGGTAAAAACAACACAAGTACACCGGACTAAAAGCTAAACACTGCAAAAAGTTAAGCACAAAAGAGATGAGAAATTGAAACAAAGAAATTGAATTTCATTTCAACTAACTATATGTGAAGATTCATATACAAGTTCTTTCAAAAAATTCCTACTAGCAGGGGGCCAAGCCCGCATCTATACATAGCCTATGAAAGGAAAACAAAAATGACTTCCTAGCTGACAAAAATGCACCAGAGGGAATCATCTACTTCTTCTTCCTCGGTTTCCTCTTCAGCGTAGGACCACTGGAACCGCTAGCAATCTTCCTCTTCGACCCCGTACCCTTTGGCTGATCTTCCTCTGACGAGGGCATGATATCGATATACTCGTTCGAACTTGAACTTAAAGGAATATTCTCTTCTCGAGGGGTCGGAGGAGTCGGGTCTACCACCGGGGGTAGAACGGGCGTGCTGGTTCCGACAAGCGTGTCCCCCGAAGATGTCACCGCAAGAGGAGTGGGATCAACCGCCGTCGTAGCACACTCAGAATGACCACCGTGCACTGCCGCTTCCATCTCTGCTTCGATTTGAGCAAGTATCTCAGTCTCACGAGCAACACGAGACTCACGATGGGTAGCGGTGGACTGTGACAATGCAGTAGAAGCAGGTGGTAACGTGCCGAGAACAAATGACATGTCAACAAAGGGGTCACTGTGCTGGCTCAAGAGCTCATTCATCATCTGTTCATCGAAAGTAATTGAAACCCGCTGTGTCACCTCAGTCGGCGCGGCTATCGTCGTGGCGATTGCTTCAGTAATGATGGCCTCTTGTTCTTGATGTGGCTCTTGGACTGCAGGAGGCACCGTCGATGTTACTTTATTCACTGAGCAAGAAAGAAAAGAAGTGTCAGAACATGCTTCTATACATGTTCTTCAGTTCAAACACATAGTAGACTTGTGTAGAGTACCTTCCTCAACTTGACTCGTACCTAACCGAGTAGCTTCAGAAGAATGCTCCCTGATGGAAGATAAGCGTGGCTGCTTAGGGTCGTAGCCTGGGACCAACTGTGGCTCAGTCGCTGGTGTAGGCTTCGTTCCAGATGAAGTGATCATCTCTGAACTTGTAGATGGATGCGCAACGCCAGACCCTTCACCAACTTCCAAGTGTTGGGTACCCAGCTTCTCTCTAGCATGAGAGACCGTGAAATCGTGGAGAACTTTCTTCTCTTCATCAGTCAATATGCGGTTCTCCAACTCAAATTCATCAAAAACTTCGCCTGGATGTGATGCTTTCTCTTCTTCAACTAGTAAATTCCAAGAGTTGAACAAATGCGTCGGATAATCATCAAGCCATGCCAGATTTCTGTGCCTCGGCACAATAGCATTATAAATGACGAGAATTTCTTCTATCTCTGTCTCCAGCTTAGTCTCTGCTTGATGAACTTTCTCATCGACTTCAGCTTCTGTCTCGCGGACCTTCTCCAAGGCCGCATCTCTCTCTTTTAGAAATTCCACCGCCTGGTCACAGGCTTCCTGTGCAGAAACGTTAGGGGTGTCTTTTTCCTTCACAATCTCTGCAACTTTGGCCTTAAGCTCATTTAGCTCTTTCACGGCCGCATCCCGCTCAGGAGTCACGATGGTATTTTGGTGGCCCATGTCTTCCACCATAGCGTAATGTTCATGCTTCATCCTATCCATCGCTGCCTGAGCCTCATCTACTTTTCTAAGAGCCTCAATCTCCGACTTTCGAGAAGATTCGGCCTCACTGCCGAGCGCCTGAATGATGCGGTCCTTTTGACCAAGTTCTTTCTCCAACTTCTTGATCGTGGCCGCTCGATCAAAGGCCACTTTTGATACTTTCTTAGCGGTCTTCGACTACTCTTGATACTGGAAGAATACATCCGAGAGATAATCATGCATCATAGGGGTAACTGTCGACGGTATCCTCTTCAGATGCGGGGGAAAAACGAACTCGTCAAAACAAATTTTAGGAAATTCTTTCCTCAGTTGAGCAAGCCTAACCGCTCCTTCCCCCGAAGGCTCCGTCAATGTCTGTTCTGTTGACGGGGAGGCCGCAATCTCCGTTCTGCGGTGAATATCAGACCTCGATGGTTGGGAAGGCGGCTTGGGCCGTGGAATTTCTGGAGGCGGTGCGTGAGCTCTAGGAGGTGGCGTGCGAGATCGAAATCGCCGCCTATAATCTTTTTCTCTGCCAGAGCGCTCGTGACTCGAGCGCCCATAGTCATAATCTCTGTCTCCTTCCCTCCTATAGGGCTCGTAATACGAACAAGACTGGCATTTCTTACGGAGACTGCCAAGCACTGAACCCCTACCAGACATGGTACCTACGAAACATAAAGCAAAATTAGTAATCTCTCACAGTGAACGTATTACACATAGAAATCGTGTAGTGCCGTGAAGTGTGAATGTGGGCGCAACCCCCCGACCAACCAGTGTGTCAACTGCACTAGTGGGCAGAGACTCGCTCAAAACGAAAGCTTCTGAAAATTCTCCCAATCCGGCATCATGCTACAAGGACACATGATCCGGAGTTGGAATATCGACGAGCCCTTCATAAAGATTTTCATTTCTTGAAGGAGACATCTTCGAAATTCTAACTCCAGGAGCGGATCGAGCCGTGACAACCGATTTCCATCTTCCCTTTTTATGTGGCTTAACGACGGCTGCCTTGCCTTTTCTTTATTCTTCGGTATCTTGAGCCACCTCTGCAGATTCACCCAATGGCTCGTCATCTGTATGAGTTCTCTCCGAGTTGGCCACCTCAATTATGACAACCTTAGGTTTTCTTCGTTTGACTCGTTCTTCCGAGACGGTTCTTAAGACACCGTCAAGCATTATGCTTTGCCTCCGCTCAATCAACCCAAGGATTCTGAGATTACTATCTGTCAGTAGCAACTCAATATTCCTCTCTTCGCTTGGGATTTCTTGAAATACCCGAACTATCTCTTTGAAACGCTCACCTTCACGTCGCTGAATTACGGCTGAAAAAAGAAAAGAGATGTGAGTTCGACTTCGAATACATCAGTTCCATCGACTACCCGAAAAGATAGCAATACTTACGTCTAAATAGCCATCGTTGAGCGAACCCTGGAGGGCATCTGACATAAAACCACTCCATCCTGAAGTAGCTCAATCTAGTCCAAGCCCCCGTTATCAATTGGCAATTTCTTACAGCCTCCAAGAACGTGAAAGATGGACTATCGGCCCGACTCTTGAAGTTAAACAAGTATCTAATCTCAATCGGAATTGGCGGTCGATGGAGATATTCCATAAATGCAATGAACAAGCCATTGAGCGAAGCGTATCCATTCGGGTGCAGTTTAGAGAGGGCGATCCTCAAAAACGACAATAACGGAGGGAGTGTCCCAGCTGCGAACGCGTGGCGATTGAATGCGGTATATCCCTCCGGTGGATTGTGTGGTCTATCATTTGGCCCCGGCAGTAGCACGTCATCCAGCGAAAAACCATGTTTTAAGCATATTCTTCCTAGCATGTCTTTCGAAATGTTAGACGGAACAGAATCTGATGGGTTACCAATGAAGGATGTGTCAGGTAACTCATCCGGAGCTGGACCAATTACTTTAATCTCAATATCCGGTACTTCAAGCACGGGAAGGACTGAACTCTGAGTTTCTTGCGGTTGCGAACTCGAAGTTTCCATAACTAGCTAACTCACGAGAAATCATCATTAGATGCTAAAAATCCCGTGCATTCCCCGGTGTAAAGTGCACGTGTCGTGCAGTGCAGTACATCACTTGAGTAAATTCTATGGAAAAAACTATAATGTATGAACGACAAAACTCCGAAAATCAGACCAGGAATGACCGTCACCGCTGACAGTCACAACCGTGCAATCCACTTGCAAACAATCGACCAAAGTTGAAGTTCGTTACATTTTTGTTAAGTTACAGTTCCATCGGCGAGCTTCGAAAGGTAGTCCAATATGCAGTTCTACGGTCAAGTTCAATCATGCAACGCAGAAGCTCGTCGGAGTCAAGTGTTTTTTATATGCAAAAAATTCTCTAAAGTTCATTTAGTTTCAACTTGGAATCGGTCGCTGCAGTTCAAATTCGTATCGTATCGAATCGAAGAAACATCATCAACCATGTTCGAATCGATACGCTTCGTATCGATAAATTTCGAATCGATACACTTCGTATCGATCGCATTCGACTCGATACATTTCGTATCGATAAGTTTGAAACGATGAGTTTCGTATCGATCCAGGGCAGGCCATGCCATATCGATTCGAGAAAACCGGCTCCATATCGATCGTTGTTCCCATATTCGTATCGATACGAAGTCGCACGATTTCCTTCGATTCGAAGGCGCCACAACTCCTTCTTCTCCAAAACAGGGCCTCGACTCCATGGCCACGCATCCATCCCCAATCTTGCGCTCGTTTGCCCAGATCTTAATGTCATCAATACAAATCGTGAAGGCTAAGAAGATGGATTAAGATCTTCGAGTTTCATCGTTCTAAACATGATACTGCCCGTTAAATTACCTGATTTTAATGTTTAACTTAGGAGAATCAAAGAACTGGATTGATTCGAAGACGTGACAAACTGTTCTCGGAAGCTTCGAGTCGATGCAAGGGCACAGAGAGTAAGTGACAAACAATAAAACTAAAAAGGTGAAAAAATGGCCAAGTGAGAAGTATTTATATGAGGCCATAGAAGAACCGAGACGATTCGCCTCCCAGTAAAACTTGACCGGTCACAACCAGTCAAAACACCATCGGTTCGAAAGCTCCGTTCGAATGCATTTGCCTAAGGCCTTATCGATGCGAAGTTACCCTCACACTTCATCGATACGAAGTATACAACTGACGCTGTACAGAGGACATTGAGCGCCATCGATGCGAAGCGCACAGTGGGCACATCGATTCGAAGCCCCTGTTCACGTCGATAAATTCACAACTCCATCCACAACCTACCGATACGAACAATGATTTCGTATCCATCATTTCCCATTGATACGAACGACAATTTCGTATCCATCCTTTCTCATCGGTACGAATGGGTGATTCGTACTCATCCAAGCCATTGACACGAATGTCGATTTCGTACCCATCATAGCATAAGCATACTTCATCAATATGAATGTTGATCTCGTACCCATTGATGCTCATACCCATCGATTCGAAATGTTACATTCGCGCAACACAAAGTCGATTCCATCAACCTTCTATATCGGTTCAGGAGAGGATCGATACGAAGGGACTTCTCAAAACGACCCTCAAGCGTTGTCTCAACTCAAATTTCCAAATTGGTTCAGGAGAGAACCGATACGAAATTCAGCAGCAAACAAAACTGACAAAGACTCGTGGACACACAACGTTGACGAGGGATAAACTAACATATGTGCATATATGTCGGATTAATATTTGATTTTAAACATCTAAAGGGATCGAATATTCATCTTGTTACGAATACAACAACCAGCAGCCAGGCACTGTTCTGCAGCGATCAATCATATCAAAGCGAGTTTACAACCTTCGACAAAAGAGCAATGATTGTTAAGAGAGAAATCGCAGCTTTTCAAAGCACGTCATGTTC
The DNA here is from genome assembly GCA_030765085.1 of Allium cepa. NCBI lineage: Eukaryota > Viridiplantae > Streptophyta > Magnoliopsida > Asparagales > Amaryllidaceae > Allium > Allium cepa. The sequence continues at coordinate 230,611,737 of CM060938.1, forward strand.
CACAAGACGTACGTTGGGGGGCAAATGTTATGCCGCTTTTTGGCAAAGCCGTGATACCAAAAGATCGATTGAAAACAAAGGACAGTTCGTCTCAAAGATTGGTCATACTATGCTTCACTATGGATATCGCTGGATTTTGTCCAAGTCCGGATTGAGCTACAATTGATGGGGCATGACAAGAAAGATCATAAAAGTAAGCATCTCAAATTTCAAGTCAATCCGAGTTCATACGCTCAAGTTATGATCGATTCAAATTGAAGGAAATAACCCTAAGTTCGAATCCATCAGAAGAGCACGAGTTCGAATCCATCGACTTCCTCTTACTTTGAATCAATGGGATCACTCCACTTCGTATCCATCCCAATGGCCATCCTTCGAACCCATCGAACGTCCTCTACCTCGAATCCCTCAAAGTAAGATACTTCGAATCCATGGGACTACCTCATTTCGTATCCTTCAGGATGAAGACCTTCGAATCCTTAGGTGGAGATGCTCTTCGAATCCATAAAGCTAAAGTAGCTCGAATCGATGAGGCCATAGTAGTTCGAAACCCTTAAAACAAAGCACTTCGAATCCACGAAGCCGCCATACTTTGACTCCATCCCATGACCTGCCTCGAATCCACCCTGTTGAGGAAGCTTCGTATCGATCAGCTATGGGATACCTCGATCGATCCGAACGAACGTCTCCTCGAATCCATTCCCTCGAATCCACTGAGTCAAAGCATCTAAAACCATGGATTCGACCCAGTAAACTCGGAGAAAAGCTGGGTCAACCTGAGAAGCTCGCGCCACGTCACCATTCGCACGCACAAGCCATCGATTCGACCCTAATCGATTTGAAGGGGATCGATTTGAACGGGACGCATCAACTAAAAATGCAATCTTGAATCGATCATAACTCAGGATCTACAAGTCCAAATACTATGAAATTTTCACTGGAGCTTACGTACACACTGAAGAATGTCCACACAAATTTCACCTCGATTGAACGCATTCTTGATCGATTCGAACCCGAGTTCGAGTCGATCCCAAAGTAGGCCCGAGTTTCCAGAATCCGGGCGTGTGGGCCCCCTCACGTGCCAGAAGCGGTGTACCCGGATTTTAGGCGAAATATCAGCCTCCTACACCTATAAATAGAGCCCTTGGTCATTCAGAAAGGGGATCGGAGAATCTTTGGAGACAAAGCACGCCCGGGCGCTGCTAGAATCACTCCATATCATCATAGCTGACATTGATTTCGAATTTCTAGTTGTAACTTGATGTTGATCGCTGTAACAACTTGTAATCATTGAAAGAGAATCAATAAAACTGCAAAAACTTCATAGTGGACGTAGGCAACACACCGAATCACTATAAATCGCTTGTCTACGCATTTACTTTACTGTTGATTGGAGTTTTTGTTAGATAATACTTGCTTTGAATTTATTATCTCTTCAACGACTCCCGAAGAGTGTTGTGACCAATTTTGGTGCAAACATATAAAGTTAATATAAGTCACCATATTGATTTTAACTTAAATATTGTTAGTCATAGTCAAAATACAAATACGAATACAAATGGAAATAAATATAAAGATAAGTATAAATAAGTAAATCATATTGTACACAATTGAAATATTGTTTGCTAAGTACAAGTACAAGTAAATATAAGTAAGTAATTTATGAAATATAACTTAAATGTTGATAGCTAAAATACAAAATAAAAATGAAAATAAAGATGAATGAATAAGCTTGTAAACAAAGAATAAAATTTAAGAACAAAGTATATAGAATAGGATGGAAACAAGGTAAAACCATAAAATAAATAAGCCAGATAAACATTTTTAAGCTAGAAGTACTGAGTCAAATGTAAAACCTGATTCATATATATGAACAAATTGCAAGGTAGAAAATAGCATAATAACATACCAAATATTTAAATAAATATCTTCATGTATATGACAGAGTTTGCCTGCAAGGCCAAACTAGAAGTTCTAGAAATTATTAAAACAAACATGTATCTTATAGCTCAAACTAGAAGTTTATAAAACAAGTAACATAATAACAAAACAAAGATCTTGAATCAAAGCTTCATACTCAAGCCATGTTGACTGTCATAAGTACAAACCTGCATACAAAGATTCATCTACGGTAAGACATAGTTATGCTTTGTAAGCCTATTAAGTAACAAAAACATGTACTTGTGTCTTCTCGGCCAACTTTTGTTGCAAATTCAATATCATTAAAAAAATCTTTCATAAGAAAGGAACTGTCCAGTTGCTACCTTCCCTTATCCAACTTTTATCTCATATATAAATGCAGTTGCTTTTTAGTTCTAGTTTTTTCAACAAACACATAACAAAACTTGAGAAAAACTAAAGCAGGAAAGGAGAGCAAACTCAAATTGAATTCAAATAAAAACAGATTCAAAGTTTGTAGTTTTAAACTTCAGTTTGAAGCAACCGGATTTCAAAACATCTATGTTTACTGTTCTTTGTTCAGGAAGGTTAGGTGAGTAAACGTAATTTTTTTTAAAAGTTTAAGTTAATTAAAAACAGTTCAAACATTAATTATAAACTGTTTATTTATGCTTCAGTTTGCATATGAATTTGTATGTTTTGTGTTCTCTAGAACTTGATACAGGTTGCATATTGGTTCGAATACTCAAATTACCATCATTTAAACCATTGATTAGCTTCGATTTCTCAACAAACAAGATGATAAACTTCAAATTAAGGTTGTTAGAAAGTTGATTAAACCAACTTATATAGAATACCACTGTAATATTAATGTACAGGAAATCAAGTGATAATTGGAAATATTCAATTGTTGCAAAATATTGATTCAACACTATATATTGAATTCATATTGCAAGTGATGATTTTTAAAACTAAAAATAAGATTTTTAGATTAGCTTTTAAAAAGCAGTTTGAACTTAAGTAAAATTTCATTTTTATGAATTTCAGACACTATAATTAAATTAAACAGTTGAAATTGGGTATGTAGATAGTATAGACATCGGTGATTTCGAGAAAAATATGCAATAATTTTTCCATTGAGTAAATTTGAGAAATAGGATCATTGTAGGGTTTTATTTCACGTTTTTAAACATGCCAGTAAGCATGACGAGTCCGTCATCTACGCGTGATCGAGCTTCATGAAATTCAAGAGGGTGGAAGCTTGTCGTGTTGTCGGGGTGTGGTTGAAATTTAGGCGTCTCCGGTGAAGGGAGGAGCGGTGGCGAGGTGATCTTGTTGATTGGTCTGGGTTTTGTATTTTGGGTCGAACCGTTGAATTTCGATTCGATAATTTTGAGAATGATTCGAGTTTTGTTTTCGTGTTTCATGGAATTTGTGAGTTGCTGATGACCCTGGGAGATCGCCAGAGCTTAGCGTGCCGCCGTGCACGTGTAGGACATGGGGATGAGGATGACAGTATCATGGGAATCATCTTACTCGAGTCGCGCACGAGTGAGAATGGGGGAAGCTTCGGGTTCACGTTCGTGTGTCATGTGCGTAAGTTTGTTTTCCTGATGCTAATTTATTTCGTTAAAAACTTAAACTTTCATTTAAACATACTGAAAGAAAAATAAAGGAAGACGAAGAAGGGGTTCAGGGGAAGGGCTCGGGTGAATTGAATGACTAACTCGAAGCGTTACACGAGTTTTTCTAGGGTAGTGCTCAGGGTTTTGTTAACTGCAGTTTCATTTTCTTTAAGTAAGTTAAGTAAGCAGTTTTAACAAACTGTAAAACACTGTTATAAAAAAAATGTTTTACAGATTCAAGATTTTAAAACTTATATACAAGTTAATTATTTTGGTCCATACTTTAAAATGTTAAGCTCTTAATTTTTAATTTAATTAAGTAATCAATTTAATTAAGTAATCAATTTAATTAAGCATAAAGTTAATTAGTGTTTGAGTTGTAGTTAGTAATATAATTGAACTTCAAATTTAAAGAAACCTTTTAAATGTTAATTAAATTAAATAATCAATATCTCCAGAAAGTAATTAAGAATAATCACTTTTAATTGTAATTAATGATAGATTATAAGTAATTATAAGTTTATAATTACTTCTTAAGTTAATAGTTAATTAATCAAATAAGCTAGTTGTGAATTAATAATTAGTTAAGTAATTTACTTAAGGATTAAGGATTAATAAATGATTAATTAAGTAATTAGAAGTTAACAAATGAGTAATCAAGTTATTAAATAACAATTAAGGTAGTAATTAATGATTAAAGAATAGTAATTAAAGTTAAATAAATTAGTTAAGAATTAATTAATTAAGTAGTGTAAAATAAAATAAGTTAGTAAGTAATTAAGATTTAATAATTGATTATGAATGATCTATTGATTCAAATAGCTTGAAAGGAAATAAGTAATAAACTGTTAATCAATAAAACAGGGTTGAGTAATTAATTCTGATGTAATTAATTTAAATTTAAATTAATTACAAATGAGAATTTAAGATGATTGCTTATAGATTGTTGTGTATGTAGAATATCTAATTATGATATTTATTTGATGATATTCTGTGATGCTCTGTGATATGTTGTGTTATATCTATGCTGCTTGTATATGTTTTATCTGGAATAAATGCTATGTTAATTCAGTATGTTGAATTTAACCTGTTAAGTTAATTAGACAACTTGGCCCTTAAAATGGCGTTTGGATTTCGATGAGACCGGAATCGGAAGAATCAATTTTGATTCTCCGAAAACCACATCGATCCAAATTAAACGATAGGTCGTGACTTATCAAACGGTGATCGAGATGGTGTTTAAGAATGCAAGGGTTATCGTCGTTGACTCTGAGGGTGATTCCAAAATGAGTGTGACAAGATAATGCCTTCGGTTTGTTTGAATCCGTAACGAACTTGATTGGATTGAATGCTTTCAGCACATCGTCAGGCCGACGATGAGCATTCTAAGAAATATGTTCTTTAAAGGTAATCCTAGCTTCAAGCCTCATCAACCAGGAATGGCTAAAACAGGGGAGATGCAGCAATGCCCAAGCAGGACAAAATATTTCCCCTGTCTAGATGTCCCTTTTTATTTTGGCTGTGTAGGCGGTTGCTAGCTACAACCGCGGGGGTTATCTTGTTTGGGACTGTTCAGTAAGGAATGGTTCCGGCCTTGTGTTGTAGGGGGCCGGGAGTGATCCTCGGTACGGTGATCTAGGCCCCGTACTGTGACGGGCGGTACCCCAGTAGCCCCACCATTGTTGGAAATCCATTTTTCCCTACGAGACCCTACGGTTTTGATTTGTATTACCCACTTTCGTGGCTAGTAGCTGTAATTTAATGAATGTAACAATTTCGGCTATTTTCTATTTACTTGAAAACCCTAGACACTATTATAATATCACTGGATTTCCTATTAAATGTTTTGGTTAGCGTAAGGTAAAAACTTACCCGTATTTATTTGTGGGGAGTCTTACGTGATACCTTTAATTCCAAATTTTTTTCAAAGTTAAACAACTTTAAACCGTTTACTCATACCAGAACCATGTCTGACCCAGAGTTTATATTTTGTTTTTCATATACTCTTGGGTACTCAAATTTTTATGAGTAGCCGAGTGATAGGTTTTGGACCTTGATTCTGGAGGAGCTTGGAGCAGGAGTTTCCAGATGTATGTAGCTATTTATCTAGTTTTGCTGTGTTAGATGATGTGTACTGTATCTCTAATGTATATAGTGATAGATGTATGCATGACTGTCATATGTATTGATATTGTATAACTCTGATATATGTAAAACTATGTAATATTTATGTGATATATTATATTTTGTTCCGTTCCAATATGAGATTCTGATGTTGTTGTTCTCTCTTTCTCTTTCTTTCTCTTTCTTTCTACTTCTATCCCTTTCTTTCTTTATGATGATACATCTTTCTGGTAGTAGAAGGGCGGGTCGTCACAATGGTGATTGTTGTGAATATTGATTGATAGTTAAATAACTGACTATCAATATTGGCCTTTAAATGGCATTTGAATTTCGATGCGACCGGGGGTTGGATTTCTAATGGATATTCGAAATCCACATCGAACCTTTGTGATTGTGATGGATCTTTCGTTTAAAAGATCAAAGTGGAAAATTTGTTGCAATTTGTTTGAAATCTAAATTTAACACTTATTTTTAAAGTAAGCGCTTGTAATTCGAATTAGCCGAGAGAGGACTTTGTGTCATAAAACCCATTCCGAATAATGATACGACGAAATGGGATTGCATTTGAAGATAGAGTTGAAGACCGGGCATTTTCTAAAGCGAATGGATTATATGTCGAATGTCTCTACACCGGGTTGCTCCGGTATAGAGATTTTATCACCCTTTGTGATGGAGATTCCGAACATGATTAGTGAATATCTGGATTTTCAAGGGCTACTTTGAAGTGCCTTCGGTTCCGTTCGATCCCGGAATGGACTTGTATGGATGTATGTCTGACATCACACTTTGAAATGTAAAGCTGGTTTCTCTGAAATACATTTCTATTGGTGGCGGAGAATTTATTCTCTTAGCTTAACAACCTTCTCTGAGACGTACGAGCTCAGAGGTTATGTAGTTGATGGTTACTAGTGATATATTCCAAAATTGGTAATGTGGCATATGAAGTGTTGCTGATATTTGTTGTTCGAAGCATGACTTCGTGAAAAATGTAGCTTTGTGGACGAGACTTCGTCGGACCTCCCAACCCGAAAATGGTCGAAACAGGAAGGATGTGGCAAGGTTATTTGGGGGTACGAAACCAGTTTCATCGGATCCGTAATGTGATATTATTGTATGGTTTCAAATTTCAAGTCAATTGGATTTACCGTTTGTCCTGTACAAATTAAAACGCATAGAAAATCGCTTAAATCGGTTTAATTTAAATTGAACGTTTGTTGTCATAACTCGCACAGATGTACGAATTAGCTTCCAAAACCTGTTCCATTGTGTCCGGAACGCGGGGTAAACCCTAGAAACGCTGGTTACGGCGCGTAAATCGGAGTTCGAAATTTCCGGATAAATAGCGTCGATCGATTTTCCTATAAATAGCCCCTCTCTCTCTAAAAAAAATAAAATAAAAAATAAAAACCTAAACCTAACTCTAGCCAGCCGCCACTAACATCATCAACGACTAGAATTTTCCCTCCTTCCTCCCTCGATTACTCCAAATCCATCAACAATTAGACGAAGACATCAACTAACAAAATGAAGAGCACATCGAGAGCTACAATCTGAACGGTGGAGATCGCGAATGGATTTGTAATTTGTGAGAAAATTGCCCACGTTTCCTTGAAGTTGCGCACGAAATTCTAGGCTGTAGGTGGGGCCAAGTGCCACCATGCTCAGGCCGAAGGTTGAGGGGATGGAGGCGTATCTCGTGGTGGCGACGTGATGAAGTTTCATCGAGTATAAGTGGTGCAAATTTAAACCCTAATATTTATGCTATGGGTTTCATTATGTTCGGCTCTTACCTGTAGCCGTGCGCACGCAAGAAGAAGAAAGGGGTAGGGAAGTGCGGCTGTGATGCAAAGGAGCAAGATCCAAAGGCTCTGAATGAATAGGTTTAAAATTAAAAGAATATATGTTGAAATTTATGTATATAAAAATCGAGTAAACTTGTAAAATGCATAACTTTTTCATACGAGGTCAAAAACGCGCGAAACCAGTTGCGTTGGAATCGTACGGACGAGCACTACGCGATGGAATTGGATTGGATTAGTTTGGAGTTAGTGAGAATTTCGGGTAAAATTAAACGTCCGTTTAATTTTATTCGAAATAAATCGCTAAAACGGAATTTAAATCTAGGTGAGAACTTCTCACTCAATCGAATCAGTTTCGATTTTATTTTAAATAGTTAGATTTAAAATATTTGAATGCATGTTTGAATGATGATTGATATCTATTGATTGTTAAAATAGACATTATACGCCGTTAGTAAGCGGATGTTATTTAATAAAAACATATACCGCGAATATTTCATAAACAGTGAAATTGGTATTATATATAATAGCAATATATATATATTGGCATATGTATATATTGGAGTTATTGATTTCCCGCATTTGTTTAGCGGATGAGACCCTATTGCGCCGTCTATTAAGCGGATAATATTTTAAATCCCATATACCGCGATAATTCCGTACTGGAGCGGAATTGGTATTGTGCTAATGTTTGTGGATGCAGGAAAACAGGTTGGAGGGATCCAACTGGATTCCTCAAAAGTATTTATTTGATTTCAAATATTTTGATATTTGATGGACTATCATATCGATATATGATGTCGTTGTTGTCGTGATTGACTATTTGGTGTGTAGCATCATTGGACCAAGTTTTGGAATTTTAAAATGTTTTTAAAGTGATTTTTGAAAGTATACGTTTATAAAATATTTTTGGAATTGATTTATTTTAAATAAATAAATGTTATAATTTTTAATGTTATAAAAATTATGATTTTTGAGAAATATAGTTAAAGGTTGATTTTTGAAAATATGAGGCTAATGATTTTATAAAATAGTTTAATCGGGATTTTTGAAATTATTATAAAGAGTTGAAATATAGGATTTATAAAATTTGATTATTTTATAAATCAAAATGGTGAAATTATAAAGGAGTTTAAAGATGTTTTAAAAGAATAATATAAATTGATTTATATAAGAGATTTATAAATGGATATTTATAAACTGAAATATTGAAATTATAAAACGAGGTTTTATAAGTGTTTAAATGAAGTGAAAATGGATTGCAGGAGTGAATGGAATTTATAAAATTATAAATGGTGAAGTTATAAATGAAATTTATAAATAGTAAGATTTATAAATTTTGTGAAGTTATTAAAGAATATATTTGGATAAATAATTGAATCTTATAAGTTATAAGATTTATAATTATGAAGTTTAAAAGAACGATTTTGTAAAATAATCGTTTTATAAGCATTTGACTTATAATATGAACCTTTAGTTTATAATTGAGTTATAAATCGAATAGGTTAATAAAGGAATTTATAAAAGGAAGTTGTTATAAAATAAATAGAAATGGAGTTTATAAACGTTGTTTTATAAATTCGCAAATGACTTATTTTGATAAGTAAATTGTTGAAACTTATTAATGGAGTTATATTCACGTTTAGACTGTGAATAATCCTTTAAAAATAAAATGAATAGAAGGATGGAATTGATTAACGTAGTATATTCACGTTTTTGAATAGTGAATAATATGTTAAAGAAAATGTTTTGAATGTGATGTTTTAAATAGAATTAAAACGATCTAACGATGTTTTAAATGCATTAAGATTTGAAACCATAGATTTCAACATTTATTGTTGAAATAGATGTTTTCGAGAAATAGAAGGAAATGGTGGACTATAACACTGTTGTTATAGTAAATCGTTTCCGAAAGGAAATGTTTTGTATAGTATTGGGATTTATATATCTATTTTAATTTCGAATCCCTATACTAGTGATTTTGGGTTGTCGTAACGAGGTTTTACGTAACATTCGTTTTGGCCCAAATAAATATGTTTAAGAGAATGATTTCCTTAAAGAATGAAATATATACTTAATCTCGATTTAAGTATATTGAATATTTTCTAAGTATTGAAAATAAATAAAATTTGTGAATTACTTATGAATAAATAAGTATGGAAATGTTTTCCAATATAAGGTGAATATTAGAGAATTTATCTTTTTGAAGATAAATTGAAATGAATAATTGAAATCGAATATTCATAGATATTTTGGATTATAAATTCACTAAGGAATTTATAAAGGAAAGGGGAATTTGTCTAAAAATAAATATTGATTTATTTTTGAAGTATTGAAAATAATATATATCTTGTAAAGATATTTTGGAAAATAAATAATTTGGAAAATTATTTGGAAATTGGTGATGTGTGCATATCCATTGATAGTTCAATAACCCACTATCAATATTTCCCTTTGAATGGGTAATTGATGTGATTTGTTTGAATTTGAATGCCACACTTATTTTTGAATAAGCGCTCACTATTCGGGTTAACCGGGAAAGGACCATGGGGTCGTATAACCCATTCCGAATATGTGATACGTCGTTATGAATTGCATTTGATGACCAGTGTTGAAGACCGGATATTTTTGAAAGCGAAAGGACAACTCGTCGATTGTCTTTGCACCGAGTAGCTGCGGTATAGAGACTCCCTATGTGATGGGAAGTCCGGACGTGATTAGAGATTATCCGGATTGCAAGGACTTCTTTGTAAGTGCCTTCGGTTTTGTTCGATCCCGGAACAGACTTGTATGGATTGTATGTCTGACGTTACAAATTGAGATATAAAGCAGATTTCTTTCACATATATTTCTGTTGGTGGCGGAGAATTTATTCTTTTAGCTTAACACCCTTCTCTGAGACGTACGAGCTCAGAGGTTATGTAGTTGAAGGTTATCAGCGATATATTCCCAATTTGGTAATGTGACATGCTGAGTGTAGCTGTAAATGATCATTGTGTTGATTATTTGTGATAGGATCGTTTATTTGATCGTCTATCCTGGTGATCATTTCTATGATCATTTGTTGACCCAAAGCATGGCTTTTGTATAAAGTATGTTTTTGTGGACGTGACTTCGTCGAGCCTCACACCCCGTGAATGGTCAAAACAGGAAAGATGCAGCAAGGTTATGAGGGGTAGCGCCCTTTAGGATATGTGCATTTCCTTCTGGAAAAGGGTGGTATCATGGTATGGAGCCCAGATACTTACTCATGTTGAAAACACTTTATGATTGTGTGAATTGATTGCGAGCGCTCGGTTGAAAGGTCCCAAAGGACCAGGGGATGGCATATTCGGTCAGTTGTTACTCAGTTAGGGGTAACCCGGCCTTGTGTTGGTAGAGATCCGGTTTGGTTCTCGGGGATGTCCATCCAGAGGCATTCTCATGTGGCAATGGGAAGTTCGTTGGCCTGATCATTCGTTGGAAATCCAAAGAAACAATACGATCTTGTACGGTATTAGTTGTAGAACCTATCATTCACTTATGGTGGCGCCCCACTGTTTGGATGGTAGCTATAGTAGGCATAGTTCGGAATGTCTATGTTGGCTAAGATTTATATTCTACTTTCGAAATAAATTTTTCCTACACTATGCACTAGTAATAATATCAAATGTTCTTTAATACGTATCAAGCATCTTTGACTATCATAAGGAGAAATCTCCTCCGATTCTGCGTTTGCATTGTGTGTGTGTGCGGGAGGCCTTATGGTAGTCCCATTTTTAAAAGCATTGCGAATTGACTTAAAATATTCCTCTATTTTGATTTTAAAGATAAATAAACTGTTTTGAGTTCTCACACCAGTCACATGACTGACTCGGAGTTTATTGTTTTCCTTCCTAAACTCTGGGTGCCCACCAATTTCCACACGGGCAGTCAAGAGTTAAGGTTTATCAGGATATTCTGGATATTCTGGAGTTGCTGGAGGCAAGATGGATGGCATGGCGTATTACTAGTATATAGTATTTCTTTTTCCGCTGTTTGTTGTTGTTTGTTGTTGTACACTCTGATGATGATGTAATGTAATGTATAAAATGTAATAACTGATATAGTCCTTTGTTTAAAGATTATTCATTTATTTATTATATGTTGTTCCGCTGCGATTGTGAGATTCTGATGTTGTTCTATTGTTTTCTGCTCCGTTCTATTTTCTATTTTCTTTTCCCTCCATTTTCTACCTTCTTATCTCTTCTTCTTTCTTTTCTTCTTCTTAAACCCTCAGTGTTCGGTTTTCCGTCGTTCGATTGCTCGGTAGTCGATGAAGTGAGTATTGATGTTGAATTTTCGGAAGACGAAGAATCGGGTCCTGACAATGTGGTATCAGAGCATATGGTTAAGCGACAACCATGGTTCTGTTGGGTATTACGCATTAGAGATAGAGTCAGCAGTACTCTAGAATGAGTTTGAGTGTAATAATAGCTATGAGAGCGTATTTGTTAGTGAATATAAAATTGTTTAATATTGTGATGATTGGTTTGTTGAGTGGTATATAGATTCTGGTTAATACGAGTAATTAACGTTGTTGATAGGGATCTCTAAACACTTGTATAGAACAATTCGGCACAGTATTGTTTTAAAATTGGGTAAATGAAATAATTTTACCATGATTATATTTTTATATATAAAGGAATAATTTTCAGAATTATTAAAGTATATAAGTTGATTGTTTAGTTGTTTGAATAATCAAAATAAAAGAATAATTGTATAAGCAAATGAATTATAAGAATTGAAATTATAATTAAAGTGATTTACAATTGTGAAATAAACTAATATATATATAAGAAGTGAAAGTATATGAATATGTTTATGAATATGAGTTGTAAATAAAAATGAATTTAAAGTTAAATGAAAATTTACTTTAGAATTGGAATCTAAATTTATTTACAAGTGGGAATCTAAGTTATGTAAAATTAAGTGATGTTTAAATGAAGTATAACTTAAGAGATGTTGAATGAAGTTGATATTGATATCAAAGTAAATTAATTAAGTTAAGTGATAAATGTGAACTTGAGTTATATAAATGAAATTCAACTTTTGTAATTGAATTGAATGAATGGATTGAATGATAATCAATTGAATGTAAATTAAGTTGGTAAGAAGTAATGAATGTAAGTGTTAATTCATTAAAATCTAATGTTATTGGAAGTTGAAAGATTGAATGAAAATCAATTTAATTAAACCAATTAAAAGTGATGGTGTTAAACCAAATTGAATTAATATAAGCAAAGGAATTTGGTTGTAATCAATATATATTGGTTGTTATATGGTTGTTAGTTGATTGTATGTAATTCATTAAGTATTAATGAAATTGAAAGCTAAAGTAATTGAAATTCAATTGAAAGTTAAGTGAATCTTAAATAAAATTGAATTTGAATTGGAAGTGAACCAACTTGAATATGAATTAGTGAATATAAACTAATTGAAAATGAATGCTAGTAAAACATCCACTGTTAATGAATCAAATGTGATTAAATTGAAAACCCAATTCATTGAATATTAATGAGAATATGAATGAATATTTATTGGTTATGAATGTTAGTTGGATGATAGTTGGTTGATGTTTGCATTTGTTGCTTTTACTACATTTGATATGTTGACATACACAGTTATTATGTTGCTATATGTTGTATGTTGATGCTATTTTCATATATGCATGATTCTCATGTTGTTTGTTGAGTGTTTAGTAGGTGCGGATCGCGTTTGCTTCGCATTTGGAGCTTGCTTTCACGCTATATTAGCCGTATATGCTCGTTAATAAAATATAAGGTACATATCTCGGATTACATATCATACTTTTATACTTTTTCCCTTCGGGATGCCTCATTACTTGATGAGATGTATATTTGTGATATATATACTGTCATTTTTTTTCGGATCGAGCCGCGCAAAGGAGACTATGGCAAATTTTTCCGAAAATTTAAGGCGTTAGAAAAATTGAGAAAAATTGGAAAATTTGGAAAACTATAACTTTGATTTGAAGTTGAAAGTTAAACAATAGTAATTGTTTTTGAAAAGATAACTAAGTATGATTTGAAAAATTAGAAAGTTATTGTAAGAAGTTTAATTATGAATTTTGGAAAATTAATAAATTATGTAACTTTTCTTACTTGTTAATTTCGAGGACGAAATTCTTTTAAGGGGGGAAGATTGTAACGACCCAGAATTTTATCTAATTAAAATTTGAATATTTAATTTATTTTAAATATTAATAAGTGAAATTTATAAGTCGAATAAATTTTTATTTGAATTATTAGATTTAATTGGATAATTAAATCGATAATTTAATATGTTAAATTATGGAAATAATTGAAAATTGGGTTAAATATGATTGAAAATGATTTGTAAAATTTTATTTTATCATGTTGGAGTTAGAACGATATTTTAGAACTTTTAAAATCGAATTAAAAGTTTATTTGTGAAAATTGAATATTTTAATATTTAATCGACTAGTGAAAATAGCCAATTTTTGAACAGTCTCAGAATTGAACGAAACCAGTTCCATTGGATCCGTAATAGTTAGTTATTACCGGATTTCAATTTTCGTGTCAATCGGAGTTATCGTTTGATCGTGGCCGCTGGAAACGCATTGAATTATTTTTAATATTAATTTGGCGAGTTAAAATAGCCATTTTTCAAAATCATATTTAACCCAATTTTCAATTATTTCCATAATTTAACATATTAAATTATCGATTTAATTATCCAATTAAATCCAATAATTCAAATAAAAATTTATTCGACTTATAAATTTCACTCATTAATATTTAAAATAAATTAAATATTCAAATTTTAATTAAATAAAAATTCCGGGTCGTTACATAGCGCCCCCTGAGGGTATGTCATTTCCTTTTGGAAAAGGGTGGTATCATGGTTTGGAGCCTAAATATTTAACCTATGCGGTTGCTGCAAATTTTTTATACTTTGTGGTTGTTGCTTTGTGGTTGAGGATCCTCGGATAATGGTCGCAAACGACCGGGGGATGGCATACTTATGTTGTAGTTACCTAGTTACAGAGATAACACAGCCTTGTGTTGGTAGAGAGCAGATTATGTTCTCAGGGAGTTCCTCCAGAGGCATACCCATGTGGCAATAGGAAGTTCCTTAGCCTGACCATTTGTTGGAAATCCAATCATCAACACGCGCCTTGTACGGTATTAGTTGTAGAACCTGCCATCTATTATGGTAGCTATAGTAGGCATACTATAATGGTACGTATGATGGCTAAGATTAATATTATACTTGCAAATGTTTTCCACTATGTACTAATGATAATAATAAAAGCAATTTTTCATATCAAGCATGTTTGACTATCATAAGGAGAAATCTCCTCCAATTGTGCGCTTGCATTATGTGTGTGCGGGGAGGCCTTATGGTAGTTTCATTTTTCAAAAGCATAGCGAATTTATTTTTATTTTCTTTTTGAAATAACTGTTTTTAAGATCTCACACTAGTCCCATGACTAACCTGGAGTTTGTTGTTCCCTTTCTAAACTCTGGGTGCACAAAATATTCCACACGGGCAGCCTAGAGTCAGGTTATCATTATTCTAAAGTGAAGTCAGAAAAGATGTTGTGGAGATCTAGAGCGCAAGCTGGATGGCAAGACATATCATTTATATTATGTAGTATCTGCTGCATTCGGATTGCTGCAAAGTTAATTCTCTATGTAGTCAAGTTGTAAATGCTAGTGTTGAATCGTGTTGTACACTCTAATGATTCATGTATAAAACTAATATAGTTCTTTGTTTTATAGATTATTCATTTATCTATTATATTTGTTCCGCTGCGAAATGTGAGATTTTGTAATTGTTTCTGTTTCTTCTTTTGTCTTCTTCTTCTTTAACCCCAACGGTTCAGTTTTTCAACATCCGAATTGGCGGCATTTGATACAGTGGTCGTATTAATGTCGACTTTCGAAAGTCGAGAAATTGGGTCATTGCACAAGCCATATTATTTCATTAAGTCCTTACCATACAAACTCACTTCCATTTAACTCAAGATTTCATTTCAATATTCAATTAACTAATTAATTTCTCTAATTAGTTCACTTCCATTTTAAGTTCAAAATCTGATTTTCCCTTTCAAAAATCACTTCATTTAATTTACTTTAGTTCAGATTCATTTTATACTTCAAGTTTGGATTTTTTTTTCTTCATGAAAATATCATACCGTTTTTATTTTGGTTTTTCCTATTTCACTTTTCTATTTTATAAGTCACACAAGTTATTTTCTCATTTCCATAATTTCTGTACTTGAGTTTATATTCCATTTTTTAATCAAATTCGACTGATTTCACATTCGTTTGATTTCCATAACTCAAGTCTATGTTCATTTCACAACTCAATTTCATATTTACTTCATTCAATTTCAATTCACCATCCATTTTGTTTCAATTAGCAACATTCAAAACACAATTAACTCGATTATACTTAAGTTTCATTCTTACTTAACCTAAAACTTTTTAATTCTTGAAAATTATTTAATTTACCGCGACTTGAGTTCCATTCCATCTATAAACCCAATTCGGATTTTTCATTTCCTTTAACCAAATATTTAAACATTTCCTTTTGAATTGGGTTTCACCTTCCTAGTTGTCCATTTTTATAAGTTATCCAACTTATTATTCACAGTCCCATAAATTTTCACTTAATTTTTAGTCTCATGTCATAATTGTAACTTACGGTTATATAACCATTTTACAAATTCAATTTGTTTAACCTCATTTCGCATCCAATCCAATTCGATATTGTTTCAAGTCTAATCCAACTTGATTTAACTTTTCTTAAGTTAATTTCAAATCCTTACAATTTCCTTTTAAAAATTTAATATATTTAACTTGCATAAGTTAAATTTTAATTTCATATTGGAATCCACATTTCCAAGTTTTAGTTCGAAAACTTATCTTCTTTCAATTTCACTAATCATATAAATGGAAATTCTTGAATTCAAACACCCGGTTTTATTTCAAATCACTTTGAAATCACATATTCTCTTTGTATATCAAATCTTACTTCTGGAAATTTTATAACAGACTCGGTTTTACCCAAAAAAATTCCTTTCGGAATTTTAAAACAAAACTTGCTTGCCCAACAAATTTGAAGAAAATGGATTACAGTAGCAATCCGTCATTTAGAAACTCGAAAATGAATATTGATCATGCCGCGCAGTCATCACCAAGATTATTTTCTAGTGACTGTAGTGTGTTTAGTGCTTTATCACTTCCAAAATCTATTTAAAAACATTTTATATTCAAATACATTTTCACAATAATATTTCCATTATTTATTTCAAACCACTTGGAAAACATTTCCGAAATTTTCGAGATTTAAAATTCCCAAATACTTAGTTCAAATCCATTAAAAACATTTCCTAAAGCTTCTAGGACTTAATTTTCCAAATTCTGGTTTTATCCATTTTTAGTTTAACACGTTGCATAGTTCATTCTTATACAATTTCAATTTGGTTATATATAACCACTCCAATTTTATAATCTTGTTAAGATTGTAATAATAACAATCCAACAAACCAATATACTATATTAATTTAGAAAATTATTTCTCTTATATCAAATTATAATTTGGGTAAAAATATTTCATTTACCCACTTTGAAATGATACAGTGCCGTATTACTTTATTCAAGTTTTTAGAAACTCTGTTGATACAGTTGTACGAACTGTGCCGACCGAAGTTAATAAGCCACTCTATAAATCAACCAACACAGTATAAAACTATTTATATTCACTAAAAAATACGCGCTCATATTTATATGTACACACAAACTCATTCTAGGTACTACTGACCCTATCTCTAATGAGTAATCTCAAACAAAGCCAAGGTTCTCGCATAACCTTCAGCTCTGATACCAAATGTAGCGACCCGCCGTTCCATACACTTTGAGCTGATATTTAATCACACTTGTCTAACACAAATTGTATGGAAGACGAATGACTAAGAAAAAGAAGAGGATAGAAGGAAACAGAAACAATAACACTAAATCTCACAATCGTAGGGGAGCAATATATAATAGATAAATATAGATCTTTATACAAAAGGAACTTTAACTGTTAAATACATACAATCATCAGAGTACAAAAATCAACACATCGATATGGATAGTTATTAACAATTATCCTCCTCGGTGTTGTCTATACAGACTGACATACGCAACGACATATAATTAAGTATGTGATATACGACCGAAATCCTCCACCTCGTCTCCTGAGCTCCATAGCATCCTAACCTGAATTTATAATCGGTCTGACCCGAGCATTATAGTAAAATAACTTCCGAGTCAATCTGGAAAACCAATGTGAGAAAACATACACAATTTGAATAATTATTATTATCAAAATCCTTTGAAAACAAGGGTATCTCATAAGACTATGTCACACATAAACACGACGGGTTTTTACCTTACAATAACCAAAACATTTTTATAGAAAATCCAGTGATATTATAATAGTGTATAAGTAAAATTACTTATTAAAATAGCAGAAATTATTATATTAATTAAATTCCAGAATATTTGGCTATACGATTAAAACCGTAAACGCTCGTAGTGGATGTTGGATTCCATATATTGGCTGGGTTACTAGGGTACTGGCCGCCGTAATACACCTCTAGAAAAATGTACCGAGGACCTCACCTGGATCCCCTGCTAGCACAGGACCGGCCTAATCCTGATCGGGATAGTGCCGAATATGTTATCATCCTGGGTGTTTCCCTCCTAATCGAGCGCTCGCTTTTCTATGCACAACCATATCCATAATTATAATATAATACATCCGAGGGTGTCTAGAATGGTGATAACATACCCTACTTAGGTGCAACCCACTTATCCCTACTGCATCTCCTTTGTTTTAGTCATTCCTGGTTGATGAGGCTTGAGGCTACGTTTTACCTTTAGAATAGCATTTATACTTGGAATGCTAACATTGCCTTCCAGACAACGATGCAATGATAGCATTCATCCATACAAGTTATTTTTGGTCTGAACAAACTGGATCTCCTTCAAGATCACCATCTCCATTATCTTCAAGATATCACAGTTTGTAACGCTCACATCAGATCGAAGCGGTTTTTGGATAGTTAAATCCAATTACGGTCTCTTCGAAACGATCGACAAATTTGGCCATATTTGATAGTCGGTTATTTAACTATTAAATAACACAGATAAGCAGTCACTAGGCCATATAATAAGTCTTTCAAAATATCTTTACAAGATCTATAGTCAAATTTCTTCCAGCATTCCAATGTTTGAAAACAATTTCAAATCCTTATATCCTTAACAAAAAATTTTCAAACCATATTAACACTTAGAAATATTTCTGTATAACCTTCCCATAGTCAAAACATTCCCAAATCATTTTATTCCAATACTTAGAAAAATATTAATAATTCATTCCCAATACATTTACAACACTTTTTGTAAAGTCACAACTCATAGTGATTCATTTTATAAATCTTCGAAATTTTCGTAATCCCTTCTACAATTTCCAAAATCAATTTTACTTATTTAAAATCTCATACACAAATTTATAATTTCTTTTATGAATTCAGATTCATTTTTCAAAATTCACTTATCTAACCATTTCGAAAATTCCTTAAGTTTCCAAATTCTGTTATAAGATTTCTCTTAAAAATCATATCCGTTAAATAAGCAGCGTATACAAATCCCGAGAGGATTTATAAATAAATTTCAATCATTTCAAAATTCCATATATATGATAAGTGTTTTTAAAGAAAATAATTAATTTTTAAAACACGTTAAAGTGATCACTTAAAATATTAAACACTTCAAATATAACATCGGTAACTCATTTCCAATTCATTTTAAATGAATAAATCGATTTACAAAGCTAATTCTAAAAA
Organism: Allium cepa; assembly: GCA_030765085.1. Lineage (NCBI taxonomy): Eukaryota > Viridiplantae > Streptophyta > Magnoliopsida > Asparagales > Amaryllidaceae > Allium > Allium cepa. The sequence continues at coordinate 230,631,089 of CM060938.1, forward strand.
ATAAAATTTATTTCAATTAATTAGATATTTGAAAAATCCACCTTTCAAAGTATTTCAATACTAAAACAGCTTTACTTTACATAGTTTGCATAAATAAAATGTTCCTTTTTAAAACAAACTTACATTCTCGATAAAAATATATTTTTAAAATCCCAATAACAAAATTCACTTTATAAATCCCTCTCGATTCATAACACATTGATTTTATTCCGATTCCCTAACCATTCTCACATAAAAATAACAGTCCCGCTTCGAGGTGAAATATCACGGTAATATAGGGTCATCCGCTATTATGCAGGGCGCATAGGATCTCATCCACTCCAATAGGCGGGAAATAAATCAATCTACTAATATATATACTACCACATATATATAATATAACATCCAACTGGTAATAATAATCATCAGTTCATCCAAACAATCAATTTTTTTAATATTTCAAATTAGAAACTAACAATCCAAATGAGTAAGATTTACTCACCTTGATTTTTGTCTGATTTTTCGAATGCTCATTTTAGATTAAATCGAACTAACGTTCGATTTAACCTAAAATCCAAGCTATTTCCAGGCAACTCTAAATTAGTTCCATTGTGTAGCCTACGTCATTACAAATTTTATAAGTTTGACCTTATAATTATCAAAAGAAGTACCTAAGTTGACTTATAACATACACAAGCTAACACGTTAGCCTTTTAAATAATAACCTATTTTTATAATTCAAATAGTAACATACTGTACTTTCCTTTTTGAAATCATATACATTAATAAGTAATCGTTTATATGAATTCCTAAAATCTAAATTTAAATAAACTTTTCAAATCAAGACATTTAAAATTCCTGTTTTAAATTTTTTTTACGCATTCGATTTTTAATTATATAAATTAGTAAACTAAATTTTAGTAACTAAATTAATTACTTCACATAAATAAACCCTAGTTGCTGCTAACCTTGATCACAAGCATCCAAGGCCACTGCTCCCTTCACTTTCAAATCATGCTCAACCATTGTTCTGTCATCGGCCCTATATCCAAATGCAATTCCCCCTCATTGCACTACCCAATAAACGTGACTGCCCTCCCCCTTCAACCTTCGACTGCACCAGATCAATCACCCAAGTTTCTCCTTTGCCACAACCGGCCGCTGCCAATGCCACTCCTCCAATCGTTGACTCCCCTTGGCTCGCCTGTCGTCCCTAGCACAAGGTCTCCTGACACGCAATTTCCCTAATCCTAAGAAGTCGAATGTGATAGTCGTGACCTTCCCCTGGTTAATTGCTGTCCCAAACGACCGCGCTCGTGAGTCTTCCTTATCGCGAGCATCATCTCCAATCTCGCATTGAATTTTCTTCGACCGATTTTTTTTATTTGTATAGGAATGTATTTGGTTTTCGAGGAACAAAAGGAAAGGAAAGCGATTTTCAGAAAGTGGATATGCGGCCTGTATTAGAGAGTTGGGTGGGCTGAGGTGAAGGGTTAGGTTGGCTAATGTTGACTTTGATTTGGTTACACACACAAAAAATCTATCTCGTTTCAACAACTTAAAATTTTGAACCCCTCTCGAGGCATGACGCCTGGTGTTCCGAATGCTATACCGCTATTCTGAACCAAATGGAACAAGTTTTGGAACCTAATTCGATCATTTGTGGAAGATAACTTTTAAATCGACTATTTAAAATAAATTCAGTTAAATTATTTCTAGGCATTTTCAAATCGCACGACCAAACGTTAAATCCAAATGCTACGAAATTTGAAATCCGATATAATACAATATCACGGATTCAATGGAACTAGTTTCATCAAATTCCAAGACTGTGCTCCAGTTCGCTATTTAACGCGTCGATTAAATCAATGATTTCAAAAATTGACGAAAACACTTGAAATTCCAATTTTAAAAACTGATTGACTCAATTCTAATTCAAATAGAATTTGTATCAACAATAGAAAGCATTTTGATTTAAATTCGACTCAAATTCAATTATTCACCATTTCTATATTTTGATAAAACGTTTTATTTGAAATTTAGATCCATTCTACAATTTCAACCAAACCTTTATATTCAAAGTCAACTTATATTCCAAGTCCAATATTTAAATCCATTTAATTATTCAAAAACCAAACGACGAAAAAATCCGGGTCGTTACAGTTCATTATGTGATATATGTTTTAGATAATAGTTGAATATATCATGAATCTGTATAACATTGTGCTACCTTAGTTGGATAGACTGTGTATGTGTGTTTTTATAAAAAAATGTATATGTATAATCATACATGTTGCTCGCGGCCATAATTAAAAAAATTCAAAAATAAAAATAATAAATTATTTAAAATAAACATTATTAACAACAATATGTTTTACACTAATATATTTACATTGATAGTTTCAAAAAAAATATGTACAATATTTTATATTCGAATATAATATAGTATTTTAGCTAAATTAAATGTTACATCCAAATGTGTGTGTGTATACACATTATAAATTATATAAAATATGTTTATACAAATATTTAACATAATACATATAGTTTTGTTTTGAAATAAAAATTAATTAATTTTTTATAGGATTCCATACATAAATCAAATATGTAAGTAAAATTCATTTTTGATAAATAAAGGTTTTTTGGCTAAAAGATATGTATATTTATACATATTTTAACTTATAAAAAATATATTTTAAGTATACATTATACATATATAGTCTTTCTAAATATTATTACTATATATATATACATAGTACGTGTGTATGTACTTTAAAAAATGAATTATATATACTAGTTACATAAAATTAATATATTAGTTTGAATTTGAAAATATTATATATTTCATTTTGTAGATCCAGATCTAAATTTTAAATTTTTGATCTAATAATTGAATACAAAATTAATAAATTTTTTATATTAAATTTATAAATAATTTGTGAACTATATATATGTATATATTGATAGCATACATATATACAAAGGAGCTAACATGTCCATTATGGTGTTAATCCTAACATCTATAAGCATGCATGTTAGACCATGTGCACCTTTCATGTTGCTTGTGCATATACACAGCTATATGTATATGATACAAATATTATATTAAATAATATAAATTTAAAATAAATAACACTTTGTTTATAAATAAAATAAAATACTGATTTTATTAAAATCAAATTAGATAAGATCTAAATAAATTAGACTTTATGGGCCTATTAAAATCCAAATAGGTAAACTTTTTAAAATTCACCCATTTATCCCATTGTGTGTTGGCTAGGTTCTAATAACTAATAGTTAACAAAGGCCCATTAAGATTCGAATGGGGGGAAATGAAATTTAGCCATTTCATCCATTGCCAAATGGGCCAGTTCCAACCGTAACTGCATACCTATAGGGAACTATAGGTACTGAAATTCATATGAAAGTCCTTAAAGCATTTTAGATACCAGAATGAAAACGTCTTACCATACTCGATTAATCTTTAACGAACACTATATAGATTGAAATAATCCAAATGGACATGGTATAATAGTTTAAGTACTTATTTAAAGAAGGATATGCTGATGATAATATATGCACAAATGTTGATGATATAAATCTAGTCAGCGCCCCTAAAATATTAGCGAAAGCCTTGGAACGTTTAAAGTAAGAATTCAATATGAAAAGATATTAAGAAGACAATATATTATCTCGATCTACAAGTTTATCATAACTCTAATGGAGTCATAATCCATCAACTAATGTATATAAAGAAAACTCCTTAAACATTTTAAAATGGACTAGTGTCATCCAATAAGTACATCCATGATTGTTAGATCACTTGTTGTGGAAAAGATCATTTTCATCCAAAATAAAATAATGGAAAAGTTTTTGATCCAAAAATACCTTATTTTGCTACTATTAGTGCTCATTAAATCATGCATAATTTACCAGTTGATGTCTCTTTTACAGTTAATGTATTGGTATATATGATTGTGCGCCAACTAATAGGCATTTGACTAGAGTCAAAAAAAATGTACCACCACCACCTTTATGCACATACTACCCAAGAGTATTGTATATAGTAATGTCGCAGAATATGGAGAATGAGGCAATATGGAGCACACACGTGAATATTCCCTTGGACTAACTCTGGTACATATCGTATCAAATAAAAATTCAACATATACGTACACAGTCTCGGTACAAAGCAACAAACACATGTGCCTATAGGACCATAATACACAATATATATATATATATATATATATATAACAAATATTGAGAGAACATAGAGTCAAACGCAGCGATAATGTATAGTAGAAATGTATATATAATCCAATATATAACAAATATACACTTCCACTAAAACATCCAATACATGAATCCAAATACATTTCAATGATATACAATGACTATATAATAGCACTCTAGTTTCCATCTATGCCCAACATCCGTGAAATCGGTCATCTCATCCCTGAACCTGTAATGTCTCGAGCTGGCCCGAGTATTACATAAATAACACACGGGTCAGACTATATTCAAATCAATGGATAAATATATGGATGGAACTCAATATAGACTGGATATAACAATAATAATGTGCTAACGCCATGAAAATAAGTCAAAACAATAATCGCGGTGTCAATCACAAACCATGTAGAGGAAAATGTCATCACCGTATAAATCATGTCAAAAAATAAATCGAGAAAATAATATCAAATGGGTGAAATAATCCATACATCTAAATATCTTTAATATAAGCTATCACAATATAGGACATGCTCTCAGCAATGCCCCTGATTATCTCTCAAATAATCGTAAAGTAGACATACCGGAATCTATCATAATCATCATAAATAAAACAAACATGAAAGAAATACAAATATGGTATATCCTCGGTAGCCAAGGTCATCTCTCAGATAACCATAAAAGATTGGAAAGAGTTGTAACAACCTGTAATTTTCGATAAATAAATTTTGGAATTTAATTTTGTTAAAAAATAAAAATTTAAGAGTTAATAATAATAAAAACAACTAATGTAATTTTAATAATGTTAATTTAAGGTTATGGATGACTATTTGAATGTAATCTCAAGTAATTGAAATAATTGAAAAGTTATAATTGGCAATAAATTGTAAATGAGGAAACAAACTAAATGTTGCATTAATTGGTGAAATAGTATGTAATTAATTGTAATTGAATAAAATCAGTGCTGTGTAAGTAGTTATAACATTTTTTTGTAGATAATAAACCTATAAATGTAATTAAATGTACAGAAATGTCAGTTATATTCATAAGGCAATAATTGATTTAATAATAAGAGTGAAACCAAGATAAATGAATTTAGTGGGACTTTAAATTACAATTAATGTAAAAATCGAAAAAAATTCAATATGATTGAAATATTGCAAATAATTTGGTAAAAGATGATAATTGTAGAATACTAATGCAATAAGATGTATACCAATGTTAACTATGTCCATAAGCATCGATTGATTGGATAAAAATATTGAAATATAATTAAATCAATTTATTGGAATTAGAATATAATTAATTAGAATTAAATGTGATTAGATATTATGGTTAATGTAAGAAAATGCGTCAGCTGTAGAAAATGGGGATAATAAGGTATAAACCTATGTTAAAAATTTCATAAGGTATTGGTTTATTATATAGTAGGAGTGCAAATCAAATAAAAGAATAAAAATGAACAAGTTTAGAAAAGAAGTAAACATATGTTTATTTATTTGAAATGTTTGGTAGTTGAAAGATTGATTGTAGAGATGAGAAACTATTGTTTAGTAAGAAATGTATAATTACTATTTGTATCTAATAGTGCATAAATAAGTTTAAATTACTATTAGATAGGAAATAATTGTTCTAATTACATTCGTTTAGCCCATTTTGAAACTTAATCAACTGAAATTGTGTAATTGAAAATTTTCAAATAATACGAGAGAGAATACAAAATTGTAAATTAGTAGGTGTAATTAAAAATAGCTTATGTTTTGTGAAAATATAAGGGAAGTTTGATTTAATGAAAAGAAAATTTACATTAAATAAAATGAATGTTTCATTCCTAAATGTAGGTTTAATTTCATTAAAATAAAGAATATAATGATTGATTTTAAAGGAAGAAATATATGTTTATTTGAACCGTGTTTTAGCTTACAGATTGATTATACGAATAAGAAAATAATCTATTTTGGTAGGTTATTTATTACTCTTGTGTATAAAAAACAAATTTATAAACGTGTTTACATAAACAATTGTTCTGTTTCTCATCCGTTTTAGTTATCTATTTTGAATTTTAACTTTGTAAGTAATTGCAATTAATGTTATTAAAATATTTCAATTAAAAGGAAAAGAAAATGTTGATTGCAATTAATATATTTAATAAAAGAAACGCACGTGCTGTGTTAAACAAAAAGGGTATTTTAGTGGAAATAAAAGATCATTTTGGGAAAACCAAATTGAACATTTTCATTTTTATGATAAGTTTAATTTTATTATTATGCATAGATAAAACCCTAAATGCGTACAAATTTGAATATTTTTTGAGTTAATGAAGTTAATTTGGTTACGTTTCAGGACAAAATTGAATTTCAAAAGTTTGTGCGATATACATGGTCCCTTCATTTCTTTTGTTATTAATTGTTGCATGAACGTTTTAAAATAGTTACCTTATTATTAATACTTGATCCGTTCATTTCTCCTTCTTCTTAATAGCTAAACTTAGACTTTTAGGTTGTATTTAACTCTTGCCACCTCATTTTCACGTATACAAAATTTTACTTTCCTTTGGTTTGCAAACTATTCCATTCCTGCGTACATTTCCTTATGCGTTATAAATGTTTGAAGCTTTCAAAATTAAATGTGACATTTATTTTGTTCCTCCATCTTCATTTCCTAATTATAAATAACCTACATCTTATTTCTTGATTTGCGTTTTGTTTGTCCTGGCACCTCATATTCAAAAGCTCTTATTCTTGCAAATCCAAAAGCTTTCTTTTCTGAAACATGATTTTTTTTTCATTTTTTGTACACATCCTGTCCTCATCTTAGTTGTTCTTCAATCTTTTCCTTAAGCCTCATCTTGAGAAAAACGTAAGTATTAAAATTGTTTATTTTTTTAATGCATACTAATTATTATTTTAATAATACTTCTTATAGCATGAATGTCTTTTGCAAATAAACTTTGATTCACGTGCGATTTTTTCTATTGGATTCATATTTAAATTCCGAACAACATAAAATTGATTTAGTCAAATTTGGAGACTGTTGAGCATTTGTGTTTCCATTTAGTTTTTTATGGGCTAAAATCAAACGAGGGTGTTTTAATCCACTCACAATTACTAAATTATCTTATGTTAGTTAAATTGAATTTATGACATGGTTCGAAATTGATTGGTTGATGTTAGATATATTTAAATTGTCATCCCAGTTGAACATGACTATTATTTAATTTAATCGCTATTTAATTTAATATTGAATTTTAATTGCCACTCAAATACTAGTTATTGATAATCAAGTCATTGTTGTTATTTATTGGGTAATTTAAATGATGATTGTGATGGATGTTTAATTGTTGATATATTGGATGACTGGATGTTATGTTTTTATATATATTGATATCACATTGCACGTTCTCTATGGGTTGAAATTATATATACCCGAACGATCTGATAGATTAGGGGAAATCGTTATGAGTTGAAATGATAGACTCAAGCGATTTCATGGATTTGTAATTAAATTCGGGATTAGGAGTTGAAATGATATATATCTATGAATATAAAATAATTGTGAATCGAAATGATAAATATCTGTATCACTTGACCATAGGGTAGAGAATTACATACGGACATTAGATTGGTTAAATTAAGTGATTTTGAATCCTTAACTTTGGAATTTAGTTAGATGATATTTTGAAGAAAATTGGATTCATACAAACTAGATTATTTTGGAAAATCTGAGTTTCAAATGTTGAAATTGAAAATGGGTTAGATTGAAATTTTAAAGTTAGATTTGAAGTATAAATAAAATTTATCGAAATTGAGTTACCGAAATATTTGAATATTTAAACTTCGAAATCTGCTAAATTTGAAATAGTTTGAATTTATAGTTCGAACATGGATTTAGAATTGATAGTGATTAAATGGTTTAAAGATGTGTCGAAATGAATGAAAATAGTACAATTTGATATTAATTTCAAATTTATTATTTTAATATAAACTGTTTAAATATATTATTCTTAAATCCTGATTTTTAAGTTTTTCAAACTATTAAACTAATTTAATCTATTTTTAAACTATTTTAAAACATTTTTTAATCAATTTAAAACTATTTTATTTATTTTAATCTATTTTAATTTATTTTAATCTATTTTTAATCTATTTAATCTATTTTAAATCTACTTAATCTATTTTAAATCTATTTAATCTATTTTAATTCATTTTAATCTATTTTTAAATTTATTTAAAACTATGCTAAACTATTTATAACTATCTAAACTATTTTCTAAATTTTAGACTGTGTAAAGTGGAAGTATTTAAAAGCGAATATAGTTAAATGATGATATAATCTAAGTTCGGTTTTGAAATGATATTTTAGTGAAATAACATATTTCGAGTAAATATGATAATCTTAAATGAAGGTTAACCTATTTTGGAAAGTATGATTTTGAATGAAAATATGATTTCGGTAGTGATATTGTTTTGAGAATATGATATTTTGGTATCAACTATGAATTGATTTTGGAAATGTAAAAGAACCATCCGCTATGAAATAAGCGTTTGGTTGTTAAAGAGATTGGGATCGGATATTGTCATACTCTCTGCCAATACCAAAATCATTTTAACAACTGTGTACGTGGTGGAGAATCCAAAATGAAGTAGGATGGTTTGGTGTACGATTCTGTATGAGGTATTTACGTAGCCCTGACTCCCGTAAGTTAGCTTATATGTGACTAAAACAAGAGCCATACCGGGCCAAGTGAGTTCATTCCTTCTGTCGGGCATATTTCTTCGATAACATATTATGACTTTGTGATTGATTTAGTGGTCACCCCTTAACTTGATTGGGAGTGTGTTCCGAGGCGGGCGGTAGTAGCTGCTATATACTACCACCAGTCCGGATCTGCAAAACGGTAGATTCCTATCCTGGCATTGCCTCACAAGTGGTGTTCACATGCCCTATCGCGTCTTCTACGAGTTTGTTTTGTACCATACCTATGAAGTGCCCTCTAGGCAACCCTCCAGTTTACGAAGGAGCGTACGATACTGTATAGACTATGGGAATACATAAAATGTGTTAAGGGGGATAGGGGTAAAGCCTTAATGCTATTTTAATATTTTACTTTACTGTTGACATATTATAATAGCGTATTGTATTACATAGTAGATAGTTTAACGGATCCTTAGGAGATGTATTCCTGAACATCCCTTAAGTTATTGCACTCGCGTTTGACACTGGATAGGAGGTGTCAAAACCCGTAAACACCTCTGACGCCGTTACACTCATATTTATTTACTGTTGATTTAACTAACATGGGATCTTTTAGTTTTGACTCGAATGTTCTATCTTTTCAATTCGCTCGGGTCAGTCTGAGCTTTTCAGTATATCAAAGAATGTTTTTTTGGAGGACAAAGATGAAGATTTAGTACTACTACTATTATTTATTTCATTAGTTCCACTACATCATGTTATTCCGCTGCATTGTTATTTATTTATGTTGTATGTAACTCTGATTCTGTATTGTAAAAGTGTAATCGAATGTTATTTGTAAAGTGCTTCATGAATTGTTTATTTGATTATTATATTTTGTCATTCCGCTGTAAGATTCTGTGTTTATTTTTCTGTCTTTCTCTGCTTTTACTTGTTTACCCCATAACAATCCTCACTTTTGAATGGTTTGAGTCTGACGTGTGTGGTTTATCGTTGATTCAAACCATCCAAATAGGTGGGTCGTTACATTTGGTATCAGAGCTTTGGTTTAGCGATAACCTTAGCTTTGTAGGGTTTGACTCATTAGAAATAGGGTAGTAATACCCTAGATGAGTCATTGAGTGTATATATATAAGAGAGCGTAATTGTTAGTGCTATAAAAGGTTTTTGTGTCGTGTTAATTTATTCTTTTTAGATTTATAAATTTCAGTCGGCACATAGGACGCTATGGCATTGATAGGGATTTCTAAACACTAAATAGGACAGATCAACACAATATTTGTTTTGAAATATAGGTAAACGAACAAATTTATCTAGTATATATTTTGTATACAAAAGGATAATTTTGATAAATGATATAGCTGGATGTAATATGTTGTTTGTTAGGTTGTGAAATTTTATAAACATTGATTGTGAAATAGGATTTACAAGTAAAGTAAGTATAAATTGGAAATTTAGAACTTAAGTTTCGGGATTTTGAAATTTCTTTCAAAATATTTTTGAATATAATATTAGTATTATTTGAAAGTATTTTTCGATATAAATATTTCAGTGTGATTTGAAAGTAAGTTTTAAAAAGAACTTTTAAAGGAAGTAAGTTCTGTACTCCCCTCTCTGTTGCTGGAAAATAATTTCGGTGATGAGTACATGCATCATCGACATTCATTTTCGAGTTTCAAAGTGGAAAGGACACTATAGTAGTTTTACTACACACTTGATTTGATAACAAATCTTAATTTTAAATTTCTAAATAGGATTTGGATATATAAGAGATATGGTTATATATATTTTTTATTTTGAAATGATTTGAAATTGGAACCCGGTATTCAGTTCTTAAGTTTCTGTAAGTTTGAAATTTCAATTATTATAATGATGAAATCTTGACTACTTAATAATTGAAAACTTCTAAAAGAAAAATAAATAAATTAAGAGTTAAGTGATAATGAAATGTAAAGAAATTAAAGGTTGTCGCCTATAAATTAAAATGATATGAAATTTAGGAAATGTAATTATTGAACATTTTGTTAACTAAAGTGAATGAGATAACCGGTGTAACTTTCAATTGAATTCTTAAGACATATATAACTTACCAAAATGTTAAAAGTTGTAATGTTGAATAGGAATATGTAATGGAATATTATATAAGTGAAACTTAGATAATGAAAGCATTCAATAAAATTTTCTATAAATAAGAATTCTTATGTTATAAAATGTTGTAAACACAAGTTAATAATTTTAAGTGCTACTAATTAGATTTAATAAAAAGGTGAATATTGTACGTAAATGATTATAAACTTATGTTAATGATTGAAACCATTTATAATTAAAAGTGAATAGTAAAGGTGAATCCCATATTAAGTAAATGCTCATAACTCCAGAAAATGTTGAGATGATTAGAAATTGATTTAATATTCAACAATGCTAGATATGAAGGAAATGAGTATAAATAAAAAAAAGTAACTGTTGAAATTATAAGTATGATTTGATTAACAAGTGAATATTGATAAAGAAAAAAAAGAAATCAATGTAAATGAAAATTGTGAATCAGAATTGCAAAGAAAATTACGTTTTAAAATATCATGTAAGTAAATGGATGTAAAGTAATTGTAACAACCCACCCTTTCATACGTTTGAATCGACACACGTGTCAATTCAACCCATACGGAGGGGTGGATTGTTATGGGGTAAATAAGAAAAAGTAAGGAAAAAACAAAATAGATCTTACAGAGGAACGATAAAATATAATAATAAAATAACAGTTCATGAAGCTATTTTACAAAACATATGATTTTATTTATACAATACATATCAAAGTACACATACGAAAGAATGATAATTAATGCAGCGGAAACAGTATGAATGTAGTGGAATAATATAATAAATAATAATAAATTTTCGTCTTCGTCCTCCAGAATACGGTCTTCCAAATCCTGAAATGCTCAGGCTGAACTGAGCGAATTGAAAAGACAAAACACTCGAGTCAAAACTAAAAGATCTTATGTAAGTTAAATCAACGGTAAATAATATGAGTGTAACGGCGTCAGAGATGTTTACGGGATTTGACATCTTCTATCCAGTGTCTAACGTGAGTGCAGTAACTCAGGAGATGCTCGACATTCACATCTCCTAAGGATCCGTTAAACTATTTACTATGTAGTAATATTTTTCTATTATAATAATGTCTATTGGTAAAATAAACTTACTTTTAAATAGCGTTAAGGAGTGACCTAATATTCCCCTTAACACGTAATAGTGCCAATAGTCTATACAGTATCGTAATACCTCCTGATCGGGAGGCTACCAAAGGATACTCCATAGGTACGACACAAATCAAACTCGTACAAGGCGCGCTAGGGTAGGTAACACGACACAACTAGGCAATTCCAGGGTAGATTATACCAATTACGCTTCCAGGCCGGTGGTAACACATAGCTGCAGCTACCGCCCACCTCGAGCCACACCCCCAAATCAAAAAAAATCAAAAATGGCCACCGAATCAATCCAAAAGTCAAAGTATAATATCGAAGGGATGTGTCCGATCAAAGATGCTACCTCATTAGCCCATCAATCGCTCTTGTTTTAGCCACCTTATGCCAACTCACGGGAGTCGGGTCCACGTATTTAACTCAAAGGAAGTGCCGCCACCATCCTACTTCATTCTAGAATCTCCACCATGTATGTGACGTCCCACCTCTATGCTCACAGTAACAAGGAGTATTAAAATAAATACTGTCTGTTATTACGAAGAATACGGCTGGATAGGAGTGGCCATCCGTAGTTGGGCCTTACACTAGTATTGGTTACCTCGATAGGAGTGGTATATATTTTTATTTTTCATCTCTTATTTTTTCACTCCCATCGACATACCCAATTCCAGTATAAAACGAACTACGATGGTTCATAATAGTTTAGGACAATATATATAATAATAACACAGATAATTAAATGCGGAACACAGATAACAAAAGTCTCATATATATATATATATATATATATATATATATATAACTGATGTCAGTTATAATACATGTGATACTATACAATGCGAGAACTATAACTGTCGACTCAGCAAGTAACATATACAAGTACATTATCGTGAATAATATACATGAATACATATCATCCTATACAAACACACTAACTACCATAAAATGACGACGACTACTCCAAAAGATATGAAAAGACTTCATAGATCAATCAGCAACCCAAAGCAAGATATCTACAACCTGTAATAACTCGGTCTGACCCAAATATTTAAATTCAAAAGAAAATAATACACGGGTCAGTCTAATTCAAACTCAGTTATTAATGCACGGAAGCCATAATAATTAAATAGCAATTAGACGACAGTCAAGGTAAATTTACCTATCCAATCCTTAAATAAGGAAATCGGATAACGGTAAATATAACACGTAACAGTGTTAAACAACAAATCAGCAAACTCAATTTTTTTAACAAAGATAAATGAAAAGATTATCAATGAAGATAATTTAAAAAACATAAGAATTGTCTACACAGCAATTAACGACAAAATCTAATTATTAAGTAAATAATTAGAAACTCATAATCTAATTATCAAAAAGAGAATTAGATATCAACAAAACCATCAAATTAAACCGAATCAAAATATGATTCAAAATATTGAATTGGACGCACGAAATAATTCAACTAATTGAAATATCAATTAAAAAATCAATTCGGGTAGTGCTGCAGTACACGCACGCGTGCACTGCCTCGCCACTACCACATATGGAATATGCAAAAGATCAATAAATCAAAAGCAAATAGAATATCAATAAAAACAATACCGTGTGGCTGCAGTATACGCTCGCATGCACCACCTCACCACTACAGTGATGAAATAGGAATCAGCACAAGGTCAAATCCGAGCTACAAGCTGGATTCAACTCAAGTGCAATTAGAAAAACAAATCCAATTGCATCAACTCAAACCAACAAGGGCAAGACTGCATACAAAACAAAACCGCAGTCACCAATGAATACAACATTTCATAAAACAGTAATAGGTCAGGTACAACGACGGGAAGGAACCAGACCACAAAGGCAATCCAAGTGGTCAGGAAATTTAAATCCAAAGCAATGCTCAGTGCACTACATAAGTATAAATCAAACTCATATCTACACTACAATAGTATCAAGGGAAGGACATGAAAAGTGCACAACAAGTATGCAACTACTAAACTGGGTCAAGCAAGTGCAGCACAGTTACAAGCTACCCAGATTTAAAGATGCAATCATGTACAACAAGACTGCAAAATTCAAGAAGGCACCAAACTACCACAAAATGCAAAAGGTCAAGTCACTGACTCAACTCAACTGCAGTAACAAAATAGTGCAGTAGTCCCAAAAGAACGAAAACACATATATACAAGCAGGGTAAACATCACCATGCACTAGCGTAATACACCATACTCGAGGCATAGTGCACATTATCCCAATGAAAACCAGAGATGTATTCAAAGCAAATTCAGCCCACATGATGGAAGAAACACATGAGTGTACCACTTCAAGTGCGTCAAACTACAACTCAATGCAGCGGTACAGGCCTCAACATCAGAGAACAAGCTACCAGAATGAAAGGAGTACTACCGCAACTTAAACCAGTAATGTCAACATGGCACGAAATGTAAATGCAGGTCTGTAACCACTGCATCGATAGTCCCAGTGACATCATGGACTCAATCAAACTACAAGTGTAGCATAAAGCAACAGTGTAGATAAAAGTGTTGCAAGACCGGTAAAGTAAAATGGTCGGCTGCCGAACCTTATATACAGGCCAGTAATCATGAAACATCAACAACATGGAATGATAATATCAAGTCCATGTAACAGTGCAATTGGATCGAGCAAATGCGGACATGAGTGGTACAAGACTGAAGCTAACCTCAACAACAAGTAAAATATAATGCTCAAGAACAAAATGAAACTACTATGAACACAACACCATCAGGAATTTCCCAAAACCAGTGTTATCAATAGTCATAGTCGAAGACACATGAACAAGCCGTGTGCTACAGACCGGAGTCCAAGGAAATCAACATATAAAGCCGGGTCTCAGTTCATCAGAAACATGAAAATGAAATTTTTATCTCAAATTAGTTTTCACAAAAATCAAGTTTGAGGCCAATATCAACAGAGAAATGTACAAAGTCACTGCTGTGCGAACCAACGTATGCCGCAGTCACCAGAACAAAATCAATATCAAGCCGCAGTTCAAAACACCTCAGTAAAACCAAAGGCAACCGCAAAGTATTTTAGCAAAATCAAAGTGGAAGCCGAAGCCATCAAGAATTCATGAAATCATAGAAAAAAGTCAGAAAGCATCAAATGCAGTTCAATGAAATCGAATGGCCGAAAACATTTTTAAGTCATGTAATCGCATAAAGTCAAGGAGAAATCAACAGCGAAACAAAATCGACTACCGAAGTATAGGATTGAATTAGATGTGAGGGTCACTCACCTCATTCGAAGAGTGCGAATTCGACGTCGCGGCCGATGTCCTTCGCTTTCCCCCCTTCAGATCGCTGAAGCTCAAATTCACAAACCCTATTTTGTTCGAACGAAGAAAACTACAGAGCCGCCATTTCCTTTTTTTCGTTTGTTTTAATTAGGGCTAGCAAAAATTGAATGGAGGGAAAAAGAATGAGCACCTGTTACTTTTAATATCACAGCACCACAAAACATGGGCCAAGATGATTAGAAGCCCGCTTACCTTTAATCATATTTTAAAAGAATTTTCAACTCGATAAAAAAAACTCCAACAGCAATTAGCAAACCAATCTAATCATCATTTGACGGTAATTAATTTTTTTTACAAAACCCCTGGTTGTTACAGACTCCCCTCCTTATAAAAATTGCGTCCCCGTAATTTTCATAATTAAGGCGTCAATAACAATTATTTTTCTAACATAAACTGGTTAAACTAGAAAAATAAAGGTCAAGAACACAAATGCCAAAGAAATCTTTTAATTTCATAAAAGAAATTCACAAATTTTCAACAAAAATCTAACTATCAAATAGATAATCAAAAAATAACAAAACTGAATAAATTCAATTATCAGCGATATTTCAATTATCACTTAGATAATTAGAATACAAAAATCACAAAACAGCAATATGTAATTATCGATATGATAATTAGAAAACAACAAACTCTAATTACCAACAAAGATAATTAGAAAACACAAATCATAATTCGCAAAACTGCAATTACCGAGTTATCAACCAGATAGTTTAAAAAAACAATTATTTAATCATCAAAACGATAACCAGAAATCTCAAATCAAAAAATATCCAATTATCAAAATGTTAATCAGAAATCTCAAATCAACAAATATCCAATTATCAAAAACGATAATCAGAAATCTCAAATCAACAAATATCCAATTATCAAAAACGATAATCAGAAATCCCAAATCAACAAATATCTAATTATCACAAACGATAATCAGAAATCTCAAATCAACAAATATCTAATTATCACAAACGATAATCAGAAATCTCAAATCAACAAATATCCAATTATCAAAAATGATAACCAGAAATCTCAAATCAACAAATATCCAATTATCAAAAACGATAATCAAGAATCTCTAATCAACAAATATCCAATTATCAAAAACGATAATCAGAAATCTCAAATCAACAAATATCTAATTATCACAAACGATAATCAGAAATCTCAAATCAACAAATATCCAATTATCAAAAACGATAATCAGAAATCTCTAATCAACAAATATCCAATTATCAAAAACGATAATCAAGAATCTCTAATCAACAAATATCCAATTATCAAAAACGATAATCAGAAATCTCAAATCAACAAATATCCAATTATCACAAACGATAATCAGAAATCTCAAATCAACAAATATCCAATTATCAAAAACGATAATCAGAAATCTCAAATTAACAAATATCTAATTATCAAAAACGATAATCAAAATCAACAAGTATCCGACTATCAACAACGATAATCAGAACTCATATCAACAAATATCCAATTATCACAAGCGATAATCAGAATCAACAAATATCTAATTATCAAAAACGATAATCAGAATCAACAAATATCCGATTATCAGAAACGATAATCAGAACTCATATCAACAAAAATCCAATTACCAAAAGCAATAATCAGAATCAAGAAATATCTAATTATCAAAAATGATAATCAGAATCAACAAATATCCGATTATCAAGAACGATAATCAGAATCAACAAATATCTAATTATCAAAAACGATAATCAGAAGCAACAAATATCCGATTATCAAAAACGATAATCAGAACTCATATCAACAAATATCTGATTGTCACAAGCGATAATTAGAATCAACAATTATCTAATTATCAAAAACGATAATCAGAACTCATATCAACAAATATCCAATTATCACAAACGATAATCAGAATCAACAAATATCTAATTATCAAAAACGATAATCAGAATCAACAAATATCCGATTATCAAAAACGATAATCAGAACTCATATCAACAAATATCCAATTACCACAAGCGATAATCAGAATCAAAAAATATCTAATTATCAAAAACGATAATCAGAATCAACAAATATCCGATTATCAAAAACGATAATCAGAACTCATATCAACAAATATCCAATTACCTGCAGATAATTGGAAACAACAAATATCTAGAAATCAATTAAGATAATCTAGAAAATCAACATAAAAGATTGGATCGATCCCATCAGATGGCGAGTTTTTAAGCTACCCTGCACGTGCAACAACATATGGCCGAAGCCTACCAAGTACAATAAATTTTTGACGCCCATCAGATGACCCGAAGGTCCGCAGAGTGACCGAAGGTCTAGTACTGGCATTTGACCCGAAGGTCCGCAGAGTGGCCCGAAAGCCCAACAAATGACTCGAAAGTCCATCATATGACCCGAAGGTCCAACACATGACCCGAAGGTCCAACAAATGACCCGAAGTTCCATCAAAGTGGCTGGAAAGTCAAATAAAATCATCAGAATCATCAAAACAACAGATATTTCAATTAACGAGTCCAGAATTAATCAAAATAACAAACGCACATGTCCCATACCACGAGTTTTACTAAATCGTTTAATTCTCTTCATCGTTTCCTTGAAAGTGCAAAATTGTGTATTCCAAAAATAACATTTCACATTCTCAAACGGATAAGTCCGAAATTAAGCGAATCGGTAAGAGAAAGGGGCCATAGTCCTCGATTTTGCTGAAACGTTTAAATCGCTTCCTCGTTCCTTTGAAAGCGTAAACTGCAAAGCTTCTGAAAACAATTTCATTTATTTTATAAAGTAATAATTTACATTTTCAAACGGACAAGTCCGGCATTAAGCAAATCAGTAAAAGAAAGGGGTCATAGTCCTCGATTTTGCTGAAACGTTTAAATCGCTTCCTCATTCTTTTTGAAAGCGTAAACTGTTAAAAATTTTGGAAAAAAAATTATTTTGAAACAATTTTTAGAACATGTGATTAAAGCAGCAACATCTGTAGCAAATTCGACAAGGAAATTGCACTTCTCAAAATACCGTAAAAACGGACAACAAAATCAGCATTGCAGGATAACCGCTTGAAAATCCACTTTGAAATTTGACGGTTACTAAAGTCAAAGCAGCAGTAATTTTTATACGTCAAAATCTCATCAAAATAATTTGCATCAAAATATAATAACAGTGAATTTTCATTCATTAAAAATGTCAACAAAACTCCGTGCTTTAAAAACATAGCACCAGTGTGAAAATCCCGTTATAAAAATAATGGCAACAAGATACGTTTAAGACCAAATACCGATTAAACGTAAAATTAATGCAGTAACGTGCAACTTAAATTTGTACATATACTACAAAATGAAAAAAGAAATCACTTGAATATATCTTCAATGAAGATAATTCAAAACAGCAAAAATCTCAACAAAATCACATAACTGCAACCGCTTCGGATCCTCAAATAGGATTTGAAATTTTCAAAGAAAACAAAATTAAACACAGCTATGTGAACAACAAATGAAATTTATTTCAATTTCATATTTTTGATTTTTAATCCAAAAGAGCTATGTACTCAGCGAAGACAGTCTCATTGTTTCCGCTGCACACTTTGATAAATAAAACACAAATTACTTTACCATCAACCACAATTTCACTTTTCTTTTTAAATAAAGATATTTAAACACTTCATCATAATTTCAAAACTTTAGTTTTGACTCAAAGCACAATAAATCATCGACTAATAGTTGTAACACATGTTCCATTTAAGTTATGTTTTATATTATGTCCATAAACCCCAAGCTCTGATACCAACTATGACGCCCCACCTCTATGCTCACAATAACAAAGAGTATTAAAAGAAATATTGTCTGTTATTACGAAAAATAAGGCTGGATAGGAGCGGCCATCCATAGTTGGGCCTTACACTAGTATTGGTTACCTCGATAGGAGTGGTATATATTTTTATTTTTCATCTCTTATTTTTTTACTCCAATCGACATACCAATTCCAGTATAAAACAAATTACGATGGTTCATAGTAGTTTAGAACAATATATATAATAATAACACAGATAATTAAATGTGGAACACAGATAAAAAAGTCTCATATATATATATATATATATATATATATAAACTGATGTCAGTTACAATACATGTGATACTATACATATGCTACAACTATAACTGTCGACTCGGGAAGTTACATATACAAGTACATTATCGTGAATAATATACATGAATACATATCATCCTATACAAACACACTAACTACCATAAAATGACGATGACTACTCCAAAAGATATGAAAAGACTTCATAGCTCAAGCAGCAACCCAAAGCAAGATATCTACAACCTATAATAACTCGGTCTGACCAGAGTATTTAAATTCAAAAGAAAACAATACACGGGTCAGTCTAATTCAAACTCAGTATTAATGAACGGAAGCAATAATAATTAAATAACAATTAGACGACAGTCAAGGTAAATTCACCTATCCAATCCTTAAATAAGAAAATCGGATAACGGTAAATATAACACGTAACAGTGTTAAACAACAAATCAGCAAATTCAATTTTTTTCAACAAAGATAAATGAAAAGATTATCAATGAAGATAATTTAGAAAACATAAGAATTTCCTAAACAGAAATTAACGACAAAATCTAATTATTAAGTAAATAATTAGAAAACCATAATCTAATTATCAAAAAGAGAATTTGATATCAACAAAACCATCAAATTAAACGAAATCAAAATACGATTCAAAATATTGAATTGGACGCACGAAACAATTCAAACAATTGAAATATCAATTAAAACATCAATTCGGGTAGGGATGCAGTACACGCACGCGTGCACTGCCTCGCCACTTCCACATATGGAATACGCAAAAGATCAATAAATCAAAAGCCAATAGAATATCAATAAAAACAATACCGTGTGGCTGCAGTACACGCTCGCGTGCACTGCCTCGCCACTACAGCGATGAAATAGGAATCAGCACAAGGTCAAATCTGAGCTACAAGCTGGATTCAACTCAAGTGCAATTAGAAAAACAAATCCAATTGCATCAACGCAAACCAACAAGGGCAAGACTGCATACAAAACAAAACTGCAGTCACCAATGAATACAACATTTCATAAAACAGTAATAGGTCAGGTACAACAACGGGAAGGAAGCAGACCACAAAGGCAGTCCAAGTGGTCAGGCAATTTAAATCCAAAGCAATGCTCAGTGCACTGCATAAGTATAAATCAAACTCATATCTACACTACAGTAGTATCAAGGGAAGGACATGAAAAGTGCACAACAAGTATGCAACTACTAAACTGGGTCAAGCAAGTGCAACACAGTGACAAGCTACCTAGATTTAAAGATGCAATCATGTACAACAAGACTACAAAATTCAAGAAGGCACCAAACTACCACAAAATGCAAAAGGTCAAGTCACTGACTCGACTCAACTGTAGTAACAAAACAGTGCAGTAGTCCTAAAATAACGAAAACACATATATACAAGCAGGGTAAACATCACCATGCACTGGCAGTAATACACCCTACTCGAGGCATAGTGCACATTATCCTAATGAAAACCAGAGATGTATTCAAAGCAAATTCAGCCCACATGATGGAAGAAACACATGAGTGTACCACTCCAAGTGTGTCAATCTACAACTCAATACAGCGTCACAGGCCTCAACATCAGAGAACAAGCTACCAGAAAGAAAGGAGTACTACCTCAACTTAAACCAGTAATGTCAACATGGCTCGAAATGTAAATGAAGGTCTTTAACCACTGCATCGTTAGTCCTAGCGACATCATGGACTCAATCAAACTACAAATGTAGCATAAAGCAACAGTGTACATAAAAGTGTTGCAAGACCAGTGAAGTAAAATGGTCGGCTGCTGAACCTTATATATAGGCCGGTAGTCATGAAACATCAACAACATGGAATGATAATATCAAGTCCATGCAATAGTGCAATTGGATCGAGCAAATGCGGACATGAGTGGCACAAGACTGAAACGACTATGAACACAACACCATCAGGAATTTCCCAAAACCAGTGTTATCAATAGTCACAGTCGAAGACACATGAACAAGCCGTGTGCTACAGACCAGAGTCCAAGGAAATCAACATATAAAGCAGGGTCTCAGTTCATCAGAAACATGAAAATGAAATTTTTATCTCAAATTAGTTTTCACAAAAATCAAGTTTGAGGCCAATGTCAACAGAGAAATGTACAAAGTCACTGCTGTGCGAACCAACATATGCTTCAATTCAAAACACCTCAGTAAAACCAAAGGCAACCGCAAAGTATTTTAGCAAAACCAAAGTGGAAGCCGAAGCCATCAAGAATTCATGAAATCATAGAACAAAGTCAGAAATCATCAAATACAGTTCAATGAAATCGAATGGCCGAAAACATCTTTAAGTCATGTAATCACACAAAGTCAAGGAGAAATCAACAGCGAAACAAAATTGACTACCGAAGTATAGGATTGAATTAGATGTGAGGGCCACTCACCTCATTCGAAGAGTGCGAATTCGACGTCGCGGCCAATGTCCTTCTCTTTCCCCCCTTCAGATCGCCGAAGCTCAAATTCACAAACCTTAATTTTGTTCGAACGAAGAAAACTACAGAGCCGCCATTTCCTTTTTTTTGTTTGCTTTAGTTAGGCCTAGTAAAAATTGAATGGAGGGAAAAAGAACGAGCACCGATCATTTTTAATATCACAGCACCACAAAACATGGGCCAAGATGATTAGAAGCCCGCTTACCCTTAATCAAATTTTAAAAGAATTTTCAACTCGATAAAAAAAATCCAACAGCCATTAGCAAACCAATCTAATCGTCATTTGACGGTAATTATTATTTTTTTACAAAACCCCGGGTTGCTACAGCGTACACGGTTGTTAAAGTGGTTTTCGGAGTTGGCAGAGAGTATGACAACTCCGATCCCGGTCTCTTTAACAACCCAACGTTATTATAACACCGTGGTCATTTCAAAATAATTTATACTTCAAAACCAGGATATAATATTTGTTTCAAAACCATGTAAATACGATATCATTTCCAATTTAAAAAATCAAAATCAATATGATATCCCTTTTATTTCAAATCAATATAATATCATTTTATTTCAAATATATCCCTTTTTCAAAAATCATAGCACTTCCACATTTTATACTTCAAAGCCAAACATTTGAAATCTTAACACCTTTAAATATAATGCTTTGAAATTCATAACTTCGAAACATTTCAATTTTCATAAACATTTTAATTTCAATATATTTCAAGTCTTTAAATATTCCAAAATTTCAAAACTAGATTTGATAATTTAGTTTCAACAATTATATTTCCTATTATTTAGTTTTGAAATATTTTATATAATAAACCCCTTATTATTTAAATAAAACTCAAATTACAAATAACTAGATATTGTCCTCAATTCATTATTCTTGAAATAATCATTTAATTCACCTAGACCCAAAAATCGAGTTATAATAATTATACCTTTTAAAATTTCCAATTTAATAAATTTCACATCAACCCTGTTGGTTTAATTCTTAAATAAATTCAATTTCGTAAGATCTCAAATTTATCTAAATTTCAAATCAAATTTTTATTCGAGTAAAATTCTTAAACAATTTAATTCACATCCATTTCATAAATACTTAACCATATTTATTTTAATAAATCAAACTCCATCGTTAACTTATTGTCATTAAGCAGATTTATACATAGCTTAAATACATGAATTTAACTACATATAAAATATTTTTATATAATATCAAAAAGAATCAATATTTATTTAAGCCGTATAATTCTATCCAAAACCATAGAAATCATTTCAAAATATTTATATATATAGACCGACGGTGTCTGTATACAATTTTCTATCTTATGGTCAAGTGATACGGATATTTACCATTTCAATCCGCAATTTAAAATAAAAACACGGTTATATATCATTTCAAACCGCAATCTCGAATGAAATAAAGTGCATAACAATTTGCAGTTTAAAATAATATAAAATACAACATCCATTCATCCAATATCAATCGTCAACCATTAATCACAATCATCATCCAATTCAATCAATAGCATCAATATATAACGGATAATAAACAACAGGTATCAACTATAAATTTATATTCAATAATAAATTAAATGAAAATTTAATTGCTAGTTTACATGCAATAAATAAATTGAATACCAATTTAATTCAATAAATTCAACTTTAACTGGAATGATGATAAAAATATACTAATAGCAATAAATAAATTTTTAATCACATCAGAAATTAATTTAATATACATAAGAAATTTTAGAAATTGTGAGTGGGTTAAAACACTCACCTTTTGAATTTAAATTGAATTTAAATCCAATTTAAACCCAAAAATCCACAGTCTCCAAATTCATCCAAGCCTGCGCCAAAATGTTCAGAATTCCAATACGAACCTAGCGGAGAAAACCAAGCGTGGATTGGATCTCGTATGCAAAAGTTACACGAGTTAGAAGATATATAATTTCAATTTCAAACAAATAAAAATAAAACATAACTTTACACGTCGCTAGAGAGGCCACTCCTTCTTATCGTACGCAATCTACAGGCCGCGAACCGAACCCATATACAGCCCTTTGACAGCCGCTTTCTTCCACCACCGACCACCATCGGGTCGCCGACCACCACCATACCCTTCATCACGACGAGCCGCTACACCCAGTACCAGAGGCTTCACCTCCGGCCACCCCGAACGCCTCGCGCCGCCATTAATTTCGAACCCTAATTCACAATTTCCCAACGATTCGACCGTCCAACCAACGAACGAATCACGCCGATGATATCTCCTCAGTCTCCTCTACAAAACCCAAAAATGGTTTGACGATCCGACAGCGTTCATCGGCGCACGATGAACGGCCATTAATGGTTCTTCAATTTCTGGACTAACAGTGATTCAAAACAAAAAACGAACCGTAGATCTGAGATGCGTACATCGAGAGCTTCGATATATAATTTTTTTGAATTTTTTTGAGGAGTTTGAAATTTTGGCTTTGGATCTGATTTGGAATTTCAATTGGGTCTGGAATTTTATTGTCTGCCATTGAGGACGAGGTGAAGAGGGATTGTACGTACATACAAATGAGAAATAGAGGTAGGCTAGGGCTTATAACCGGGTATTTATAGATAAAGTTGAGATAGAATGGATCAGATTAATAAACGCGCTAAACAGTATATGGCCCGAAAAGCCAGTTCTGGCTCCGGAATGAAATTGGGTCAACCCATATATCAAAATAGATATTTCAAAATATTTTAAACGCAATTGAAAAGGTTTCAAGTCCAAATTCCATCGTATGAAGAAATTATGCTAAAATCAATGTTTTTCAAATTGATTTCAATTTCATTGATTTCAAGGCGTTTCGAGTCCGTATGATCAAACGACAAGTCCGATCGCTACGAAACTTGAAACCCTACAATAATTCACCGTTACTTATCAACTTGCATAAACCTTATTACATTAGTTTACATTCAGTTACTATTAATTAATGTATTATTCCATTGGTAAATTAAATGCCTACTTTTGTTTACTTATTTTATATTTTATACCCAAATGCAACAATTTACACTTTCCATTATTATATTAATTTGAATTCCATTCTAGTTATTATTTTTTATTTAATAATTCACTAATTCAACATTCCCATTTGTTTCTTATATTAAACTTATAACCAAGTATGACAATTTACCTTATTTCAATTAATTGCAATTTCATTTTAAATTGTTAATTTTAATTACAATTGCTACATTTAATTTCTAACATTCACTCCAATACAAATTATAAGATTTATTTCATTTCTACCTAAATTTAATTATAAAATCTTATTAATTTAACCAATTATAATTATTGAATTTTACGGGTCGTTACACTCTCCCCCACTCAAAACTTTTCGTCCCCGAAAAGGAAAAGAACGGAATAGAGGAACTTATAAATCAATATATATTATTCAAAACATTATATTCATAACAATAAATTTATAGAATAGGATAATTTAAATAAAATATATAGGTTTATAAACAATTAAATCTTTTATATTCAAATTAATAAGGTTTGGAAAACAATTTCAAAATATTTTCTAAGTCCAAAATTTACCGAAAATTTTAGCAGAGTCTCCTTTGTATGGAGAGGCTTGGGAGAAAATATAATATCAAATATAACAATATACAACATTCATTTTCTAAAATAATATATCCTAACACAGGAAAAATAATATAATAACGCTATAAACCGTAATCCGAAAACGTACCTATTTGTTAGGCAATTTACGCTTATATTATGAAACTCAATGCAGTAGCAATTGCTTCCATAACCTATATTTCACTTATACAATCAAAAAGGGTTAATAATTATATAAAATGTAATATTTAAGGTTGTTTCAACTACAACCAACAATCAATACAAAAAACAATCACTTGCAACAAGGCATACAACTATCACATAGAATCAACACAATCTATTATTCATTCATAACAAACAAACAAATAGTTGTTCGGGTTCAAAAACTTTAAATTGTACGGAATGGAAAAAAAATAAACTACTTAGTGCACCATTTACTCAACAGTCTCTGATGAAGCTAAATAGATTATTCATACATCCAAACAATTTTAAAGTATCCTTACCCAAACAACCATAAACCAAAACAAACACCATTCCAAACAACAAATCAATTTACTTATTATTAATTTCATTTCATACATTTGTTGTTTGATTTCTTTTTCATTCATATCATGGTTTATCTTTTTATTTTACATTTTATTTCTTACGGTTTTCACTTATTTACCTTCATTTATTACTAAATTCCATTTATAATATTACCTTTCTATTTTAACTAGTAGTCTTTCAATTATACTTAAGTTCCTAACATCTACAACACCAAATTCTTATTTATTAAGGAAATTTCATTGAATACTTTCATTATTTCAAATTTTTACTTGTATAATATTCTATTACCATTCTTATTAAGCATTGCAACTTTTATTGTCGGGTAAGTTATATATATGCTTTTAAGAATGTAGTTGAAAATAATACAAGTTTATCCCATTTCTTTTAATTAATTTAATATTCAATAATTATATCCTTTATTTCATAGGTTACAATTTCAAATTTCATTTAATTCCATTTATAACCTAGCATTAAATCTCTTATTTAATTTAGGGGTTTCAATTATTAGTTAAATTCCATTTCACTAAACTAATTGAAGCTATTAATTAATGGAAAATTAGAACTAAATACCGGGCTAAATTTCAAATCATTTTAAAAATAATGGATAAATGTATATACTCATAGCTTATATATACAATTATATTTAAAACAATTAAAAATTTATATTTGGTTATCAAAATAAATCCGTAGTAAAACTACTACAGTGGCCTTCCTACTTCGAAACTCGAAAATGAATGTCGATGATGCATGCACTCATCACCGAAATTATTTTTCAGCGACAGGGAGGGGAGTACAGAATTCATTTCTTCCAAATTTCTTTAAAATAATTCTTTCAAATTATATTGAAATATTTATATCATAAAATACTTCTAAAATATTATTATTATATTTCAAAATCATTCAAATGAGAGCTTCAAATTCCCAGAACTTAAGTTCTAAATTCCCAATTTTCATTTATTTTGTTTTAAATCTCATTTCCACTATTATTTATACATTTCATTACCTAACAACCAATATATTGCAACCAAATATATATCATTTATAAAAAATTATTACATTATATATAGGAAATATAATAGGCAAAATTATTTCATTCACCTATATTCAAAAGTAAATATTGTATCGGTCTGTCCTATTAAGTGTTTAGAAATCCTATTGATGTCATAGCGTCCTATGCACCAACCAGAATTTATAAATACAA
This sequence comes from Allium cepa, assembly GCA_030765085.1. Lineage (NCBI taxonomy): Eukaryota > Viridiplantae > Streptophyta > Magnoliopsida > Asparagales > Amaryllidaceae > Allium > Allium cepa. Next base: position 230,658,441 of record CM060938.1, read on the forward strand.
AACCATGCAAATTAACACAATATCAAAACCTTTTTATAACACTAACAAATACGCTCTCTCATATATCCGCTCAGCGACTCATCATAGGGTATTACTGCCCCATTAATAAAAAGTCAGACCCTACAAAGCTAAGGTTTATCGCTAAACCAAAGCTCTGAAACCAGATGTAAAAACCCACCCTTTCATACTTATAAATCGACACACATGTCAATTCAACCCATACGAAAGGGCGGATTGTTATGAGGTAAATAAGAAAAAGCAAGGGAAAAACAAAATAGAATCTTACAGCGGAACGATAAAATATAATAATCAAATAATTGTTCATGAAGCTGTTTTACAAAACATTTGATTTTATTTATAAAATACATATCAGAGTACACATACCAAAGAATGATAATTAATGCAGCAGAAACAGTATGAATATAGTGGAATACTATAATAAATAATAATAAATCTTCGTCTCCGTCCTCTAGAGTACGGTCTTCCAAATCCTGAAATGCTCAGGCTGACCCGAGCGAATTGAAAAGAAAAAACACTCGAGTCATAACTAAAAGATCTCATGTAAGTTAAATCAACGGTAAATAATATGAGTGTGACGGCGCCAGAGATGTTTACGGATCTCATATCTAGTGTCTACAGTAACTCAAGAGATGCTCGGGATTCACATCTCCTAAGGATCCGTTAAACTATTTACTATGTTGTAATATTTCTCTATTATAATAATGTCATTAGTAAAATAAACTTACTTTTAAATAGCGTTAAGGAGTGACCCAATATTCCTCTTAACACGTAATAGTGCCAATAGTCTATACAGTATCGTAATACCTCCTGATCGGGAGGCTACCAGAGGATACTCCATAGGTACGACACAAATCAAACTCGTACAAGGCGCGCTAGGGTAGGTGACACGGCATAACTAGGCAATGCCAGGGTAGATATACCAAATACGCTTCCGGGCCAGTGGTAACGCATAGTTGCAGCTACCGCCCACCTTGAGCCACACCCCCAAATCAAAAAAAATCAAAAGTGGCCACCGAATCAATCCAAAAGTCAAAGTATAATATCGAAGGGATGTATCCGATCAAAGGTGCTACCTCATTAGCCCGTCAATCGCTCCTGTTTTAGCCACCTTAAGCAAACTCATGGCAGTCGGGTCCACGTATTTACCTCAAAGGAAATGCCGTTGCCAACCCACTTCATTCTGAAATCTCCACTGCGTACACGGTTGTTAAAGTGGTTTTCGGAGTTGGTAGAGAATATGACAACTTCTAATCCCGGTCTTTTTAACAACCCAACGTTATTATAACACCGCGGTCATTTCAAAATAATTTATACTTCAAAACCAGGATATAATATTTATTTCAAAACCATAAAAATACGATATCATTTCCAATTTAAAAAACCAAATCAATATGATATCCCTTTTATTTCAAATCAATATAATATCATTTTATTTCAAATATATCCCTTTTTCAAAATTCATAGAACTTCCAAATTTTATACTTCAAAACCAAACATTTGAAATTTTAACACCGTTAAACATAATGCTTTGAAATCATAACTTTGAAACATTTCAATTTCTATAAATATTTCAATTTTGATAAATTTCAAGTCTTTAAATATTCCAAAATTTCAAAACTATATTTGATAATTTTGATTCAACAATTAAATTTCCCATTATTTAGTTTTTAAATATTTTATATAATAAAACCTTTATTATTTAAATAAAACTCAAATTACAAATAACTAGATATTGTCTTCAATTCATTATACTTGAAATAATCATTTAATCACCTAGACCCAAAAATCGAGTTATAATAACGATACCTTTTAAAATTTACAGTTTAATAAATTTCACATCAACCCTGTTGGTTTAACTCTTAAATAAATTCAATTTCTTGAAATCTCAAATTTATCTAAATTTCAAATCAAATTTTTATTCGAGCAAAATTCTTAAACAATTTAATTCATATCGATTTCATATTTTAGCTTCCAAATCTTTAATTTATTTAAATTATTATAACCTCTATATAAAAATATGATTCAAATACTTAATCATATTATTTTAATAAATCAAACTCCATTAGTTAACTTATTGTCATTAAACAGATTTATACATAGCTTAAATACATGAATTTAACTATATATAAAATATTTTTATATAATATAAAAAAGAATCAATATTTATTTAAACCGTATAATTCTATCCAAAACCATAGAAATCATTTCAAAATATTTATATATATAGACCGATGGTGTCTGTATACAATTTTCTATCCTATGGTCAAGTGATACTGCTTTTGGTTTCATAAAATAAAATGGTGTTTGCCCGACAAATAGGCACGTTCTCGGATTATGGTTTTATAGTGATATTATATAGTTTTTCCCATGGTTTGGGATATTTATTTTGAAATATGATACATGTATTATTATTATTGGTATTATTAGTTCTCCCAGACCTCTCCATACAAAGGAGACTCTACCGAAAATTTTCATGAATTTTAGACTTAGAATATTTTGTGAAAGTAAAAAAATGTTTTTCAAACTTTTACCTACTTGTATATGAAGGATTTAATTGTTTATAAATTGATGTATTTTATTTAAATTGTTTAATTATGTAAATTAATTGCTAATAAATTGAATAAGTTGAATAAGATATATTAATTCCTTAATTTCTTCTTTTTCATTTTCGAGGATGAAAAGTATTGAGTGAGGGAGAGCGTAACGACCTGTAATTTTCAATAATAAAATTTATAAATTAAATAATTTTTGGAATTTAGTGTTGTGAAAAAATAAAAATTTAAGATTTAATAATGATAAAAATAACTGGAATAATGGATGACTATTTGAATGTAATTTTAATAATGTTAATTTAAGGTAATGGATGACTATTTGAATGTAATCTCAAGTAATTGAAATAATTGGAAAGTTATAATTGGCTATAAATTGTAAATGAGGAAATAAACTAAATGTTACATTAATTGGTGAAATAATAGGTAATTAATTATAGTTGGATAAAATCAGTGTTATGTAAGTAGTTGTAATATTTGTTTGTAGATAGTAAACTTATAAATGTAATTAAATGTAAAGAAATGTCAACTACATTCATAAGGAAATAATTGATTTAATAATAAAAGTGAAACCAAGATAATGAATTTACTGGGACTTTAAATTACAATTAATGTGAAAATCGATAAAAATTCAATATAATTGAAATATTGCAACTAATTTGGTAAAAGATGATAATGGTAGAATATTAATGCAATAAGATGTTAATCAATGTTGACTATGTCCATAAAGTACGATTAAATAAAAAGATTGAAATATAATGAAATCAATTTATTAGAATTATGATGTAATTAATTGGAATTAATTGGAATTAAATGTAATTAAATATTGTGGTTAATTTAAGTTAAGACGTCAATTGTGGAAAATGAGGATAATAAGATAGAAACCTATGTTAATAATTCATAAGGTATTGGTTGATTTAATAGTAGGAGTGTAAATCAAAATAAAAGAATAAAAATGGATAATTTTAGTGAAGGAGTAAACATATGTTTATTTATTTGAAATGTTTGGTAACTGAATGATTGATTGTAGAGATGAGAAACTATTATTTCGTAAGAAATGTATAAAAACTGTTTGTATCCAATAGTGCATAAATACGTTTAAATTACTATTAGATAGAAAATAATTGTTCTACTTCTCATTACATTCATTTAGTCCATTTTGAAACTTAATCAACTGAAATTAATGTAATTGAAAATTTTCAATTAATAGGAGAGAGAATACTAGATTGTAAATTAATGGGTGTAATTAAAAATGGCTTATGTTTTGTGAAAATATAAGGAAAGTTTGATTTAATTAAAAAAACATTTATATCAAATAAAATGAATGTTTCATTCATAAATGTAGGTTTAATTTCATTAAAATAAAGAATAGAATGATTGATTTTAAAGGAAGAAATATATGTTTATTTGAACTGTGTTTTAGCTTACAGATTGATTACAAGAATGGAAAAATAATCTATTTCAGTAAGTTATTTATTACTCTTGTGTATAAAAATCAAATTTATAAACGTGTTTACATAAACAATTGTTCTATTCTTCATCCATTTTAGTTGTTTGTATTGAAATTTAACTTTGTAAGTAATTGCAATTAATGTAATTGAAATATTTCAATTAAAAGGAAAGAAAACGTTGATTGCAACTAATAGATTTAATAAAAGAAACGCACGTTTTGTCTTAAACAAAATGCTTGTTTAATGGAAATAAAAGATCATTTTGGGAAAACCAAAATGAAGGTTTTCATTTTTATGGTAAGTTTAATTTTTTTTGTTACGCGTAGATAAAATCCTCAATGCGTATAAATTGGAATATATTTTTAGTTAATGAAGTTAATTTGGTTAAGTTCAAAAAAAATGAATTTCAAAAGGTTGTACGATGTACACGGTCCTTTCATTTCTTTTGTTATTAATTGCTGCATGAACGTTTTATAATAGTTACCTTATTATTAATATTTGATCCGTTCATTTCTCCATCGTTTAATATCTGAACCTAGACTTTTAGGTTGTATTTGATTCTTGCCACCTCATTTTCACGTATATAAAATTTTACTTTTCTTTGGTTTCCTACGTACATTTCCTTATGCATTATTAATGCCTATAGCTTTCAAAATGAAATGTGACATTTATTTTTTTTCCCACCATCTTCATTTTCTAATTATAAATAACCTGCGGCTTATTTCTTCATTTGCATTTTGTTTCTCCTGACACCTCATATTCAAAAGCTCTTATTCTTTCAAATCCAAAAGCTTACTTTTCTGAAACAATTTTTTTTTCATTTTTCGTATACGTCCTATCCTTATCTTAGTTATTCTTCAATCTTTTCCTTAAGCCTTGTCTTGAGAAAAATGTAATTATTAAAATTTGTTTATTTTTTTTAATGCGTACTAATTATTTTTTTAATAATATTTCTTGTAGCATAAATATCTTTTGCATGTAAACTTTGATTCACATGTGATTTTTTCTGTTGGATTCATATTTAAATCCCGGACAACATTAAATTGATTTAGTTGAATTTGGAGACTGTTGAGTTTTTGCGCTTCCGTTTGGATTTTTATGGGCTAAAATCAAAGGTGAGTGTTTTTACCCACCCACAACTACTAAATTATCTTATGTTTGTTAAGTTGAATTTATGATGTGATTATAAATTGATTGGTTGATGTTTTATATATTTATATTGTCATCCCAGTTAAATATGACTTTTATTGAATTTAATCGCTGTTTTAATTTAATATTGAATTTTAATTGTCAATCAAATACTTGTTATTGATAATCAATTATTTTTTTGTTATTTATTAGGTGATTTGAATGATGATTGCGATGAATGTTTAATTGTTAATATATTAGATGACTGGATGTTATGTTTTCATATATATAAATATATATATATATACATATATTGATATCACACTGCAAGTTCCCTATGGGTTGAAGTGATACATACCCGAATGATCTGATAAATTATGGAAAATCGTTATGAGTTGAAATGATAGACTCAAGCGATTTCATGGATTTGTAATTAAAATTCGGGATTGCGGGTTGAAATGATAAATGTCCGTGAATATAAAATAGTTGCAGATTGAAATGATAAATATTTGTATCACTGGACCATAGTGTAGAGAATTATATACAGACACTAGATTGGTTAAATTAAATGATTTTAAATCCTTAAATTTTAAATTTATTTAGATGATATTTTGAAGAAAACTCGATTTATATAAACTGACTTATTTAAGAAGATCTAAGTTTTAAATGTTGAAATTGGAAATCGGTTAAATTGAAATTTTAAAGTTAGATTTGAAATATACATAAAATTTATCGAAATTGAGTTACCGAAATATTTGTGTATTTAAACTTCGAAATCTGCTAAATTTGAAATAGTTTGAATTTATAATTCGAACATGGATTTGGAATTGACATTGATAAATGGTTTAAAAATGTGTTGAAATGAATGAAAATACTGCAATTTGATATTAATTTCAAATTTATTATTTTAATATAAACTGTTTAGATATATTATTCTTAAATCCTTATTTTTAAGATTTTCAAAATACTAAACTAATTTAATCCATTTACAAACTATTTTAAAAGCTATTTTAAACAATTTAAAACTATTTTATTTATTTTAATCTATTTTAAATCTACTTAATATATTTTAATTTATATTAATATATTTTAAATCTATTTAATATATTTTAATTCATTTTAATCTATTTTAAAACTTATTTTAAAACTACGTTAAACTATTTATAACTATGCTAAACTATTTTCTAAATTTCAGACTGTGTAAAGTGGAAGTATTTAAAAGCAAATACGGTTAAATGATGATATAATCTAATTTGGGTTTTGAAATGATGTTTTAGTGAAATAACATATTCCGAGTAAATATGATAATTTTAAATGAGGGTTAATGTGATGTCCCGGAAATTTAGGCAATAATTATTTAATAATTTCATTGATAATTGTTGTAAAATGTGAAATATTATTTTAATAACTTAATTCAAACAGAAAATCTCTTTTGAAAATTTATAATTAATTAATTTGTTAAATGGTATTCTTTTCAAAGATTAAAAATATTTTATTTATAATGTATAAATGTTTATACATTGTAAATAGAGATTTGGTTTTAATTCTAAATTTATATTTAATAAAGTATATTTTCTAATTATTATATATAATGTAAATTTGTAAATTGATTTAAATTAGTAAGTAAGTATTTATTTGTTTATAGAATAAATATAGTTTAATTTTGTTTTATAATAAAAATTTGTTTTGTTTATTTTAAAAATTGTTTTTCTCTTTGAAATGAGAATTAATTCATTTGTGTTAAAGTATAACATTGATAAAATTTAATTCAACCTCTCATTTCTTTTAAAATCTTTTCTTTTGAAATTTTGTTTTATAAGTAATATTATTTTAAAAATATTTAAACAAGCAATTTAGTGTAATTGTATAGTTTTATAAAGAAGTGTATGTGTATGTATTTCAAAACTAATGTTAATAAACATTTGAAATATGCTTAAATAATTTTAAATAGTTTAAGATAAACTCTAAAACACTTATAAATTTAAAATTGCTTTTAAACATTGATATATACATGTGTTAAGTTCTTAAACTATAAAGAGACACTTGTAAATCATTTATCTTACTTAAGATAACAAGTGGCATGTTAATACATTTTGAAATTTATTTTTGTAAATAAGGAAAACTTAGAAACTTATTTTGTTAAAAACACTTTCTCTTCAAATTGAGAAATCTGAAAATCATATTTCAGTAAATTAAATCCCCTCAAAACAAAAGCATGTCAAAATCTGCAATTTCAAAACCAATTCTACAAATCTGCAAACCATTATCTTCAAATCTGAAAATCTGCATATGTTCAAATCTTCAACATCAAAACTGGAATTTAAACTTCAAGTTGAACCTGAGCAAAGGGAGATAAAGTCTGCATGCACACATACAACAAGTGATACAACTGCAAGCAACTACATCAGCAAGTAAATCAAATTGGAAGCAAGCATGTGCAAATCAGTTCTTGAGCATGCAAGTGCAAATCAGTTCCAGGGTTGTAAAAATGCATCTCTGGAATTCAAGTGCAAATGCATCAGATTTTGATCTCTGCATTCTTCTAATAAGTGAGTAAACCTTTACTTTTAAAAACAGTTTCTTTTTAATCAAACTGTTTACAAGATTGTTCTGTTTTGTTTCTAAAATAAAATAAAAATAAAGTGAATAACCCCACATGCACCAAAGTTTGAGATATCAGAGCATATGAATTGAATAATATGAGCTTGTAGAATGATGACTGTTCTGTGTACAGGTTTGATTGTGTTTAAAGGTTGCTTTTGCCTGTAGCTTTATATCTTGTAAATTAAGATTTTCTTTTACATAAAATCTTTACCACTTGAATTGATTCCAGTTAGTAATTTTTGTGAAATAAGATATGTTGTTTGGTATAGCTTAGATTTATAAATTTTCTGTTAGTTTAAGAAAATGTAGTCTCTGTAAAACAATGGAAATCAGTTATATTCAAATAACCAAATCCAAACTCATAATGATTGGGGCATGCTGTAATATGTATGGAGGTAGAGGGGTTGATAAGGGAAGATGGTCAGTAATTTATGTCAGAGGAGATGGTGATTGAATTGAGGTTTCCAGGTTTTCAAAAGCCTGCTTTTTAGTGTGCAGTTCTTAATATCTGCATATGCTCTATGTTGCATTAAGTGAGTTAGGAACTTGAGAGGTTGTAGAGAGGACTTGAGGGAGGGTTTGCCGGAGTCTCAAGGGTGTTGATGGTCGGAGGTGAGATTGGGAGATGGAGACAGGTTTGGTAGTTGAGTTCTGGTGAACTCAGATGGGGTGTGCAGGGTTTGTTGTGACTCGGGTAATACTCGGGTAGTTGTGCTTCTAACTCGAAGCAGAGGAGATTGGAACTCGAAGTAGTAGATGGGGTAGCTCGGGTTTATGTGCAGGGTTTTTAAATCCAGAGAGTTGCAGTTTTTTTTTTAGAAATTTGAATTGAATTCAAATTCTAGTGTAGGGTTGATTTAAGTATGGATTGAACTAAATCTAAATAGAGTTTGAATTCATAGTTTTTTTAAAGGTAAATCTTAAACTTAAACAGGATTTAAAACTCTGTTTTAAATCAAGAATTTAAAACAGTTGCAGGTTTAAATCCAGAGAGAATTTGCAGTTTTAATTTTAATAGAATTCATATGTTAAGTTGGAACTTGGATTTAAGTATGAATTGGAATTGAATCCAAATAAAGTTCTGAGTTCAAAGTTTTAAAGATGAAAATTTTAAATTTGAACAAAGTTTTAAATTCTGTTTAAATCAAGAAATTTTTAAAACTGTTTCAGTTTTATAACAGAGAGTTGCAGTTCTTAATGTTTAAATGAAATTCATGTTTTAAGTTGTAATTTAATTTAAATGCAAGTTAAGTTTGAATTCAAATAGAGTTTGGAATTCAAAGTTTTCAAAAATGAAATATGTTAAATTTAAACTAGTTTTAAATTTGGTTCTAAATAAATATTAAAACAGTTGCAGGTTTATTGAACCTGTATTTTTGCAGTTTTAAAGTATTAAATAAAATTCATATTTTAAAGATTTTAAATTAAATCAAATGCAAGATTTAGCTGAATTCAAATGAATTTTGAATTCAAAGTTTTTAATTCTGTTTTTAATCTAGATTTAAACTGTTTCAGGTTTAAGCCTGAGAAATTTACAGTTTTAAACTTTTTGAATAAATTCATATTTTAAGGTTGCAACATGATACAGATGTAACTTGAATTTGAATTCAAATGTTATTTGAATTCAAAGTTTTTAAAAATGAAAATCTTAAATTTAAATAAGATTTAAGTTCAATTTTAAATTAAGTTTAAACACAGTTTCAAGTATTATCTTTTAAAAACCAGATTTTTATTTAAATAAATTTTGTAAGTTTTAAACATTGAATAGATTTAAACATTTTTAAATAAGATTTAAATTGGTTTGAAATCAAATTAAAAACAGTTTCAAATTTACTATGAAACCCAGTTTTGATTTCAAACAAGTTTATTAATTTAAAGAAGATTGAATGAACATATTTCAATGTTAACATAGATTTGAAAATAAAACTTGATCTCAAATAAGTTTAAACTTGATAGAATTTAGTTCCTTTAGAATTTGAAGGTATTTGAATTAAAATATGAAGTGTTAATTTAGATTTTTGGTTAAATGGTTAAACATTTTAAAATATCAAATTTTTAAAAATGGAATTTAAATTTAGAAATGTATTGTGTAAATACATTTGAATGTAAATGAAGTCATTTGATAATTAAGGATTTACTTAATTATTTGATTTTAAAGTTAATGGTTTAGATAAATTTTTAATTAGAAATGATTTATTAATCTAAATTAAATTTTCTTAAGTATATAATTAATGAAATGTGTTAAATAATAATGATGATAATTATCTAAGGATAATTTAGTAATTAATTAAGGAAATTAATTTTGGGTAATGAATTAGATTAATTGATTGAATCTAATTAATTGTAATTTGTTAAATAATTAAGTAATTAATTACTTATTGTAATTTATTTTGGATTGTGATTTATTTTAGTTAATTAATTTAATTTAATTAATTTTAATAAATCATTTGATGATTTTAAGAATGTAATTACTTAATGTAATTAGTGGAGCAGGATTACTTGATGAAGTAATAATGTTAATTACTGGAATGTAATTAGTAATTTGGATAATTACTTTTGTCATTAATTAAGGAATTAATTAATGATTAATTATTGGTTAATTAATTTGTTAATGAGTAATTAAAGATAGTTAATTACTTAATTGAATATTAATCAAGGTGATTAATAATTAGATTAATTACTAAATGTAATTAATTTTAATTAAGTAATTTATTTAAATGTTAGAGATCATTAATTATTTTAATTAATGATGTAATTAATGATTGTTTAATTAATTATTAATTAATTAAGTGATTAATTAATTGTAATTAATTAAGTGATTAATTAATTGTAATTAACTAAGGATAAATATAATTAATTATAATTAATTAATAAATGAGTAATTAAATGTTAATTACTTATGATTAAGGTTAATTAATTAAGGACTAATTACTTATTGTAATTAGTAAATGATTAATCAGGGTTGTTTAATCAAGTTAAATACTTAGTGGATAATTAATTAACTAGGTTAATTAATTAATGGATGTTAAGCAGGATTTAAATGTGTTAATTAATTTAATTTATTTTAAATTAATTAGAGATGATTGTAATTAATTTAATTCATTTTAAATTAATTATAAATTGTTGGTTAGTAAATCATTGCTTATGGATGTTATTGATTGAATGGTTGTGATCTCAGTAATGAGATAAGTTGTATTTGTATGATATGAATGTATGGTTTAAGTATGATAGTTTGTGATGGATTGTTTGGTTGTGATGATTATCTGTTTATGGATGATACAGATTATCTGTTATGATATGAATGTGCTTATCCATTGTTAGATGTAGTTTACCTATCTCTGTAAAGTAGGTAGTAATGAGATAAGTTAATTGTTTAAAACCCTTAAGTACAACTTGGACATTAAAATGGCGTTTGGTTTCGATGAGACCGGGATCGGGTTTCCATATTTGGATATCCGAAAACCACATCGATTCCAATTAAACGTTAGGTCGTTAATCCAAGTGGAGCAAGTGAAGACTCGAGGTGTAAGGGCTATACGTCAGTATAACTCTGTGGGTGATTCCGTAATGAGTTTGACGGAATAGTACTTATAGATTCGAGATGGTGGTTTAGAGTGCAAGGGTTATTGTCGTTAACTCTGAGGGTGATTCCAATACGAGTGTAACGAGATAATGCCTTCGGTTTCGTTCGAACCCGGAACGAACTTGTATGGATTGAATGCTTTCAGCACATCGTCAGGTGGACGATGAGCATTCTAAGATAATTGGTCCTATAAAGGTAATCGCAGCCTCAAGCCTCATCAACCGGGAATGGCTAAAACAGGGGAGGTGCAGCAAAGCTTCGTGGGTCGCACCCACTTGAGAGCAAGATTTACCCCTGTCTAGAGGTCCCTTTATATATTTCGGCTGTGTGGCAGTTGGTGACGACCAATCTGCGGGGTGGTCTTGTTCGGAACTGTTCAGTAAGGAACGGGTCCGGCTTTGTGTTGCAGGGGATGAAGGGAGTAATCCTCGGTACGGTGATCTAGGCCACGTACTGTGACGGGCGGTACCCCAGTAGCCCTGCCATTGATGGAAACCCATTTTCCCTACGAGACCCTACGGTTTTGATTGTATTACCCACTTTTGTGGCTAGTAGCTGGAATTTAATGAATGTAACAATTTCGGCTATTTCTTATTTACTTGAAAACCCTAGACACTATTATAATATCACTGGATTTCCTATCAAATGTTTTGGTTAGCGTAAGGTAAAAACTTTTCCATGTTTATGTGTGGGAAGTCTTACGTGATACCTTTTGTTTTCAAAGGTTTTTCTAAAGTTAAGCAATCTTAAACCGTTTACTCACACCAGACCCCTGTCTGACCCGAGTGTTTATTTTCTGTTTTATTAAACTCTTGGGTACTCATATTCTATATGAGTAGTCAAGTGATTCAGGTTATCTCTTGACGAATTCTGGAGAAGCTTTGGAGCAGGAGGCTTCAGCGTGTAGATATATGGTTAGAGTTTCCGCTGTGTTGTTTCTGTATGATGTCTTGTATTGTATTAGACAGAAATGTTATAACTGTCTAATTTGAGATGTTTAGTTGTGTACTCTGATGTATATGATACTCTGTATATGTTCTATATTATATTTAAATCGTTCCGCTGTGAGATTCTGATGTGTTGTTTTCTCTTTCTTCTCTTTCTTTTCTTCTTCTATCCCTTTCTTTCTTAAAAGATGACGCGATTTTCCGGGAGTGGAAGTTGGGTCGTTACAACGTGGTATCAGAGCTTTAGGTTGAGTGAATACCTAGGCTCTGTAGTGGTGTTTTCTTGAGAGAGCGTATTTGTAATTTTGAATATATATATATATATATATATATATTTATTTCTACCTATTAGATTGGGTTACCTGTTCAGGTTTTCCAATATAAGTAATAAAGGTAGATAGGGTAGTGGTGTGTGTAACACAACTACCAATGGTTGGAGTTCGAGTGTTTGAGATTGGAAGTGGTCTGCTAGGGCAGTTTTGGGCATCTTGAGTAGTTTGGTAGTTTGGTGTGAAGGATTTCACCAATCTCTGAAGGAAATCTTTTTAAGATTCGGAGTTCTTCTTTGGATTATAAGCTTGGTTGCACTCGTGTGAGTGGTTTTTCTTGAGTTTGGATTAGTAAGAAGTTCTGAAGCCAGCTAATGGTATCTTGGCAACTTCAGGAAGGAGTTCTGTCTGTTTTTGAGTTTGAGACTCAGTATGGCAAAAAGTTTTGAGCTTGGTTTGGGAGCGAGTTTCCTGAGAGATATCTGTCTATCTGGAATGCTCTATTGTGAAAAGGCTGGTGTAGCTTTGAGGTTCGATGAGCTTTTGGTTAAGGAAGTTTTGGCAGTAGTAGCAGCAGTGAGTGACCTGTTCTTCGGTGGTTTAGGAGTCTCTGTGATTCTTCTGTCAGTAGTCTGGACTTATGGTGGAGCATGTCCATTTCTTCTGGAAGCTCAGTTGGGAGTGATGTTAGTGGTTAAGAGGTGGACCACTAGTTTCTTCTTTTGAAGGTTTTAGCTGTTCTGATTGTTGCTGTGAGAATGATTTCTTGGGATCTGAACTAGGTGGAATCGCAAAAGTGACTTGCGATGGTTTGAAAGTTTTTAAGTAATCTTTGTTTGGATTGAAGCATCTCTAGAGGATGTTAGAGTTATTGAAGTGGTTTGAGATTTTATAGAATTTGATGAATAATGTTTCCGGAGTGAGTTGATCAAGTTTATACTTGTGTTCATCAACAGCATTCTCGAATCAGAGTTGCACAGTGGAAGCATGGTGGCAGCTATTCCAGAATAGGAGCACCCGATTCTTTGGGAATTTGAGTTTTGTTTTGGATCAAAGGATTTCTACAGGAAATTCATTTTGGATCTGGAGACTTGATTGTTTTGTATCTGTTTGTTTTCCAGAATAGGAGCACCCGATTCTTTGGGAATTTGAGTTTTGTTTTGGATCAAAGGATTTCTACAGGAAATTCATTTTGGATCTGGAGACTTGATTGTTTTGTATCTGTTTGTTTTCCAGAATAGGAGTAGTAGGTTGGAAGTCTTCTGATATTTGTGTAGAAGAGCTGTGTGGTAGATTTGATTGATCTAGAAGGTTGGAGGCGGCCCAAGATCGATATGAGAGATTGTGTGGATATGAGATTGGATCTTTCTGTTTTCTCTTAAAGTTAAGTATTTGTTCTACGAGACTGAATTTCCAGTTCGGATGGCTGGAATTTGTTTGTTTTCACGTATCTCTGAGGGAGTACGTGTATGGTTTATCTCTGGTTTTGGACTCAGTAGTTCTGAGGGGTTTGGGAGTTGATCAGGACTTGACTGTAGTCCTGTATCCTGTTTAGATTTGTAAATCTAGATATATATAGGAGCTCTAGATCTGAGTGGTTTAGTTAGTTTAGATTCTGTAGGGCGAGTGTCCCGGTGTTGGTACCTGGGAAACTCTAGGGAATTCTTATACAGAATTTTTGTCTGGATAATTAGAATTGTTTGTTTGAATTGGTTGCTATGATTGCTAGTTTTGGTTGATAGTATATGATTGCTCTTTTAAATTTAAAATCTGTATGGGATTATTAAATTACCTTTGCTTTTAAATTTCGGGGACGAAATTCTTTTAAGGGGGGAGGAATGTGATGTCCCGGAAATTTAGGCAATAATTATTTAATAATTTCATTGATAATTGTTGTAAAATGTGAAATATTATTTTAATAACTTAATTCAAACAGAAAATCTCTTTTGAAAATTTATAATTAATTAATTTGTTAAATGGTATTCTTTTCAAAGATTAAAAATATTTTATTTATAATGTATAAATGTTTATACATTGTAAATAGAGATTTGGTTTTAATTCTAAATTTATATTTAATAAAGTATATTTTCTAATTATTATATATAATGTAAATTTGTAAATTGATTTAAATTAGTAAGTAAGTATTTATTTGTTTATAGAATAAATATAGTTTAATTTTGTTTTATAATAAAAATTTGTTTTGTTTATTTTAAAAATTGTTTTTCTCTTTGAAATGAGAATTAATTCATTTGTGTTAAAGTATAACATTGATAAAATTTAATTCAACCTCTCATTTCTTTTAAAATCTTTTCTTTTGAAATTTTGTTTTATAAGTAATATTATTTTAAAAATATTTAAACAAGCAATTTAGTGTAATTGTATAGTTTTATAAAGAAGTGTATGTGTATGTATTTCAAAACTAATGTTAATAAACATTTGAAATATGCTTAAATAATTTTAAATAGTTTAAGATAAACTCTAAAACACTTATAAATTTAAAATTGCTTTTAAACATTGATATATACATGTGTTAAGTTCTTAAACTATAAAGAGACACTTGTAAATCATTTATCTTACTTAAGATAACAAGTGGCATGTTAATACATTTTGAAATTTATTTTTGTAAATAAGGAAAACTTAGAAACTTATTTTGTTAAAAACACTTTCTCTTCAAATTGAGAAATCTGAAAATCATATTTCAGTAAATTAAATCCCCTCAAAACAAAAGCATGTCAAAATCTGCAATTTCAAAACCAATTCTACAAATCTGCAAACCATTATCTTCAAATCTGAAAATCTGCATATGTTCAAATCTTCAACATCAAAACTGGAATTTAAACTTCAAGTTGAACCTGAGCAAAGGGAGATAAAGTCTGCATGCACACATACAACAAGTGATACAACTGCAAGCAACTACATCAGCAAGTAAATCAAATTGGAAGCAAGCATGTGCAAATCAGTTCTTGAGCATGCAAGTGCAAATCAGTTCCAGGGTTGTAAAAATGCATCTCTGGAATTCAAGTGCAAATGCATCAGATTTTGATCTCTGCATTCTTCTAATAAGTGAGTAAACCTTTACTTTTAAAAACAGTTTCTTTTTAATCAAACTGTTTACAAGATTGTTCTGTTTTGTTTCTAAAATAAAATAAAAATAAAGTGAATAACCCCACATGCACCAAAGTTTGAGATATCAGAGCATATGAATTGAATAATATGAGCTTGTAGAATGATGACTGTTCTGTGTACAGGTTTGATTGTGTTTAAAGGTTGCTTTTGCCTGTAGCTTTATATCTTGTAAATTAAGATTTTCTTTTACATAAAATCTTTACCACTTGAATTGATTCCAGTTAGTAATTTTTGTGAAATAAGATATGTTGTTTGGTATAGCTTAGATTTATAAATTTTCTGTTAGTTTAAGAAAATGTAGTCTCTGTAAAACAATGGAAATCAGTTATATTCAAATAACCAAATCCAAACTCATAATGATTGGGGCATGCTGTAATATGTATGGAGGTAGAGGGGTTGATAAGGGAAGATGGTCAGTAATTTATGTCAGAGGAGATGGTGATTGAATTGAGGTTTCCAGGTTTTCAAAAGCCTGCTTTTTAGTGTGCAGTTCTTAATATCTGCATATGCTCTATGTTGCATTAAGTGAGTTAGGAACTTGAGAGGTTGTAGAGAGGACTTGAGGGAGGGTTTGCCGGAGTCTCAAGGGTGTTGATGGTCGGAGGTGAGATTGGGAGATGGAGACAGGTTTGGTAGTTGAGTTCTGGTGAACTCAGATGGGGTGTGCAGGGTTTGTTGTGACTCGGGTAATACTCGGGTAGTTGTGCTTCTAACTCGAAGCAGAGGAGATTGGAACTCGAAGTAGTAGATGGGGTAGCTCGGGTTTATGTGCAGGGTTTTTAAATCCAGAGAGTTGCAGTTTTTTTTTTTAGAAATTTGAATTGAATTCAAATTCTAGTGTAGGGTTGATTTAAGTATGGATTGAACTAAATCTAAATAGAGTTTGAATTCATAGTTTTTTTAAAGGTAAATCTTAAACTTAAACAGGATTTAAAACTCTGTTTTAAATCAAGAATTTAAAACAGTTGCAGGTTTAAATCCAGAGAGAATTTGCAGTTTTAATTTTAATAGAATTCATATGTTAAGTTGGAACTTGGATTTAAGTATGAATTGGAATTGAATCCAAATAAAGTTCTGAGTTCAAAGTTTTAAAGATGAAAATTTTAAATTTGAACAAAGTTTTAAATTCTGTTTAAATCAAGAAATTTTTAAAACTGTTTCAGTTTTATAACAGAGAGTTGCAGTTCTTAATGTTTAAATGAAATTCATGTTTTAAGTTGTAATTTAATTTAAATGCAAGTTAAGTTTGAATTCAAATAGAGTTTGGAATTCAAAGTTTTCAAAAATGAAATATGTTAAATTTAAACTAGTTTTAAATTTGGTTCTAAATAAATATTAAAACAGTTGCAGGTTTATTGAACCTGTATTTTTGCAGTTTTAAAGTATTAAATAAAATTCATATTTTAAAGATTTTAAATTAAATCAAATGCAAGATTTAGCTGAATTCAAATGAATTTTGAATTCAAAGTTTTTAATTCTGTTTTTAATCTAGATTTAAACTGTTTCAGGTTTAAGCCTGAGAAATTTACAGTTTTAAACTTTTTGAATAAATTCATATTTTAAGGTTGCAACATGATACAGGTGTAACTTGAATTTGAATTCAAATGTTATTTGAATTCAAAGTTTTTAAAAATGAAAATCTTAAATTTAAATAAGATTTAAGTTCAATTTTAAATTAAGTTTAAACACAGTTTCAAGTATTATCTTTTAAAAACCAGATTTTTATTTAAATAAATTTTGTAAGTTTTAAACATTGAATAGATTTAAACATTTTTAAATAAGATTTAAATTGGTTTGAAATCAAATTAAAAACAGTTTCAAATTTACTATGAAACCCAGTTTTGATTTCAAACAAGTTTATTAATTTAAAGAAGATTGAATGAACATATTTCAATGTTAACATAGATTTGAAAATAAAACTTGATCTCAAATAAGTTTAAACTTGATAGAATTTAGTTCCTTTAGAATTTGAAGGTATTTGAATTAAAATATGAAGTGTTAATTTAGATTTTTGTTTAAATGGTTAAACATTTTAAAATATCAAATTTTTAAAAATGGAATTTAAATTTAGAAATGTATTGTGTAAATACATTTGAATGTAAATGAAGTCATTTGATAATTAAGGATTTACTTAATTATTTGATTTTAAAGTTAATGGTTTAGATAAATTTTTAATTAGAAATGATTTATTAATCTAAATTAAATTTTCTTAAGTATATAATTAATGAAATGTGTTAAATAATAATGATGATAATTATCTAAGGATAATTTAGTAATTAATTAAGGAAATTAATTTTGGGTAATGAATTAGATTAATTGATTGAATCTAATTAATTGTAATTTGTTAAATAATTAAGTAATTAATTACTTATTGTAATTTATTTTGGATTGTGATTTATTTTAGTTAATTAATTTAATTTAATTAATTTTAATAAATCATTTGATGATTTTAAGAATGTAATTACTTAATGTAATTAGTGGAGCAGGATTACTTGATGAAGTAATAATGTTAATTACTGGAATGTAATTAGTAATTTGGATAATTACTTTTGTCATTAATTAAGGAATTAATTAATGATTAATTATTGGTTAATTAATTTGTTAATGAGTAATTAAAGATAGTTAATTACTTAATTGAATATTAATCAAGGTGATTAATAATTAGATTAATTACTAAATGTAATTAATTTTAATTAAGTAATTTATTTAAATGTTAGAGATCATTAATTATTTTAATTAATGATGTAATTAATGATTGTTTAATTAATTATTAATTAATTAAGTGATTAATTAATTGTAATTAATTAAGTGATTAATTAATTGTAATTAACTAAGGATAAATATAATTAATTATAATTAATTAATAAATGAGTAATTAAATGTTAATTACTTATGATTAAGGTTAATTAATTAAGGACTAATTACTTATTGTAATTAGTAAATGATTAATCAGGGTTGTTTAATCAAGTTAAATACTTAGTGGATAATTAATTAACTAGGTTAATTAATTAATGGATGTTAAGCAGGATTTAAATGTGTTAATTAATTTAATTTATTTTAAATTAATTAGAGATGATTGTAATTAATTTAATTCATTTTAAATTAATTATAAATTGTTGGTTAGTAAATCATTGCTTATGGATGTTATTGATTGAATGGTTGTGATCTCAGTAATGAGATAAGTTGTATTTGTATGATATGAATGTATGGTTTAAGTATGATAGTTTGTGATGGATTGTTTGGTTGTGATGATTATCTGTTTATGGATGATACAGATTATCTGTTATGATATGAATGTGCTTATCCATTGTTAGATGTAGTTTACCTATCTCTGTAAAGTAGGTAGTAATGAGATAAGTTAATTGTTTAAAACCCTTAAGTACAACTTGGACATTAAAATGGCGTTTGGTTTCGATGAGACCGGGATCGGGTTTCCATATTTGGATATCCGAAAACCACATCGATTCCAATTAAACGTTAGGTCGTTAATCCAAGTGGAGCAAGTGAAGACTCGAGGTGTAAGGGCTATACGTCAGTATAACTCTGTGGGTGATTCCGTAATGAGTTTGACGGAATAGTACTTATAGATTCGAGATGGTGGTTTAGAGTGCAAGGGTTATTGTCGTTAACTCTGAGGGTGATTCCAATACGAGTGTAACGAGATAATGCCTTCGGTTTCGTTCGAACCCGGAACGAACTTGTATGGATTGAATGCTTTCAGCACATCGTCAGGTGGACGATGAGCATTCTAAGATAATTGGTCCTATAAAGGTAATCGCAGCCTCAAGCCTCATCAACCGGGAATGGCTAAAACAGGGGAGGTGCAGCAAAGCTTCATGGGTCGCACCCACTTGAGAGCAAGATTTACCCCTGTCTAGAGGTCCCTTTATATATTTCGGCTGTGTGGCAGTTGGTGACGACCAATCTGCGGGGTGGTCTTGTTCGGAACTGTTCAGTAAGGAACGGGTCCGGCTTTGTGTTGCAGGGGATGAAGGGAGTAATCCTCGGTACGGTGATCTAGGCCACGTACTGTGACGGGCGGTACCCCAGTAGCCCTGCCATTGATGGAAACCCATTTTCCCTACGAGACCCTACGGTTTTGATTGTATTACCCACTTTTGTGGCTAGTAGCTGGAATTTAATGAATGTAACAATTTCGGCTATTTCTTATTTACTTGAAAACCCTAGACACTATTATAATATCACTGGATTTCCTATCAAATGTTTTGGTTAGCGTAAGGTAAAAACTTTTCCATGTTTATGTGTGGGAAGTCTTACGTGATACCTTTTGTTTTCAAAGGTTTTTCTAAAGTTAAGCAATCTTAAACCGTTTACTCACACCAGACCCCTGTCTGACCCGAGTGTTTATTTTCTGTTTTATTAAACTCTTGGGTACTCATATTCTATATGAGTAGTCAAGTGATTCAGGTTATCTCTTGACGAATTCTGGAGAAGCTTTGGAGCAGGAGGCTTCAGCGTGTAGATATATGGTTAGAGTTTCCGCTGTGTTGTTTCTGTATGATGTCTTGTATTGTATTAGACAGAAATGTTATAACTGTCTAATTTGAGATGTTTAGTTGTGTACTCTGATGTATATGATACTCTGTATATGTTCTATATTATATTTAAATCGTTCCGCTGTGAGATTCTGATGTGTTGTTTTCTCTTTCTTCTCTTTCTTTTCTTCTTCTATCCCTTTCTTTCTTAAAAGATGACGCGATTTTCCGGGAGTGGAAGTTGGGTCGTTACAGTTAACCTATTTTGGAAGGTATGATTTTGAAAGAAAATATGATTTCGATAGTGATATGGTTTTGGGAATATGATATTTTGATATCAACTATGAGTTATTTTGGAAATGTAAAAGAACCATCCGGTATGAAATAAGCATTTTGTTGTTAAAGAGGCCAGGATCAGATATTGTCGTACTCCTTTCCAATACCGAAAACCACGTTAATAGCTGTGTACATTATGGAGAATCCAAAATGAAGTAGGATGGTTTGGTGCATGATACTGTATGAGGTATTTACATGACCCTGACCCCCATGAGTCAGCTTAGATGTGACTAAAAAAGGAGCCATGCCGGGCCAACTGAGGTCTTCCTCCTATCAGGCACATTTCTTCGATTTCATATACGACTTTGTGATTGATTTGGTGGTCACCCTTTGATTTGATTTGGGAGTGTGTTCCGAGGGGGCGGTAGTAGCTGCTATGTACTACCGCTAGTCCGGATCCGCAAAACGATAGAATCCTACCCTGGCATTTCCTCGTGTGCCGTGTTCACGTGCCCTATCGCGCCTTCTACGAGTTTATTTTGTACTATACCTATGGAGTGCCCCATGGGTAACCCTCCAGTTTACGAAGGAACGCATGGTATCAAGTGCCTTATGGGTATGAGTTTGTTTTGTACCATGCCTATGACGTGTGTGTCTTTCGTTGGTTTAAACCGTTCAAAAAGGTGGGTCGTTACAAGGGTCTAGCTCGATGCTCTTGGCATCTCTAGCTATCCTCGATAGCAATATAAATAATGTGTATATGGTTACTCAACTACAAGGACTCTCGGTCCAAAGAATAGTCAAGAAGATCGATGATCCTATAAGAATCATCTAGACATTAGCCTAATCGTAATCATCTTGGCTCTTGGCCAAAGAAATAATTCTATGGTCTCTTAGACCTCTAATAATATACTCAACTTTCGGCATCATAGATAATCACCTTAAACACTTGGTCCAAATGGGCTCTCGGTGCCATATATAACTATATCGGAATTAGTTTCGATAAACGTTCTAGATGGCTCTCAGCCACATTTTATAAAGATCTTATGAAGGTGAATAAGTAGTGTCTATATCAACAATAACCAGAGGAGAGACTAATAGCTCTCACCCTGCTCTAGGATCCTACCTCACATGCTCTCAGTGCTACCCCTATAGTTATTGGTTACCTCGATGGCCATCGTGACCTAATATCCATCTAGTGCAAGACAACGCTATGTAGTGGTTGTGACGCTGCAAGTGCCCCAATAGTAACTAACTACTAACCTATGTGACACGGGGGCAGTGGCTCTCAGCCATATACACAAAAAGGTATGTCATGGATTCGGGGAGCGACCTCGCAATCAGACCGTTAGGATGAATAATAGCCAAGCTAGTTTACTTCCAACCATATCATAGTAGTGCACACAATAAATAGACACTCTTATGTTTCTCAGCCTGCTCATTCTCAATGAGCATCATCTTAAATTTAATAAACTGTATATTCGACAACTACTCATAATGAATAATCGAACAAATATCATAATAGCGTCCCATACCACTATGTGATACTCAAATATTTATTCACTGCTCATAAACTATTCTCGAGCTCTCAAGATTTTATATAATGAGTCTATTGAATAACCAGAGAAATATTACCGAATGCCCAATCCCAAACGGAATTATAACTCCATTTATTAAGATTACTCGTCACATAGAATTAGAGATCATCACAAAATCACATAGAAGGATGTCATCACCATATCACACCAAAATCATTAAACAACTTAACATCAATGGCGAATCATTCATATAATCCAATTCAAAATACAAAAGGGTAATCATAAAAGTAATATAAAATAAATTATTCAAATAAATAAATGTAACAACAATTAATTAAATACTTAATAATAAATCATTTAGAAAAAATAAACTTATATAAAACAAATGCTTAGAAATAAATGCTAAAGATAAAAATTCCAAAATTATGCTTAACTAAATTTAAAATAGTTTTTTGTTGATAATAATTTCCATAATGAATAATCACAATCGAACCTATTTTTATTCCAAAATCTTATTTTATAAAACTTCAAGTTTCATTAAATGTAAAAATAAAATTTACTTATCACTTTTAAAATTAACGTTTTAAATATCATTTCGTAACCACCCTTAAAATATTTTTACAAAAAATACTAAATGAAGAAAATATAAAAATTCTAAAATTTAATCAATATAATCAAATCCTAAAATTTATTATTTTCAGATTTTGTAATATATTTTGTAACGACCCGAAAATTCGCTTTTGATATTTCTCGATAGTTAGGAAAAGAAGAAAAGAGATAGAAAAGGAGGAAACAGAAAACCAAACTCAGAATCTCACATTCGCAGCGGATAAAATTAATATTCTTTACACAAAGAAAACTGTATCAATCAATTACATTTTAATACACCAGAGTTACAATATTTTACAACCACTGGGCAATTAAAAGAACTTGTCCTAGAAATACAAACAATATATCACAGCGGGTACACTCCATACGTTCCTGCCATCCAGCTCCCCTCCTGAGCTTCAGAACGTCCTTACCTGAAAATCTATAATACTCGGTCAGACTCGAGCATTACATCAAAGTAACATCCGAGTATGGCTGCAATCCAGCGTAAGTAAACCCATTTAACAAGAAATACTAATGTATACAACCATTTTAAAAGCCCGGGTAACTTGTATCTTATCACGAGTTCTCAACTTGCCATATTCAAAACTTATTTCACACATAATCCTTTAAGTATCATTACACAATTCAAATGGTCCAGTTTTACTTAAACTATCTGTAGCAACACAAGTTTCTATTTGCCAGAAAGACGCGTCACTAATTAAGAAAGAAAAGGATAGAAGAAGAAAAGATAAGAAAGAAGAACTCAAACAACATCAGATTCTCACACGGAACGAATGAAATATAATATATCACATAAAATATTACATAGTATCATATTACATTAGAGTAACAACTTATACAACACATATTAGACAGTTATAAACATCTGTCTAACTATACATCCCAAGATATCACAAGATACATATACAACACAAACATAGCGAAACCATAATATATCTACACGTGGAAGCCTCCTGCTCTATATATCCTCCAGAATTCGTCAAGCAACACTGAATCCCTCGACTACTCATACATAATATGAGTACCCAAGAGTTCAATAAAACAGAAAATAAACACTTGGGTCAGACAGGGGTCTGGTGTGATTAAACGGGTTAAAATTGCTTAACTTTAGAAAAACCTTTGAAAAGAAAATGTATCATGTAAGACTTCCCACACATAAACATGGAAAAGTTTTTACCTTACGCTAACCAAAACATTTGATAGGAAATCCAGTGATATTATAATAGTGTCTAGGTTTTTCAAATAAATAAGAAATGGCTGAAATTGTTACGTGATTAAATTCCAGCTACTAGCCACAAAAGTGGGTAATACAAACAAAACCGTAGGGTCTCGTAGGAAGAATGGGTTTTCATCAATGGCAGGGCTACCAAGGTACCATCCGTCACAGTACGTGGCCTAGATCACAGTACCGAGGATTACTCCCAATCCACTGCATCACAAAGCCGGGACCATTCCTTACTGAACAGTCCCGAGTAATATCACCTCGTGGTTGGCGCGACCAACCACCCACTAAGCCGAAATAAAAAGGGACATATAGGCAGGGATGACCTTACCCTGAAATGGGTGCTACCCACCTAGCCTATTGCATCTCCCCTATTTTAGCCATTCCCGGTTGATGAGGCTTGAGGCTGCGATTACCTTTATAGAACACATCTATCTTAGAATGCTCATCGTCCACCTGAAGATGTTCTGAAAGCATTCGATCCATAAAATTTCGTACCGAAGGCACTATCTCGTTGCACTCATTTTGGAATCACCCTCAGAGTCAACGACCATAGCCCTTATACTCTAAATTACCATCTCGAACCTGTAAGTACTATTTCTGTCAAACTCATCACGGAATCACCCCCAGAGTTATACTGACGAATAGTTCTTACACTTCGAGTCTTCACTAAGCTCCACTTGGATTCATAACTTAACGTTTAATTTGGATCGATGTGGTTTTCGGATTATCCAAATATGGAAACCCAATCCCGGTCTCACCGAAACCAAACGCCATTTTAATTTCCAAGTTGTTTAAGGGTTTACAGAATTAAACTTATATTCAGGATGATATAAACAGATAGATGAATCACATTATCACAATAGATAATTCATATCAATATTCATCTCACAAAGCAGCATATCACATATCAGAGATATCATACCCGAATCATCCAATATCAACCGATCACCTAATATCAATCATCCAATATAAATCAATCATCCAATATCAATCAATCATTTTATAAGCAGGTTTGATTAACTCTTAATCAATTGGATTACCAAAATCCTTCTTCATTTATTTATTCCAAATAAATAAATAAATCATCTCTTAATGACCTTCCTTAATTAATTTTCCTTAATTAATCATCCATTAATTATATTCAAGTAATTAGCGTTCAATTCTTTAATTAATTTGACAAATTAATTACTCTTAACCATATACAGTAATTAACCTTTAATTACTATCATTAATTACAATAATTAATGATCCTTCATTTGCTTCCATTAATTAATCAACTATAACTAATTACATTAAACCTCAATTAATTACAATTAATTAATCATACTTAAATTAATTATTTTTATTAATCAACCTTGATTAATTCATTAATTAACTAATGATCCTTATTAATTAATAATCCTTTTATTAATTAAATAATTAACTTTTAATTAACCATCTTACTTTTTTAGTCTTAATTAATCATATATAGTAATTAACAACTTGTAATTACTTTTCTTAATTAATTAACTTCTTAATTAAATTATATTAACCATTTGATTAATTAATCTAATAAATTAATCTTTAATTACTTTATTAAGTAATGTTTATTTCATAATCCTTAATTAATTACTTTATTAATTAATTACATATTTAATTAATTACACTTAGTAATTAATCTTAAATTAATCACATTTATTAATTAATTAATCACAATAATTAATTAACTAAAATTAACTAAGTAACTAAACCTTAATTACTTACATAAGTAATTATCTTCTAATTATCTTCATTATATGATTACTCTCTTAATTACCTTAACAACTAATTAATTCCATCATTAAATAATTCTTAATTCTTTAATTAATCTATCTATAATTAATTAACTTCAAAACAATTATATTAATCAATTCCTTAATTAATATAATCAAGTGATTATCCATTAATCACTTCCATTAATTACTCCCATGAGTAATTTTCCACTAATTACTTCCATAAGTAATTACACACAAATTTCTTTCATAAGTAATTTCTCTTTTCTTAATTACATTCAGAAATTCACCATTAATTTCTTCAGTTAGTAATTACACTTAATTAATTCATAATTAAGTGATTATTTATAATTATATAAACAATTAACTAATCATTTAAAATTTATTAAATAAATAATTAATTAAATTCTTAGATTTAGAAACCCTTAATTAATTAAGAAAAACATTAATCTTAATTAAACTTTACTTATTAACAAATTATATTAATTAAGTATCCATAAGTCCATAACAAAGATAAATTAACCATATTTATCTTCATAAATAAATTATATGAATAAATTAAATCTTATTAACTTAAAGACAAATTATTTAATTTAGTTTACAAAATTATAACAATAGCCTTACTTGAAGATAAAGCATTTAGAAATCAATTTCAAATTTAAAATACTTTAATTATCTACTTTAAACTTATTTATTTTAAATATAAATTGAAACTAAGTTTTTAAATCATTACTTTAAAATTTTATTTAAAACTTTGATTCAATATTTAAATTCAAAACACTCTTTTAAATTGAAATTCAAAATTTATTTTAGATAATTAGTTCAAAAAAAATCATTTTAAACAAATTTAAATTTTAAAATAAATTCAATTAATACTTTTAAAGTTTGATTCACATTTATTTCAAACAACAAGTTTTAACTTAGTATATTAGTTTCTCTTATAAAACTTGTTTATAGTTTAATGCTTGATTTCATTTATTTCAACAACAAGTTAATTTTGCAACTTATATCATTACAGAACTAACCAGAATACATACAACCAAAACTCGAGTTCGACCCCTCCTCTACACAAGTCCGGCACGAGAAAATCTCCAGCACCCTTCACTTCGAGTTGTCTCCATGAAAACACGATCACCACTTCGAGCAGAAACTCTTCTTCCCCAAATCATGATTCCCAGTGCACACAAACGTGCACGGTGCACCTACCCCATCGCCTCCGGCCGCCCTAGACCATCGCGACCATCATCAACAATCATACTATCGCACGCGAGCACAAACACAAACCCAGATCGAATAATCTAAGCTCAAAACGAAATTCGACCCTACGCTCGAAAACTACAGAAACTTCGACCACCAAATCCCCCCATTGCCGAAGAACCTGACATCGATGAACTTCGCCGATCTCACCACAGAACCATCTGGTCCACGAGCCTCCATCCCCCCTAACGCGAACGTCTCCGGTCACGAATCGACGCCGTAAAATCCACCGATACACCGCCTTCAAAAACAGGAACCAAAACCCTACTACGATCAAATCCCAACACCACGGTCAATGGAAAAATTCATGAACATTTTTCTCATCATCCACGATACATAAGCAAGCTTCGACCAAGAATTCAACTCAAGTCATTGAGTTGATCGTCGGCAATTCACCCAATTGCCGAAGACCTTCAACACTAAATTCCCAATTGATTATCAAATTAAAAATTATGAATTGCATGTTAAAAATCATAATTTCTAACAACTAATCCATTTATATAATCCAAAGCAAGGATTAAGATTGTTGATTTCTGACATGAATCAAGATTTCATTGTATTTTCCATTTTAAATACTATTTATAAATTTAAACTTACAGAAACAATTTTTTAAAATTTTCATCAAATAATAACAAACAACTTTTATTTAATCATCAAGGTCAAGTATTTATGTTAGTGGGAGATTTGAATTTTTGAAATGAATTCTGGTCTGAAATAAAAACAGAAAACAGAGTGTTTACATATATACACAGCTTTTTACACATATATAAACATAACTATAAATTCAATAATATAAAAACTGAATTATTTCCATGCAACACCAATATCAATTCACAGATTAACACATGCATTAGGAGCAGAATTCAACTTATCTGTTTTTAAAAACAATTTACTCACCTTTTTAATTTGCAGTGCACAAAACTTGTTCCAGGCCTTGAATCTTAAATCTGGACAATGCTTTGATGTTGAAAATATTTGCATGCCTCAATTTGATGTTTTAAAAGTTGAAACTGCTGAGTTGATCTTGATCCCAATTGAATTGCAATAGATTTGAAGTTGCAGCTTTGTAAATTGCAGATTTCAATTTTTACTTCAGATTTGATTTCCAAATTCAGGTTTGGAAGTAAATTTCTGGCTTTTGCCATTAATTTTTTTGTTCTGCTGAAAATAGAAAATATGTTGAAGAAAAGAAGAAAGATATGTTTTATAACTTAGTTATGATTTAATTAAAAAAAAATTAAAGAAGGTAAATTTTTAAATAAAGACACTTGTTAATTAAACTTACATTTGTCATTCATATTGCTTAATTACCTTACATGTGTTATTAAAATGACTTAAGATAACAACACATGTTTTAAGTATTTTTAATTAAATTTTCATTTAATTTAAAAGATAATATAAGCTTACTTATTTAATTTACTAAATTAATAAATACTTAAATATATATATATAAATTTACTTTTTAAAGAAAATATTATAAAACTAATTATAATATAAATATATTTCTTATACATGTATTTAAAAATCTAAAACATTTATATTTATAGTTTAAGGAATAATTTTTAAAAAGAAAGCTTATTAATAACTTTATACATATTTATAACCATTTTAAATTTAAGCACTTTAAAGAAAACAAAAATAAAACTTTGATTAAATCTTATTTAAACTATCATATTTAAAATAAACAATTATCTTATATTTTGAAAACAATTGAATCAATCCTAAAATAACTTTGGAAAAATATTGAAATTTAAAACAAAGCTTTAAATTCCAATATATCCATACATATATGAATTATCAATAGATTAAATTTCAAAACAACTCCAAATTATAACATTTACATACATATATATTACAATTTGAAAATAAAATCTTTAATTTAAAACAAAAGATCTTCTATTCACAATATATATCAAATATATATATATATATATATATATATATATATATTATCAAATAGAATATAATTTCATTAGTTTTGAAAATAATTCTTATCAATTTTAAATTGTTAAAAAGATATTGATCAATATTACCAGATTAAATATTTATTAACGGTTAAAAGGTTAAATTTACCAATTTAAATTAAAATTATAAAGAAAAATTATCAAATCAAACTAATTATTAATTCAGATTATTAAATTGATATTGCCTAAAATTCCAGGTCGTCACATTCCTCCACCTTAAAAGAATTTCGTCCCCGAAATTTAAAAGCAAAGATAATTTAATAACCCAGTAAAGATTTCAATTTTCAAACAGCAAAGCATTCCTATCATCCAATTACTAACAACCATAGCAATCCATCAAACAAACAAACCTAACTAATTATCCCGACACAAATCAGAATAAATCTTACTAACACTATCTAGAGTTTCCTAAGTAAAAATCACTGGGAGACTCACTCTACAGAAGCTAACAATACCACTATGATCCAGAGCTCTCTCTCTCTCTTCTCTAGATCCACTAATCTGAACAGAACATCGGACTATACTCAAGTCCAGCACAACTTTCAAATCCAACTGAACTGCAGATTCTACAACCAACAATGAATCATACACGTACTCCCTTAGAGATACGTGAAATACAATGAATTCCAACTATCCAAACTGGCAATTCAATCTTATCCTATCAAAAACACAGATAAGAAATCTCAAATGCTCAGAACTAACCATCCAATCTTACCCAATTACTGCTCTCTTAACCAGAGAAATCTTAACAACAATGAAGTCCCCAATTTTGAATTCCAAATTTCTTATCTCATATCTGTATAACTCAACAGACAATCCTGGGCTGCCCATCTTCTTCCTGATCATCTTGACCTATGTTGATGGTTCCAGAAACAACTAGACCAAAGCAAACCAGTTCTTGGATCCTTTCCAATAGAAAAGTCTTCCAATATCCGTTGAAATCCAGAACACAAGCTTTACTTCCGAAGAAATAGAAAATTGAACTTGCTTCCTTCCTTGCACAGCTGCTACCTCACTTCCGCTACACAACTCTAATTCTGAAATAGATGAGAATACTATTGATGAACACGAATACAAACTTATCCAATATATTCGGGAAACTTTGTTCATCATATTCATAAAATCTTAGTGACCCATCTGACTCGGTCACAACCTTACAGTGGAATCCAAACTTAAAAACTAGATCTGACTAATCCAAATCCAAAAATTTCTGAGCTGTTACACTAACTTTCCTTTCTCCAAGAACCATGCTAACTACCAAAATCGCTTCTGAACCAATTCAATATGGAACTCAACTCCCGATGCAGACAAACTTTTGATTACATCAGTAGCTCCTACTTCCACATGAGAACCCTCGGTCTCAAAAAAAAAGATTGCCCAAGAAAAAAATTCCCAAACTAATCGCAAGCAACTTTTGCGATCCTACCTAGCTCGGATTCCAAAGAAACCATCCTCTCTTTACCAATTAGAACAACTTTAAGCTTCTCCAAACAAGGTTAACCCTGCAAGAAAACATTCACCAACTGCCCAGACTGCTGATAGAAGTACCACCAAGATTCCTAAACCATCGGAGAAATGACCACACTGCTGCTTCCAAACTCTAACTTGATGATACTGCAAAGCTAAAAGGCCTTCTCGTCAGCACACTGAACACTTCGAGCCGCACTTCTACCACAACTAACCAAAAACTTCTAATCCAAAGGCTTCTTAAAAACCAAAATTATCAACAAACTACACAACAGACCTTCGAGTTGGCAGACATCCTCCCAAGAAATTCGGGCTCCTAACCAAGCATCAACCTCTCGCTCTTCTTAAGGAATGACAAATGAGACCATGCCGAAGCGAAACAACTCATAGACATTTAATCTCGTATTCCAAAGCAGACAACCTCCTTGCTAAAGATCAAGATAACTTCTACACAGATGAATCTTCCCTGTAACAGGTAAAGACTGCTCCTCAACCACTTCTAAAACTGCGTCAAGAGAAAACATCTTCGGAAATATCCATGGGTACTGTATCTCACCGCGTAGTTATCAAGATACCATCACTTACTTCTGCACTTCCGATAGATCCAAACTTACACTTCAAAGATGGATTTCGAATCTTTAAAAGATTTCCTTCGGATATCAGTGAAATCCTTACTCCAATCTATAAATCTTACTCGAGACGGTATCAGGTATACAGTCTCGACAAGTGTACTTCCAACCTCAAACACATGGACCTTTTCCATTAGTGGTAGTCATGTTACACACACACACACCATTACTCCATCTACCTCTAAAACTTTATGTTAGAAAATTCGAACATATAACCCAATAGAATATATATATATATATATATATATATATATAGTTATATATAAAAATTACAAGTACGCTCTCTCAAGAAAGAAACCACTCCAGAACCTAGGTATTCACTCAACCTAATGCTCTGATACCACCTGTAGCAACCCAACTTTCTATTTGCCCGAAAGACGCGTCACTAGTCAAGAAAGAAAGGGATAGAAGAAGAAAAGATAAGAAAGAAGAACTCAAACAACATCAGATTCTCACAGTGGAACGAATGAAATATAATATATCACATAAAATATTACATAGTATCATATTACATCAGAGCACACAACTTATACAACACATATTAGACAGTTATAAACATATGTCTAACTATACAACTCAAGATATCACAAGATACAGATACAACACAAACACAGCGGAACCATAATATATCTACACGTGGAAGCCTCCTGCTCCATATCTCCTACAGAATTCGTCAAGCAACCCGGAATCCCTCGACTACTCATACATAATATGAGTACCCAAGAGTTTAATAAAACAGAAAATAAACACTCGGGTCAGACAAGGATCAGGTGTGAGTAAACGGGTTAAGATTGCTTAACTTTAGAAAAACCTTTGAAAACAAAAGGTATCACGTAAGACTTCCCGCACATAAACATGGAAAAGTTTTTATCTTACGCTAACCAAAACATTTGATAGGAAATCCAGTGATATTATAATAGTGTCTAGGGTTTTCAAGTAAATAAGAAATAGCCGAAATAGTTACATGATTAAATTCCAGCGACTAGCCACAAAAGTGGGTAATACAAACAAAACCGTAGGGTCTCGTAGGAAGAATGGGTTTCCATCAATGGAAGGGCTACCGGGGTATCACCCGTCACAGTACGTGCCTAGATCACACTACCGAGTATTACTCCCAATCCACTGCATCACAAAGCCGGGAACATTCCTTACTGAACAGTCCCGAGTAAGACCGCCCCATGGTTGGCGCGACCAACCACCCACTAAGCCGAAATAAAAAGGGACATCTTGACAGGGATGACCTCACCCTGAAATGGGTGCTACCCACCTAGCCTTGCTGCACCTCCCCTATTTTAGCCATTCCCGATTGATGAGGCTTGAGGCTGCGATTACCTTTATAGAACACATCTATCTTAGAATGCTCATCGTCCACCTAACAATGTTCTGAAAGAATTCGATCCATACAAGTTCGTTCCGGGTTCGAACAAAACCGAAGGCACTATCTCGTTGCACTCATTTTGGAATCACGCTCAGAGTCAAGGATCATAGCCCTTGTACTCTGAATCACCATCTCGAACCCATAAGTAATATTTCCGTAAAACTCATCACGGAATCACCCCCAGAGTTATACTGACGAATAGTTTTTACACTTCGAGTCTTCACTAAGATCCACTTGGATTCACGACTTAACGTTTTATTTGAATCGATGTGGTTTTCGGATTATCCAAATATGGAAACCCGATCCCGATCTCAACGAAACCAAACGCCATTTGAGTGTCCAAGTTGTTTAAGGGTTTAAATAATTAAACTTATATTCAGGATGATATAAACAGATAGATGAATCACATTATCACAATAGATAATTTATATCAACATTCATCTCACAAAGCAGCAAATCACATATCAGAGATATCATACCCGAATCATCCAATATCAACCAATCACCCAATATCAATCATCCAATATAAATCAATCATCCAATATCAATCAATCATTTTATAAACAAGTTTGATTAACTCTTAATCAATTGGATTACATAAATCCTTCTTCATTTATTTATTCCAAATAAATAAATAAATCATCTCTTAACGACCTTCCTTAATTAATCTTCCTTGATTAATCATCCATTAGTTACATTCAAGTAATTAGCCTTCAATTCTTTAATTAATTTCACAAATTAATTACTCTTAACCATATACTGTAATTAACCTTTAATTACTATCATTATTATAATAATTAATGATCCTTCATTTGCTTCCATTAATTAATTAACTATAATTAATTACATTAAACCTCAATTAATTACAATTAATTAATCATACTTTAATTAGTTACTTTTATTAATCAACCTTGAATAATTCATTAATTAACTAATGATCCTTATTAATTAACAGTCCTTTGATTAATTAAATAATTAACTTTTAATTAACCATCTTACTTTTTTAGTCTTAATTAATCATAAATAATAATTAACCACTTGTAATTACTTATCTTAATTAATTAACTTCTTAATTAATTATATTAACCCTTTGATTAATTATCTAATTAATTAATCTTTAATTACTTCATTAAGTAATTATTATTTAATAATCCTTAATTAATTACCTTATTAATTAATTACATTTTTAATTAATTACACTTAGTAATTAATCTTAAATCAATCACATTTATTAATTAATTAATCACACTAATTAATTAACTAAAATTAACTATGTAATCAACCCTTAGTTACTTACATAAGTAATTATCTTCTAGTTATCTTCATTAGATGATTACTCTCTTAATTGCCTTAACAAGTAATTAATTCCATCATTAAATAATTCTTAATTCTTTAATTAATTAATCTATAATTAATTAACTTCAAAAAAATTATATTAATCAATTCCTTAATGAATAACATTAAGTGATTATCCATTAATCACTTCCATTAATTACTCCCATGAGTAATTTTCCACTAATTACTTCCATAAGTAATTACACACAAATTTCTTTCATAAGTAATTTCTCTTTTCTTAATTACATTCAGAAATTCACCATTAATTTCTTCATTTGGTAATTACACTTAATTAATTCATAATTAAGTGACTATTTAAAATTAAATAAACAATTAACTAATCATTTAAAATTTATTAATTAATTAATTAACTCTTATATTTAAAAACCCTTAGTTAATTAAGAAAAACATTAATCTTAATTAAACTTTACTTATTAACAAATTATATTAATTAAGTATCCATAAGTCTATAACAAAGATAAATTAACCATATTTATCTTCATAAATAAATTATTTGAATAAATTAAATCTTATTAACTTAAAGACAAATTATTTAGTTTAGTTTACAAAATTATAACAATAGCCTTACTTGAAGATAAAGCATTTAGAAATCAATTTCAAATTTAAAATACTTTAATTATCTAATTTAAACTTATTTATTTTCAATATAAATTCAAACTTAGTTTTTAAATCATTACTTTAAATTTTACTTAAAAGTTTGATTCAATATTTAAATTCAAAACACTCTTTTAAATTGGAATTCAAAATTTATTTAAGATAATTACTTCAAAAAAAAATCATTTTAAACAAATTTAAATTTAAAAAAAATTCAATTAATACTGTTTCCCAGGGAATTGACCGGGCAATTAGTACTCGGCCTCCCCTATCGTTCGGTCCAAGATGGAGTGTTCGGTATTAAGAAGCATCCGGTGTTGACTACCTTCCGGCCGAAGAAGAACGCTCGGCCTAAGATCGTTCGGCCTCAAAATATCGTTCGGCCCAAGATATCGTTCGGCCAAAGGCATCGTCCGGCCAGAAAACCTCGCTCGGCCTTTAAGTGGTTCGGCACCATAACGCTCGGCATCCAAGCACGCTCGGCATGGCAGAATGGTCTGGCATAAGACATCGTTCGACATACAAGTTACGTTCGGCCAAGGACGTCGTTCGGCACCAAGTGACTCTGGCATTCCATACGTTTGGCATCCACACCTTATTCGGCATTGGGAAGTGTTCCGCACACAAAGCATCCGGCCTCATCTCATTCGACCTAAAAATCGTTAGGCCATGACACTGGTTCGGCTCCTAGCATCGTTTGGCATAAGTACTCCCCACGGCATTTAGTGTGTTTGGCCTCAACCCACTCGGCCAAAGGAGGTTGTTCGGCATGGAGGGGTACGTTCGGCATATGGACGTTTGGCATTTGATCGTTCGGCCTCTCTTGTTCGACGCACAGAGACCACTTCACTCGGGCCAAGATATTCAGCTACTAGGCCAACCAGGGATGTCCAACCCACCTTCGCCTATAAATAGAGGGGCACGAGCACAGAAAAAGGGGAGAGATCTGAGAGAACACTGGGGAGACTCTGACATTTTCAAGACCATTCCAAACTTATATCTTTTACTTTGCAATTGTATTCTAGTAACTAAAAACGGATTGTATCTGTAATCACCCACCAAGGAAATCAATGGAAATCAACTTCAAAGTGGATGTGGGCAGTTACGCCGAACCACTATAAATTTGGTGTTCTTGTTCTCTGCATTTAAATTCACACTCTATTCTCTATTTTAATTTATTTTCTTCATTAATCTCTCTACAATCTTTCTAAGGGTGTTAGTGACTAATTTTGGTTCTAACATTTTGGTGCTTTCACTGAGAACTTGAATTCTCAGGCTATTAGGACCTACTTTGCAGCTACTGGATTGCATAAATCCCCGAAGGAAATTCATAATCATTGATAAGGCATCGGTTGATTCTACTTAGAGTTACAACCAACACATCTACCATGGGAAGACCACGAACTAGATCAGCCTCTCAAAATACAGATGCCCACGAGACCGCTAGTGTGCAACAATCGGGAACTAGCAATCAGCAAGCAATTCGAGGCACAGGGCCCTCCAACCAAAACCAAGCGGAAGTTGTTTCCCGAGCAGAGTTCAATGACTTGATAAGAGAGCTTAAGGAAAGTATAAGGCAACTTGATGAGCAAATGCAAGCCAACGCCAACCTCATAACTCAGCTTACTCAGCAGCAGCATCAGAATGCTGGAGGTATCCCCATCCCTTACTCTGAAGATGATAGTTCGAATTCAGTTGATGAACCTCCTAGGCGTAGACGCTGCAAGGATAAAGATGCACAAGCAGGTGCCACCAATTGATCTACTCGAAATCAAGCCCATGAAGAGACCGGACGACCGAATCTCCAAGACCCAAATCAGGCGGGACATCAACCCGCACGGTCCTATGGAATGGAACCCAACCTTCCATCCTCCATACAAACTCCAGACTTAACAGCTATGGTCAGGCAGTTGATAAGAAAAAACCAAGGCTTGACCAATGAAGATTAGGGAGTGACCAGAAGCCATACCCCATTTACGGATGGTATCCTATAGGCTGAGTACCCCAAGAAGTTCAATATGCCGACTATCCCAGCCTATGAGGGAAAGACTGACCCCAGACAACACGTGATGAGGTATGGATGGATGATGGATTCTGCAAGAGCCAATGATGCGACCAAGTGTAGATGCTTTCCAATCACTTTTCCGGGTATTGCCACCATGTGGTTTACTCGACTCCCACCTCGATCTATATCCAGCTTTGACGAATTAGCAACAAAATTCATAGAACAATTTAGGATACACATCACTCACCCGAAGGATGTGATGTCCCTATCAAGCGTAATCCAAGCTCCACGAGAGTCATTAAAAGAATACTTGCAAAGGTTTCGTGTCACTGCTATCGAGGTGAGCAATCGTAACGACCACGCGATTCTGATGGCAGTAATGCGGGGAGTGGATCCGGATTTTGAGTTTGGTTGGCAGGGAAGCCCCCAGCTACGCTGGAACATTTTTATTCGAAAGCTCATCAGTTCACAAGAAGGGAGGAAGCTCGGTGGACAAGACGAGACAAGGCATCAGGGCCCGTTCAAGAGTCTGTAAAATGTAATCTCGTCGTGAAACAAACCGGAGCTAAATCTGGAAAAACTCAAGTTAACATCTAGAACAAGCCCGGGCAGTCTAAAGGATCCGGAGGTGGAAATCCTAGATAGAAAAAAGAAACAGGGAAATGAAAATCGTGGATCCCAACATACAATGAATACACCCCGTTGAACGCATCTCTTGAAAACATCTATCTATCAACTTGCAACGCTTTCCAATATAGAAAGCCACGTCCAAAGGAATCGAAGGAAGAATAGAAGCGGACTAGGAAGTATTGCCGTTTCCACGAGTTTTATGGGCAGAACACGGAGGAGTGCAGACACCTCCATGATGCTATAGAAAAGCTGATAAGACAGAAAAAGCTGCAGGAATTTGTCAAGGACCCACAGGATGGGAGGCAAGAAACATCGGACCTCGGACGTGGGCCAGCCCCAGAATAACCGGAACAACTTACTAGGACTGTGGGTAAATTGGTTATTAACACGATTGCTGGCGGACCTCATCCTGCAGATAAGAATTGGCAGGAGAAGGAGCGATATGCTAACTCCTTAAGACATGCGGAGTACGAGTGCTTTTCGAACGTGGAGGATGGGGCTCCTGCAAAGCAGCAGCGCACGATGAATGAAGATATCGTATTCAGGAGTAGAGATGCGGATAAGGTAGAGGCAATTACCATTGACCCAATGGTCATATCTACGACCATCGGGCCGGCATTCGTAAAGAGAATTCTAATTGATTGCGGAAGCTCCGTTAACATCATCTTCCGGAAGGCACACGACCAAATGAAGCTGGAGACCAAGGATTTGAAGCAATCCAATGCCAGAATCCATGGCTTTAATGGCGCAGCGACTGATGCAGTGGGATACGTGGAATTACCAGTTGAACTGGGACAAGGTGAACGCAGAAGGGTGCGAATTTTACCATTCATAGTACTGGACGTTGATTCCCCGTACAACGTATTTCTGGGTCGTCCAGCCCTGGTGGAATTTAGGGCAGCTTTTGCCCCTTGGTGTTTGACGTTAAAATTTCCAACAGACAAAGGGGTTGGAGTGGTACACGGCGACCAGGCAACCGGCTGTGCATGCTATGTAGTTGAGCTCACGGAGGCACGGCGTAGGGAGAAAGGAAAGGTTGCGGACAGTTTTGTCCACA
The DNA here is from genome assembly GCA_030765085.1 of Allium cepa. Classification (NCBI taxonomy): domain Eukaryota; kingdom Viridiplantae; phylum Streptophyta; class Magnoliopsida; order Asparagales; family Amaryllidaceae; genus Allium; species Allium cepa. Next base: position 230,696,354 of record CM060938.1, read on the forward strand.
TCTAAGGTTCCGACGATTGACAACTAGCGCACGAGCCCTGGCTCGGGCGGCATTCTTGGATCCATAGAGACATAGATCCGAGAGACGATGATGGAGAACCCAGGGAAACAAATGTGGCACCGGCTGAACTAACCGTCGACATCTCAGTTAGCCGCAGCGACCCATCACGAGTTCTTAAAATAGGATCACAGCTCGACCCCGTGGCAGCTGAGAGCCTTACTGACTTCCTCCAAGCGAACCTTGTGGTTTTGCTTGGACGCATTCTGATATGTGCGGTATTTCTCCTGCAATCGCGAGTCATATGTTGAACATAGACCCGCGACATGTTCCTGTAAAACAAAAAAGGAGAGGCATGGACCCAGAGAGGCCTGCAGATCTCAGAGAGGAGGTGGAAAAACTCAAAGCCAACGGGTTCGTCTGCGAAGCCCTCTACCCTGAATAGGTATCTAACCCGGTGTTAGTAAAGAAAGCGAATGGAAAATGGAGGACTTGTGTTGATTACTCCGATTTAGCAAAGCATGCCCGCAGGATAGTTTCCCATTGCCAAGGATTGACCAACTCGTCGACTCAACTGCCGGACATGAGTTACTATCATTTATGGACGCGTACTCTAGTTACAATCAAATTCTGATGCATATCCCGGACCAAGAACACACCAGCTTTGTCACAAATGTGGGGTTATATCGCTATGTAGTAATGCCCTTTGGATTGAAGAATGCAGGAGCAACTTATCAATGCCTGGTGAATCGAATGTTCAAAGATCAGATTGGAAAAACGATGGAAGTCTATGTGGATAACATGCTGGTGAAGTCACGGCAGTTAAACGACCACATCCGAGACCTAACAGAGATGTTTGACATACTCAGGCATTATGGAATGAAGATCAATCCGTTGAAGTGTTCATTCGGCATATCATCAAGAAAGTTTCTGGGATTCATTGTGAATGCCCGGGGAATCGAGGCTAACCCAGAGAAGATCCATGCTATCCAAGATATACAAGTACCCAGAGCCATAAAGCAGGTGCACAGCCTGAATGGAAAAGTGGCCGCGCTAAGTCGATTCATATCCAGAGCTACAGACAAGTGTATTCCCTTCTTCAACATTATAAAGAAAGGAAAGAGAAACTTTGAATGGACATCCGACTGTGAGGAAGCATTCCGAGCTCTGGTAGGGCACTTGGAAAGTCCCCCTGTACTGTCCAAGCCGATCGACCATGAAATGTTGTATGTATACTTGGCGGTTTCCCAGCATGCTATCAGTACAGTCTTGGTCCGCGAGGAAGACCGGATTCAAAAGATGGTTTACTATGTTAGTAAACGCTTGACAGGGGTGGAAAGAAATTATCCAAGATTGAAAAACTAGCCTATTGCTTGGTGACCGCATCACGCAAGCTTCGCTCCTACTTTTAGGCCCGCTCAATCAGTGTCTACACTGACCAACCCTACGGCAGGTACTCCAACGACCAGAAACTTCCGGAAGGATGTTAAAATGGAATATTGAGTTAAGTCAGTTCGATATCGCCTATCTACCGTGAAGGGCCATACAAGGACAAGCACTAGCTGACTTCATTACTGAATTCACTGTGCTAGATGAACCGAGCAGTCACAGAATCATACCCCCCGTTCGATGGAAGATGTACACCGATGGGGCATCTAACGACCGTTGCTCGAGGGCAGGTATAATCCTCGTAAATCCTGAAGACCAATCAATCTTCTACGCTTTGAAGCTCGAGTTTGCAGCAACAAATAACGGAGCTGAATATGAAGCATTGATTGCTGGCTTGAGACTTGTGATCGAACTGGGAGTGAAGTCAACCGAAATCTTCTATGACTCGCAGCTGGTAGTATATCAGGTGCGGGGAGACTATCAAGCGAAGGGAAAGAGACTTGCCCCTTACCTTGCTCGGGTTCAAGAGCTACTGGCGAATCTGGAATACTATGACATCTCGCATGTCCCACGTGAATAAAATAGAGAAGCCGATTCATTGGCAAAATTCGCAAGCACTGGCGATGCACAGCAAATGGGATTGTTCCTTGTTGAGACTCTCTATGCTCCAACTATAGACGTAATGGAGATAGATTTCGTGTTAGAGATCAAACTTGAGAAGGAACCGTGGTTGACCCCAATTAAGCAGTACCTACTACAAGGGGATTTGCCTAAGAAGAGGAGCGAAAGACGCCAAGTCCTTTGTAAGGCTTCACGTTATGTAGTACAAGATGGAATAATGTATCAACGAGGATTCTCAACCCCACTACTCCGATGCATTGCCCATGATGAGATAAAACGAGTCTTGGAGGAAGTCCATGAAGGAGAGTACGGCGACCATACTGGAGGGCAGACATTAGCAAAGAAGATCATCAGCTATGGATACTACTGGCCAACTGTGAATGGGACACTGCAGACTATGTGAGAAGATGTGATAAATGACAGATATATGCAAAAATCGCAAGAGCTCCGCCGACGGAACTCACGCAAATGGTAAGTCCCTGGCCATTTGCAATGTGGGGAATTGGCTTAGTTGGTTCTTTACCCATAGCTAAAGGTGGAGCGAAATATGCAATAGTTGGGGTCGACTACTTCACCAAATGGGCAGAAGCAGAGCCTCTGGCCACGATAACCACCAAGAAGGTTATTAATTTCGTCGTACGAAATATCATATGCCGCTTCGGCCTTCCACGGACCATCATTAAAGACAATGGGACTCAATTTGAAAGCAAGTAGTTCAAAGAATTTTGTCAGAAATATGACATTGAAAAGAAGTTTGCAACGGTTGCTCACCCGAAGGCCAACGGACAAGCAAAAGCCGTAAACAAGATAATCAAGTCCATATTGAAAAAACATCTGGAAAAGGATAGAGGCAGGTGGGTGGATGAACTTCCAACAGCACTTTCGGCATACAGGACCACCCACAAGACCGCAACTGGCCACACTCCATACGCGTTGGCATATGGCATGGAAGCTGTCATACCCGTGGAACTTGAGGTCCCATCACATCGGGTAACTTATTACGACCCTGAGTCAAACCAGAATCTTTTATTGGAATCGTTGGAATTCATTGATGAAAAACGCGAAGAAGCCAATTTGAGAGCAGCCACATACAGACACAGAGTCGCCAAGTATTATAACGAGAAGGTCCGACCAAGAATGTTTAGTGTGGGAGACCTCGTGTTGAAACGAGTTTTCCCGATCCTGTCTCATATGAATCCCGCATGGGAAGGTCCATACGTCATTGAATGGAAGCTTGGAGAAGGAACTTTCAAGCTAGCGACCGTCGATGGTGCGACACTCCCCCGAGCATGGAACAACGAGCACTTGCGGCGTTATTTTACTTAGTTTATTTCCTTCATGCCGTAGTTGCATTTATTTCCAGTACGTTTTCATTTCTAGTTCTTGGCATGTAATAGGACAATTTAGCTTGCTTTCATTAATAAAGGATTGAAGCCACCTTTTTCATGAATGATTAATGTTCCTGCGTAAGATAGTCCTGTGGAAAGCGATTAAAGTTATATTATTCTGCCTGGCGTACAAACGCCATAAACGAATAAAAATCTCCAAGTCCCTGGAGTGCGGACTGGAGTACTCTAAGTCCCCGGAGCGCGGACTTGAGTATAAACGAAGAAAAATCTCCATGTCCCCGGAGTGCGGGCTGGAGTCCTCTAAGTCACCGTAGCGCGGACTTGAGTATAAACGACTAAAAATCTCCAACTCCCCGTAGTGCGGACTGGAGTACTCTAAGTCCCTGGAGCGTGGACTCGAGTATAAACGAATAAAAATCTCCAAGTCCCCGTAGTACGGACTGGAGTACTCTAAGTCCCCAGAGCGCGGACTCGAGTATAAACGAATAAAAATCTCCATGTCCCCGGAGTGCGGACTGGAGTCCTCTAAGTCCCCGGAGCGCAGATCGAGTATAAACGACTAAAAATCTCCAAATCTCCGTAGTGCGGACTGGAGTACTCTAAGTCCCCGGAGCGCGGACTCGAGTATAAATGAATAAAAATCTCCATGTCCCCGGAGTGCGGAGTGGAGTACTCTTAGTCCCCGTAGCGCGGACTCGAGTATAAACGAATAAAAATCTCCATGTCGCCGGAGTGCGGATTGGAGTCCTCTAAGTCCCCGGAGCGCGGACTGGAGTATAAACGACTAAAAATCTCCAAATCCCCGGAGTGCGGACTGGAGTACTCTAAGTCCCCGTAGCGCGGACTTGAGTATAAATGAATAAAATTTCCAAGTCCTCAGAGTACGGACTGGAGTACTCTAATTCCTCGGAGCGCGGACTTGAGTATAAACGAATAAAAATCTCCATGTCCCTGGAGTGCGGACTGGAGTCCTCTAAGTCCCCAGAGCACGGACTTGAGTATAAACGACTAAAAATCTTCTAATCCCTGGAGTGCGGACTGGAGTACTCTGTGTCCCCGGAGTGCGGACTCAAGTACAAACGAATAAAAATCTCCATGTCCCCGGAGTGCGGACTGGAGTCCTCTATGTCCCCGGAGCGCGGACTCGAGTATAAACGAATAAAAATCTCCAAGTCCCCAGAGTGCGGACTGGAGTACTCGAAGTCCCCGGAGCATGAACTTGAGTATAAACGGTAAAAATTCTCCAAGCCCCCAAAATGCAGACTGGAACATTCTAAGTTCCCGTTGTACAGATTAAAAAATGTTCTAAGTGCTTGAAGCATGGGAGGAATACGAATAACTCTCAGAGAATCAATGGGCCGTGTGAAGACAAACCAAGAAGTCTATGTTACGCACAACAGCATGGACTCGAATCACAATCACAAAGAAAATTGAATAATTAGAATCTTTTGAAAAGACACAAAAGGAGACTAAACTCTATTCAGGAAAAGTTTTATGCTACAAGCACTCCAAAATTCGGAGTCAACAGTCTACCTACAAAAATTACAAAAAATTATTACACGACTTAGATTGACTCTCGTTGAACGAGGACAGTAGTCATTTCTAGTGCTTCTTCAACTTCTTCCTGGACGACTCTTCCCCAGAGCGTTTACCCTTGGAACCCTTCCTTGATGAAGGAGTAACAACTGAAGAAGTGGGGGAACATCCAAGGGCTTGGACCTGCCAGGAAGAATGACCTTCAATGTCTTGTTCAAGGGATCGTCCAGGTCCACTTCACGCGGCTCAACCTTGACCTTGACTGTATCTCTTTTCTCTTTCTCGAGCCGCTCCTTCATGCTCAATTAAGATGTATGCTCAAAGGCGCCTGTGACTTCTACTTCATAACTCCCAAAGGAGGAATCGTACTTACCTTCGTCAAGCGCCTCGATCACCTGAACATCAGGACTGGGAACCTCACCTGCGTGACGGGCCTCACTTGTTTCCTTCTCCGCCTCCTTGGCGACATCGCTCCTGGGAGTGGGTTCAAGACCAGAACGACCTGCACAAAGTCACAAAAAGCAAGTATTAGAATAAGACAACCTCTAGGGAAACACTTGGGATGTTAATGCAAAGGAATTTCCTACCAGGTTCCGGCTGGATTTCAGCCGTTAGGGGGGTCTCGCCCTCCGGGATAGGAGACAGAACATGAATGCCCATGCCGGGGGCTTTCGGATCGTAGCCAATGTGCCGTTCGAAAGGATCAAGTATCGGCCGATTGGCCGGCTGGGTAGGCATATGAATAGGAGGCTCGACCCCGGATAGACCGGCGATAATTTTTTCCCTTTTCTAGAGGGGAGCCATTGCAATAAAGGGCCATGGCCGCTGATAGGTCCGAAGGCTCATTTCCCTTAAGAAATTCTTTCATCAAAGCCCCCTCGTCAACCTCCTCGACACCGCGCTCGGCTTTCCTGATTTGAATTAAGGTTTCCCATGCCTCGAGCAATGATTCAAGATAGCCATCGCCCAAAAAAATTAAGTCACGGTGCATGAGCACGCGGGCGTTGAATTTGGTAATGAGTGGGTCGAATGCGGTTTTGATCTCTTCTCTACCTTCTTCCCTGGCTCCCTCAAGACGGGAATCGATGTCCGTCAATGCCATCTTCTTGCCCTCTTCACGGGCCTCGCTCTTTAACATCTCAACCCTGGAAATCTCGCCCACGAGTTATTCTTTTAAAAGTCCGGTGGCGACAATCTCGTCACAGTATCGCTGTGACTCTTCTTGGGCAGCCATTTTCTCCTCTCTCTCTCTCTCTGCAGAGAAGCTCCTCCAGTTCCTTGACCCAGGTGCTGAACGCATCCCTCTCCTTTTGAATGTAGTCCTTCTCTAAGGCCAAAGCCCCACATCGTTGAACTGCCTCATCAAGCTCTTTCTTATGAGTTGATTCCAAGCGAGTAACGGCCTCAGCAGTATCCCTGGCACTCTGATGGGCAACCTCGAGTTCGGACTTATAAGTAGCGATTTCTTCGTCTTGGGCCTTAATGATGTTTTTATCATGGATAGCCTCAAGCTTCAAATGGTCTATCTCATTCTGGCGCTCCACAGAGACTTTGGAAAGATTCTCAACTAGGTGAACAAATGCGTCATGTTGAACATAGACGTCAGTCGTATAGGCAAGAGCGCTCTGTTTAACATGACCGGGAATGGGATGAATCGCCGGAAGGAATTTCAGGCCATCAAAGCAGATTCTCGGAAATTTGTCTTTAAGCTCAGCCAGGTTTTCTGACACTGTCGGGTCTGTCGCAGGAGTAGGGGGTGATGGCTTTGAAAGTTCGTCCTTCCGGTAAGAACCTCAGGGCTATCGAGTAGAAGAGGAGTCAAAGTGTTGGTCCCGTGGAGCATTGGGTTGCGACCTCTTATGGTTGTGCTTGTCTTTGTTGTGCTCCGCATGAGACGAAGTATCCTGGTGGTGCTTTGGCTGATAGTAAGTTTTCCTCTGGGATGAGAAGTCTCGAGAATGATAGTCTTTATCGCCATCTCCATCTTGACATCTTCCAAAACCTGAATCCCGTCCTGGTTGATGAAAAATGGACGAATCGGGAAGACAATCGAATCCATGTGAGCACCCCATGTCACCTGCACGAAATTCAAATAACAATGAATTAGCAAAGAGAGATGTGACGGAAAAAATGTAAGTGCAAATTGAAGTGCAAATGTTTGTATGTGCCCTAGTGCTTCCCGCGACGGACCAATAGCCTTGCTAACATGGGTTTTCTCTCCCTGACTTTGGGTTGGAATGCCCACATCGCCTCTGATGAGCGAATGGAACTTGAATGCCTCCGGATCATTGAAGTCATAGTTGAGTAGATCTTCCGGAATGGAAAGGTTCGAGAGGCCCTTTAACGAACTTTTAACGTGCTGCGAAGAAGCCTCCTTCTCTGCCGGGATGAGCGTAACTTTGGAAGTTCCGCCAACCTTCTCCTTCCTAATCTTACATGTCACTTTCTTTTTCCCCTTCGAAGGGGAAGATGATGTTTCAATATCGTGCACTTCGAAAAGCGAATCCTGAGTAGGACCCGCATTCTCACCTTGTGTTTCGGGTGCTTCACCCACTTTGATTTCCCCCTCCTCCTGTGCACCGGGGGTGTGGTGCCGACGATGATTCAGCCAACTTCTTCGCTTTACCGGATGCGGGCTTGGGGATGGAGACACCCTCAGGAAGGCTCACCCAACGACCTTCTGCTAACAGCCCGAACCTTGACAGTGACTCATTTGAAATGAGGGTTCGGATGTCTCGTTCCTCGGCTGGAAGAGCTCTAATAGTCTCAACATCCTCTGAATAGCCGTGGCCCTCAGGATGTGGATTGATATCTGAAAAAATGAAACAAGATTTAGAAAAAGCATCGCCTCGACCGAAATATGAGCATCGCTATAAAAAGAAGACTTACTTCCTTCAACCCATCTCCTCGCGAAACCAGGAGGGCAGCGCACGTAGAACCATTCCTGTTTGTATAGGGAAAACTTGCTCCACGCTCCGGTAAGAATTTGGCACTTGTGGTGCGGCTCGAGGAACACGAAGGAGGGGCTATCTCTCCGCTTCTTGATCATATAAATATATCTGATGTCGCCGGGAGTTGGAGGCCTGGAGAAGACAGCCATGAAAGGAGGTAGGTCCCATAAATGAACGGATGACCGTTTGGGTGCAGCTGCGACGGGGTGACGTCTATGTATTGCAACACGTCTCGAAGAAATAAATTGAATGAGGTACGCTGCCCACCCAGCACATAAACTTATTGTAGGTGGTGTATCCGACTAGGGGCAGGTGTGGACGATCATGCCTCGACGGAACCAACACATCGGCAAAAGGGATGTCGTGGATAGAGCATATTCGCCGAAGGGCGACTTCGTTAATCTTCGAAGCGTGTGAATCGATCGGATTATCTAAGAGAATAGATGACTCCAAGGCATCAGGAGCTAAACTATGAGCGGAGGAGATCGACGGGTTAGAAGTGTCTACGTCCCCTTGTTTGGAAGACGGCTCGGGTCTGTCCGAGATTGTGGCGGAACTGGATATTTTAGACATTTTTTGATGGGAATCGAATCCTGCAGAGCACTTGTATGAACTATACTCAAAGAATGGTCAGCGTTAGACTTAACAGCATAATCCCCCCCCCCCCCCGTGTGGTTGTGAGCTAGTGCAATCAATCTTGTATAAGCATTGGAAATTCAAGAGTCGCATGGTTACTGATATAAAACTAACCTTAAAAATCATCGCCTTCGAAGACCATCATCGCTGACCGTCTCCAAAAGCCCGCCAAATGACGATTACAGTTTCGAGTTCAGGGAACGTTAGAGGAAGTTATCGGATTACATCAAGTAAAGTTCAGATTTATAGCTACTGAAAAAAGAAGGTTATTAGTCCAAATCGGTTCGATATGCTAGAGTGTTAGAGTCATTGCTCTTGCTTTATGGCCGTTCTGCATGTTTTAGTTCGGCATTTGTGTATTGTTCCACTAAATATCGCTCGGCACGTATAGTTCGGCATTTACGTTTGTTCGGCTAAGCTGTCGCTCGGCGAAGTTATCGATCGGCCTAAAACTCGAGGTCGGCCTAACTACTGTTCGAACCGGTTAGCGCTCGGCAGAGTATCGTTCGGCCAAAATCCCATTCGGCCGAAACAAATCCCAACGTCCTCTCCGCTAACTCATGCCTCCTCCCAAACCCTCCCTCCTACCGTCCGGCATGTGATGAGTCACACCGAACCAGAATTATGCCGAGCTCTAATGTTTGGCAATCCACCCTAAAATTCTTCCCTCTTTTCCACCATCCTCGACCGAGCAACGAGGGCCGATCGTTCGGTAAGTCATACCAGGACATGCCATTCGGCATCCCGACTACCACCTTCTCCTCCTCCATCCTTTCTTCCTCCCATCTCGTTCGGCACGAGGGAATTATGTCGAACCCTAACATATCTCCCAACGGCTTCCTAGAAGGTTCGTCTTTATTCACTCTTCCTTCCACCCTCATCGTTCAACACTGAAAACCCTTAGAATATCTAAACCTGGGCTCAATTTACCCTATCGATTACGGAACTCGAGCATCAAGCCCTTTTAAGTTATGGGAAGGAATTAGAATCGATACCTAGTCAGTGGGATGAAGACTTGGTAAGGATTGATGGATCACTGGAGTTTGTTAACTAGAAAAATTAGCAAGTTCAAGGCAGTGGTGATAAAATGTGAAAAGAGGAGACGGAGGAGGACGTTGGACTTTATAGAGAAGAGGAAGAAGACAAAGAGGATATTCCCGGTGAAACCGGTCAAAGCCACACCATTCGGTCCGACCCTGCATTATGTTCGGCACACGAGGAGTGTTCGGTTTCAACTGGAACGTTCGGCATTTGCACTACGTTCGGCACAGGAGAATTATGCAACCCCCAAGAGTGATGAACCAAGGTTCGACGCGAAGCTTGAAGGATATGCAATCCAAAGCGTATCACGTTCGGTCACGCGATACACTTTTAGGGGCAAGTGTTTCCCAGGGAATTGACCGTCGGTCACGAATCGACGTCGCAAAATCCACCGATACGTCGCCTTCAAAAAAAAGAACCAAAACCCTACTACGATCGAATCCAAACACCACGGTCAATGGAAAAATTCATGAACATTTTTCCCATCATCCACGATACATAAGCAAGCTTCGACCAAGAATTCAACTCAAATCATTGAGTTGATCGTCGGCAATTCACCCAATTGCCGAAAACCATCAACACTAAATTCCCAATTGATTATCAATTTAAAAATTATGAATTGCATGTTAAAAATCATAATTTCTAACAAATAATCCATTTATATAATCCAAAGCAAGGATTAAGATTATTGATTTCTGACATGAATCAAGATTTCACTGCATTTTCCATTTTAAATACTATTTATAAATTTAAACTTACAGAAACAATTTTTTTAAAATTTTCATCAAACAATAACAAACAACTTTTATTTAATCATCAAGGTCAAGTATTTATGTTAGTGGGTGATTTGAATTTTTGAAATGAATCCTGGTCTGAAATAAAAACAGAAAACAGAGTGTTTACATATACACACAGGCTTTTTACACATATATAAACATAACTATAAATTCAATAACATAAAAATTGAATGATTTCCATACAACACCAATATCAATTCACAGATTAACACATGCATTAGGATCAGAATTCAACTTATCTGTTTTTAAAAAACAATTTACTCACCTTTTTAATTTGCAGTGAACAAAACTTGTTCCAAGCCTTGAATCTTAAATCTGGATAATGCTTTGATGTTGAAAATCTTTGCATGCCTCAATTTGATGTTTTAAAAGTTGAAACTGCTGAGTTAATCTTGATCCCAATTGAATTGCAATAGATTTGAAGTTGCAGCTTTGTAAATTGCAGATTTCAATTTTTACTTCAGATTTGATTTCCAATTTCAGGTTTGAAAGTAAATTTCTGGTTTTTTCCATTAATTTTTTTTTGTTCAGCTGAAAAAAGAAAATTGGTTGAAGAAAAGAAGAAAGATATGTTTTATAACTTAGTTATGATTTAATAAAAAAATTAAAGAAGGTAAATTTTTAAATGAAGACACTTGTTAATTAAACTTACATTTGTCATTCATATTGCTTAATTGCCTTACATGTGTTATTAAAATGACTTAAGATAACAATACATGTTTTTAAGTATTTTTAATTAAATTTTCATTAAATTTAAAAGATAATATAAGCTTACTTATTTAATTTACTAAATTAATAAATACTTACATATGTATATATAAATTTACTTTTTAAAGAAAATATTATAAAACTAACTATAATATAAATATATTTCTTATACATGTATTTAAAAATCTAAAACATTTATATTTATAGTTTAAGAAATAATTTTTAAAAATAAAGCTTATTAATAACTTTATACATATTTATAACCATTTTAAATTTAAGCACTTCAAAGAAAACAAAAATAAAACTTTGATTAAATCTTATTTAAACTATCATATTTAAAATAAACAACTATCTTATATTTTGAAAACAATTGAATTAATCCTAAATTAACTTTTTAAAAATATTGAATTTTAGAACAAAATTTTAAATTACAATATATCCATACATACATGAATTATTAATAGATTAAATTTCAAAACAACTCCAAATTATAACATTTTCATATATATATATATATATATTACAATTTGAAAATAAAATCTTTAATTTAAAACAAAAGATCTTCAATTCACAATATATATCAAATATATGTATGTTATAAATAGAATATAATTTCATTAGTTTTGAAAAATAATTCTTATCAATTTTAAATTATTAAAAAGATATTGATCAATATTACCAGATTAAATATTTATTAACCTTTAAATATTAAATTTACCAATTTAAATTAAAATTATAAAGAAAAATTATCAAATCAAATTAATTATTAATTCAGATTATTAAATTGATATTGCCTAAAATTCCGGGTCGTCACACTATTCCATTCTAGTCTATAGATTTCACATACCAAATCTTATAAAGAATCATAGTAGATTGTAAATCGAAGTGGTTTCGGGTATTTACTGATACCCAACTCCGGTCTCTTTGAATTCAGTCTCATCTTAACCCAAGTTATTCAAGTGAATACAATTTAAATTTAAATACTGGATGTCACTTTTACACGGCAATTCACCATTAATAAATAACCACATTTTCACTGTCTATCCAAACATATTATATCATAAGACACTTCATATCAGAGATATCAATCAATTCAAGACATCTAACATCATTCAATCATTCATAAGCAAGATTGATCACTTCCAAAATTAATTAATTAAAACCAATTAATTAATCATCTTTTAATTATCCAACTTAATTAATCTTTTTTGATTAATTATCCTTTAATTACAATAAGTAATTAACTCCCAATTAATTACACCAATTAATTATCCTTTACCCATCCAAATTTAATTACATACCAACTGAGACGACCCATCTTAATTACATCACTAAGTAATTATACTTAATAAATTACACTAAGTAATTATACTTAACCTATCATCAAATGATTATTTTAACTTAATTAAACTAATTAATTAAATTAAACTAATCACATTAATTAATTACAATGAGTAATTAATACCTTTAATTACTTTCATTAGTAATTATACTTAAACAACTCCCATAAATGATTATCTTTAATTAACGATTGTAATTAATTATTACCAATTAATCACATTAATTAATAATCTAATAATCCTTAGTTAATGATCTTCATTAACCATTAACCATTATTTAATTACTTCTCTTAAGTAATTAAACTTAGTTTAATCATTATTAATTAAAAATTAATAAATCTTTAATAAGCAATTAATTAATCTCTAATTATTTAATTAATTAAGTGCTTAACTGTAACTTAATTAATCTTTAATTACTTGATTAATTAATTTCTAATCATTAATTAATAATCTAATTTTATCTAATTAATGATTCTTAATTACAAATTAATTATTCCTTAATTAATTAACTTAAACTTAAATTAATTTAAACCCTTAATTACTTAATTAATTAAATTAAATAATGATCCATTTTAATTACCTTAATAATTTAATAAATCACAAATCATTAAGTCTTTATTAACTTTGAGATAATAACATTATTCTTATTTATGATTTAATTATCATTCACAAATGCATTTGAAAACATTTTACTTTCAAATTTGTTTTTAAATTCCATTTCAAATTAAGATTCAAATTGAATATAAATTAGATTTTAACAAAATTTAAAAAAAAATTAAAAACCCTCTTAATCAAATATTAAAGAACACTTATCCTCATAAAAAAAATTATATAAGAGTTCAAAACCAAGTCATTTAAATTCAAATCATTTTATAAAATATACTTTAACATTTTAAGTTGTTTCAAACATTTTAAATTTGATAAAACTTTATTTATCTCAGAACTAGGATATAAATTAAATTTGAATCCAGATTGAAACTTTGATTTAAAACATTGTTTAAATCTTTGCTTCCAAATTTTAAATTCTATTTAAAATTTGAAATGAACAGGTTTTAAAATTTGTAATCAAAACAATGACCCGAGCCCAGACTTCAAATACTTGGAGTCAAACATCGTATGACTTCGAGCAACAAACAAGAACAACTCGAGAAAACTATGAACCACCCTCTGGTCACCCAAACTTCACCAGAAAACAAAGATGTGATACTAACCGTGACGACCCGACTCGAACTCGAGACCAGACTCGAATTTCCATCTTCATCTCCCCATTCTTCTTATTTTAAAGTTTAGTTTAGCTTCAAGTTAAAAAAAATAGGGAAGACACACCTATGAACTCGGGTTCCAACCCGAGATAGCTTCCTTCGCACTTGAGCATCACTTCGAGTTTCACACGAACCCAACCCCTCACATAAAACTGATGTCGTGCACGTGCACAGGCCATTAACGGCGTCGCTACCTCCGGCGACACCATGCACACCTAGCCGATCGACCGTCTGATCGATTCCGACTTTCGAACTAACATCGCGAAGCTTAAAACGGATTTTAGTCTTCCAGTCAAAACTCGAAACTCCCAAAGTCACCAGGAACCACCTCGCTTGAGCAATCCCGACCACCGGAACCACCGTGCCTTCGCCCACACCTGCATCCACGTCTCAGGTACGATCTCTTCCATTCTGGCCAAGATCGATGCATTGAAGAATCCACTGCGACCAATTTTACAAAACCAAAAAAACTAGGGTTTTAAAACCTATATGCCAATCGCCGACGCCACGGCGAATTAACACCACATCCACCATTTTTCCTAACTTCATCGATCACCATGTCAGCTCTAGCCAAAGCCTCGACCCCTACAATTAACCCTGTCGCCTGATTTTGCTCAGAATTATTTCTCAGGTCAACCCAGAATTGCCTCACCAATCCCAAACTAAAATTTATAATTTTTGTTTTAAAAATCATATTTTGTGAAGGAGATTTAGATTACATAAACGAATTTACAAATCAATGCATTTGATTTTAACACAAAATTAAGTTCCTCTGTTCTTTATATTTTTCCAGATAGTATTTCTATCTATTAAACTTAAAAATATTTTTAAATCTTAGTTTAATCTCAAACAAACATATTTTGTTTAAATACCCTAGCCTAACAATGATTAATATAAGAGGAATTGAAATTTTTCTTAAATTTTTACTCTGTACTTTTTAAACAGAGATGAGCATTTGATATTTCAACAAGCACCAGATTTACATTCAAATATATTCAGTATAACAGCATGCAAACAAATTTTCATCAAGCTTCTAAATTCCATTCATGCATCCAAATTTAAATTAATAAAAGTATAGTTTACTCACCAGATACTGTTTTGAAGCAGAGACTTAAAAATTTTGCAGTCTGGAAAACTTTGAACTGTAGTGATTTTTAAAACTAAATTACTGAGTTGCTTTAAGCTTTGAATTTGATTTGCCTTAACTTTGAATTTGAAGAGTTCTTATTAGCTGAGTTGATCTTGAGGTTGCAGATTTCCAAATCTTAGATTAACTTGGCTAGAAGATTTGATCTGAGCTTGAAACCTTGATTTTAGTTTTACTGAATTTGCTTTACAGGCTTTGGTATTATTTCTTTCTGATTTGTAAAATGCTTGTAGCTTTAGTTCTTAGAATTTAGAAAGATGATAGAAAAAAATAAAATGAAGAGGAAGTTGTTTGTTTATATAAGTTTAAATTAGATTTAAAAAAAATAAAAGGAAAATAAAAATAAAAATGACACTTGTCACTAAATTCACTGAATTAGTTAACACATGTTATTGGAGAGATTTACAAGTTAACACATGTTACTTTTCATGCAAAATTTGATTTTAAATGTTTTAAAAAGCTTTTACAATTGATTTTTCTAATTTATAAATACATATTTAATTTAAATAAATAAATTCCTTTAAAAAGAAAATAAAATAATATAAACAATTTATGTTCTAAATAAAATTAAATTAAATACATTTTAAAATCAAAGTATGATTTAAGATATAAATAACTATCTTTTAAATTCCAATTTAAATATCCAAACTCAAAATAAATGTAACGACCCCGGATTTTTATGAATTTTGAATTTATAATTTAAATGAATTTTTGAATTAAAATTTGTAAAATTGATTTTTAAAAGGCAGCGAGTTTCCCCGATTCAAATAGAATATATATTAAGTCATATAAATTTGACAATTTGTATATATGTGAATATAAGTATATATTGGATTAGAAATAAAATCTTAAATAAATGGTTTTAAAATGAATAGAAATAAAAAAATAAGTAGTCAAGTAAGAATAAAAAAATAAATATAACAACTTTTAAAATATGTACATAAAGTAAAATAAGTATATTTAAGTATAAACAAATCAAACATAATAAATACAAACAAATATAAAAGTAAGTATGCAAGACAAAGACAAGAAACATAAACAAAGCAAAGTTGAATAAGTATAGGCTGGAAAGAAGTAAAACAAAAAACAAAGAAAAATATTATATGTGGGTAGCTTGCAAAAGAAACAAACAGGTTACAAAATTATATTCAGTGTGTATACTTAAAACAATACAAAGGCAAATGAAAGTGTTTTAAACAAATATAAAACAAAACAAAGTATAAGCTGATGATAGTGTAAGCTAATGAAATAAGACATGAAAAAATTATTCATGTGTTCAAGTAATCAATGCAAGTCAAAATTGTATCTCTCAGCCACCATAAAGTAAGAAAGGAAATCTCTACAATATTGTACAAATAATATTTTATCATATTGTACAAAATAATAACATCACCTGCATACTTCTCTTATACATAACAACATCATTTCAGCCGAGATAAAGGGATGAACAAAGTAATATGTACTAAAGCAATTAATACATTACATCTCTAGCAATAAATTAATGCCATACCTCTAGTACAATATATATTATGCATCAGCCCCATATGCCAAATGAAAAAAAAATATGAGCATAAAAGCCTGTGCATATTTTCTTCAAACTGGAAATCAAAAGATCAAGCAAAGTTTAAAAACAAATCAAATGCAAAGATTCAACTCAAAGATCAGTTCAAAACAAAATTTTCAGACCTTCAAACTTGAAACATGCCTGTTCTGTGCTCTGTCTTCATTCTGCAAACAGGTGAGCAAATCTGACCCATTTTGATTGAATCTGTAAATTATCTCTGTGTTTTATGAAGTGGTTGTGTGAAGGATAATGAATGTCTATGGATATGTTTGTATCTATGCAAATATGTGTTAATACCCCTGTGCATGTTGATATACAGGGACCTTTCACCCTGTGTTCTGTTTCCAGGTTTTCTTTTCAAAGCCTGTCAAAATTCCCATAATCCATGTTTTAGTTATTTTTAGGATGAATTGTTAAAATAAAAAGTTTATAAATTTATCAAAACTTAATTTTTAGGATATTTTTAAATATTAAAAATAACTGGTTTTGCTGGAAAAAACTCAAAACACGGTAGAACATAAATTTTGTTAAAAATTCAATTGATTAAAATTTAGGATTTGATTTCATAATCCTGTTCGTCTTCAAGAAATATGATTTTTAGTACAAGATTCTGGATTTTTAAGTTGCGAAATTTTGAGCAATTTCAAGTTGGACGCAAAATGAACTCGGGGCAACCCACGGTGATCAAGATGGAATTGAGCCTCGGGTTTGATGTCAGAGGTAGATGATGAGGTGCAGATCAATGGAAAAATGATAAGGAAATTTTCAGATGATCGTAGAGGCTTGGGCTCAAAGAAATAGGGTTTAAGAGTATTTTTGGGTTGCCGTCATTCTCGAATAAATCTCGTTGTCGATGAAGCTCTATGGTCGATCGGTCTGTGGGGGATGAGTGGTGGTAGAGCGGTGGGGTTGTGATCGGAATTTCGTGACCTCTGATGGTTGGGATCGTCAACGTTAGGGTATTTTACCTGTTAGGTTATGTTCCCAGTATTCGATTGAGAGGCTAAATCTCGACCTTTGAGTGCATTCGCCAAACTAGGGGGTCGGGGAAGTTAGGTGGGTCGAAGGTGATGTGCCGGTGGTCACAGGGTTGGTCGGCGGCGTTTGGTCCAGGTGTACACGTGCACCCATTAAGTTGTATCAGTAGTTGAGTTTGGTGAAGGAAGAGCAATGGCTTTGGGGTTGTTTACTTCAGTTTGGGCTTCGGCCCAATTGGCATGTGATGTGTAAATTTTGGTTCGAGGCGAGAATCTGGGCGCGTGGAGTTTGTTTCCACAAATTACTGCTGTTGTAGCTTGAATGTGAAGAAAAAGAAAAAAAAAGAGGAAGAGTAGAAGAAAGAAATTGTAACGATCCAGATTTTTAATTAAAATTAAATTGATAGTGTAAATAAATTTTGGAATAAAATTGTAAATTAATTTGGATTTTTCAAATTAAATAGGAATTTTTGTTTATTTGAGTATTTATTTTAAAATTTAATTGAGATTTTGAATTTCTATATTTAAAATCTTATAGATAAAAAGTAACATCCCAAAGTTAACAATTTAAATAAATTATATGTTTTAAACTTTTGGAATCTAATTTCAAATTAAATTGGAAGAAAAATCCTAAACAAATAAAAATGAGCGATAGTAATATATAATTAAATCCCAATTTTATTTTGAGATTAAAATATTGAAATAAGAAATATTGTAAAAAGTCATTTAAGTTTAAAATCTTACATATATATATATATGTATATATATATATATGTATATTACAAATATGAGTAAATTGAATGAATATGTAAAATTAATTTAAATTTGTTCAAAATAAAGTGTGTATGTATAAATGGATATGAAAGTTTATATTTCAAGTTTGAAATGGAAAATTGAATTTAAATTTGAAATAAATGTTTTAAAAAAAATAATAATAATTAAGTAGCATTAGAAATCATTTTTTTCTTTAAAATTAATAAAACAAAATGTGTATAAAATGAGAAATAAAAGGTTAAAATAATATATATAGATAAGTTGTTTATTTAAAAGGTATAATAGTCTTAATTCAAAAGAAAAATATATATAATGAACTAAGCTTAAATATATTGGTTTAAAAATAAATATAGTTGTATATTCACAAAATATAAAATGTAAAAATGTTTACAAATGTTAAAAATATGAAAATTAAATAGTACAAATTTTTCTCATATTAACAAATAAAAAAAAAAGGAACAATCCTTTTTAAACATGAGGATATTGCATATATATACATACAAACCAATATAACATACTTTAAGGTCTTATACATACATATATACAAATGGCATCATTACATTTATAAAATAATCAAATTTAAACTACAAAAAGAAAGAAATAATTATATGCAGCTATGAAACAAATAAAAAGAAGACAAAAGATAATCAATGTAAATCATCTCAGCCCAAAACTTCCCTATCTTTTCTTGGTTGCTGCAAGATTTCGAAAATCAGTAGGAAAAGAAAATTTTTAACAAGTGGCATAAAGATTTACCAGTGGCATTTTATTTTGAATAGAATTTATGAACAAAACAAAAGCAAATTCAAAATTGAAATCTGGCAACCCAAAGGCAACAACAGATCATCTTCAAAACCAAATTTCAATGTTCAAATATGATCAAGTTTTCAAAACCAGCAAACTAAATGTCAAAACAGAAACAAGTTGAATCAAAAGCAAGGATCAAACAACCTGAAAAGCATGCAAGTTCAGGCTCAATATTTTGTGCTTTGTTCAAATCTCTCAGGCAAGTTTTTAACTTTATAGTTTAATAAGTTTTTGATTTCAAAAACAAGTTTTAACATAAAATAAATTCAAAAAAAATTGCAGATGTCCAATGAGCAGTTTTCTCTGGAAATAAATGAGTAAAGGCAAGTGAAATTCCTTTTTTAAAAAAAATTTGGATTTAATCTTGTAATCAGTAAATAAAACAAAGATTTGAACAACTTCATTTAATAAGTTGCAGGAAAACAAATCAAGTTTAAAGGCTAAACATGATTCCTGGTTTCAAAACTGCAGAGAAGAAAAAAAGAGTCATCTCTGTTATAAAATCCTACTGTAAGTAAAATAAAAGAAAAAAAAAACTTATTGTTATTAATGATTAAGTAAACAGATACAACAAAGGATTTAATACAATAATATCCAATTTTTTTTGCAGGAAGTAAATCAAGATCAAAGCTTTAGTCTGCTTTTGGTTTTCAAGCTGTAGGAAAAGAAAATATGAAGAAAAAAGACTTCTTTGTTATATACAGTCAACTGTAAGTAAATAAAAAAAAACTATTGTTATTGATAAATTTAATAAATAAATACAATAAGGAATTTGATACAATGATATCCAATTTGTTACAGAAAGAAATCAAAGCAGTCTTCAAAAGCTAAACAATGTCAACTCAAACATGTTCTTTCTTCTCTGTTTCATCAGACTTCAATGTGAGCAATCCTTCACCCTCTTTTATCTGATGCATATATTAAACTCTGTTGTTAGTTGCTTCTCTGTTTTCATGCTTGTGAGCAAACCTTATTTTTAAAAACCTGGGTTCTTTATTTCTTTTACCTATGAGCAACCCTTCTTCTAAAACCAGACTTCCTTATTTCTTTTACCTGTGAGCAACTTATTGAATCTCCCTCTACATCTTGTTGTCTGTGATTGAGGCTTGAACTTGTTATGGAAAATGTTGTTTGAATTGTTATATAGGCCTGCAGATTGTGTATACATATATGGAATAAGTGTGTATGCCTGTTGGTATATAGATATGTCCTCTGTTAAGCAACAGGTTAACCAATTCAAGAAAAAAAAAATTTCAAATCCTCATGTCTAAACATTTCAAACTATGGTTTCTGAAGGGAATTTGTCTATAACCATGTAAAGTTATTTTTTTAAAAAAATGTTATTAAATAAAATTTGTGTATATATTTGAATGAAGAGGAGGATGTTGCTGTTGAATTTGTTTCCTGCCTGTTCTTAGTTCAAACTTAGGTTCTAAACAAAACAACCCAATATCCTTTTGATCTAATCACTGTTAGTATCTAGAATTTAAACATGACTTGTTTGTTTGACTTTAAGATTTAGATTTGGATTGTATTTAAGTTAAAATAAAGTGTAATTTGCTCTGGAAACAAGCATAACAGGGAAGTTTAAGTTTGTAAATTGGAAATTGCAGCATATAACCCTAGGTTACTGGGTTAGGGAAAATTGAGTACTGTTGCTTCTAGAATGAATCGAGTTCCATGCTATTTTGGAATTTGGTGGATGGTGAGGTGAAGAAGCTATCACCGGAGTTTGGTCGATGATGTTGGTCGGGGTTGAGAGAAACTGGTGTTGACAGGTTGACACTGCAGTGGGGTTGATGTTGTGCAAGGTTGAGGAGATTGTTTGGGTTGCAGGGAATTTTTGACTCGGGTTGATCTCGGGATTTTTGGGGGATAACTCGAAGCAAGTAAAGGAATGACCCGAAGTAAAGTTTTAGCTTACTCGAGTACATTGTTTCAGGTTTTAGTAAAACAGAAACCTGTCTTTGCAGTTTTGAAATTAAAAGTTAAGTTTAAATTTAAACTAAAAGTTTAGCTTAGGATTTAAACTTGAATCTAAAATGAATTCAAATTGTTTGAATTCTTATTTTGTAATAATTTGAATGCAGGTATTCAAAATTGGTTAAAAAAATATATATATATATAAAGAAACAGGAAAACTGTTTGCAGTTTTGAAAGTGAAAGTTTTAAATGTAAGCTTAATTTGGACTTAGGCCTTAAGAACCTGAATTTGAATATGAATTCAAATAAGTATGAATTCAAATAGTTTGAATTCTGTTCTTTTGAAACAATGTAAATTTAAAAAAAAAAAAAAAAAAAAAAAAAAAAAGATTTCAAAGCTTATGTTTTTGAATTAAACAGAACTGTTCTGTTTTATTTAGAAATTTATAAAGAAAAGTTTGAATTTAAATATGGAACTTAGAAATAAAACTGAATCTGAAAATGAATTCAAAGAGTTTGAATTCTTATTTTGAAATAATGTAAATGCAGAATTCAAATTTGGTTTGAAATTAGAATAAAGAGAAAAGGGAAAATTGAAAGCCTGTTTCAGGTTTGTAAAGTTTGAAATAAAATGCAAACTAAAGTTTAACTTAGGATGTTAAAACTGAATTCAAATATGAATTTAAATAAGTTTAAATTCTGTTTCTTTGAAATAATTTAAATTCAGTAAATTTTAAAGTTTGGTTTTCAAATTTAACAGAAACTGTTTTTCTGTTTTAAAATGTAAAAGTAAATTTAAATTGCAAGTGGAGATTGAAATGGAGTTTAATCTGAAAATTTTGAATATGAATTCAAATAAGATTATTTGAGATTTGAAATCATTTAAGCTTTTAAATTTAAATTTGATTTGAAAATCTCAAGCATAAATGCATTGTGTTTTGGCATTTGAAATTGAAAGGTTAAGTATCTAAATTAGGAAATTCAAATGAATTCAATCTGGGTTTAAAAAAAAAAAAAAATCTGAATTTAAAATTTAAACTTCAGTTTTAAATAAAGGTTTAAATTTAAACTGTTTTAATTGATTAAAGTGATTTACATTTGAATTGAAAGTGTAAATTGTAGAAAGAGTTTAAAGAATTTAAAACTAAAATGAGAATGGAAGTTATGTTTCAATTTTGAGATTTTAAAGTAATTTTTTTTTAATTGATTTGAATTTGATTTGAATTGAAATTTTAAATTCTTTTTAATCTCATTAATAAAGTATATGTTTCTTGTAAACATATAAGATTTAGATTTGTATTATTTTAAGAATCTTATTTTAAATAAATTTAAGTCTTAAAGTTTTAAAGAAATGTTAAATGGAATTTAATATAAATTTAAAAATATTTTGTTTTAAATGCATAATTTAAATAAGGAATGTTTATCTAAAGATAAAGAAATTTTTTAATGATTTGTAATTCATTTAATTATTAAGGTAGTACAAATGGATAATTAATATAATTAATTAATTAATGAAATGGATAATTAATTAAAGTAATTAAGGGTTTTAATTTGATTAATTAAAGTTTAAGATTAATTTTTCTTAGAATAATTAATTTGTAATTAAGAAATCATTAATTGAATGATTTTAGATTTTAAATTAATAATGGAAGACTTATTAATTGAATAAATATGGATAGTTAATTAATTAGGTCTAATAGATGAAAGTAATCATGTAGGCAATAAATTTAAAACCACCCAGTTTATTCATCTTAATTGTAGATGCTGATTGTTATTGAATGTTGTGTGATGGATTGATATATTTGATATGTGATGTGATGCTATGTGATACTTTGTGCTGATCTGCTATATTTGTGTTGAATATACTGTCGTATGAATATGAAACCCTTTGACCCGTAAAACGACATTTGAATTTCGATGCGACAGGGAGTCGGATTCCATTTGGCTATCCGAAACCCACATCGAATTGTAATAATTGAATCTGTGCTGATTGATGATGTTGTGCACTATTGTGTAAAACCCCTGGACCACACTATACACACACAAATATGGGTTGCACGTGGAAATTTGGTTAAGTCACAGATTTTTGAAATTGTTTTAAAATTGAATTTTTAAATCCAAAATAGTTTTGGAATTAGAATTGAAGCTTTTGAAAATGAGTTTTCAAAAATAAAAGTTATTTTAAATAACTTGATTGAATCTTGGAATTTAAATGAATTGATTTAAATTTGAATTCAATATTGAAATTGGATTCTATAATTTGGGAACTAAGGTTTTTAAAAGTTATTCAACTTACAAATGGGTTATATGGGTTTTAAACCGTTTTAAAGGTGATGTTTTGAAATTTAAATCCAACTCAAGATTTCAACTTGTATAAATTAGATTTGCTTTCACATAGGAATGAATTTCCAATTTGTGTTAAAGGATTTTCAAGTCTAAAATGGAAATAGTTTTCCAAGTTATGAATAAATCTTTGGAAACACGTTTTGAAAGCTATAAATCTTTAATTTAAAGATTTAATTGGGTTAATCCAATTGAAATGAGAATTGTTTTGAAATCTATGAATAGATCTTTGTGAAATTTGGTGAAACTTTGTGAAATTAATCTTTTTATTTAAAGATTTAAAATGGTAATTTGTTTAACCATTTGAAAGAAAGTTTTGGATTTTATAAGTTGTGACTTAGCTAAAATCCCATATCCATATGTTTTAAAATATGGCGCTTACTATTCGGTTTAGCCGGGAGAGGACCTTGTGTCATATAACCCATTCCGAATAGTGATACGACGTTATGGATTGCATTTGAAGACCGGTGGTGAAGACCGGGTATTTGTGAGAACGATAGGATAACCTATCGATTGACTCTGCACTGAGTTGCTCCGGTATAGAGTTCTCCTTAGTGATGGGAAGTCCGATCGGGATTGTGGATACCCGGATTTGCAAGGGCTTCTTCGGAAGTGCCTTCGGTTCTGTTCGAACCCGGAACAGACTTGTATGGTTGTATGTCCGACATTACACTTTGAGATGTTAACTGATCTCTATCAAATACATTTCTATTTGGTGGCGGAGAATTTATTCTCTTAGCTTAACACCCTTCTCTGAGACGTACGAGCTCAGAGGTTATGTAGTTGATATTTATCGGTGATATTCCCAATTTGGTAATGTGGCATGCTGAGTGCTGCTGTGTGATGATCATTGGTTGATCATTTGTGATATGATCATTTGTTTGATCATTTATCTTTGTGATCATTGCTTTGGTCATCTGTTGACCCAAAGCATGGCTTTGTGCCAAAGCGTAGCTTTGTGGACGAGACTGCATCAGGACCTCACACCCCGGAAATGGTCGAAACAGGAAAGATGCGGCAAGGTTATGAGGGTCGCTCCCTTTAGGGTGTGTCATTCCCTTCTGGTAAAGGGTGGTATCATGGTATGGAGCCCAGATACTTACCTATGTGGATACTGCAGATCTATTACTTTGTGATACTTTGTGGTTGTTGTTGCGAGCGCTCGGATAAAGGTCCCAAAGGACCGGGGGATGACATATTCGTGTAGTAGTTACCTAGTTACAGAGGTAACCCGGCCTTGTGTTGGCAGAGATCTAACCGTAACGTTAGTTCTCGGGACGTCCCGCCAGAGGCGATCCCATAGACAGTAGGAAGTTCCTTAGCCTGACCATTTGTTGGAAATCCATTCAAAACAATACGCGCCCTGTACGGTTTTAGTTGTATAACCTACCATGGAATGTGGCGGTAACCTGCTATTAAACATGGTAGCTATAGTAGGCATACGGCGAAGAGTTGTATGCTGGCTAGGATTTATATTCTACTTTCGAAATTGTTTTTCTACACTATGCACTAATAATAATATCAAAAATGATTTGATTTTTGCGTAGTAAGCATCTTTGACTATCATAAGGAGAAATCTCCTCCGATTCTGCGTTTGCATTGTGTGTGTGTGCGGGAGGCCTTATGGTAGTTTCATTTTCCAAAAAAGCATTGCGGATTTCAAATTTGAATTCTTTTGTTTGTTTTAAAGACCAAATGCTTTTGTTTGCTCATACCAGTCCCATGACTGACCTGGAGTTTATTGTTCCTTTCCTAAACTCTGGGTGCCCACTATTTCCCACACGGGCAGTCTAGAGTTGGGATTTTCAGATAATCTATAGTAGGTGTAGATTCGATAGCTTTCAGCCTCAGGATTTGGCAATTGCATTTGGATCGAGTTGCTTATCTTCATGCATCATTATTGGGAGTTCGAGCTATTGCTGGATTGGTATTTTGAAGATGGAGTTCTTTCTTGAAGTAATTATCAAGAAATTTGGAGTTGTTGTTCCGCTGCTGTGTTACCTTTTTTTCTTTCCGCTGCTATTATCTTGTATCATTACTCTGATGTATAATGATTCATCTATTGTATCATATTGTATCAATTATTGTATCAAATGTTGTATATTGATATATGTTATTCTTTCCTTCCGCTGTGTTATTTACTTAATGTGTTATAAGCTCCGGCGAACCAGGTTCGACGTTTGGATCTGCGACATTTGAATACGAGTGTCGTATTCGGTGCCGATTTTCGAAGGTCGAGTCAGGGTCGTTATAAGTGGTATCAGAGCTGATGGTTAAAACCTTAGCTCAGGAGTATAACACATTAAGTAGCTCATTAGAGATAGGGTAAAGTATACCCTAGAATGAGTGATCCCTAAGATATCCGTTCGAATGCCTCAGTAAATTCTCTTGCTATTCACTGATAGTAAGTATGAGTGCGAGAAGAGAACGAGATAGGGGACAGGGGAGTACCACTACAAATGGTCAATACCCTGCAACAGTGGAAACAACTTTTCTCTATCAATCTCCTTTGATTCGATTTCGTATTCTTTTGATTGCTTCGTGACAGCTCCAGAAAGAAGTTTCGGTGTGATGATGGCCTTACGAATCGTTGTAGAAAATTCTTACTTCGTATCTTCATCCGTTTCTTATCAGCTTTTCGATCTAAACTCTAATGAATTTGAAATTTATAATATTAAATAAATTGGAAATTTTAAATTAAGTAAATTTGTTAACTAATATGAAGATTTGATCTATCTATCTATTCTTTGGGGACCGATATATTCTACGAACGATTAGTTATCCCTTCGAACTAATCAATGCCCTTGCATATTCGTAGACAGGTGAACTCAAATATCTTGTGAAATAATTGTATGAGTTTGTTCTCATATTGTTGATATTCTGATTTGGGAAACCAAATGCAGAATAAATAGCTCGATTCTGATCTGATTAATCATTTCTTTATCTATTATCTTTTCTTTCTCGTCTTACTTGCAATTTCGAGGACGAAATTCTTTTAAGGGGGGAAATCTGTAACGATCCAGATTTTTAATTAAAATTAAATTGATAGTGTAAATAAATTTTGGAATAAAATTGTAAATTAATTTGGATTTTTCAAATTAAATAGGAATTTTTGTTTATTTGAGTATTTATTTTAAAATTTAATTGAGATTTTGAATTTCTATATTTAAAATCTTATAGATAAAAAGTAACATCCCAAAGTTAACAATTTAAATAAATTATATGTTTTAAACTTTTGGAATCTAATTTCAAATTAAATTGGAAGAAAAATCCTAAACAAATAAAAATGAGCGATAGTAATATATAATTAAATCCCAATTTTATTTTGAGATTAAAATATTGAAATAAGAAATATTGTAAAAAGTCATTTAAGTTTAAAATCTTACATATATATATATATGTATATATATATATATGTATATTACAAATATGAGTAAATTGAATGAATATGTAAAATTAATTTAAATTTGTTC
This sequence comes from Allium cepa, assembly GCA_030765085.1. Classification (NCBI taxonomy): domain Eukaryota; kingdom Viridiplantae; phylum Streptophyta; class Magnoliopsida; order Asparagales; family Amaryllidaceae; genus Allium; species Allium cepa. The sequence goes on from CM060938.1 coordinate 230,722,989, forward strand.
AAAATAAAGTGTGTATGTATAAATGGATATGAAAGTTTATATTTCAAGTTTGAAATGGAAAATTGAATTTAAATTTGAAATAAATGTTTTAAAAAAAATAATAATAATTAAGTAGCATTAGAAATCATTTTTTTCTTTAAAATTAATAAAACAAAATGTGTATAAAATGAGAAATAAAAGGTTAAAATAATATATATAGATAAGTTGTTTATTTAAAAGGTATAATAGTCTTAATTCAAAAGAAAAATATATATAATGAACTAAGCTTAAATATATTGGTTTAAAAATAAATATAGTTGTATATTCACAAAATATAAAATGTAAAAATGTTTACAAATGTTAAAAATATGAAAATTAAATAGTACAAATTTTTCTCATATTAACAAATAAAAAAAAAAGGAACAATCCTTTTTAAACATGAGGATATTGCATATATATACATACAAACCAATATAACATACTTTAAGGTCTTATACATACATATATACAAATGGCATCATTACATTTATAAAATAATCAAATTTAAACTACAAAAAGAAAGAAATAATTATATGCAGCTATGAAACAAATAAAAAGAAGACAAAAGATAATCAATGTAAATCATCTCAGCCCAAAACTTCCCTATCTTTTCTTGGTTGCTGCAAGATTTCGAAAATCAGTAGGAAAAGAAAATTTTTAACAAGTGGCATAAAGATTTACCAGTGGCATTTTATTTTGAATAGAATTTATGAACAAAACAAAAGCAAATTCAAAATTGAAATCTGGCAACCCAAAGGCAACAACAGATCATCTTCAAAACCAAATTTCAATGTTCAAATATGATCAAGTTTTCAAAACCAGCAAACTAAATGTCAAAACAGAAACAAGTTGAATCAAAAGCAAGGATCAAACAACCTGAAAAGCATGCAAGTTCAGGCTCAATATTTTGTGCTTTGTTCAAATCTCTCAGGCAAGTTTTTAACTTTATAGTTTAATAAGTTTTTGATTTCAAAAACAAGTTTTAACATAAAATAAATTCAAAAAAAATTGCAGATGTCCAATGAGCAGTTTTCTCTGGAAATAAATGAGTAAAGGCAAGTGAAATTCCTTTTTTAAAAAAAATTTGGATTTAATCTTGTAATCAGTAAATAAAACAAAGATTTGAACAACTTCATTTAATAAGTTGCAGGAAAACAAATCAAGTTTAAAGGCTAAACATGATTCCTGGTTTCAAAACTGCAGAGAAGAAAAAAAGAGTCATCTCTGTTATAAAATCCTACTGTAAGTAAAATAAAAGAAAAAAAAAACTTATTGTTATTAATGATTAAGTAAACAGATACAACAAAGGATTTAATACAATAATATCCAATTTTTTTTGCAGGAAGTAAATCAAGATCAAAGCTTTAGTCTGCTTTTGGTTTTCAAGCTGTAGGAAAAGAAAATATGAAGAAAAAAGACTTCTTTGTTATATACAGTCAACTGTAAGTAAATAAAAAAAAACTATTATTATTGATAAATTTAATAAATAAATACAATAAGGAATTTGATACAATGATATCCAATTTGTTACAGAAAGAAATCAAAGCAGTCTTCAAAAGCTAAACAATGTCAACTCAAACATGTTCTTTCTTCTCTGTTTCATCAGACTTCAATGTGAGCAATCCTTCACCCTCTTTTATCTGATGCATATATTAAACTCTGTTGTTAGTTGCTTCTCTGTTTTCATGCTTGTGAGCAAACCTTATTTTTAAAAACCTGGGTTCTTTATTTCTTTTACCTATGAGCAACCCTTCTTCTAAAACCAGACTTCCTTATTTCTTTTACCTGTGAGCAACTTATTGAATCTCCCTCTACATCTTGTTGTCTGTGATTGAGGCTTGAACTTGTTATGGAAAATGTTGTTTGAATTGTTATATAGGCCTGCAGATTGTGTATACATATATGGAATAAGTGTGTATGCCTGTTGGTGTATAGATATGTCCTCTGTTAAGCAACAGGTTAACCAATTCAAGAAAAAAAAAATTTCAAATCCTCATGTCTAAACATTTCAAACTATGGTTTCTGAAGGGAATTTGTCTATAACCATGTAAAGTTATTTTTTAAAAAAAATGTTATTAAATAAAATTTGTGTATATATTTGAATGAAGAGGAGGATGTTGCTGTTGAATTTGTTTCCTGCCTGTTCTTAGTTCAAACTTAGGTTCTAAACAAAACAACCCAATATCCTTTTGATCTAATCACTGTTAGTATCTAGAATTTAAACATGACTTGTTTGTTTGACTTTAAGATTTAGATTTGGATTGTATTTAAGTTAAAATAAAGTGTAATTTGCTCTGGAAACAAGCATAACAGGGAAGTTTAAGTTTGTAAATTGGAAATTGCAGCATATAACCCTAGGTTACTGGGTTAGGGAAAATTGAGTACTGTTGCTTCTAGAATGAATCGAGTTCCATGCTATTTTGGAATTTGGTGGATGGTGAGGTGAAGAAGCTATCACCGGAGTTTGGTCGATGATGTTGGTCGGGGTTGAGAGAAACTGGTGTTGACAGGTTGACACTGCAGTGGGGTTGATGTTGTGCAAGGTTGAGGAGATTGTTTGGGTTGCAGGGAATTTTTGACTCGGGTTGATCTCGGGATTTTTGGGGGATAACTCGAAGCAAGTAAAGGAATGACCCGAAGTAAAGTTTTAGCTTACTCGAGTACATTGTTTCAGGTTTTAGTAAAACAGAAACCTGTCTTTGCAGTTTTGAAATTAAAAGTTAAGTTTAAATTTAAACTAAAAGTTTAGCTTAGGATTTAAACTTGAATCTAAAATGAATTCAAATTGTTTGAATTCTTATTTTGTAATAATTTGAATGCAGGTATTCAAAATTGGTTAAAAAAATATATATATATATATAAAGAAACAGGAAAACTGTTTGCAGTTTTGAAAGTGAAAGTTTTAAATGTAAGCTTAATTTGGACTTAGGCCTTAAGAACCTGAATTTGAATATGAATTCAAATAAGTATGAATTCAAATAGTTTGAATTCTGTTCTTTTGAAACAATGTAAATTTAAAAAAAAAAAAAAAAAAAAAAAAAAAGATTTCAAAGCTTATGTTTTTGAATTAAACAGAACTGTTCTGTTTTATTTAGAAATTTATAAAGAAAAGTTTGAATTTAAATATGGAACTTAGAAATAAAACTGAATCTGAAAATGAATTCAAAGAGTTTGAATTCTTATTTTGAAATAATGTAAATGCAGAATTCAAATTTGGTTTGAAATTAGAATAAAGAGAAAAGGGAAAATTGAAAGCCTGTTTCAGGTTTGTAAAGTTTGAAATAAAATGCAAACTAAAGTTTAACTTAGGATGTTAAAACTGAATTCAAATATGAATTTAAATAAGTTTAAATTCTGTTTCTTTGAAATAATTTAAATTCAGTAAATTTTAAAGTTTGGTTTTCAAATTTAACAGAAACTGTTTTTCTGTTTTAAAATGTAAAAGTAAATTTAAATTGCAAGTGGAGATTGAAATGGAGTTTAATCTGAAAATTTTGAATATGAATTCAAATAAGATTATTTGAGATTTGAAATCATTTAAGCTTTTAAATTTAAATTTGATTTGAAAATCTCAAGCATAAATGCATTGTGTTTTGGCATTTGAAATTGAAAGGTTAAGTATCTAAATTAGGAAATTCAAATGAATTCAATCTGGGTTTAAAAAAAAAAAAAAAATCTGAATTTAAAATTTAAACTTCAGTTTTAAATAAAGGTTTAAATTTAAACTGTTTTAATTGATTAAAGTGATTTACATTTGAATTGAAAGTGTAAATTGTAGAAAGAGTTTAAAGAATTTAAAACTAAAATGAGAATGGAAGTTATGTTTCAATTTTGAGATTTTAAAGTAATTTTTTTTTAATTGATTTGAATTTGATTTGAATTGAAATTTTAAATTCTTTTTAATCTCATTAATAAAGTATATGTTTCTTGTAAACATATAAGATTTAGATTTGTATTATTTTAAGAATCTTATTTTAAATAAATTTAAGTCTTAAAGTTTTAAAGAAATGTTAAATGGAATTTAATATAAATTTAAAAATATTTTGTTTTAAATGCATAATTTAAATAAGGAATGTTTATCTAGAGATAAAGAAAATTTTTAATGATTTGTAATTCATTTAATTATTAAGGTAGTACAAATGGATAATTAATATAATTAATTAATTAATGAAATGGATAATTAATTAAAGTAATTAAGGGTTTTAATTTGATTAATTAAAGTTTAAGATTAATTTTTCTTAGAATAATTAATTTGTAATTAAGAAATCATTAATTGAATGATTTTAGATTTTAAATTAATAATGGAAGACTTATTAATTGAATAAATATGGATAGTTAATTAATTAGGTCTAATAGATGAAAGTAATCATGTAGGCAATAAATTTAAAACCACCCAGTTTATTCATCTTAATTGTAGATGCTGATTGTTATTGAATGTTGTGTGATGGATTGATATATTTGATATGTGATGTGATGCTATGTGATACTTTGTGCTGATCTGCTATATTTGTGTTGAATATACTGTCGTATGAATATGAAACCCTTTGACCCGTAAAACGACATTTGAATTTCGATGCGACAGGGAGTCGGATTCCATTTGGCTATCCGAAACCCACATCGAATTGTAATAATTGAATCTGTGCTGATTGATGATGTTGTGCACTATTGTGTAAAACCCCTGGACCACACTATACACACACAAATATGGGTTGCACGTGGAAATTTGGTTAAGTCACAGATTTTTGAAATTGTTTTAAAATTGAATTTTTAAATCCAAAATAGTTTTGGAATTAGAATTGAAGCTTTTGAAAATGAGTTTTCAAAAATAAAAGTTATTTTAAATAACTTGATTGAATCTTGGAATTTAAATGAATTGATTTAAATTTGAATTCAATATTGAAATTGGATTCTATAATTTGGGAACTAAGGTTTTTAAAAGTTATTCAACTTACAAATGGGTTATATGGGTTTTAAACCGTTTTAAAGGTGATGTTTTGAAATTTAAATCCAACTCAAGATTTCAACTTGTATAAATTAGATTTGCTTTCACATAGGAATGAATTTCCAATTTGTGTTAAAGGATTTTCAAGTCTAAAATGGAAATAGTTTTCCAAGTTATGAATAAATCTTTGGAAACACGTTTTGAAAGCTATAAATCTTTAATTTAAAGATTTAATTGGGTTAATCCAATTGAAATGAGAATTGTTTTGAAATCTATGAATAGATCTTTGTGAAATTTGGTGAAACTTTGTGAAATTAATCTTTTTATTTAAAGATTTAAAATGGTAATTTGTTTAACCATTTGAAAGAAAGTTTTGGATTTTATAAGTTGTGACTTAGCTAAAATCCCATATCCATATGTTTTAAAATATGGCGCTTACTATTCGGTTTAGCCGGGAGAGGACCTTGTGTCATATAACCCATTCCGAATAGTGATACGACGTTATGGATTGCATTTGAAGACCGGTGGTGAAGACCGGGTATTTGTGAGAACGATAGGATAACCTATCGATTGACTCTGCACTGAGTTGCTCCGGTATAGAGTTCTCCTTAGTGATGGGAAGTCCGATCGGGATTGTGGATACCCGGATTTGCAAGGGCTTCTTCGGAAGTGCCTTCGGTTCTGTTCGAACCCGGAACAGACTTGTATGGTTGTATGTCCGACATTACACTTTGAGATGTTAACTGATCTCTATCAAATACATTTCTATTTGGTGGCGGAGAATTTATTCTCTTAGCTTAACACCCTTCTCTGAGACGTACGAGCTCAGAGGTTATGTAGTTGATATTTATCGGTGATATTCCCAATTTGGTAATGTGGCATGCTGAGTGCTGCTGTGTGATGATCATTGGTTGATCATTTGTGATATGATCATTTGTTTGATCATTTATCTTTGTGATCATTGCTTTGGTCATCTGTTGACCCAAAGCATGGCTTTGTGCCAAAGCGTAGCTTTGTGGACGAGACTGCATCAGGACCTCACACCCCGGAAATGGTCGAAACAGGAAAGATGCGGCAAGGTTATGAGGGTCGCTCCCTTTAGGGTGTGTCATTCCCTTCTGGTAAAGGGTGGTATCATGGTATGGAGCCCAGATACTTACCTATGTGGATACTGCAGATCTATTACTTTGTGATACTTTGTGGTTGTTGTTGCGAGCGCTCGGATAAAGGTCCCAAAGGACCGGGGGATGACATATTCGTGTAGTAGTTACCTAGTTACAGAGGTAACCCGGCCTTGTGTTGGCAGAGATCTAACCGTAACGTTAGTTCTCGGGACGTCCCGCCAGAGGCGATCCCATAGACAGTAGGAAGTTCCTTAGCCTGACCATTTGTTGGAAATCCATTCAAAACAATACGCGCCCTGTACGGTTTTAGTTGTATAACCTACCATGGAATGTGGCGGTAACCTGCTATTAAACATGGTAGCTATAGTAGGCATACGGCGAAGAGTTGTATGCTGGCTAGGATTTATATTCTACTTTCGAAATTGTTTTTCTACACTATGCACTAATAATAATATCAAAAATGATTTGATTTTTGCGTAGTAAGCATCTTTGACTATCATAAGGAGAAATCTCCTCCGATTCTGCGTTTGCATTGTGTGTGTGTGCGGGAGGCCTTATGGTAGTTTCATTTTCCAAAAAAGCATTGCGGATTTCAAATTTGAATTCTTTTGTTTGTTTTAAAGACCAAATGCTTTTGTTTGCTCATACCAGTCCCATGACTGACCTGGAGTTTATTGTTCCTTTCCTAAACTCTGGGTGCCCACTATTTCCCACACGGGCAGTCTAGAGTTGGGATTTTCAGATAATCTATAGTAGGTGTAGATTCGATAGCTTTCAGCCTCAGGATTTGGCAATTGCATTTGGATCGAGTTGCTTATCTTCATGCATCATTATTGGGAGTTCGAGCTATTGCTGGATTGGTATTTTGAAGATGGAGTTCTTTCTTGAAGTAATTATCAAGAAATTTGGAGTTGTTGTTCCGCTGCTGTGTTACCTTTTTTTCTTTCCGCTGCTATTATCTTGTATCATTACTCTGATGTATAATGATTCATCTATTGTATCATATTGTATCAATTATTGTATCAAATGTTGTATATTGATATATGTTATTCTTTCCTTCCGCTGTGTTATTTACTTAATGTGTTATAAGCTCCGGCGAACCAGGTTCGACGTTTGGATCTGCGACATTTGAATACGAGTGTCGTATTCGGTGCCGATTTTCGAAGGTCGAGTCAGGGTCGTTATAGAAATACACAGTAGAAGGAGGACTCGGGGAATAGGAGAGGGAACTCGAGTGTTAACTCGAGTGAAACTTGGGTAATATCAGGCTTGTTTAAAACAAGGTTAAGCCGAACAAATTTTAAAGTTAATAAGGTTAAATAAATTTCAGCGTTAACAAAGTAATTAATGTTCGACTATTTTAAATTAAGATTTTATTTCAAAGTTTAATAAATATGTCAGGATGTTTTAAATCTCAATTAATATTTTAATTAAGTAGTTAACTTTAGTTAAGTGTTAAAGTTAATTAGCATTGAAGTTTCAAATTAGTGACGATTTGATTTCAAAGTTTAAAGAAATTTTCTTTTAAAATGATAATTAAGATAAATTTTTGTTATAAATTAATTATTCTAAAAGTTGTTAAGAATGATTTATTTATAATGGTATGTAAAGATTGGTTAATTAAATTTATAATTGTAGTTAATTAAGGGTTTATCACTTTGTGACTAATTAATTGGTAAATTAAAAATTTAGTGTCTAATTTATTTGTAATTAATAATTGTTGATGATAATTAACTTCAAGATGGTAAACTTAAAAGTAAAGACTTTTAATGAATAGTTAGTGACTAATTAAAGGAAAATTGAATAACTAAAGGTTAGTTATTCAATAAATTTAAAGATGATTTAATTTGATTAAGGGATGACTTAAAAATCTTTAATCAAATGAATTGAAATCGATTAATGATAATTAACCATGATTGATGACTTACCTGATTTAAATTAATCAGATAATTAATTGAGCTTACATATGGATGTTTGAATTCTATTGATCGTTGAATTGTTTGATATCCCTGATGTTGATTCTTTGTGATATATCATGGTTTGTGTTGTGATCTGTGATGTAATTAATTCCCTGCGATACATTTGGATATATATACCTGTGATCTGTGAATGATAGATAAGCGTTATGGTTTATACCGCTTATCGACTATATTTCTGTGCTTTGATCTATGATGATTTAATGATGTTGCACTATTGTGTTGAACCCTTGGACCACACCATACACACACAATTATGGATTTCACGAGGAAATCGGTTAAGTCACAGATTTTTAAAATAGTTTAAAATTTGAATTTTTAAATTCAAATGTTTTGGAAATGGAATTGGAATAGAAGTGAAAAGCTTTTGAAATGGAATTTCAAAGATGGAAATTTATTTTGAATAACTGGATTAAGTGTTGGAATTTAAATACTTTAATTTAAATTTGAATTCAATATTCAAATTGAATTCTGTAATTTGAAACTAGGGATTAATGATATTATACTAGTCATTATGAGTTAAATCATTTTTAAAGTATTATTTTTGGGAATTTGAATTTAACCCAAGGATTTCAACTCGTATAAATGAATCAGATTTCCAAAATGAAAACTTTGTTTTCAAATGATAAACACTTTTAGATAAGAACCGAGATTCCAGTTAATTAGGGGAATTTCAAGATTGAATAGAGAAATGATTTTCCTAAGTTATGAATGAATTCTTTTTGAAAGCTATGAATTAAATCTGTTTATTTTTAACAGATTTAAATTGATGATTTGTTTAAATCAAATTGAAATGAAATTGTTTTGAAGGCTAGAAGTTAAATCTTTGATTTAAAGATTTAACGAGTAAATCAAATTGAAATGAAAATTGATTTGGAAAATCTGTAAATGAATCTTTTGTTTAAAAGATTAAAATGTGAAAATTGTTTAAACCGTTAAAGGTTGTGAAAATGAATCTTTTTGTTTAAAGAGTGAAAATGGTAATTTATTTAAACCATTTGAAAGAAAGTTTTGAATTATTAATTTGTGACTTAATTGAAATCCCATATCCATATGTTTTAAATGTTTTCGCTCACTATTCGGTTTAGCCGGGAAAGGACCTTTGTGTCGTATAACCCATTCTGAATATGTGATTTGACGTTATGGATAGCATTTGGAGACCGGTGATGAAGACCGGGTATTTGCGAAAGCGATAGGATGACCTATCGATTGTTTCTGCACCGAGTCGCGCCGGTATAGAGACTCCATATGTGATGGGAAGTCCGAACGTGATTAGTGAATATCCGGATGGCAAGGACTTCTTTGTAAGTGCCTTTGGTTCTGTTCGAGCCCGGAACAGACTTGTATGGATTGTATGTCTGACATTAAAATTGAGATATAAAGCTGATTTCTTTCAAATATATTTCTGTTGGTGGCGGAGAATTTATTCTCTTAGCTTAACACCCTTCTCTGAGACGTACGTGCTCAGAGGTTATTTAGTTGAAGGTTATCAGCGATATATTCCCAATTTGGTAATGTGACATGCTGAGTGTTGCTGTGAAATGATCATTGTGTTGATCATTTGTGATAGGATCATTTGTTTGATCGTTTATCTTTGTGATCATTTCTATGATCATTTGTTGACCCAAAGCACGGCTTTTGTATAAAGTGTGTCTTTGTGGACGTGACTTCGTCGAACCTCACACACCGGAATGGTCAAAACAGGAAAGATGCGGCAAGTTTATGAGGGGTAGCTCCCTTTAGGGTATGTGCATTTCCTTCTGGAAAAGGGTGGTATCATGGTATGGAGCCCAGATACTTACTCATGTTGAAACACTTTATTTATGATTGTGTGATGTTGATTAGAGAGCTCTCGGATAAAGGTCCCAAAGGACCGGGGGATGGCATACTCGTGTCAGTAGTTACCCAGTTAGGGGTAACCCGGCCTTGTGTTGGCAGAGATCCGGTTTGGTTCTCGGGGACGTCCTTCCAGAGGCGTTCTCATGTGGCAATGGGAAGTTCCTTGGCCTGACCATTCATTGGAAATCCAAAGAAACAATACGATCTTGTACGGTTTTAGTTGTAGAACCTGCTTCCTCAGGAGGTAGCTATAGTAGGCATAATATAATGGTACCTATGCTGGCTAAGATTTATATTCTACTTTCGAAATGATTTGTCCTACACTATTCACTAGTAATAATATCAAATGTTTCTTTTTAATGCGTATCAAGCATCTTTGACTAACATAAGAAGAAATCTCCTCCAAGTCTGCGTTTGCATTGTGTGTGTGGCGGGAGGTCTTATGGTAGTTACATTTTCAAAAAGCATTGCGAATTGATTTTTGAATACCTCTTGGTTTGTTTTTAAAGATAAACTATTTTTGTTGCTCACACCAGTCCCATGACTGATCCCGAGTTTATTGTTCTTCCTAAACTTTGGGTGCTCATTATATTTCTACACGAGCAGTCTAGAGTTGGGTTTTCAGATAGTTAGATATAGTGGATTATCTGGAGTTAGTTCAGTCTTTGGATCACACCAGTCTTGCTGAGCTTGGTGCATCGTTATTGGGGGTTCGAGCTATTGCTGGATTGGTTTTTGGAGATGGAGTTGCATTTCTCGGAGTTCCTTTTGAAGACTATCTTAGAGTTATATTGTTCCGCTGCTATTTTATTGTATCATGTCTCTGATGTATATTGATATCTACTGGATCATCTGTTGTATCAGATATTTTATCAAAGCTGTATATCAATGTATTATTCTTTTATTCCGTTGTGTTATTTACTTAATGTTGTTATAAGCTCCGGCGAATCGGATTTGAACGTTCGAATCTATGACATTCGAATATGATATGAATATGGATGTCGATTTTCGAGCGGGTAAAATCCGTATCGTTACAATAAATTTCAAATTCAATTTAAAAATCAATTTGACATATGCGTGTATTTAAACAAATACAATTTCAACTTGTATAAAATAATTTCCATAAATATATATACACACACACAACCCAATTATTATTATTATTTAAAATAGCAATTTTTATCAATTTTAATTAATTTATTAAAAGAGATTATCACATTTAAATTTGTTTTGAAATTCCAGAATATCACATTCCTCCCCCTTAGAATCTTTTCAACTTGAAAAGGAATGAAGCCAAAATTTATTATATGATTATCAGAAAAATTACTCTTTGATAATTTTAAACACTTTAGAATATCGTAAAAATACTTTTTATAACTCGATGCCTCAACCAGTCCATCCTCGTTCTCACAGAAATTCGGACATCCGTTGATCAGGCGTAAGACTGAAAATCTATAAGTACTCGATAAACCCGTTTTCAACTCCTAGTGAATATACTTGGAAAACAATTTTACTGAAAATATAGAAAACATTTTTGAAAATAGAGGAAATATCTTTGGTGAGAATGCTCTGGAAATCATCACCCACATCCATGGTCGCAGTTACTCCTGGGTTATGTTGCCATCACAGCAAAAGTCCATGTAACTGTAGGCACTCTGCGCCTCTCGATTATTCCATGGAACCTGCCATAGATCGCAGTTACATCCTGGGTTACATTTCCATCATAGCAAAAGTCCATGTAACTATAGGCATCAGCGCCCTCGATTTTCGCTACGAAAAATGAAACTTCTCCACTCCCACATAGGTTGCAGTCTACCGATATAAAATCAAACGTAGATTGTTGGCTCTCAGCAGCACACATGACTTTCGCTATGTCATCATAGGTCACAGTCTACCGATATAAAATCAAACGTAGACTATTGACTCTTAGAGCACACACGACTTTCGCTATGGTCTGTAGTAGATCACAGTGACATCGAGTTACACTATCATCATAGCCTAACCTAAATGCCTCTGTAGGCATCAGCGCCCTTGATTTTCGCTACACACTACACAAAATCCTCAGGAACTAGTTTTATCTGGACTCCTCACAGGATCAACTTTAGAGCCCCCCCTAAGGGTTCAAGGCAGTACCACCCTATGGCACTCCTGAGAAGTTAATTTCAAGGGAGTGCCTTTTTCTTCAGAGCCATTTTTAAAACACTTTATACTATACACATATAGTATTTTCCAAATCATACACCTAGTATGAATCCCATATAAATCTCCTTTCTCAAAATTGATTATCCCAAAATCTATAATTCTCAGACTAGGCTTTTCAAATTCCAATATTGATTTTACCAAAAAATCGAAAGCTCCATAGGTTCCGAAAAGCTTTCCTCCAAAATCACTCTCATAAGATCCTTTATATATATATATATATATATATATATAACCTTGAAAAATCTTTGGATCATTTCAAACTTGTATAAAATCCCTTTTATATTTCAAATATTTTCAAAATCCTTTTCTTCTAGCAAAAGATTCAACAAGGGGAGTTTATCATATATATAACAAAGATGCATAACTTTGTTTATGTCAAATCAAATATTCAAATTTGATTACTCTATAAAGTCACTTACCAAATTACTTACTTTTATAAAGTAAATTTTTACCATAGAAATTTCCAGTTTCCACTTTACTTCATCATATATTTCACAAAATATACCTTTCATTTCAAAACCCATTTCACATTTCTTATCCACAAATTCCCAGTATCAACTTTATTCTAATCCGTACGATGTACACATATTATTCGTATGCATATCAATCTGATCGCTCACTCAATCACACAATTTCACTTCCGAACTAGTATCGCCCACCCGACTTCCTAGTGCGGACTCAGATCTGGTTTCTTGATCAGAAACCGTCATTCTCCTTGTATAGCCATAACTATGATAAAGAATATCCAGAATCGATCAATAATCCATATCCAGGTTCGCGGTCGAAAATCGAGTGAAAAATCCCAACACGGATCGATATAACTATCTCGAAATTCTGTGCTCGAATATGGATCAAATCATTATGCAAATAAAATAATATACGTAAATCCTACGTATTTATCTCCATTGATTATTAGCCAAATCAATTTCCTTTTCTATTCACATTCACTTAAATTTCATTCACTTATTCATAATTATTTCAATTCCATTTGGATTATCACTTTAATTCTTAATCCAATGGGTATTTAATTATAAACAATTTGCACTCTAACCATCTTAAAATTAGAAAATAGCTTGAAAATTAAAAATAGACAAGTAGTTGAAAAATAATTATTACTTTGTAAAATAGCTATAAAATAGTTAAGTAATTGTAAAATAGTTGGAAAATAGTCAAATAGTTATAGAAATTTTAAACAATTGCAAAATAGTTGTAAAATAGTAATTAGTTATAAAGTAGTACAAATGGTAATTAGTTTATAAAATAGTTGCAAAATAGTTAAATAATTCCAAAAGTTGTTATAAAATAAGTATAAGATAGTTTTGGGTTTAATAAGAAAGGTTGCATATACAATAAATAGCTTGGAAAAATCAATTTGTACTAAACTATTTTATTTTAAAAATAGTTCGGAGTCAAACTGTTCAACTCCTAACCTCCATTTCCAATTAATTCAATTTAAATTTCCGCTTCCATTTAAGTTGACTCAATTCCAATTTAAATAACTTCAATTTCCATTGAAATTGATTTAACCCAATTCAAGTTGAATTAATCCTCAATTTCTTTCCTAAATCAAATTCCATTTGAATTTACTTATTCAACTTTAATTTCATTTCAAATTAATCCAATTCAAATTTTCAATTTGAATTTTTAAACTTATCCATCTTGAATCATAATTCCAATTAATTCAAGTCAAATTCAATTTGAACTAATTTAATTCAAATTTCAAATTTAAACCATCCCGAATTATATAAATTCGAGTTAAATTTTTAAATGTTGATTTAATCCTTTAAATTAAATCAACTTATCTCTTTAAACCATCTAATTCTGAATCCAAATTCCACTTTAACCTATTTCAAAGTTCAAATAATAATTGAAATCCTTTTTAAACAACTAAATCTTTGAAATTCAATATATCGCCAAATTTTAATTTTGAAACCAATCCTTTGAAATTTTATCTTAAACATTCAAGTCTTAAGTTCAAAGTAATTCTATATCCTTAATTCCAAATTAAATTTTAATTTCTCTTTTATCTCAATAATGGATATATTACCATAATCCATTTCTTTGTTTATTTAAATAAATCCAATTCACATTTTAAAGATTATTTATAACAATAGGATGATATCATCCAAATTATTTTTAAACATCCATCCATTTCCAATTTCCAGATCTCAAACCCATTTTGAGATCACACAAACTCCTCATTCAAATCAACTATTCAACTTCCCAAGTTAAATCTCAATTTTCATCTTGAATTTCCTATTGTTCATTCAAACTTATTTAACTTCTCCTAAGTTAAATTCAATTCAATTTATTCCAGCCAACATAATTCAATTTGAACTTCCATTTCAAATTTTAAACTTCTCAATAATAATCTTCCCACATCAAATTTCAAATTTCTATCAATATTCTTTCTTACTTATAAGTTCAAAGACTTGTGTCACTTTGGGTTTTCACATCGCATTCCAAGGGAAATTCAAAACTCAACCTTAGAGCTTATTCCAAATTTATTCCCTTTACACACCAAGTTACTTTAATTTTTAACCACCTTTGGTTTTTAATTTAAAAATTTCTTTCAATTTTTGAACAACTCTTGTTTGAAATAGGACCCTTTCATTCGAATATATTAAATAACATTTCTTTATCACTTTGAAACAAATTTCAAATTCTGGACCCAGATTTAAAACTTCACAATTCAGATCATCTTTAATTCCAATTTATAAGTCATACTTGCCTAAATGTTTTACTTTCCTAACATTTCATTTTGCTTGATCATTAAGACACATTTTATTATTAAACACCACAATCATTTATGATAATAACCAAGATTATCATATCTGGAAACCAATTCATTATTATCTTATTCTAAAACTCTTCTCCAAATTCAAGATTTCAATTCCAGTTTGAATCTATTTCAAACTTATCTTTGTTCAATTTAAATTTTGTTGTATTATTATTACCACTTATATTTTATTCAAATGATTTAACAACTAATAACTTAATATTTATTTAGAAAGAAATATTGCTTTATATAACAAAACATAACCTTATATAAAAATCATTTATTTTTTAAAACCAATTAAAATGTTTATATAAGAAAATAACAAGTACGCTCTCATATATATATATATATATATATATATATATATATATATACACACTCAACTCATTCTAGGGTACCATTGACCCTACCCTTAATGAGTATCACCCCCTAGAGCCAAGGTTCTCGCTTAACCTTCAGCTCTGATACCAAATGTAACGACCCGGAAATTTTGCTCTCGAAATTTCCCGATAGTTAGGAAAATAAGAAAAGAGATAGAAGAAGAAGAAACAGAAAACCAAACTCAGAATCTCACATTCGAAGCGGATAAAACATAATATCAAATGATATTCTTTACACAAAGAAAACTGTATCAATCAATTACATTTTAATACATCAGAGTGACAATATTTCATAGTCACCGGGTAATTAAAATAACTTGTCCTAGAAATACAAACAACATATCACAGCGGATACACTCCATACGTTCCTGCCATCCAACTTGCTTCCTGAGCTCCAAAACGTCCTTACCTGAAAATCTACAATACTCGGTCTGACCCGAGCATTACATCAAAGTAACACCCGGGTCAGGCTGGAAACCAGCGTGAATAAACCTATCTAACAAGAAATACTAATGTATACAACCTTTTTAAAAACCCGGGTAAATCGTATCTTATCACGAGTTCTCAACTTGCCATATTCAAATCTTATTTCATACATAATCCTTTAAGTATCATTACATAATTCAAACGGTCCGGTTTTACTTAAATTATTCCATTCCACTCTATAGATTTCACATACCAAATCTTATAAAGAATCATAATAGAATATAAATTGAAGTGGTTTCGGGTCTTTACTGATACCCGATCCGGTCTCTTCGAATTCAATGTCATCTTAACCCAAGTTATTCAAGTGAATACAATTTAAATTTAAATACTGGATGTCACTTTTACACAGCAATTCACCATCAATATTAACCGCATTTTCACTGTCTACCCAAACATATCATATCATAAGACACTTCATATCAGAGATATCAATCAATTCAAGACATCTAACATCATTCAATCATTCATAAGAAAGATTGATCACTTCTAAAATTAACTAATTACAAACCAATTAAGTAATCATCTTTTAATTATCCAACTTAATTAATCTTTTTTTATTAATTATCCTTTAATTACAATAAATAATTAACTCCCAATTAATTAAACCAATAAATAATCCTTCACCCACCTAGACTTAATTACATACCAACTGAGACGACCATCTTGATTACTTCACTAAGTAATTATACTTAACCCATCATCAAATGATTATTTCAAATTAATTAAAATAATAAATTAACTTAAACTAATCACATTAATTAATTACAATGAGTAATTAATACCTTTAATTACTTTCATTAGTAATTGTACTTAAAAAAACTCCCATAAATGATTATCTTTAATTAACTAATATAATTAATTATTACCAATTAATCACATTAATTAATAATATAATAATCCTTAGTTAATGATCTTTATTAACTATTAACCATTCTTTAATCACTTCTCTTAAATAATTAAACTTAGATTAATCATTATTAATTACAAATTAATAAATCTTTAATAACCAATTAATTAATCTCTAATTATTTAATTAATTAAGTGCTTAACTGTAACTTAATTAATCATTAATTACTTGATTAATTAATTTCTAATCATTAATTAATAATCTAATTTTATCTAATTAATGATTCTTAATTACAAATTAATTATTCCTTAATTAATTAACTTAAACTTAAATTAATTTAAACCCTTAATTACTTAATTAATTAATCCAAATCATTAATTAATTAAATTAATTAATTATCCATTTTAATTACCTTAATAATTTAATAAATCACAAATCATTAAGTCTTTATTAACTTTAAGATAAAAACATTATTCTTATTTATGATTTAGTTATCATTCACAAATGCATTTGAAAAAATTTTACTTTCAAATTTGATTTTAAATTCCATTTCAAATTAAGATTCAAATTGAATACAAATTAGACTTTAACAAAATTAAAAAAACAATTTAAAAACCCTCTTAACTAAATGTTAAAGAACACATATCTTTATAAAAGAAATTTATGTAAGAGTTCAAAACCAAGTCATTTAAATTCAAATCATTTTATAAAATATACTTTAACATTTAAAGTTGTTTTAAACATTTTAAAATTGATAAAACTTTATTTATCTCAAAACTAGGATATAAATTAAATTTGAATCTAGATTAATAATTTTATTTAAAACTTGTTTAAATCTTTGCTTTCAAATTTTAAATTCTATTTAAAATTTGAAACGGACAGGTTTTAAAACCTGTAGTCAAAACAATGACCCGAGCCCAGGCTTCAAATACTTCGAGTCAAACATCGTATGATTTTGAGCAACACACAAGAACAACTCGAGAAAACTAAGAACCATCCTCTGCTCACCCAAACTTCACCAGAAAACAAAGAAGTGATACCAACTGTGATGACCCGACTCGAACTAGAGACCGGACTCAAGTTTCCATCTTTATCTCCCCGTTCTTCTTTTTTAAAGTTTAGTTTAGCTTCAAGTTAAAACAAAACAGGGAAGACACACCTATGTACTCAAGTTCCAACCTGAGATATCTTCCTTCACACTCGAGCATCACTTCGAGTTGCACACGAACCCAACCCATGACACAAAACTAATGTCGTGCACGTGCACAGGCCATCAATGGCGTCGCTACCTCCGGTGACACCACGCATACGTCGTCGATCGAACATCTGATCGATTCCGACATTCGAACTAACATCGCTAAGCCTAAAATGGATTTTAGTCTTCCAGTCGAAACTGGATACTCCAAACTCACCAGAAACCACCGCGCCTGAGCAATCTCGACCACCAAAACCACCATGCCTTCGCCCATACCTTCGTCCACGTCCCAGGCACGATTTTTTCCAATCTGGCTAAGCTCGATGCATTGAAGAATCCACTGCGACAAATTTTACAAAACTAGACAGAACTAGGGTTTTAAAACCTATATGCCAATCGCCGACGCCATGGCGAATTAACACCACATCCACCATTTTTTCCAACTTCATCGATAACCATGTCTGCTCCGGCCAAAGCCTCGACCCCCAGAATCAACCCAGTCACCTGATTTTGCTCAGAATCATTTCTCAGGTCAACCCAGAAATGCCTCACCAATCACAAACTAAAACTTATGATTTTTTTAAAAAAATCATATTTTGTAAAGGATATTTAGATTACATAAATGAATTTACAAATCAATGCATTTGATTTTAATACAAACTCAAATTTCTCTGTTCTTTATTTTTTCCAGATAATATTTCTATCTATTAAATTTAAAAATATTTTTAAATCTTAGTTTAATCTCAAACGAACATATTTTGTTTAAATACCCTAGCCTAACAATGATTAGAATAAGTGGAATTGAAATTTTTCTTAAATATGTACTCTGTACTTTTTAAATAGATATGAGCATTTGATATTTCAAAAGGCACCAGATTTACATTCAAATATATTCAGCACAACAGCATGCAAACAAATTTTCATCAAGCTTTTAAATTTCATTCATGCATCCAGATTTAAATTAAACAAAGTATAGTTTACTCACCAGATACTGTTTTGAAGCAGAGACTTCAAAATTTTGCAATCTGGAAAACTTTGAACTGCGGTGATTTTTAAAATTAAATTGCTGAGTTGCTTTAAGCTTTGAATTTGATTTGCCTTAACTTTGAATTTGAAGAGTTCTTATTAGTTGAGTTGACCTTGAGGTTGCAGATTTCCAAATCTGAGATTACCTTGGCTAGAAGATTTGATCTGAGCTTGAA
Organism: Allium cepa; assembly: GCA_030765085.1. Classification (NCBI taxonomy): domain Eukaryota; kingdom Viridiplantae; phylum Streptophyta; class Magnoliopsida; order Asparagales; family Amaryllidaceae; genus Allium; species Allium cepa. The sequence continues at coordinate 230,741,979 of CM060938.1, forward strand.
ACCTTGATTTAGTTTTAAGAATTTGATTTACAGGCTTTGGTATTATTTCTTTCTGATTTGTAAAATGCTTGTAGCTTTAGTTCTTAGAATTTTAGAAAGAAGATAGAAAAAAAATGGAGAGGAAGTTTTTTTTTATATAAGTTTAAATTAGATTTAAAAAAATTAAAATAATATTGACACTTGTCACTAAACTCACTTAATTAGTTAACACATGTTGTTAGAGAGATTTACAAGTTAACAAATGTTACTTTTCATGCAGAAATTGATTTTTAAATGTTTTAAAAAGCTTTTATAATTGATTTTTCTAATTTATAAATACATATTTAATTTAAATTAATAAATTCCTTTAAAGAGAAAATGAAATAATACAAACAATTCATGTTCTAAATAAAATTAAGTAAATACATTTTAAAACCAAAGTATGATTTAAGATATAAATAACTATCTTTTGAATTTCAATTTAAATATCCAAATTCAAACTAAATTTCAAATTCAGTTTAAAAATCAATTTGATATATACAGGTATTTAAACAAATACAATTTCAACTTGTATAAAATAATTTCCATAAATATATATATACACACAACCAAATTATTGTTCTTTTTAAATTAACAATTTTTATCAGTTTTAATTAATTTATTAAAATAGATTATCACATTTAAATTTGGTTGAAATTCTGGAATGTCACATATTTTTTCCAAAACTTCCAAAATCACATTACATATCAAAAATTATTAAAAAAACTATTTCACGATTATTAATAACTAAATAATACTTTATAACAAATATAAATCTCAAAAGTATAAAATTTCATTTCAAACTAAAATTTACAATTCAAAGCTTTCGCTTTATATTCTAATTGTTAGAATCCAAAACAGCTTTTATATCCAAAATAATGTTCAAGAATCATTTTGTAACCAAATAGTTTTATTTATTTATAAATATACTGCAATTTAATTTTAAAATACCATAAATAATTTATCGAAGCTTTCTAAAATATTTTAAAACCTGAATATCAATCAAATGTCTAAAAATATAAATTAAGGAGCAAAATCCTTCAAAATCATCAACAATCATCATTATAAACTTTTATCGCATGGCCGAGTCGAGTTATATCGAAATCCACCCATCGATATATTGTACATGTTGTATAAATAAATTACATAGATTAAAATTCAAATGAAGAACGTCTCCTTTGCATTTTGAGAATCCATTAAATATAAAACTCCACTATCAACTACCAAATAGTACCCAATATCACAACAACTAAACGATTATCCCAATCAAAATATTTTATCTAATCAAACAATCCAATATTCAGAATTAATAAAATTTCAAAACAACCAATTCAACCAAACAGTTTCATAAATAATCGGGATAACAAAATATAGGCAAGATGCGAGTGGGTGTAAATATAGTTTTGAGTGGAAAATACTCACCAATCGATGCTCGAGTTCCAAAACAACAAATGTCAGCAACTCAACTCAAACGCCAATCTCCGCCGTCTTCATCGAGGTCGAACTCGCGTGCATAGCTTCACAACATCACCAACTACATAAGCTGCACACCAACCTCCCACTGCTCAAGTTGTTGTCATCGCACCTCCAACATAGCTAAGCCTCCTCTAAAATCAAAACATTCTCAGCCACCTTCTGCTCTAGCTACCACATGAATGCACGTACATTAGGGACCTGATGCAGCACCTCCTATACAGCCGCCTGCCACCTCCCATCGATCGGACGCTCATATCTAGTTCATGACTACAAATCGCGACTCTCCAGGTTGCAAATGTTCACCTGGTCATCCTGCCCCCTTCACTATCGCGCCTCTAAATCGAGAACCTTTGTCTTCCACATCGCATTGCATGATCCCTAGCGGCATCAAGTGTGGAGTTGGGCAAAAGCAAATTCGGGTTCGAATTCAAGTGTGGGAGTGCTTGTAACGACCCACCTTTTTGGATAGTTTAAATTGACAATAAACTAGACATGTCAACTCAAACCATCCAAAAGGGAGTATTGTCAATGGGGTAAATAAGAAAATAACATAAAGGAAAAAAAACACAGAATCTCACAGCAGAATGATAAAATATAATAATCAAATAAACAGTTCACGAAGCTTTTTTACAAATAACACTTGATTACACTTTTACAATATATTATAGTTATACATACATCAGGAATAAATAAATAATGCAGTAGAACAACATGATGCATTGAACTAATAATAACAAATAGTAGATTAATCTCCATCTTCATCCTCCAAATAAAATGGTCTTCAATACACTGAAAAGCTTAGACTGACACGAGCGTAATTGTAACAACCCGCATATTTAACGATTTTATAATTAAATGATTTATTTAAGTATAGCGTCGTTAGTCGGATTTTGGGGTCCGAAATGTTACTTTCTGCAAACGGCCGAATTGGAGCTCGAAACCACTTCCATTGAGTTCAAAGCGTCATTTGCGATCTTTTTGAGTATAATCTTTGATATATTTGGAGAAAGTTGAATTTTGCTACTTTTTCTAGTTGGGCTTTAGCTTTGGGTTCAGCCCCAAACCCCACTTAACCCTCTAACTCAGCCCATCTCCTCCCATTCATTCATTCCTACTCCTCTTCACTTCTAAACTCAAGCTCCAACAGAAATGGGGGAAAGGAAGAGGAAATAGAAACTCCCAAGCCGTAGTTGCTCTTGATAATCCAAATTCTTGCTCCAAATTCAAAGAGAAGGATAGGTAAGCCTCTTCTCCATCTTCTCCATCTTCTCCATCTCTTCTCCTCTTCAATTTCAGAAAATATCCTAAACCTAATTTAGGAAAATATGTGTTTTATTCTTAGATTGAAGCTTGTTGAGTAAGAGTGAAGAGTGGTTAGCCTTTCCTTTGCATTTGAGATTCTTCTTCTTGTTCTTGAGTTAAAAAGGTGAGTTTTGAACTCACATCTACTTCTCTTGATTTCATTGATGTTATGTATGAATTCCTAGCACCTTGTTCATATGCACTTGCAATTGGTTTGGGTTGAATTGGAGAGTATACCAATTTTTAGTGTTTTGGGTTCAAATCTTTGAAATCCTAACTTTGATGTTTTAATCATGTTTTGGTGATGCATCGAGGAACATATAGGGCCGGGTTGTCGATTGGCATAAGCCCTTAGAGCCAATGTTCGTCCGATTGCATTTTGGGAGAGTTTGCTCTTCATTTGAATAAGGCTGGAAAACAGCCCAGGCAAGATTCAGTCGACTGAAAACTCTGCACAGTCGACTGAACCTGAAACCCGAGAGTTTCCAGGCATGATTCAGTCGACTGAAAAACTCTGCACAGTCGACTGAACCTGGAAACAGAAAGTTTCCTAAACCTGGAAAATCTCCAGGCACAGGGTCAGTCGACTGAAAACTCTGTTCAGTCGACTGAACCTGCTGTTTCAGCCCACTTTGCCTTTTTGATTGAATTTCCAATTTGAATTGATTCATGATGATCCCATGTATGATTATCAATTGTTTTGACTTTGATGGTTGCTTTCTAATTTTAATCCACGGGTTTTTATAAAATAATCTCTCGAATCGCATTTAAAAGTCCGTTTCTCTAATTTATAAATTCTATTTAAACCACACACTTTCGCACTTCGAACGAAGTGGAAGGGTGATTAAATGGTTGGGCAAAACACGGACCATGAATTTGTGCGTTTATCTTTCCGATTAATCCTCGACCTATTCGATTGATTGTTTTGACCTTCGGGTTTGGTTTATCGATGATATGAGGTAAACTTTGTACTGCTTTGAGTGTGGAAGGGACTGACGGATAGTAAACCGTTTAGTGCGAACGAGTGGTTATGGGACATACGTTAACACTTTTCGGATTCCTTTTCGAGAGTTGTGACACATTCCGCCAGTTAGTGGTGTCCAGTACTGGGTCTTCGACCTTCACCACTACGGCTTGTCGCCCTATTGTATCACTTCTGATGTTGGCGTTGTGTGCCGCATGGGTGATATTGGGTTTGTGCCTTCGGGTTTGTCGCCCTATATAGTTTCGCTCTGATGCCGCATGGGTGATACTTGGGTTTGGAGTCTTCGGGCTCATGGATCCTTGTTTGTACAGTACTGAGCTCGAGCAAATTTGATGATGTTTCATTGATATTATATTCCCTTGGTATCGCCCATCGTGTTGGTCTGTTTGAGCCGCATGATGTATAACGATTACCTTGTGGAACTTGTATACCTTATAGGTATTTGTTATTTTCCATTCGGCTTGTTTTGGGATATTCGTATCCTTTGTTTCTACATGTTGCCGATGATATGAGGCTTGTTCTATATGATTCATCTCTTGTTGATGATTGTGTTATCTCCTCTGGAGATATTTGTTATACTGTATGACCTTGCACGTTTATTATTGTTCAGTTTATCTAACTGATTTGTTTAGCTAGACTGACCCGGGTATTTTATACTCGGGTCAGACCGAGATGTTTCAGGCTAGGTGCTTTGGACTTAGCCTCTTTTGCTTCCGCATGGACTATTCCGCTGACTCCTTTTGTCTTAGCTTTTTGTGTAGTCCTTTCTGTTATAACTCTGATATGTATTCTATTGACTCGTCTGTATATTGTGGTTTTCTATACCACTTGACATGTATTATTTTGTATACTCAGCTTTGTATCAGTATATGTGTGTATATGATGGTTTACTGTTCTGTGATGTATATTGCATTTGAGTTGTTATATTCTGTTCTGATAGATCCTCTAGCCACCTCTGGTTTTGTTTTAAGTATTCATTGGACATGTCGATCTGCTTGGTAAGGCAATTGTCGATGTATTCAATAGATAATTAAAGCAAGGCCATAGATGGTCGCTCCTAAACAGCCTTATTCTCCGTGTTAGCAGACGGTATTATCTATTAATACTCTTTGCTAGCGTGGCTATAGAGGTGAGGCGTCACAGCTTGGTATCAGAGCGAGGTTCAGAACAAAATATAATAAACACAGAAGAGAGCACATATTACGATACATCAGAGTGTGATAAGTGATACAAATCTATGAATCATCGTGTGTCTCTATTCCTTCTACCATCAAAGGTTAGGTAGGATTTGGGATTATGCCTAGGAATGCATTTAAATTCCGTAGTATTCCATATTGAATTATCTACCTTGGGAATAATCTTTACCTTATCTTAACTTTCAGCTTATGGCTGGAAGAGACGGAGGACGACGCTCGGATGCTGGGCAATCCAGTGGCTCACATCCGGACGGCGTCTATATGTCTGCCGATCAGTTTTTAGGGTGGTTTAGGAGCACGCAGCCTCCAGCTCCTACTCGAACATCTCCTCCATGCAAGTTCACCTTCGCACGTTTGTGCAGTGATTTTTCTCATCTTGGAGGGAAACCATTTAAAGGCTCCGAGATTGTTCTTGAGGTCCAAGCTTGGGTTCGCATGTACGAGCATGTTCTCTCTCGCATGGATCTTTCTGACGATGATAGCGTTCTTGTAACTTCTAGCTTATTGAAAAAGCATGCCCTTGACTGGTACGAGCTTCTTTTAGCTGAATTTGATGAGTCTGCTCTTTCTTGGACTCAGTTTCGGGAACGATTCGAACTCAAGTTCGTTCCTGAATCTGAGAAAGCTTTGTTGTCCCGGCTCTTTCTTTAATTGAAGCAAGGGGATTCTTCCGTTTCTGAATATGTTGCATCTTTCGAAGCTTTATCTAAATATGGTCTTGAATTCATTAGCACCTCGTATAGGAAGAATCTGAAATTTGTATCTGGTCTTAAGAAATGTCTTAAGAAGTCGTTAATGCTCCAGCTTAAACTTTCCTTTGAGGAGTTGATTGATTCGGCACTTCATCTCGAAGCCTTCGAGAAGGAGTGTGATTGTGGGAATGATGTTGAGGTTCGTAAGAACGCCAACAAGAGGCAGTTTCCATTCGATAAGCGGAAATTTTTCCCTTCCAAGAAGAAAAAGCCCGTTGAATCTGATCCTCAGTCTCAGTCTCAGTCTGTTGGAAAACCTTCCACTCGGAAGTGTTTCAATTGTGGTTCCCCTGATCATGTGATTTGAGCTTGCCCTATGCCTCTCTTCTGCCACTATTGCAAGAAGGAAGGCCATCGTATTTTCACTTGTCCTATTGTTCCAAAAAATCCTTTATCTAGCAAGCTAAAGATAACGGATGCTTCTGGAGGTTCTTCTCGGGGAAAAGGTACATCTCCATCAAAAAAAAAATCTATTGTATTCGAGTTCTCTTCGACATGGGTGCTTCACATTTTTTCCGTATCGAAGATGCTCTTCGATGATTTATCTTTGGATGTTTCTTGTATGGTTACTTCTTTGAGAATTGCGAATCCGAATTGGTGGATCCGCAATGCTCAATTTGCTTGTATTAATGTCGAGATTATTTTATGAGATTTTTCTTTCCAAGCCAATTTGCATGTTATGCGTTGCTTAGGCTTCGGAATTGACATTTTTGAAAGGATTGACTTAATTATTATGAAGCCATATCCTATATCCCGAGTAGACTATTCATCCTCGACATTTTCAATCTGTTAAAAAGATTTCTATCTTCCTTTGTGATTTCGATTTCCAATTTGATGGCATCATTTTTCTTTAAGTCCCCGTGATGAGGAAAGGGTGGTTTCTCTCATTCTTGTAGTTGAGAATTTTCTGGTATTTCTGGTCTTGTCTTAGGATTATCACCTAAGCAATCTTTTGAGTAGTGTTAAGGTCTTTTTAGCTTGACCTTACCACTGGTTTTCATTTGGCTACGAGTTGCGGAAGTAGCACTCCACTTACCGCATTCCGCACTCGTTGTAATTCTTATAAATGATTTGTTATGTCATTCAGTTTGTCTAGCTCATTTCATCCATATTATGAATCGAGTATTCTGTGAATATCTCGATGGTTCCATTTTGGTATTTATTGATTTTGGATGGAAAATAGCAATTTAAAGAATTTTGCAAATCTTTTTCATAAGATTTATCACAAGTATAATTGGATTTTTGTTCTTTAAACGAAAAAAAAAAAATTAAAAAGTTTTTAGAAACATGTTTATCATATAGAAGATGATTTTGTGATTGTATTGCCCATTGAGTGCTTTAAGAATTCTGGTCGATGCGCTTGATCAACGTTATCGATAGGAATTTCCTAAACGCTTTGATGAGACAATCAGGCACAGTAAATTGATTTGGAATAAGTAAATTTTTCTTGAAAGATTATTACATAAAGATAATTGTAATTTTAAAAGTCTTAACTTTTTGGGAAAGAAAATTAATTTAAAAGAACTCTTTCTTTTCGATATCCCTATTCTTGTTATTCCCGTAGGGAACCAGTGTTTTATCTTTTGTACCAATGCTAATCGTATTGGTTTAGATGCCGTTCACTTGCAAAAGAGAACGTGCTATCATTTATTCTCCTAAATAGTTATAGCCTATCGAAACTAGATATGCCACTCATGATTTAGTGCTCGTGGCTATTGTTTCCGTCTTTTGTATTTTGCATCATTACTTTTGGGTGAGGGATTTTGCTCTCCTCACCAATCACAATTTTGAAATGTTTATTTTCTCATAAGGAACCTAGTGTTGGTTCGAGTTCCTTGCATCTTATGATCTTGATATTCTTTTTATTCCCGGAAAGAGGATCGTGTTGTCAATGCATTTGGTTGTAAGCAGCAAGTGATTGTTTCTTTGTTGATGTCCGAATGGAATGATCTTTTTATCAAGTTCATCGGACGTTTTGTTGTACTTCTTTTTGTTGAGCTTTGGTTCATTTGACGTATCGTTCGTACCACGTCGGTGATCCAAAATTATTTGAGCTTAGGAATCCATAGAATTCTCTGAGCAATCAAGTTCGGACTTACCCCTTCGTGCACTTTATGGTGAACTTCTTATTCTGTTATTCTTTTGTGCTAGTATGTTTGTGGGAGTTGGGAGAATCACCTACCTCTTGTAGGGTTCTCCTACAGTAATAGTTTTCAGCCTAGTGTCTTGTTGGTTGGAATCTGGGGAGAAGATTATTCTTGGTCCAGGTTTTGTTCGTGATTCTACCGAGAAGATTGATCTTATCTGGTTGAGAATGAAAGAGGCACAGAGTCGCCAGAGGTACTACACGGACAACCGTAGGAAGCCTCTCGAGTTCTCGATCGGTGATCTTGCCTTTATTCGTGTTTCTCCTTTGAAAGGGGTTATGCGTTTCAGTATGACTGGGAAATTGGCTCCTCATTATATAGGACCGTTCTCTATTACTGAACGTATTGGCCCTGTGGCTAATAGAGTTTCACTTCCAGCTCATTTATCTGGTATTCGTGGCGTGTTTCACGTCTCTCAACTTCGGAAGTGTCTTCGGGAGTCGGATTCTGTTATTACTTCTCCTGATTTGCAAGAGCCTGGGGTCTCACCGGACTTATCTTTTGTACAGCACCTCTTCGCGTGCTTGACACGGAGGTGCGACACCTTCGAAACAAGGACGTGCCGCTCGTACTTGGAGGGTTCAATGGTCCGCTAATCCCAATGACTGTACTTGGGAAACCAGAGAGTTTATCGAGCGATCTTATCCGGATTTTCTATCTTTGCTTTGAAGCGGTGAGAATGTCTTTTCATCTCAAGCTTATTTCCTTTTCTTTTGAACGTTGTATGTATGTAGTTGTTACAAATATCATCTTTAGAAATTGCGGGGGCGCAATTTTGTAAGGAGGGGAGATCTATAACAACCCGCATATTTAACGATTTTATAATTAAATGATTTATTTAAGTATAGCGTCGTTAGTCGGATTTTGGGGTCCGAAATGTTACTTTCTGCAAACGGCCGTATTGGAGCTCGAAACCACTTCCATTGAGTTCAAAGCGTCGTTTGCGATCTTTTTGAGTATAATCTTTGATATGTTTGGAGAAAGTTGATTTTTGCTACTTTTTCTGGTTGGGCTTTAGCTTTGGGTTCAGCCCCAAACCCCACTTAACCCTCTAACTCAGCCCATCTCCTCCCATTCATTCATTCCTACTCCTCTTCGCTTCTAAACTCAAGCTCCAACTGAAATGGGGGAAAGGAAGAGTAAATAGAAACTCCCAAGCCTTAGTTGCTCTTGATAATCCAAATTCTTGCTCCAAATTCAAAGAGAAGGATAGGTAAGCCTCTTCTCCATCTTCTCCATCTTCTCCATCTCTTCTCCTCTTCAATTTCAGAAAATATCCTAAACCTAATTTAGGAAAATATGTGTTTTATTCTTAGATTGAAGATTGTTGAGTAAGAGTGAAGAGTGCTTAGCCTTTCCTTTGCATTTGAGCTTCTTCTTCTTGTTCTTGAGTTAAAAAGGTGAGTTTTGAACTCACATCTACTTCTCTTGATTTCATTGATGTTATGTATGAATTCCTAACACCTTGTTCATATGCACTTGTAATTGGTTTGGGTTGAATTGGAGAGTATACCAATTTTTAGTGTTTTGGGTTCAAATCTTTGAAATCCTAACTTTGATGTTTTAATCATGTTTTGGTGATGCATCGCGGAACATATAGGGCCGGGTTGTCGATTGGCATAAGCCCTTAGAGCCAATGTTCGTCCGATTGCATTTTGGGAGAGTTTGCTCTTCATTTGAATAAGGCTGGAAAACAGCCCAGGCAAGATTCAGTTGACTGAAAACTCTGCACAGTCGACTGAACCTGAAACCCGAGAGTTTCCAGGCATGATTCAGTCGACTGAAAAACTCTGCACAGTCGACTGAACCTGGAAACAGAAAGTTTCCTAAACCTGGAAAATCTCCAGGCACAGGGTCAGTCGACTGAAAAATCTGTTCAGTCGACTGAACCTGCTGTTTCAGCCCACTTTGCCTTTTTGATTGAATTTCCAATTTGAATTGATTCATGATGATCCCATGTATGATTATCAATTGTTTTGACTTTGATAGTTCCTTTCTAATTTTAATCCACGGGTTTTTATAAAATAATCTCTCGAATCGCATTTAAAAGTCCGTTTCTCTAATTTATAAATTCTATTTAAACCACACACTTTCGCACTTCGAACGAAGTGGAAGGGTGATTAAATGGTTGGGAAAAACACGGACCATGAATCTGTGCGTTTATCTTTCCGATTAATCCTCGACCTATTCGATTGATTGTTTTGACCTTCGGGTTTGGTTTATCGATGATATGAGGTAAACTTTGTACTGCTTTGAGTGTGGAAGGGACTGACGGATAGTAAACCGTTTAGTGCGAACGAGTGGTTATGGGACATACGTTAACACTTTTCGGATTCCTTTTCGAGAGTTGTGAAACATTCCGCCAGTTAGTGGTGTCCAGTACTGGGTCTTCGACCTTCACCACTACGGCTTGTCGCCCTATTGTATCACTTCTGATGTTGGCGTTGTGTGCCGCATGGGTGATATTGGGTTTGTGCCTTCGGGTTTGTCGCCCTATATAGTTTCGCTCTGATGTTGGCCTTATGTGCCGCATGGGTGATACTTGGGTTTGGAGTCTTCGGGCTCATGGATCCTTGTTTGTACAGTACTGAGCTCGAGCAAATTTGATGATGTTTCATTGATATTATATTCCCTTGGTATCGCCCATCGTGTTGGTCTGTTTGAGCCGCATGATGTATAACGATTACCTTGTGGAACTTGTATACCTTATAGGTATTTGTTATTTGCCATTCGGCTTGTTTTGGGATATTCGTATCCTTTGTTTCTACATGTTGCCGATGATATGAGGCTTGTTCTATATGATTCATCTCTTGTTGATGATTGTGTTATCTCCTCTGGAGATATTTGTTATACTGTATGACCTTGCAGGTTTATTATTGTTCAGTTTATCTAACTAATTTGTTTAGCTAGACTGACCCGGGTATTTTATACTCGGGTCAGACCGAGATGTTTCAGGTTAGGTGCTTTGGACTTAGCCACTTTTGCTTCCGCATGGACTATTCCGCTGACTCCTTTTGTCTTAGCTTTTTGTGTAGTCCTTTCTGTTATAACTCTGATATGTATTCTATTGACTCGCCTGTATATTGTGGTTTTCTATACCACTTGACATGTATTATTTTGTATACTCAGCTTTGTATCAGTATAAGTGTGTATATGATGGTATACTGTTCTGTGATGTATATTGCATTTGAGTTGTTATATTCTGTTCTTATAGATCCTCTAGCCACCTTTGGTTTTGTTTTAAGTATTCATTGGACATGTCGATCTGCTTGGTAAGGCAATTGTCGATGTATTCAATAGATAATTAAAGCAAGGCCATAGATGGTCGCTCCTAAACAGCCTTATTCTCCGTGTTAGCAGACGGTATTATCTATTAATACTCTTTGCTAGCGTGGGTATAGAGGTGGGGCGTCACAGTAATAAAAAGAAAAAATACTCAAGTCGGAACTAAAAGATCTTATGTAAGTTAAATCAACGGTAAATAAATACGAGTGTAACTACTTTAGAGATGTTTACGGGATTTTACATCTCTTATCCAGCGTCTAAACGTGCGTGCAATAACTTAAGAGAAGTTCGAAACTCCAACTCGTAAGGATCTGATAAACTATCTACATACATAGTACAATACACTATTATAATATGTCTACAGTAAAGTATTAAAATAACGTTAAGGTGTTACCCATTGTTATCCCGCTTTTTGGCAAAGCCGCGATACCAAAAGATCAATCAGGAACGAAAGACAGTTCGTCTCAGAGATTTGTTGTACTTCACTTCGTTATGGATATCGATGAATTTTTGTCCAAGCCCGGATCAGGCTACAATTGATAAGACATGACAAGCAAGACCATGAAAGCCAGTGTTTCAAATTTCAGGTTGATCGGAGTTCGTATGAGCAAGATATGATCGATGCAAGTTAGCCAAAGTACACAGTTCGAAAACCATCGGCTTGTTGAGAGGACGCCCCATTTCGAACCGATGGAGTTTGAATCCATCACTAACTCCTTTATTCCAATCCATCAGTTTGCACATACTTCGAGTCGAACGAGTTTGAACCGATCAGGCGTGATACTAGTCGCTTCGAACCCAACGGTTCGAACCCATCAGATAGGCATCATCTCAACAAGTTCGAATCCATCAAGCTCCGTGTACTTCGAATCGATCAGTTCGAATCCATCGCATGAGCATCCCCTGAGCACTGTTTCGTATCCATCGAGTCCGGAACACTTCGAATCCATCACCATATATCCCACTTCGTATCGATCGACCTCGCACCCATCAAGAATGCCAGATCATTCCTTTGTGTCCATAAATTCTTCCATGTTCGAATCCACTCGGCTCGTCTTGATCCCCTTCGTATCGATCCATTTCGAATCCATTGATACAAACTGGGTCGCGACGCACGATACGAACGAGGCGAAATCCATGGGTTTGAAGCGGTCAACTCGGAGATAAAACAGGATCGATGCGAGGAGTGCGCGCCACGTCACCAGAGGTCCACGTGACCGATCGAGTCGAAGGGAATGGATTCGAAGTGATGGGTTCGAATGCAACAGCCCTCACGAAAAATCCCAATTTGAATCGATCATATCTCCTAAACCACCGATCCAAATGCAACGAAATTTTCACAGTAGCTTCCATACAAGGTAAAGATTGTTCCTGCCAAGTTTCAGCCCGATTGGATCATTTCTTGATGGGTTCGAAATCACTTCGAATCGATGTCAGATCGATCCGAAACTTGGTGGGGTCGGTCGCGTGGGCCCACTCACCTGCCAGAAGAAGTCTCCCGAAGTTTGAGCGAGATCTGGGCCTCCTACGCCTATAAATAGCACCCTGAAGCCTTAAGAAAAGGGGGATCTTTCGGAGCTTCCACCATTGAACGTGCAGACTCTGCCGGATTGAATTCCATACTTCATTATCGCTGTTGTATTCAAATTTCAAAGTTACCATCAACTGTAATCGATTAATATCATCAAGTGAATCAATAAAGAGAGAAACCTTCAAAGTGGACGTAGGCAAGATCGCCGAACCACTATAAATCTTGTGTTTGTGATTGTTATCTGCGAGTTATTGTGACTGTTGTTGCTTAAATCTGAATTCTATATTGATTGTTGTTGATCTGTGTTGATAAACGGGTGCTTTCACGACTATTGGGTGTTTGTGGTCAATTTTGACGCAAACATTTTGGTGCTTTCACTGAGAAGCTGATTCAGGAGAATTTGAATTTGGAGACTTAGGGATTTAGATCTACGAACCATGACGGGACAAACAAGTAAGAAACAAAGGCTAGAGAGAAGTGAACATCAAGGAAGTCAAGAGGCTTCCTCAGGAGCGAATCAAGCATCGATCTTCATCACTAGGGACGAGATGGAGACAATGATGAAGAAACAAGAGGAGTTGATCCAGAGTTTATTTCAACAAATAGGACAACTTGGGGCACAGAATAGAGAAGCCAATGGGGTCCAGAACGGAGCAGGACCATCCGGCATAGCACCTGGATTAGGAGGCGCACCTATGGAGAACGTTGGTCCAATTTCGGAGAGAGAAAGAGGAGTATCTGTGCAACCTGGAGACAGTAGAGGAATGAACACTCAGTCAAGGGGGCAGATTTCAGAGTTCCCTCGTGAACTCGGGGGGCAGGTTGAGAGCAATGAACGAGGATTGCATCTTGGAGACGAAGATAAATTGGCACAAATGGTTAGGCGAGCCATGAGAGGCGGATTAACAAACAAAGATCTTGAAGACGTAAACATGAGTCCCTTTTCTCCTGTGATTAGGATGGCTAGGAACCCACCAGAGTTTAAGTTGCCATCAATAGAGATGTATGATGGGAGGACGGATCCCGCGGTCCATCTGACGAGGTACATGAGACATATGGAGGTGCTGGGGGCATCACAGGAGGTTATGGCCCGATGCTTTCCGTTATATCTGACGGATATCGCAGCATTATGGTTTAGGCAACTAGAGAGCGGATCCATAGGAACATGGGCAGACTTGACGGAAAGATTCATGAGACAATTTAGGGTTCACATTGCAAGACCCAAAACCGTAATGAGTTTGGCAATTTTGAAGCAGAAGGCTGGAGAGACTTTGAGAAGTTTTCTGACGCGATTCAATGCGGCAGCGGCATCGGTGGATCTGCCAAATCCATCCATGGTTATGATGGCAGCAGTTTCCGGAATAGGTGATGGCACGGATTTCAAAAATTCATTGACGAAAGATCCACCTATGGATCTAGGAGAATTCTATCATGTGGCGGAGAAGTTCCTGCGATTGGAAGACGCGAGTGCAGAAAGAGAAGAAGGAGATGAGCTCAATGTTTACGCGGTCAAAGATGGAAATCCTCCTGAGAAAGGTATAGAAACTAGCAAGGGGAAGCGAAAGGCTGAGAGTGGCTATAACAGGTCAATGCGACCACGAAGGGAACCAAGATTTACCACATACTCAGAGCTGAACGAGAATTTAGAGCGAATCTATCAGGATACCAAAGAACAGGTCCCGTATCGCAGACCAATGCGAAGGGACCCAACTTCCGACGAAAGGAAATCAGATAAGTATTGCATATTTCATGAATTGAACGGTCATAACACTAATGATTGCAGGCATCTGAAGGACGAGGTGGAAGGGCATATCAGGAACGGTATGCTCCTTCAGTATGTGAGGAAACGGACTCCAGCAGTGGAGCCAGAGCGCCCGCCGTCTACCTCAGCTAGAGGTGGCCCTGAGTCGGGACAACGTCTGATTATCCATTGATTGATTAAAATCACGATGAACAAGTTGTAAACCTCTCACTAATGCGGTTAAATCATTTACACATGTGAGCGATCGCGTACGATCCATAGGCATGATCTGAATGACTACCAGCCGCATCGTAGGGAGAGTTTATACTTTGACATCCCTGCTTTGCTTTCTACTTTGATTTTGATTTGAACATCTAGACTCTGTTTGTATGGACATTTCTGTTATGAGATTCATATAATCATTGCTTTTATATTTGCAATTCCATGAAAGAATTTATCTTCATGCCCGTTGGATCGCGAACGGTCCACGAGCACCTTTTGTATGGCGATGAACTGCCAGAGTTTTGATTCAGAAACTCCCCCGAACATGAACTCCGGCATTGATAATACTAAGTCCCCCCCGGGCACACATAATTTGCCTCGAACGGCATACGATCGCGAACGATCACAATCAGCCTCGAACAGCAAACGATCGCGAACGATCCCAATCAGCCTCGAACGGCGCACGATCGCGAACGATCACAAATCGCCTCGAACGGCATCCGACCGCGAACGGTCAAGATTCACTTATATGACAGTTGATCGCGAACGATCACTTTCTGCCTCAGATGGCACCGACCACGAACGGTCATGATTCACTTATTATGAAACCTGACCTCGAACGGTCACCATTCGCCTTGAACGGCACTTGATCGTGAACGATCGCCATTCGCCGCGAACGGCATCGACCGCGAACGATCCCATCTCTTCAATTTCCGCGAATGGCATCGACCGCGAACGGTCCCATTCAATCTTTTGCCATGAACAGCATCGACCGCGAATGGTCCTATTTCATCCTTTGCCACGAACGGCGCAGACCGCGAACGGTCCCGATTCAACCCAAATAGGTCGATCCCGAACGATCATCATTTGAGGACACATGAAACTATCAAGTTCTTTACAGGTCGATGATAGGATATGAACATCCAACTCGAAGCATTACAAAACACACCTTCCTACCGCAAGGCATGTTTTGGGGGGCAAATGTTATCCCGCTTTTTGGCAAAGCCGCGATACCAAAAGATCAATCAGGAACGAAAGACAGTTCGTCTCAGAGATTGGTTGTACTTCACTTCGTTATGGATATCGATGAATTTTTGTCCGACCCCGGATCAGGCTACAATTGATAAGACATGACAAGCAAGACCATGAAAGCCAGTGTTTCAAATTTCAGGTTAATCGGAGTTCGTATGAGCAAGATATGATCGATGCAAGTTAGCCAAAGTACACAGTTCGAAAACCATCGGCTTGTTGAGAGGACGCCCCATTTCGAACCGATGGAGTTCGAATCCATCAGTAACTCCTTTATTCGAATCCATCAGTTTGCACATACTTCGAGTCGAACGAGTTCGAACCGATCGGGCGTGATACTAGTCGCTTCGAACCCAACGGTTCGAACCCATCAGATAGGCATCATCTCAACAAGTTCGAATCCATCAAGCTCCGTGTACTTCGAATCGATGACATTCGAATCGATCAGTTCGAATCCATCGCATGAGCATCCCCTGAGCACTGTTTCGTATCCATCGAGTCCGGAACACTTCGAATCCATCACCATATATCCCACTTCGTATCGATCGACCTCGCACCCATCAAGAATGCCAGATCATTCCTTCGTGTCCATAAATTCTGCCATGTTCGAATCCACTCGGCTCGTCTTGATCCCCTTCGTATCGATCCATTTCGAATCCATTGATGCGAACTGGGTCGCGGCGCACGATACGAACGAGGCGAAATCCATGGGTGCGAAGCGGTCAACTCGGAGATAAAACAGGATCGATGCGAGGAGTGCGCGCCACGTCACCAGAGATCCACGTGACCGATCGAGTCGAAGGGAATGGATTCGAAGTGATGGGTTCGAATGCAACAGTCTCACGAAAAATCACAACTTGAATCGATCATATCTCCTAAACCACCGATCCAAATGCAACGAAATTTTCACAGTAGCTTCCATACAAGGTAAAGATTGTTCCTACCAAGTTTCAGCCCGATTGGATCATTTCTTGATGGGTTCGAAATCACTTCGAATCGATGTCAGATCGAGCCGAAACTTGGTGGGGTCGGTCGCGTGGGCCCACTCACCTGCCAGAAGAAGTCTCCCGAAGTTTGAGCGAGATCTGGGCCTCCTACGCCTATAAATAGTACCCTGAAGCCTTCAGAAAAGGGAGATCTTTCGGAGCTTCCACCATTGAACGTCCAGACTCTGCCGGATTGAATTCCATACTTCATTATCGCTGTTGTATTCAAATTTCAAAGTTACCATCAACTGTAATCGATTAATATCATCAAGTGAATCAATAAAGAGAGAAACCTTCAAAGTGGACGTAGACAAGATTGCCGAACCACTATAAATCTTGTGTTTGTGATTGTTATCTGCGAGTTATTGTGACTGTTGTTGCCTAGATCTGAATTCTATATTGATTGTTGCTGATTTGTGTTGATAAACGGGTGCTTTCATGACTATTGGGTGTTTGTGGTCAATTTTGACGCAAACACCCATATTCCTCTTAACATATTTTTATTAATGTCATAGTCTATATAGTACCGTAATTCCTTCGTAAACAATAGGGCTATCAAAGGGCACTCCATAGTGTACGAACAAACAAAACTTGTAATGGGCTTGAGGCTACGATTACCTTTATAGAACACATCTATCTTAGAATGCTCAACCTAACGATATTCTGAACGCATTCAATCCATACAAGTTCATTCCGGGTTCACACGAAACCGAAGGCATTATCTCGTTACACCCGTTTTGGAATCACCCTCAGAGTTCACGACAACAACCATTGCACTCTGAATCTTAATATTCACTTGAGATTCATGACCTATCTTTTTATTTGGATCGATGTGTTTTCATATATCCAAATATGGAAACCCGATCCCGGTCTCATCGAAATCCAAAATGCCATCTTTTAAAGCCAAGTTGTTTTAAAATTATAACAATTTGATTCTATTATCTATATTCACACAGATAGATAATTCGCAATCTCAAAAATAGATAATCCATATTATCATAGTTCAACCAAAGCATCCACTATTACAGATCAATACATATCTTATATCAAAGATATCAAACCATCCAAGGTATTCAATATCATTCAGCCTTCCATAAGCAAAGATCTATTAATCATACTATCTCTAATTAATTTAAAATAAATTAAATTAATTACTTCCATCACATAAATCTTGCTTACTTCACCATTAATTAATTACAAACTAATTAATTAATTAATCTCTAATTATTCATCTTAATTAATCATCTTTGATTAATTATCCTCTAATTACATTAAGTAATTAGCCTTTAATTAATTACACAAATTAATTATCCTTAACCATTTACAGTAATTAACCTTTAATTACTCTCATTAATTAATTAACAATAATTAATCACATTAATCCTTATTTAATTACATTAATTAATTATTCTTATAATTACTTATATTGATTGATTACCCTTAATTAATCACAACTTAATTACTTCATTACTTACATTAATTAATGTTCCCTTAATTACTTCCTTATTAATTATTAATCATATTTAATAATTAGTCTTTAATTAATTACATTCATTAATCAGCCTTGACTAATCACATTCAATAATTAACTACCCTTAATTAATTACATCACTTAATTAACTTCAAATAACTTCATTAATTAATTCTTAAATTAGTTACACTAAGTAATTAATTCTTAATTACTTCCACCAATTAATTATCCTCTTATTAATTACACAAAGTAATTAAACTCAAATCACTTCCATTCTTCAATTAATTACATCCAGTAATTACCCATTAATTACTTCACTAAGTAATTACACTTTATAAATCACATTAAGTAATTATACTTAACAAATCATCAAGTGATTATCCTAAATTAATTAAAATAATTAATTAACTTAAACTAATCACATTAATTTAATTAATTACATTGAGTAATTAATCCTTTTAATTACTTTTAAAGTTTTTTTAATATTTATTAAACTATGAAATTTTAAAACTAGTTATTATTGGAATATTTTCAGAAAGTGGGTTATTCAAATATTTTATATTAGTTAAAGAAAATTTAAGTTTTATTGATAAGCTTGTAAACGAATTGGTTTTATTCAAAAATAATTGGAAATGAGTCATCAATACTTAATTAAAGGTGCTTTGATATTTTAATAGTACTTAACCATGTTTTGACATTTAAATATTTTTCTATAAATATTTATTATATATATATATATATATATATTGTGTTTGAAGGCAAAAGATTGAAGCGATTTATAATTACCTCAAGATTTGTATGTTAAGTTGGTATATGGATGGTTTGAAAAAGGAATGTTATCATGAAATGCTGAAATTTAAGTTAACTTCCAAGGTGATTGAATATAGAAATTCAAAATAAATTTTGGAATTCATAAAAGGAGTTAGAAATGGTAACTGGGGGTTTAGGCAAGTGAAATGGAGTTGGCAAAATTTAAAAGTAAGTTAATTAACGAATTCCGAAACTTATATAATTCATTAAAAAATGAGTCAAGGAATTTACAAATGAAATTTTGTGAATTGTGAAATAAATAGAATATTTCTAATTATTGGAGATAAGCTGATTTTTGAAAAATATACCTACAAATATTTCCTAAGTATTGAACTGGAAGTGTTTGAAATATTTCTCCTATGAGATTATTCTTATTATTGAAATATTTTCTATTATTGAATCGTAAATGCAATCGAAGGAGAATATTTCTAAGATATTGAGATGGTTCGGGAAAATCCTGTTGTTAACCTGCCTTTAGTTAAGGCCATGAATAGGCGGATTCAACCCAACAAACTTCACGATTATCGAGGCTGGAATAGGATGGATTTGGCTTAAAAGAATGAAGTTCACTTCGATATGTCATTTGGTCAAGAAATAGGGAGGTTGCACGGCTCGGTATGGAAGACAAGCTCCGTTCGGCACACCTCCCCTCGGTCGGCTTACCTCCCCTCGGTCGGCTTACCTCCCCTCGATCGGAATACCTCCCCACATTCAGCACACCTCCCCCCGCTCGGCATACCTCCCCTCGATCGGCACACCTCCCCTCGTTCGGCATACCTCCCCTCGATACCTCCCCTCCGTCGGCATACCTCCCCTCGATATCTCCCCTCGTTCGGCACACCTCAACTCGCTCGGCATACCTCCCGTCGATCAGCATACCTCACCTCATTCGGCATACCTCCCCTCGCTCGGCATACCTCCCCTCGGTCGGCATACCTCCCCTCGTTAGGCACCCCTCCCCTCGGTTGGCATACCTCCCCTCGGTCGGCACACTTCCCATCGGTCGGCATACCTCCCATCGGTCGTCATACCTCCCCTCAACCGGCATACCTTCCCTCGTTCGGTACACCTCCCCTCGCTTGGCATGAAGCCTCTCCCGGCATTGCATGTCGCTCGGCATCGAACCTCGCTCGGCATCGCACCTCGCCCGGCGTGTACCTCGTTCGGCATACCAACTGCTCAAGGTCGGTCGGCATAATGAAGCAGGGTTCGGCTATGGCCTTTTTGGGCCCAAACTACTCAAGAGGCCCAACAACCTGGTTTTGCCTATAAATACAGCATGTGGGTCTCCAGATGGGGGATTTTCTTCTTTCGGCTCTATTGCTTTCTATTTCCTAAGGCTAAGGTTACTCTACCATTTTGTAACTGTAACTGATTCTTACATCAATAAAAAGTAAACTTCTGGAGCGGACGTAGGCCAGAGTTAGCTGAACCACTATAAAATCTGTTGTTCTTTACTGTCTATCTATTATCTGTGACTTTTAGTTGGTGCTTTCATTTACATTTGGGTGTTAGTGACCAATTTTAGCGCTAACATTTGGTGCTTTCACTGAGAAGCAAGCACTCGGGAATTTTGGAGCTAGGAACTTGGATTCTAGGAAACAATGGCTAGACCATCAGCAAATAAGCAAGTTATAGAAATGAGTAATCGGGAGGGAAGGCAAGAGGCTTCCTCTGGAGCAAGCATCCATCTACATCACTAGAGATGAGATGGAAGCGATGTTGAAAAGACAAGAGGAGATGATGCAGGCTCTTCTTAGACAATTTGCACAAGCAAGGAATTTAGGAGCTCAAATCCGTAGAGCTGGATCAGAAGCGCTTAACCAGCAAGCAGAGGGAATGGCTCAGTAGGGGGAAGCCCCCAATCAGCTGACGGCTAATAATCTAGATGGACCTAGACTCGGGGCACACCACCAGGAAATGCTAGACCAATCCATGGAGGGATACCAAATGACGTTGTGCAACCCAAAATGAACAGGAGTGAAGGAGTACGAGATGTGGAGTATGTGCCTGAATTTCCTCATGAACTCGAGGGGCAGACCAGAGGCAACGGTCAAGGATTACTACTTGGCAACTACGACAGACTGGCGGCGATGGTTAGACGAGCTATAAGAGGTGGATTGGTAAACAAAGATTTGGAGGATGTGAATAGGAGTCCATTTACTCCTACTATCAGGCAAGGTAGGAACCCACAAGATTTTAAGCTACCACCATTAGAGATATATAATGGGAGGACGGATCCTATTGTTCATCTGACAAAGTATATGAGGATATGGAAGTGCTGGGGGCATCAGACAAAGTTATGGCCCGATGCTTCCCATCGTATCTGACATACATAGCAGCACTATGGTTTAGACAATTGGAGAGCGGTTCCATTGGAACATGGACAGAGTTGACCGGGAAGTTTATGAGGCAGTTCAGAATTCACATTTCGAGACCTAAGAATGTGATGAGTTTGGCAGCGCTAAAGCAGAGGACCGAGAAATCTTTGAGAAACTTTCTGACGCGATTCAATGCAGTGGTAGCATCAGTGGATCGACCAGATCCATCTGTGGTCTTAATGGCAGCTGTATCTGTTAATGATTTTCTAGGATCACTACACAATTAGATTTAGAAGAGAATATAGTGAAAAAGCAAACAAAATTAATTCCCTCAAAAAACAAAACTTTTATTGATTCAACCAAGAAAATACAAAAGAGACTTAAAATTGAAAGAAATCTCAATCCCAAATACCCAACAAAATACACTTTTTCCCACACCTCTCTTTTCAATCCTAGACATGTCTATTTATAATAGACTTGACAAATATCTTATTTAAGAAGCTATTGAATACTTTCGTTAATCTTTCCCACGCAGATAATTTGTTGCCTTCTCTAATACAATAAAAGAGGCAATTGATCACTCTGCCAAATACACAAAATCTCTAGAAAGTGCAATTAATCACACTCCAAATTCTGTCAAATCTGTAAAATAGGCAATGAATTCGAGTCATAATTCCACATAGACTCAAATATCTCCAAGATCTAATTAAATATGGAATATTATATCACTAAAATCTAACAATCTCCACCTTGACGTAATATTTCATAAATGACGTCCAAGCTCCTCCTCGAACCTCAACTCCAAACAATATATCAAAGGAAACATATGTCTTCACCTAAAACTAAACCTTCCTCCAAACTATGCATGCCTGCCAATAGAACATGCACATCATCAATAGATCAGAATTCTTGTAATACCACAAAGACCTCCAAGTAGGCTTTGTAGTTTTCCGTTGTTGGCTCCACCTTGATTTAGATAGATTTGTCTCTCCAACTTCACTTTTATAAGAATTTGTAATCTTTAAGGTTTTTCCAAGTAAGGAATAAATATTATTGTTTTTCCTCTTCGGCACAGCACCTCCCTATTACCCTTCCAAACCCTAGTTACTCCACCTCGAATCGAGAAGTTACAACCTTTCCCTTCAGCTGTCCAACAGAGACAAGATTCCTTTTAATCTCTGGGATATGCCTAAACCCTGAAGCGTCGCCAACCTTCCAGTATCCATCTTCAACATGACAGAACCCATGCCTTGAACTTGTAGGTCTCCACCATTAGCGGCCTCCACCTTGCATGCTTCCTCCTTATAATCAGTGAATGCTTCCCTTTGATTGCATATGTGGAAACATGCACCAAAATCTAGCACCCACTCTCCTCTCATACTCATATCAACACAAAGAACATCATTTCTACCAATGTTTACCTCCCCATCACGGTCTACCTCCAGCTTATTTTTGCTTCCTTCTTGAGTTTTCATCCTCTCTTTATCCTCTCTTAATTTATTGTGAAATTTCAGCTGATGGCCTGGTTTTTCACAGTAATAGCAAATGAAGTCTCGATCCATATTTGGTTTGAATAAGCGTCTTTCTCTCTTTGCAAAGTGGACCTCTGCAAATGGATTTGTAGTTTCCTTTTCTTCAGTGGCCTTTCCTTCCAATGAATTTATCATCCGCATCTCCATTAAGAAGGCTGCTAACCACAATCTCCATAGAAACAACACCACTAGAATTTGAATTGCTCAATGCGACTACTAGAGTTTCCCAACTTTTAGGCAATGGGCTCATTAATATTAAAGCTTGAGTTTCGTCATCAACTTTGAAGCTTATCTCTGCCAATTGGTTCACAATTGCTTGAAAGCTGTTGAGATGTTCACTAATCGATTTGCCTTCCTTTAGTTTTAGATTGACCAAGTTTCTCATCAAGAATGCCTTATTTTTTGCAGAATTTTTTGCATAATTTCTTTCCAATTTCTTCCATATGCCAAAAGCAGAAGTTTCACAAGCAACAATATGAAACACATGATTCTCCATAAAACACTGAATTGCTGCAGCTGCCATCCTATCCAAAATTTCCCACTTTGCCTCGATTATTCCGTTTGGCTTTTCCCTTTTGTTTTCCAAGGGTTGGTGAAGATCATTAAGATAGAGATAATCTTCCATCTTCACCTTCCATAACCCCCAGTTCCTTCCGTTAAGATTTTCAACACTTATCTTCTCCGTCGCCAAAGACTCTTTCAAAAATTTGTGTAGTTGGCTTCGATACCAAATGTTAATAATTTTCCGGGATCACTACAAAGTTAGATTTAGAAAAGAAAATAGTGAAAAAGCAAACAAAATTAATTCCCTCAAAAAACAAAACTTTTATTGATTCAACCAAGAAAATACAAAAGAGACTTAAAATTGAAAGAAATCTCAATCCCAAATACCCAACAAAATACACGTTTTCCCCCACCTCTCTTATCATACCTAGACATGTCTATTTATAATAGACTTGACAAATATCTTCTTTAAGAAGCTATTGAATACTTCCGTTAATCTTTCCCATGTACATAATTTGTTTCCTTCTCTAATACAATAAAAGAGGCAACTGATCACTCTTCCAAATACATAAAATCTCTAAATAGTGCAATTAATCACACTCCAAGTTCTATCAGATCTGTAAAATAGGCAATGAATTTGAGTCATAATTCCACATAGACTCAAATATCTCTAAGATCTAACTAAATATGGAATATTATATCACTAAAATCTAACAGTATCTGGCATAGCTAATGGAACAGAGTTCAAAAATTTACTGACAAGGGATCCACCTATGGATCTAGGGGAGTTTTATCATGAAGCCAAAGGATTTCTATGGTTAAAGGATGCAAATGCTGAGAGAGAGGAAGGAGAAGGAGATGATGATTATGCAGTCAAGGGTGAAAATCCTTCTAAAAAAGATTTAGGAAATGATAAAGGGAAACGAAAGGCCAAGGATAACGACGATGGACCAATGCGGCCACGAAAGGAACCGAGGTTCACCTCTTATTCAGAGTTGAACGAGACTTTGGAACGAATTTACCAAGACACCGGGGGAAGATTCCCCATCGAAAACTAGTGAGAAGGGATCCGACCAGCAACGAAAGAAGGTCGGACAAGTATTGTTTGTTCAATGAACTGAACGGTCATAGCACAAATGATTGTAGGCACTTGAAGGATGAAGTTGAGGGGCATATCCGGAATGGTCTGCTATCCAAATATGTGAGAAGGAGGGCCAAGACAGTGGAACAAGAACGACTACCACCTGCACCTACTAGGGACGGCTTGAGATCGAGGCGTTAGTTTGTCATCAATTGATTGAAATAATGACGAATAAGTGGCAAACTCCACAACAACACGATGAAGTCATTTACACATGTACATGACCGCGAACGATCCTCACGCATGCTCTGATACGACTATGAATCACATCAATGTAGGTGTTTGCACTTGGACGTCCCTGTTTTGCTTTTATTTTCCATTTTCATGTTTGGATTTCATTTTATTTGACTTTTCTATTGAAAGAATTATTTCGGACGAAAGTATGCCATCTGTGATTCCATAACGGCTAAACCACTTATTCATGTAAGGGATCGCGAATGATCCTCAGGCATGCTCTGAGATGGCGATAAACTGCCATAACAAACAAGTTAAAAATTCACTCGAATTTGAAATTTGGCATTAATAATACTAAGCTCCCCCTAGGCACACATAACTCGCCTTGAACGGCACCCGATCGCGAACGATCACAAATCGCCTCGAATGGCACCCTATCGTGAACGTCCTAACTCACCTCGAACGACACCCGATCGCGCACGATCATAAATTGCCTCGAATGGCACCCGACCGCGAATGGTCCCAGTTCGCCTCGAACGGCACCCGATCGCGAACGATCAAAATCGCCTCGAACGGCACCCGACCGTGAACGGTCCCAACTCGCCTCGAACGGCACCCGATCGCGAACGATCACAAATCGCCTCGAACGGCTCCCGACCGCGAACGGTCCCAACTCGCCTCGAACGGTACCTGACCACGAACGATCACAAATGGCCTCAAACGGCACCCAATCATGAACGATCACAACTCGCCTCGAACGGCACCCGATCGTAAACGATCACAAATCGCTTCGAATCGCACCCGACCACAAACGATCACAAATTGCCTCGAATGGCACACGATCGCAAATGATCACCATTCGACGTGACCCGACCTCGAACGGTCACATACTACCTCGAATGGCATACGATCGCGAACGATCATCATTCATGGTCAAATAAGACTATCAATTTCTTTACGGGTCATTAACAGGATATAAACATTCAGCTTATTGAGCTACAAAACACACCTTCCAATAGCAAGGCATGTTTTGGGGGGCAAAGTGTTAACCCACATTTAGTCATGGCCATGAATTGGCGGATTCAACCCAACAAACTTCACGATTATCGAGGCTGGAATAGGATGGATTCGGTTTAAAAGAATGAAGTTCACTTTGATATGTCATTTGGTCAAGAAATGAGGGGGGAGGGGGTTGCATGGCTCGGTCTGGAAGATAAGCTCCGGTCGGCATACATCCCCTCGGTTGGCATACCTCCCCACCTTCGGCACACCTTCCCCTGCTCGGCATACCTCCCCTCGATCGGCACACCTCCCCTTGTTTGGCACACCTCCCCTCGCTCGGCATCCCTCCCCTCGATCGGCACACCTCCCCCGGTCGGTATACTCGGTCGGCATACCTCCCCTCAATACCTCCCTTAATTCGGCACACCTCCCCTTATTCGGCACACCTCCCTTCGCTCGGCATACCTCCCCTCGATCGGCATACCTCCCCTTATTTGGTACACCTCCCCTTGCTCGAAATACCTCCCCTTGGTCGGCATACCTCCCCTCGTTAGGCACACCTCCCCTCGGTCGCACACCTCCCCTCGCTCGGCATACCTCCCCTCGTTCGACACACCTCCACTCGATCGGCATACCTCCCCTCGTTCACCATACCTCCCCTCGCTTGGCATGAAGCCTCGCCCGGCATTGGATGTCGCTCGGCATCGAACCTTGCTCGGCATCGCACCTTGCCTTGCGTCGTGCCTCGCTCCGCATCGTACCTCGTTCGGCATACCAACTATTCAGGGTCAGTCGGCATAATGAAGTAGGATTCGGCTATGGCCTTGTTGGGCCCAAACTACTCAGGAGGCCTAATAACCTGGTTTTGCCTATAAATACAGCATGTGGGTCTCCTGATGGGGATCTTCTTCTTTCGGCTCTATTGCTTTCTATTTCCAAAGGCTAAGGTTACTCTACCATTTTGTAATTGTAACTGATTCTTACATCCATAAAAAGTAAACTTCTGGAGTGGACGCAGGCCAGAGTTAGCCGAACCACTATAAAATTTGTTGTTCTTTACTGCTTTCATTTTAATTTTGATGTTCTTCACGTTATTATTCTCTACATGTATTCTATCTGTTATATGTGACTGTTAGTTGGTGCTTTCATTTACATTTGGGTGTTAGTTACCAATTTTGGCGCTAACACTTGTTATGGATATTAGAATATGAATTGGTTTTCAAATTTTGAAATATTGGAAGAAATTTGAATATATATCTTATAAAGATATTTTGAATATAAATTTGGAAACTTATAAATAGTGGCCTAGTGACTGCCTATGGATGTTATTTGATTAAATAACCGACTATTAATATTGGTCAATTTCATTGATCGTTTCGAAGAGACCGGGATCAGCTTAATTATCAGAAAACCACTTCTATCCGATTTGAGCATTACGAATGGGTACGTGAAGATATGAAAACGATGGTTCGGTTTGTCTAGCCCTAGGACAACTTTATGGGCGAATGTTATCAGTACATGGTCATTGGAGGATGATGAGCATTTTAAGTGAAATTGTTCATGAAAGGTAGTCGTAGCCCCATGCCTCATCAACTGGAATGACTGAAAATCAGGGAAGATGCAGTAAGGCTAAGTGGGCCGCACCCGATTAGAGTATGTTATCACTTTTCTAGATACCCTTGGATATATTATAAATTATGGATACGGTGGTGCATGGAAAAAGGGCTCTCGATAAGGGTGGAAACACCCGGGGTGATGACAGATTAAGTTCTACCCAGGTTAGGGATAGGGCCGGTCTTATGTTGTAGGAGATTCCGGCGAGGTCCTCGGTATATATTTCTAGATGTGTACCGTGATTGGTGGTACCCCGGTGCCCAGTCATTGTATGGAATCCATTCTCCAATAAGCGCTCGGTTTTGATTGTGCCCAACTATGCTGAAACGTGAGATGCAAGCATTTCAGCTATTTTTTATTTACTTTCTACAGATGCTATTATAATATCAGATGATTTTGATAAAAGTTGTTTTGGTTATCGTAAGGTAAAATCCCATTGTGTTTATGTGTGTCATGGTCTTATGAGATACCTTTGTTTTCAAAGGATTTGATAAAAGTTAATAATTCAAACTGAGAGTGTTTTCTCACGTTAGTTTTCCAAACCGACTCGGGTGTTATTTTATTATAATGCTCGAGTCAGACCAATTATTGCAGATTTAGGTTAGAATGCTATGGAGCCCAGGAGACGCGTTGGAGGATTTCAGAGATGTATCTCTGTACTTGGTTTATATTTCCGCTGTAAGAGGATAAGTTATTATAACTGTCCAGATTGATGTATTGAATGTTGTACTTTGATGGTTGTAAGTATAAATAGTTACAGATTCTCTTGTATAAAGATATATTATTATATATTATATTTTGTTCCATTGCGTTTGTTAGATCCTATATTGTTCTATTTTCTTCTGCCTCTTTCTTCTTTTCCTCTAGTGATCTGGTATTTCTGGCACTCGGTTTCTCGCCATGATAGTGAGCGTATTGTTGTCGATTTTTGGGGGTCGAAAATCCCGTTCGTTACGTTTTGTATCGAAGCTGAAGGTTAAGTGAGAGCCTTGGCTCTAGTGGGAATTACTCATTAGAGATTGGGTCAGTTGAACTCTAGAATGAGTTTGATTGTATTTATAGATATGTGCGCATATTTTGTAGTGAATATAATTGTTTTATATTGTGTTGACTTATCTGTAGAGTGGTATATGGGTTCAGGTCGAATAGTGGGGCGCCACATATTCGGTAGGAATTTTTAAACAATCGAACCAGGTAAACCGACATAGTATGTTTTTGAAGCAGGTAAATGAAATAATTTTACCCTAATTATATTTTGATATAAAACGAAATAATTTTCTAAGAATTATTATAGTACATTGGAGTGTTTGGTTGATATTATTATAATCGAGCAAGATTATAAAAAAATGAAATGGTTATATACAACCAAAATGAAAATTGCATAAGTATGAATTATACAAATGAATTTTATATAAAAATGGATTCAAATCAGAATTTGAAAGTTTAAAATCCCAGAACCTTTGAGAAATGTTTTAAAAGGATTTGAACTAAATATTTGGGAATTTTAGAATTTCAGGTGTCGGAAAATATTTTTCGAAGTGTTGTGAAAGCGAAATAGCCTTATTTTTTTGAAAGAATTTTTGAAGAAAAATTGTTTAAAATGGATTTTGAAGATGTTATAGAACTAAACTCACTTCGGTCACTGGAAAATAATTCCGATGATATTCACGACATCATCGGTGTTTATTTTTGAATTTCTAAGTGAGGGGTTGCTACCGTAATAATTTGATATGGATATTTTTGTTTGGAACAAGTGTTGTTTTAGAAATTACAAAGGAATTTATTTTGGATAAAATTCAAGTTTGACTTTAAAATTTCAAGGAGTGGTTTGTTGAAACAAAGAGTTATATATATATATGCATATATTATGGTTTTAGACGATTTGAAATAAACATCAGGTGTTTGAATTCTGTAATTTTAATATAAATGTTTTAGAAAGTATAAGAAAATGAGATTTTAAACTTACAAGAGGAGTAACATATTAATAAGAAAAGAAGTGTGAAAAATTGAAGTTTGGAACTAGAAATTAAAGTTGAGTAAGTTAAATTGAATTGAACGAATCGAAATTTAACTTAAGCTAAAATTGAGCTGGATTTGAGATGAATTGAAAATAAAATTGGATTGGGTTATAAATTGGAAGTAAACTAATTAGATGAATTAATTGGTTAATTATATATATATATATATATATATATATATATATATATATATAAATGGAACTTAACTTGGTTAAGTAAAATAGGATTATCGATTAAGATTGAAGTTGAATGTGAAACTTGACTTATAAATTAAATACGATTTAATTATAAGAAAATTAAATAAAATTGGAAATATGGTCGAATAAAATGGAATTGGTTGAAATAGCAATGACTTGAGTTATTAATAAATTCAATTTAAGTGTCAATAAATTAGATATGGTCTTGGATATCATTTTAATGAATTCGACAATGAATTTGAGTATGGGAATTAAAATTGAAGTGGATTAAGTGAATAAACTAATTAAATTTATTAGTAAATGAAATGGAATTTGATTGGATAGAAATCAATTTAAATAAAATGGATATGAATGTGATGAGAGTAGATATGAATGGAATGCAACTGAATTGATTATGAACAAATTTGAAATGGAATAAAAAAATTGAATATAAATTGAAATTGGAATTGAATTCTTACTTGGTTAAATTGAATGAATATACAATGAAGTTTTAAAATTAACTTGAGCTCCACAGATGCACCTCCTATTCACTTTTATGCCGCCACTTCTACAATTCAACAAACTTCTTTGTTTAACCTGGTATGGATAGAATGGTTTGGTAGTTCAAGTTGAGAAAGAATTTAACAAATTCATATGTCGTCTAAAAATGTACTACCACGTGAAACTCTGCTTTTGTATATAAAAATATATCCACTTTTTCATAGATTTGCAACTATTGTCCTTTTTACAGTAAAAAGAAATATATTTTTTCATTTTTGTTTCATTTGTTATTGACCCAACAATTTTTAGTGTTATCTTTTAGGCTAACTCATTTCTAATTGGAATGTATTAAACAGCGGTTGTCTTAATACAACGAATTTAAGTCTATTGATCATTGTATGGCGGCATGTACAGGAAAAAATCAAAAGGCTATTGTGCTTCTTTTCTCCATGTTTTGTGTGGTGTAGTGGCAGCACAATAGGTGCAGTAGTATGATTAGAAGGCAAAATAATATGGTTACACATACCTTTTTACATTTGTAAGTACATATAATACTTTGGAAAAATTGAATAAGAATTTGGATTATGGAATGAAAGCGATGTAAGGAATGAAAAACATTTTGGATATGAAATCTTAGATGAAAATGAAATAAACTGATTGAGAATCAACTTGAAATGACTATGAATATATTGGATGTGAATATGAATTGGATGCTAATTAATAGCTATGAACATTTGAAAATTTCTTACATAGTGTATAAATCGATTTGAAGATAAACATCGAATGATTGAACCTTGTGATTATTGATAAATCCATGCTATAACTTGTTTAGTTATGAGATCTATGTGTTTGTGCTAGTTAAAAGATTGAAATGTTGTTAAATTTCATATTTTTGGTACTTATGTGTTTAAATTGAGTAAGAGCAGATACAAAGACTTTTGGGCTAGATTTGGATTGCGACAATTGTATATAAAATAAGCCGCTCGCTTAAAAATGCTAAAATAAGTACGTTTTAGACTAAGTACCGCAAAGATATAAATATTGTTATATATTGTGTTTTCCGACCGTGTGGGTCGATGTGTATATTTTTATCTCTCTTGTCGTATTGCAAAAGGTCCTCCGTATAAGGGAGACTATGCAAAAGAAATCCAGAAATCTAGAGTTAGAAAAAATTTGAAATTTCTTGGAAAATTTTGTTAGCGACAATTTGATTTCAAATTGTAATTGAAATAAAGGGTTTTGGAATTAGAATTGAAAACTAATTATTTTGGTTGGAACTAAAAGATTAGAAAAGTGAAATATCAAGTTTTCACTAAGTGGGTTTTGAATAAGTTAATGGGTTTGGAACATTTTTCTTCCTTAGCAATTTCGAAAAAGAAATTATTTTAAGGATGTACGACCTAGATTTTTTATTGTTGATTTTGAACATTTAAATGTTGAGTAGCAGATGAAACAGATATACATTTTTTATAGTATACAAAATAGGTTAAACCATCATATCAAATATCCGTACTTAAATCAATTATATCTAAAGCATAACAGTTCCAACTTTAAACAGTTTGAATATTTTAAGTAGTTTATATATTGAAATAGTTATATATTAAAAATAGATTATATTTTAAAAATAGGTTATAGATTAGAATAGTTTATATATTAGAAATAGTTTATATATATTAAAATAGGTTATACATTAAAATATATATATATATATATATTAAAAGTTGTTTATAATCTAAAATATATATATATATATATATATTAAAATAGTTTATAATTCAAAATAGGTTATAGATTAAAATAGTTTATATATTAGAAATAGTTTATATATTAAAATACGTTATATATATTAAAATAGTTAATGTACTAAAAATTATTAATGTATTAAAATATTTTATATGTTAAAAGAGTTTGTGCATTAATAGAGTTTATATCGAAAATAGTTTCAAATTAGAATTGTTTCCTCCAATTTCAAAAATAATTCACATCAACTTCAGTTTCAAAATTCAATTAAAATCAATATCAGCTCAACGATTTCAATTCAAAAGCTAAAGATTTCAATTCAAATTCTCATTAAAAACAATTTCAATTTATATCGATTTCAAATCCATGTTTGAACTACGAATTTAAACCACTTCAAATTCAATAGGTTTCAAAGTTTAAATATTCAAACGTTTACAATAACTCAATTTTGATAAATTTCATTTATATTTCAAAATCCAACTTTAAGATTACAAGTTAAATTCTTTAAACAATTCATTTAAACCAATTTCAATTTCAATATTTTAAAACTTTGAATTTTGAAAATAATATAGTTCATATAGATATAATTTTATTTCATAATAACATTTAACTAGATTCAAAATATAAGGATTTAAAATCATTTAATTTACAAATCCAGTGTCTGTATATAATTTTCTATCCTATGGTCAAGTGATACAGAAATATATCATTTCAACCCGCAATAAATTTAAATTTGAGGGAATATATCATTTCAACCCACAATCCCGAGTAAAATTCAAAATCCATAAAATCGCTAGAGTTTATCATTGCAACCCATAACGATTTTTTTCCTAGTCTATAAGACCATTCAAGTATGTATCATTGCAACCCGTAATGATTTCCTAACAATAACTACGGAAACTTGCAGTGTGATAATGACGTATAAAATAAACGTAACATCGACTCATTCAAAATGTCAACAATTAAGCATCTATCACAATCATCATTCAAATCAGCCAATAAATCACAATAATTAAATGGTTATCATTATCAGGTATTTAATTAAAATTTTAAATTCAATATTAATGAAATGGCAATTTATTTCAATAAAATTTAGATTAAACTTGAATGACAATTTGAATATACCAAACAACAATCAATAAATTTCTAATCACATCATAAATTTAATTCAACTAACATAAGATGGTTTAGTATTCGTGAGCGGGTTTAATCACTCACCTTTGGTTTATCGTCGATTTAAAATCCAAATTATTCCAAAGAATTTAACAGTCTTAGAATGCAGTCAAACTAGTTCTATATTTTTTGAAATTTCGATACGATCACAACGAAGAAAACCATGTGTGAATCCAAGCTCGTATGAAAAATTTATAACCATTAGTAGTTATAAGATTTTAATTTAATTTAAAATTATCAAGGGCAAAACAGTAATTTTCCTACCTCTTAGAAATACTAGCAACGTTGATCGTGCACAAACCTGACATCTCCCGCCGTGTACACGAGCCAAACGCCACTGCCACCTTCGTCTATTATGACAACCCAGATTTTCTGGCATTTGTGATTGGGTGATTATCTGATTTAATTATTGAAATATTAATTTTAATTAGTCAAACAAACAAATTTCTGATAATTAAAATATCTGGGTATATATAAATCGGTTTAAAAACTATATTAGATATTTAATTTTAAAATCTTGGGTAAAGAAAATACATTTTCTTTGGTGTAGGTAAACTCCAACACTTAAATCACGATAAAACATCTGTGAATATATGTATAAATAAATATATACAACTTTATGATGTTGAAAATATATACATATATAAGTATATACATATACAAGAATATAAATGTATATATATGCCTATGTGGAATAAAATATAAGAATGTTTGTATAAATGTGAATATATATAATAAAGCACTGTATATATGAGAATATGTATAAGTATAAATGTAGGTAATATGATGACAATGTACAAGTATATATATATACACACACACACACACACATATATATATAGGGATATGGCAAGTATAATAGGATAAAATACATAACCATACAATATTTGTACATACAAAAAAGATATATTTAAACGACCCGCAGTTCCGTAACCCTTGAGTCGACACTATTCTCCATCAATCAACTCAAGATGAATGAAAATACGAACCATTTGGGTTAAAGAAGAAGAGGTAGACGAAGAAAACAGGAAACAACATTAGAATCTAACCATCGCAGCGGAATAAAATACAATAGATAATAACAGATCTTTACGCAAAAGAAAACTATATCTGTTTTATACATACATCACCAGGATACATCATCAGAGTTCAATAACATTAATAACATACACTGGACAGTCATATAAACTTGTCCTCAAAACTGAAAACACAGCGGAATAATAATCATGTACGGAAGTACGTATCGCCATCCATTTCGTCTCCTGAGCTCCATAGCATCTTTGCCTGTATCCTATAATACTCGGTCTGACCTGAGCATTATAGTTAAATAACACCAGAGTTAGTCTGGAATACCAGCATGAGAAAACCACACTCAAATTGATTATTAGAGTTTCAAAATTCTTTTGAAAACAAAAGCATCTCGTAAGACCATGCCACAAATAAACATGTCGGGTTTTTACCTTACGATAGCTAAAACACTTTTTATCAAATCCGTCTGATATTATAATAGTGTCTATAGAAAGTAAAATAGAATCTAGCTGAAATGCTTGCATCTCACGTTTCAGCAATAGTTGGGCACAATCAAAACCATACAGGCACGTAGGCAGAACGGATTTCCAACTAATGACTAGGCACTGGATACCACCTGTCACGGTACCTGGTCTAGATCAGCATACCGAGGATCACTCCCGACACCCTGCATCACAAGATCGGGACTACCCCTTACTGGATAATCCCGAGCCCGCTGTTGGGATCAGTAACCGCACCAATAGGCCGAATAAAAGGTACATCTAGACAGGAATGACCTCACCCTAATGGGCGTTACCCACCGAGCCTTGCACCATAAAACCTGATTTTCAGTCATTCCCGTTTGATGAGGCTTGAGTCTAAGCATTACCTTTTTAGAACGTTTCACTTAGATTGCTCATCGTCCACCTGACGATGTTCTGAAAGAATTCATCCATACAAGTCCGTCTCAGGTTCGAACGGAACCAAAGGCACTACTCCTACTACATCCATTTTGGAATCATCCTCGGGATTAGTAGCGACTAGCCCTTGCACTTCACTGCTCCACCTTCGAATCCAGACTTGTCTTCCTCACGAAAACATACAAACCGGATCGAAGTGGTTTTCGAGAAATTAATCCCGATCCTGGTTTCTTTGAAATGATCAACGCATTGTCCAATATTGATAGTCGGTTATTTAACTATCAATTAACATTCACAAACAACCATCAATCATAAATAGTTTCCGCAAATTATTTATTAATCTCAAAATATCTTCACAAGATATATTTCCACCTTTCAACGCTTTGAAAACAGGTTTCAAACCACATTCTTCTCATGAAATAAATTCCCAAATATTTATTTTCACTGAAAATACCAAGCACAGAAGCCTTAGATTTTTAAAATAATTTAAAACGCTTTATTTTAAAATATACTTTAAAACATTTAACTTAAAACTACTTCAATATTTTACTAAAACTAATACCTTAGGAATATTTAAAATGAGGCTGCTTTATAAAATATAAAACCAGATTTTCTCTTTGAAAACAAAATACCAAGTTACCTTTAAAATAATTATTACTACTATAATAGATTTGAAAAATACTTACCTTGGAATTTAAACAATTAGAAATAATAAGTTTTATATAACATACTTTCAAACATCTTAAAACTTTTAACTTATACCTTCAAATTTGTTTTGAAAACTTACTTGGCTATCAAGGGAAATATGCTTTTCTTTCACATCTTTCAAAAATAAATCATTATTTATTTTTAAAAAAAATTCTCATTCCTTTAATAAATCCCCATCGTGAAGTTATTCTTAATATCTACTGATATATTACTTCACTTTTATAAACCCAGCTTATAAATTTCAAAGTCACATTCTCCTTTAAATTTCCAATTTCAAACACTTATGTCAATTTCCAAATTGATTTCCAATTTACTCCATTCTGAAATAAATTTCTTCACTTACTCAATTTATTCAAAATCCGTTAACTTCAGATTTTATTTCTTAATTATGATTTAAACCCCTTTTTAACTGAAAATACCAATTTCATACCCCTTTTTCCAAATTCCTTCTTTATTCTTTTAAATAATTTAAATCTTGGATTTTAAAATAAAATCCTTATTCCTTAAGACAATCTCACTTAATATTTTATTCGTTATCCCTTTGTTTATTCAAAATCCCCTTTCCCATATTCGGAATTTTATTTATTTTAAACAAATTCACTTTTATTCTTTCCAATTTATCCTTCAATTTATTTAAACTTCTATAATTATTTTACTTAAATATTTTCTCTTTTATTTTTCCCTTTCCAAAAGTCCAATTCTATAGATTTTGATAACTCAGTATAACAATATATATTAATTTCAACCGTATCATCCAATATTCCAATTGTCAATGAAATTCACCATAGAATATCAAATAATCATGATACAGAATTATTAGAACAATCTATAAAATTTTGAGGAATCCAGTTGGATCCCTCCAACCTGTTTCCTTGCATCCGCAGATGTTAGCACAACATAAAATACCAATTCCACTTCGAGATGGAATATCGCGGTATATGGGATTAATATAATATCATCCGTTATTATGCGGCGCATAGGGTCTCATCCGCTATTATAATGCGGGAAATCAAAACTCCAATACATACTATATACTACTATATATAATATAGCATATCAAATCAATTCATTCATTCAACCAATTATTTAAATTTAACCATTTAAATTTAAATAGCAATCCAGAAGAGTGAGATTAACTCATCTTTATTTTTGTTGTAGTCCATTTTGCATCTCGACTTGTTTTCTTCATGATTTTTAGACCTTGTAACAAACATTAGATGATTTTATTAATATTTAAATTAACCACACAATTGATTTCCATTTAACAAATTTAATTAACTAATTATTTATTTTAACTAGTTTTCCTTTTATAATTTCAATGAAAATAAAATAATTAAATAAGCTAATTAAACAAGCAAATCACTTTAATACATAAATTAAAATGAAACTGTAATTAAAATGTGCACGTGTATACTCTTCTCTAAGTATCTTTACATCACATTAATTTAAAACTAAACTGTAAACATATGTATATCCTTCTTCTTCTTCTCTTTTTTTTCTGCTGTAATAAACCTTCTCTTTTTTACTATATATATAATTTTAATCCTACAGTAACAATGTATACATATTCATTTACTGAAATAAACTAAGATAAAATAAATTAAATTAAAATACCTTACTGAAATCAAACACTATGAACATTGTTGAGCTTCTGAAACCACGAAATCCCTCGCCCTCCTTCAGCTCCTCCATCTCAAGCGTTCGCGAGCCTCACAATCGATCTAACGCAATGGCGACGTGCCTTCCTGAAGCCTCGTAAACCCTAGCCTCTCGTGCCATCATCTCCTCGTCGCTACTCCATCACGAGCGAATCTCCTTCGAACGAATACATGGGCCTCACAGGCTTATGACCCACGCGAGCATTCGCGATCGAATCTCGAACTCGATTCGATTCGTGGAAGGTTTTATTTAAAAAGGGATTGGAGACGTGATTTTTTCCTTTAACTGTTTCGCCATAGAAATTGAATTCGATTCCTTTTTTTAAATGAATTGACTTTCAGTTGAATTTGAAAATGAAGGAGAGGAGGTGGATGATTTTAGATCGGCCATTATTGTGATTTTTTTTCACGAGCTCGACTGCAAGAAGGATGGAAAAATATGAGCCGCGGTTTGGATTTTTAAAACATAACAAGTCGGCATTGAAATGAAATTAAGGGGAAATGATGTCTACGTGAATAATATTTTCGCGCGCAGTAGATGAGCTACAGTGATTGAAATGAAGTGTACAAAGCACTGGTGTGACATTATTTCGGGTGAAGGCTGACTATTTATATGTGATTATATATATATGTATATATATATATATATATATATATTAAAGTGATTTCAAATTGTCTCAAATTTGTAGTTTAAATTTTCGACTTCCTAACGAGACGTGCCGCTAGGCGTTTATAATATTATACCCCTATTTCGAACGCAATGGAAAAGGGTTCGAGTCCTAATTCGATCGTATGGAGAAGATAGCCTTTTGGACCAGTTATTATATTGAATTTTCGATATAGATTTAAGTGCGTTTATATGTCGTAAGCTCACACAACAACTCCAAACACTATGAAAATTGAAATCCGATAATAATATAATATTACGGATCCAATGGAACTGGTTTCGTCGAATTCCAAGAATGTGCCTCGGAAGGCTATTTTTAAATATCAATTTAAACGATAAATTTTCCAAACTGAACAAAACATTCCCAAATTCAATTTCAAAACTTTTACTATCTTCAGTACTATCAATATAAATTTTACAAACCCTTAAATTATTTTTAACAAGCTTAAAACTCCAGATACAACCCGCATATTTATCGATTTTTATATTTAAATATTTTATTTAAATATTTTATCGTTAATCGGATTTTGGTCCGAAGCTACTTTTTGCAAACGGTCAAATTAGGACTCGAGACCACTTCCATTGAGTTCGAAACGTCGTTTGCAATCTTCTAAGTATAAACATTTATATGTTTGGGGTTAGTGGAATTTCACCACTTTTTCACTCGAGCCTTTGGTTTGGACTTTTAGCCCATTAGGCCCAAGTTCCACCCCCCTTCTTCTTCATTGCTTCATTTCATTTCCTAACACTAAAGCTTCAACAAAAATGGTGAATGGAATGAGAAATTAAAAATCCAAAGTCTTTGTTTTATTGCAACTCCAACATTCAACTCCAAATTCAAGAAGACGACATCGGATTCAAGCTTGTGGTTGCTTCTCCATTTGCCTTCAAGCTTTGTTCTTCATTTTCATTGGGTTTTGGAGCAAAGGTGAGATTTTTATCTCACAAATCTAGTCTATAACTATATTGGACTATTGGGAATGATTCCCTATCACTTTTGCATGCACATTTGCATTTGGTTTGGATTGGATTGGCGAAAAACTCCAATTTTTAGCGTTTTGGTGAAATTTCTGCATTTAGGTCGTTCTGGCCATTTTCGTGTTTTCGGAGTTAGGTCGCTCAGGACCTTAGGTCGTAGGTCGCTCAGGACCTTAGGTCGTAGGTCGTATGGTCGTTAGGTCGCTCTGCTTTGACTCTGGCCATTTTTGCTCACTCGCAGTTAGGTCGCTCACGACCTAGGACTTAGGTCGCTCGCGAGTTTGTGGCTTAGGTCGTTGGGTCATATAACCCATTAAGTCGCGCTCCTTTAGGTCGCGCCTCTTTTAGGTCGCGCCTCTTTTAGGTCGCGCCTCTTTTAAGTCGCCCTTCTCTGGACCTTGTTAGGTCGCTCAACATTGACCTCGTTAGGTCGCTCAACACACCGTGTCGCTAGGTCGCTCGACTCTGGACTTCATTAGCTCGCTCAACCGTCTACCTTTATAAGTCGTAGGTCGTCTCCGACCTTAAACCACTCGGCCGCATTAGGTCGTGTACCTTTTAGGTCACGTGTTGCACTAGGTCGTATGACCTTAGGTCGTTAGGTCGTATGGCTTTAGGTCGCTAGGTCGTACGACCTTAGGTCGTTAGGTCGTTTGGCTTTTAGGCCGCTTCCACGCTAGGTCGTTCGACTCTTAGGCCGTAACACTTAGGTCGCTCGCCTCTTAAGTCGCTAGGTCGCGTGCCTTTAGGTCGCGTTTCTTTATTAGGTCGCGTGTCTTTGTTAGGTCGCAGACCTTCTTAACTCGCATGACCTAACCCCTAGGTCGTTGGGCCTCGTTTCATCTTAGGTCGCTGCTTCTTATAGGTCGCTCGGCTCCTTAATTTCTTTAGGTCGTTTGAGTGTTAGGTCGCGAACCCATTTTCGGTCGCATGACCTATACCCTTTAGGTCGCTGGACCACTAGGTCGTGCCCCTTAGACCCCTAGGTCGCAACCATTAGGTCGCTCGACCCTATCCCTCTTAGGTCGTTAGACCTCATTTTGTCTTCACTAAGTCGTACCGTTTTGGACGGGGCGCTGCTCCGCACCCCGCCGGGGGCGCTGCCCCCTGAACCCCCGTGACCTGACCGGGCAGGTCGAACCCCGTAAGCGGTGGCGTTGCCCCCGCACCCCCACCTTGGGGGGGTTGCCACCCCCCCTGGACCCCCCCTCCGTAGGGGATCTTATCTGAAAAACATTGAGCTGATTTCCTTGGATTTTATTCGCATCTCCGTATGCGATCTTTGTGACTGATTGTTTCTACACTTGCTTATGTGTTTTGTCACTTTATAATATAAAGGTTTCAATACTAGTAGTAAATATCAAAACTCTTTTAACAAACAATTTCAACTCTATTTTTAATAACAAAGCTCTTTTCTTAAACCGTTTTTCAATCTATTAGTATATACAAGCCTTTACCTCACTCGGATGAGAAATCTAATTAAACGACTTAGTAAAACAAGTGGTATGAAACGCTTGCGTTCACTTCGTCGGTTAATTCTTGGACTTGTTCGATTGAACCTCTTGTGACAATTTTATTAGTGAAGATTTACAGTTTGTTCGTAAATATTTAAGTTAAGCAAGTGGTTATGGGACATGAAGCTAAACTTTTATATTTACTAGCTTAGTGTAATTGACACTTCTCGTTGATCTTGATGATCGCTTTATGAATTAGACTAGCAATTGCGCGATGTCTCTTTCATTGCAAGGTTAGGCTAGACACCACTTGTGTGATTCCACTCACACATACCTTTTTGCTTTT
Source organism: Allium cepa (assembly GCA_030765085.1). Classification (NCBI taxonomy): domain Eukaryota; kingdom Viridiplantae; phylum Streptophyta; class Magnoliopsida; order Asparagales; family Amaryllidaceae; genus Allium; species Allium cepa. Next base: position 230,782,565 of record CM060938.1, read on the forward strand.
TGGTTAGCCTTGACCTCATTCGGGTGACTCAGACTCATCCATATGGGGTAGCTCCCCATGGTCTTCGGACCGTCATGTGATAGGCCTCTTTCCCTTTTTATGATTTCCGGATTTCTTGTGTTTATTTCTGGAATTTATCTCTTTGACTTGTCATGAGTACAAGTTTAGGGTATGATGCCCTCTTTGGATCTTTGAGAAGGTTCTTGTGATATTGATTTATCTCTTATCGGTTGATCTCCTGTTGATCATTATTTGCATACTTATAGTAGTATGTCAGTATGGATATTTTATGTTTATGCCATATCTTTTATTTTATATCATGTCATCTGATATTTATAGCTAGACTGATCCGTTTATTATTTTCTTATAAATAATACTCGGGTCAGACCGAGATGTTACAGGTGCTACTGCTTGACTCCTCCCCCAGTGATTCACTACTCTGACTTTTGGCTAATTGTTTAGATTAGCAGCTTTTGTTGTTGACACTTGAGATATAGACTCATAGTTGTATTCTTTTGTATAGCACGCGTTGCTATTCTTTTGTATTATCGTGGATCTTTTTAGACCACTACTCTGATGTACACTTTTATGTGATGTATATTCATATCTCTTTCCGCCTTTGTGATATGGATATCTGTGATTGATTCGCATGTTATGCTTACTTCTATATTTGTTTCCGAAGATTATTTTATAGCCACCTTGTGATAAGAAATTACATGGATGGTCGCTCCTCAACAGCCTTATTCTCCGCGCTAGTTGACAGCACTACACCGTAGTGTTCTTGGCTAGCGTGGGTATTGAGGTGGGGCGTCACAACTTGGTATCAGAGCCAAACTTCGGAACAATGTAGAATAATCTAGCAAGGATCATGTCCTAAGTCTTTCTTAGGAGTTGTGTCTTAGGATTTAATTTGAGTCTTCGTACCGATTCATCCTATTTTCTTTATGATTCCTTGTTTTACCTATCAAGATTGCTTGATATTCATTTTGTGAATAACCTTCTTCTTCTTCCTTCTTTCTTTCTTGAGGAAGAGAAATGGTTAGTTCTAGCAGTCCTAGCACTGGTCAATCCAGTAGTCCTTCTCTGGATGGCGCATTCATGTCTGCCCAACAACTTTTGGATCTTGTAAAGAATCAAGAGTTTATCTGTGCTTTGGGTAAGAATACCACAAAGATCTTACCTTTGAAACTAGAAGTTCCTTTCGACCAGCTTGTAGATATCACTCTACAAGAGGAAGAGGCTGATAAAGGAATTGATAGTGATATTGGGATTTCCAAGAAGAGGCGTATTAAATTCAAAAGCCCTCATCCCGATAAGAAGGTGAAGCAACCTATTTTTGGAGCAAAGACTCCAATCCTTAATTGTGGAAAATGCTACAACTGTGGTTCTAGGGACGACTATGCGAAGGAGTGTCCGGAACCACTCTTTTGTCGTTACTGCAAAGATTCCAGTCATCATATTTCTGTCTGCCCCATACTTCTAAGTAAGAAGAAGGTGGGACCAGAAACTTCGGTAGCCAAGCCATCTACCTCTAGTCGTAAACGATGCTACAATTGTGGTTCCTTAGACCATTATGTAACTAAGTGCCCGGAACCCCTCTATTGCCGCTATTGCAAGGGCTCGGGCCATTACTTGTCTACATGTCCCACACGACCTAGTAAGAGAGAAGGAAAGCTAAAAGCTTCTAACGAAACTTCTCTGGGTCAAGGTATTCCTTATTTAATCCTTGATTTCATTTGTTTGCGATTATCCGATTCGAGTTCTTTTTGATATGGGTTTCCCTCATCATTTTTATTTATCAGAAGAACTTGTTGATTCTCTTTATTTTTATATTTTGGGCTTGATGACTTCTTTGAGGATTGTGAATCCGAATCAGAGGATTCGCAACACTCAATTTGCTTATTATTGATGTCGAAATTATTACATGTGATTTTTCTTTCCGAACCGATTTGCGTATTGTGCATTGCTTAGGTTTCGGAATTGATTTGCGTGAAAGGATTGGCTTAATCACTTTGAAGCCCATATCCAATTGTTCCGAATGGACAATTCCTTTTTCGACATTTTCAATCTGTTAAGCAGATTCATATTTTTCCTTTGTGATTTCGATTTCAAATCAATGGCATCATTTTATTCTTTAAGCTCACATGTTGAATAAAGAGATATCTCTCTCATTCATGTCGGTTGAGAATTCTCCGATATTTTTGAGTTTGTCTTAGGATCATTACCTAAGCAACCTTTTAAGTGGTGTTAAGGTCTTTCTAGTTTGACCTTGCCACCGAATTTCAATCACTATGAGTTGCGGAAGTTAGCCTTCCACATACCGCATTCCACACTCATTATGATTTATATGAATGACATATTGTGTCATTCAGTTTATCCAGTTTATTTCATCCATTTTATAAATCAAGTATTCTATGGATATCTCAATAATTCCAATCTTGTATTTATTAATTTTGGATGAAAATAGAAATTTAAAATTTTACAAATCTTTTAAGAAGATATTTTAAATTCCTATGAAAAGGTAATTTTGTGTTGTATTGCCCATTTAGTGTTTTAAGATTTCTGGTCGATGCACTTGATCAACGCTATCGATAGGGATTTCCTAAACGCTTTGATGAGACAATCAGACACAATAAATTGACTTGTAAAATATAATTTTTTCTATAAAGGTAATTGTGATTTTTAAAGTTTTAGCTTTTTGGGAAAGAGGACAAAATTCCTTCTTTTCAATATTCTTATTCTTGTGATTCCCGAAGAGAACGTGCAATCACTTTTGCTTCTAAATCTTTAAGGCCGATCGAGACTAGGAATGCCACTTATGATCTGGTACTCGCAGCTATTGATTTTGCTTTCAATATTTGGCATCATCGTCTTTGGTGGAGAAATTTGTTCTCTACCTCAATTATAAATCATTGGGATATCTATTTCTCATAATTAAGTTGCGTCAACCATATTGGCTTTTCTTAGCCAATGTTGTAGGGATAAAATTATTATTGAAAGTTAGAAAGACTTCGATATTGATTTTCGTGGCGACATTTAAAAGTTTGGTAGACTTATCGTACCAAATATTTGTGATCTTCGTCAATATATTTTAGAAGATTCACATCGTTCCAAAATTACCATTCATCCTAGAAGTAGTAAAGTGTACGTAGATATGAAGCGACTTTATTATTTGGAGTGAATGAAATCTGATATCGCTAACTTTGTTAAGTGTTGTATGACTCGCCATCTTGTCAAGGCCTTACACTAAAGGCCTGGTGGGTTAATGCAACCTTTACAAATTCCAATTTGGAAGTAAGACCATATCTCCATGGATTTTATAGATGTCTCTCCCCGTTCCCGTTCGGGTCATGATAACTTATGGGTTATAGTAGATAGACTTACTAAATCCGTCCATTTTATTCCCCGTTCGGATTAACCGAACCGTTCCTCTTTTGGCCCAAACTCTTTGTTAAAGGAGTTGTTAAATTACATGGAGTTCCTACTTCTGTCGATAGCGATAGTGATCCATTGTTTACTAGTGGATTTTTGGAAGTGTCTTCAAAAAGCTTTAGAAACGAAGCTTAATTTAAGCACCGCTTATTACCCCAGTCCGATGGACAAGTAGAGCGTGTGAACCAAACTCCGGAAGACCTTCTTCGTGTTGTGTGCTTGATTTTTGTGGAAGTTGGGAAAATCATATTTCTCTTGTTGAATTTTCCTATAATCATAGCTTCCAATCTAGTATTGGTATGGCATTCTTCGAGGCACTCTAGGGAATGCTATGCCGATCTCCTTCTTGTTGGCTTAAGGTCAGTGAGAAGCTGGTTTTAGGTCTAGGATTTTACTCGTGTTTCACCTATGATAGGTGTTGTACGTTCCCGTGATAGGGAAAGATTAGCGCCTCAATATATTGGGCCATTCCCTATCACCGTACGTATAGATTCCATGGCTTGTCGCCTTGCATTACCGGCTCAGTTTTCTGCTATGCACGACATGTTCACGTTTCTCAATTACGGAAATGCCTTCGGGATTCCGATTCCATTCTTGAGCCTGCTGTTGTGGAAGAAATTGAAGTTTCGCCGAATTTAACTTATGAGCAGCATCCTATTCGAATTATTGCTTCGGAGGGTAAACGGCTTCGAAATAAAGATGTTCCGCTTGTGAGGGTTCAATGGTCCACAAATCCTAAGGATTGCTCTTGGGAATCCAGAGAATTCATCGAGCGAACACATCCGGACTTGCTTACTCCTGCTCTTTGAGGTGAACTTCTAATATCAAATTTCTTTAGTATTAATATGCTTTTATGGTTGTTACTTCTTATTTCCACCTTATATATTGCGAGGACGCAATTTCTTTAAGGAGGAGAGTCTGTAACAACCCGCATATTTATCGATTTTTATATTTAAATATTTTATTTAAATATTTTATCGTTAATCGGATTTTGGTCCGAAGCTACTTTTTGCAAACGGTCAAATTAGGACTCGAGACCACTTCCATTGAGTTCGAAACGTCGTTTGCAATCTTCTAAGTATAAACATTGATATGTTTGGGGTTAGTGGAATTTCACCACTTTTTCACTCGAGCCTTTGGTTTGGACTTTTAGCCCATTAGGCCCAAGTTCCACCCTCCTTCTTCTTCATTGCTTCATTTCATTTCCTAACACTAAAGCTTCAACAAAAATGGTGAATGGAATGAGAAATTAAAACTCCAAAGTCTTTGTTTTATTGCAACTCCAACATTCAACTCCAAATTCAAGAAGAAGACATCGGATTCAAGCTTGTGGTTGCTTCTCCATTTGCCTTCAAGCTTTGTTCTTCATTTTCATTGGGTTTTGGAGCAAAGGTGAGATTTTTATCTCACAAATCTAGTCTATAACTATATTGGACTATTGGGAATGATTCCCTATCACTTTTGCATGCACATTTGCATTTGGTTTGGATTGGATTGGCGAAAAACTCCAATTTTTAGCGTTTTGGTGAAATTTCTGCATTTAGGTCGTTCTGGCCATTTTCGTGTTTTCGGAGTTAGGTCGCTCAGGACCTTAGGTCGTAGGTCGCTCAGGACCTTAGGTCGTAGGTCGTATGGTCGTTAGGTCGCTCTGCTTTGACTCTGGCCATTTTTGCTCACTCGCAGTTAGGTCGCTCACGACCTAGGACTTAGGTCGCTCGCGAGTTAGTGGCTTAGGTCGTTGGGTCATATAACCCATTAAGTCGCGCTCCTTTAGGTCGCGCCTCTTTTAGGTCGCGCCTCCTTTAGGTCGCGCCTCTTTTAAGTCGCCCTTCTCTGGACCTTGTTAGGTCGCTCAACATTGACCTCGTTAGGTCGCTCAACACACCGTGTCGCTAGGTCGCTCGACTCTGGACTTCATTAGCTCGCTCAACCGTCTACCTTTATAAGTCGTAGGTCGTCTCCGACCTTAAACCACTCGGCCGCATTAGGTCGTGTACCTTTTAGGTCGCGTGTTGCACTAGGTCGTATGACCTTAGTTCGTTAGGTCGTATGGCTTTAGGTCGCTAGGTCGTATGACCTTAGGTCGTTAGGTCGTTTGGCTTTTAGGCCGCTTCCACGCTAGGTCGTTCGACTCTTAGGCCGTAACACTTAGGTCGCTCGCCTCTTAAGTCGCTAGGTCGCGTGCCTTTAGGTCGCGTTTCTTTATTAGGTCGCGTGTCTTTGTTAGGTCGCAGACCTTCTTAACTCGCATGACCTAACCCCTAGGTCGTTGGGCCTCGTTTCATCTTAGGTCGCTGCTTCTTATAGGTCGCTCGGCTCCTTAATTTCTTTAGGTCGTTTGAGTGTTAGGTCGCGAACCCATTTTCGGTCGCATGACCTATACCCTTTAGGTCGCTGGACCACTAGGTCGTGCCCCTTAGACCCCTAGGTCGCAACCATTAGGTCGCTCGACCCTATCCCTCTTAGGTCGTTAGACCTCATTTTGTCTTCACTAAGTCGTACCGTTTTGGACGGGGCGCTGCCCCGCACCCCGCCGGGGGCGCTGCCCCCTGAACCCCCGTGACCTGACCGGGCAGGTCGAACCCCGTAAGCGGTGGCGTTGCCCCCGCACCCCCACCTTGGGGGGGTTGCCACCCCCCCTGGACCCCCCCCTCCGTAGGGGATCTTATCTGAAAAACATTGAGCTGATTTCCTTGGATTTTATTCGCATCTCCGTATGCGATCTTTGTGACTGATTGTTTCTACACTTGCTTATGTGTTTTGTCACTTTATAATATAAAGGTTTCAATACTAGTAGTAAATATCAAAACTCTTTTAACAAACAATTTCAACTCTATTTTTAATAACAAAGCTCTTTTCTTAAACCGTTTTTCAATCTATTAGTATATACAAGCCTTTACCTCACTCGGATGAGAAATCTAATTAAACGACTTAGTAAAACAAGTGGTATGAAACGCTTGCGTTCACTTCGTCGGTTAATTCTTGGACTTGTTCGATTGAACCTCTTGTGACAATTTTATTAGTGAAGATTTACAGTTTGTTCGTAAATATTTAAGTTAAGCAAGTGGTTATGGGACATGAAGCTAAACTTTTATATTTACTAGCTTAGTGTAATTGACACTTCTCGTTGATCTTGATGATCGCTTTATGAATTAGACTAGCAATTGCGCGATGTCTCTTTCATTGCAAGGTTAGGCTAGACGCCACTTGTGTGATTCCACTCACACATACCATTTTTCTTTTTGGTTAGCCTTGACCTCATTCGGGTGACTCAGACTCATCCATATGGGATAGCTCCCCATGGTCTTCGGACCGTCATGTGATAGGCCTCTTTCCCTTTTTATGATTTCTGGATTTCTTGTGTTGATTTCTGGAATTTATCTCTTTGACTTGTCATGAGTACAAGTTTAGGGTATGATTCCCTCTTTGGATCTTTGAGAAGGTTCTTGTGATATTGATTTATCTCTTATCGGTTGATCTCCTGTTGATCATTATTTGCATACTTATAGTAGTATGTCAGTATGGATATTTTATGTTTATGCCATATCTTTTATTTTATATCATGTCATCTGATATTTATAGCTAGACTGATCCGTTTATTATTTTCTTATAAATAATACTCGGGTCAGACCGAGATGTTACAGGTGCTACTGCTTGACTCCTCCCCCAGTGATTCACTACTCTGACTTTTGGCTACTTGTTTAGATTAGCAGCTTTTGTTGTTTACACTTGAGATATAGACTCATAGTTGTATTCTTTTGTATAGCACGCGTTGCTATTCTTTTGTATTATCGTGGATCTTTTTAGACCACTACTCTGATGTACACTTTTATGTGATGTATATTCATATCTCATTCCGCCTTTGTGATATGGATATCTGTGATTGATTCGCATGTTATGCTTACTTCTATATTTGTTTTCGAAGATTATTTTATAGCCACCGTGTGATAAGAAATTACATGGATGGTCGCTCCTCAACAGCCTTATTCTCCGCGCTAGTTGACAGCACTACACCGTAGTGTTCTTGGCTAGCGTGGGTATTGAGGTGGGGCGTCACACCAGATTTTATATTTGACCCAATTCCCAATTATTAAATTAAATAGTTATATCATTCAACAAACCACTATATTAAATTCTCAATCTATTTTATTGAATAAAAACCAAACTTTTCATATTCAAAATCAATTAAAATCCAGATTAAATATTTAAACCCATTTGAATATTCCAAACTCAACGCTGAAAAATCCAGGTCGTTACATTCCTCCCCCTTAAAAGAATTTCGTCCCTGAAATTGTTAGTTAAGAAGAATGATCCAATATCCATTACTATTTTCCAAAACCAAACAGTTTTTAACAACAACCGAACAATCTTTATTAAAGACACACTATCCATCTTACTAACTTTCCAAACTTTTCCATAGTTTCCAAACAACTTTACTTATTCAACCATTCAAATTATAATTCAAAACCAAGTTTTAAATTTTCAAAATTTCTCAAAAAATTTCTGTCTCCCTAAATTTTTGAAAAATTTCGCCAGCGCCTCATTTGCACGGCTAGCTCGGTACAACTACAAAATGCCTCTACGGGCTTCCAAATTCCAAAAGAAAATAAAATGCCAAGTGGCTTGATCAAAAACCCAATCAAATTTCATACAGAAATTTAAACACATACCTTTTTGTCGAGCAATTCAAACTTATCTTCTAAAATCAAAACCAATTTTTCTTTCCCTTTATAATACCTGCAAATCCTACTTAGCAATAATATCCAATCATAGCTTTTAAAATCATTTTATACATTTCCATACAGAAGTTTTCATATCTACTTCTATTCAAATTAGTTTTCCCATTTCCATATGAATTCAATTTATCTTCAACTCTGAATATTGAATTTTATCTTCCATTTGTAACTGATTCATATCATTATTTTAAATTAGTTTCATCCACTAATTTATTCCAATTTCCAATTTGAAATCGTTTTATCGCTAACAAAAATTTTCCACAAATTTTCTAACTTCCAAAATTTTCGAAATTTTTTGGCAGATTCTCCTCTGTACGGAGGAGCTTTTGCAATTTGACAAGAGATATAAATATATATACATCAACCCACATGGTCGGAAAAACAAAAACAGTTCATATTTCCTATTTTTATTGCGTAGGCATACCTTTATTTAGCATTTTAAAGCAATTATTTAGCAATTAGCATGTCCAAATCCAACCAAACGGCTTCCCGGTACCTGTACTTTCTCAATTTAAATATGTAAGTGCCAAAATCATATAATTTAACAACATTTGACATATTTAACTAGCAAACATACGAGTTTCTATAAGCAAATGCAGGTTAAACAATATTTATAAGCAATCTATAGGGTTTCGACATTAATTTTAATTGTTTACAACCATTTCATATACAACTTCATTCAATTTAAATGGTTTACAACTCAATCGCTTACATTCAATTCATTTTGAATATGAAACGACAATGATTTCTAATGTTGATATTAATTCTACTTGAATCGGAATTGAGTTAGCAAGTTTTTAAAACTGGAATTTCAAGCGATTTCCTAAAATTTGGAAATCGTTTAAAATAGCGATCAGGGGCATAGTCTCGATATTCAATGAAACCAGTTCCATTGGATCCATAATATTTTATTATTATCTAATTTTAAATTTCATAGTGTTTGGATTTATCGTTTAGTCGTATGATCTGAAAATGCCTAGAAATAATTTAATTTAATTTAATTCAAATAGTCGATTTAAAAAGCTATCTTCTCCATACGATCGGATTAGATTCCGAAGCTTGTTCCATTGCGTTCGAAATAGAGGTATAACATTAGAAACGTTAGGCGGCATGCCTCATTAGGGGTTTGAAATAAATATGTAGATATTTTCAAATTTAATAAATATGATCATATCGCTTTAACTCCTATCAACCATCAGTCGCCTTGTTATAATCACGTTCCTTTCTTTCTTTTAGGTTCTAAGCACAAAGAAAAGGAAATCAAATTGCATTTATTTTCTTCCATCCTTCTCCTTTTATAAAACACGACATTCCCTTTCCTTTCTTTCATCTCCTTCAGTTCGATACTAAAAAAATATACACAACGAAATCAAATCGATTTCGATCAAAAAAAAGAAAAGTGTGGAATCTCGAACTCAAATTCATAAAGCAAATCAAAGCGACCTAGGTGAGAGGAGCGGGGCAGTCACGACTTTCGCATGGAGATGGTTTAAATCGAACGACAGTTTGGTGATGTTTGAGTAGTTGTAGGATGCGATTGAATTTGCAAGGAGGCGGCATGGAAGTGAGCTCGAGCTCGAGATGTGGTATCAAAGCAATAGCTGGGAAGGGAAATCATGAGTGTCATACGATTGGCATTCATGCTTGAAGTCAGGGAAGTTGCGATTGAAGGTGGACGCGTGCGCGGGAGGTTCGTGGTTGATGGAGTGGTGGTCGTTCGTGGCCATTCGTGGTCAAATGAAGGAGGTTAGGGCACGTAGTCGACTTGGGCGCGCGAGTTGATGCTCCGGCGTCAAAGAAGGGAGCACGACACTTTAAGGTAGGGATTGTCGATGGATGTAGGATTGGCGTGCATGACATTGGTGGTGCGTGTACAGGCAGTTTTCGAGTTGGGTAAGAGGCGTAAAGGGTGAGGGTTAAAGTAATTTCTTAAGTTAATTTTTGTAATTAAATTTTATTATATAATTGGTTATTTAATTAAGGATTAGAATTTGTGATAAACTAATACATTTAATAAATTATTCACACGAGGTATAAAAATCGTGAAAACAAGTCGAGATGGGAATGCTTAAGAAATAAAAGTCAAGGTGAGAAATTCTCACTCATTTGGATTACCGAATATATTTTTTTAAATAAATTATTGGATGCTTGGTTGAATTTATAAATTATTATCAGTTTGGATGTTACTATATATATATATTAGTAGTTGGATATGTTTTCGGATTTTTAGCGGATGAGACAACATGCTCCCCGCATATTAGCGGATGACCCTATATACCGCGATATCCCTCTCGAAGTGGGATTGGTATTTTTATGTTGTATTAACATCTATGGATGTAGGGAAACAGGTCGGAGGGATCCAACTAGATTCCTCAAAATTTAAATTGATTGTTTTCATATATATAGTAATATATGATATGTTAGAATAATCTGTTATAGATATTGCTATGATGTGAACTATTGGATGCTACTGTAGCACTGGCCTAATTTTTTGTTTTAAATACCATAAATATTATTTTTGAATTTGTAGGAATTAAAGGGATTTTAGATATAAAATATTGAAATTTGGATTGTTTTAAAGGAAATCGAGTTGGATAAAATAATAAATTGATTTTTGGTTTGTACTTAACTATTCGAAAAATATTTTATTTGAGCTTTTAAAATAATCTATAAAAGGAATTTTAACAATGTATTTAAAAGGGCTATTTAAAAAATATGGATAAGGAGTTTAAAATCGATAGTAAAAACAGATTTGAAAAATCAATGGGATTTATTAAGGAATGGATTTATAAAATGAGATTTTATAAGTGAGATTTTATAAATGAGATTAGTTTATAAAAAGTGAAGCTCAAGGGAGTTATTGATTTATAAACGATGTTATAAACAAAGGAAATCGATATCAGATGATAATTTTGGAACATAAAATTCATAGGCTGTATTTATATTAGGATACGGGAATAGGGTGGAGGAAAAATAGTGGATACTATTTTTGAAAAGTGAAAATGGATAAGGAGATCGGAATGAAATCGATGTGTTGTGGATGAAGAGGAATTTATAAAGTGAAATTGGTTATTGGAATTTTAAAAATATATTTTTATTTAGAAGTTAAGGTTTGTTTTTAAAAAGAAGGAAATTTTATTGATTAAGCTATGAAATTTTAAAACTAGTTAGTATTGGAATATTTTCAGAAAGTGTGTCATGACTACAAATTCAACGTTTGAAAATCGACATCCATACTTACCCGTATTCGAATGACACGGATTCAAACGTTGAAATTCGATTCGCGCCGGAGCTTATAATACATTAAGTAAACAACATAGCGAAAACAGAAATGAATGACACTATTGATATACAATATTCGATATAACAATGACACAATTGAATATCAACATTTATCAGAGATACACAATAGTGGAAAGAAAATCTTCGATAGAGGAACATGAACATTAACTTCAATAGAAAGAGAGAGAGCTTGAGAATCCAATATTGCATCTCCATTGCCAAAGCTCAGTAGACTCCAAACCACAAGCTCGAACCACCATCATGTAGACTTAAGCAAGGTCGGTCATGTGAAACAAATGCGATCTCAAATCCAAGGATTAAAGAAGATTGCCAAAGGCTGAAGGCTGCCGAATCTACATCTACTAGCTGATTATCTGAAAATCAGACTCTAGGCTTCCCGTGTGGAAAATTGTGGGCACCCAGAGTTTAGAAAGGGAACAATAAACTCCAGGTAAGTCATGGGACTGGTGTGAGCAAACAAAAACAGTTTTCTTTGAACAAAAACAAACAAAAAGAAATAAAAAGAAATCTGCAATGCATTTTGGAAAATTAAACTACCATAAAGCCTCCCTGCATGCACATAATGCAAACGCACAATTGGAGGAGATTTCTCCTTCTGATAGTCAAACATGCTTGATACGCAAAATGCTTTTGATATTATTATTATTAATGCATAGTGGAAAACATTTGCAAGTATAATATTAATCTTAGCCAGCATACGTACCATTATAGTATGCCTACTATAACTACCATGTTAAACAGCATGTTCTACAACTAAAACCGTACAGTGCGCGTATTGGTTATTGGATTTCCAACAATGGTCAGGCTATGGAACTTCCTATACCACATGGGTATGCCTCTGGAGGGACGCCCCGAGAACCTAACCGGTTCTCTGCCAACACAAGGCCGGGATAACTCTGTAACTAGGTAACTACTACACGAGTATGTCATTCCCTGATTGTCACCGACCTTTATCCCAGGTACCTCTACACCAACAACCACAAAGCAATAGATTTGTAGCAATCACATAAGTTAAGTATCTGGGCTCCATACCATGATACCACTTTTTATCCAGAAGGAAATGGACATACCCTAAGGGGCGCTACCCCCAATAACCTTGCTGCATTCTTCCTACTTCAACCATTTTCGATTTATGAGCTCCTGATGAGGTCTCGTCCACAAAGCGACGCTTTCCACAAAAGCCATGCTTCGATCAACAAATGATCAGCAGCACTCAGCATGCACATTACCAAATTGGGAATGTATCACTAGTAACCATCAACTGCAAAACCTCTGAGCTCGTACGTCTCAGAGAAGGGTGTTAAGCTAAGAGAATAAATTCTCCGCCACCAAACAGAAATGTATTTGATAGAAACCAGCTTTACACATCAAAGTGTAACTTCAGACATACATCCATACAAGTCTATTCCGGGTTCGAACAGAACCAAAGGCACTTCAAAAGAAGCCTTTGCAAATTCGGATAATCTCTAATCACGTCTGGACTCCCCATCACAAAGGGTGATCAAATCTCTATACCAAGGCCATTCGATGTAGAGACATTAAATCCTTTCACTTTCGAAAATACCCCATCTTCACCACCGGTCTTCAAATGCTATCCATTTCATCGTATCACTATTCGAAATGGGTTTTATGACACAAAGTCCTTCCCCGGCTAAACCGAATAATGAGCGCTTAATTTTAAAAAGCATATGGATATAGTGGGATCTTAGTTAAGTCACAATTTTTGATCCCCAAAACCTTTCGTTCAAATGCTTTAAACAAATTTCCACTTTAATATTGTTAAACAAAAGACTCACCCTTTAATCTTTTAAACAAAAGATTCATCTTTTAATCTTTTAAACAAAAGATATATCCTTGAAGATCCTCTTCAATTTGAAAACAAAGTTCACCAATCTTTCACAAAGATACATTCATAGCTTTCAAAACTATTTCCATTTCATATCTTCTATACAAAAGATACACCTTTAAGTTCCTCTTAAATTTGAACACAAAGTTCACCAATCTTTAACAAAGATTCATTTATAGCTTTCAAAACCATTCCATTTCAAACTTGAAATCTTTTCAACAAAACCGAAGTTCTTTCCTTTATATAAAAGCAATTATCTTTTGAAAACAAGAGTTTTCGTTTAGGAAAAATCCGATTAATTATGCACAAGTTATAGCCTTTAAAGAATAAACTTGGGTTAAATTCAAATTCCCAAAATAATATATCCAATATACTTTAAAATGGTTTAAAATCCGTATATAATTTATATAATTTGTATAAACCTTTCAAACCAAATTTCCAAAATAATTTCAAAACTTAAACAAGATATGTTATATTCAAACTAAATTTCAATTTCGAACATCTTTTTCAAAAGCTTTTCATATTCAACCCAATTTCATTTCCAAAACCATTTGGATTGAAAATTCAACTTTTAAACAAAATAATATTTAAATTTAAAATATCTGTGACTTAACCAATCTCCCGTGAAATCCATATTTGTGTGTGTGCGGTGTAGTCCAGGGGTTTCACACAACAATACAATATCACAATCATCATCAATTCAAGCACAACAATATCGACAAGAGGTATAATCCTATAATGCTTATCTTCATTCACAGATTCACAGATAAATAATATAAATTCATCATAGATAAAAAAATTACATTCATCACAGCTCAAATCAAAATATCATATCATAAAGCATCACACATCAGGAATATCAAACAATTCAAAGCATTCCATACAATCCAAACATCCATAAGTAAGATCAATCAATTACGTGATTAATTTAAATCAGACTAATTACTTATAAAAAATTACTAATCATGGTTATTTAACATTAATTAGTTACAAACCATTTTTGTTAATTAATCTTTAATCATTTCTAAATTTACCTTTAATAGTAAATTAGTTAACCTTTAATTATTAATTAACCATCCTTAATAAATCGAACACCCTTTAATCATTTAATTATTCTTTAATTAATTATATTAATTAATCAATCCTTAATTAACAAATCATCCCTTAATCACTTTTATAAATTAATTAACCATTAATAAATTAATTATCATCAAATTAATTATCTTAATTAATTAATCACCTTAATTAATTATCCTTTAATTAACAATTCTTTAATTACTTAATTAATCAACTTTTAGTCATTAATTAATTATCCTCAAATTAATTCCAATAAGCTATTATCCTAATCACTTATATTAATAAATCACAAATTGATTACATCGAGTAATTATCCTTTAATTCCTTGACTAATTATCCTTATTAATCATTCATTGAGTAATTAAGCTTTAAGTAATTAGTTATTATTTTTATTTAGTTACACAAAATAATTAGCCTTTAAATAAATTACATAAAGTAATTATACTTACTTAATCACTTAATTACATCCTTTAAATCTTATTAAATAAAATAAATTATCATTAACAAAAAATTTAATTTTAAAACCTTTAAGTTAATTAATAATCAAAACATTATTAAGATAAACCATTTATTTTTATTAATTACTTAATTATGATCAACAATATTTAAAACATTTATCTTTTAAATTAATTTAATTTTAAAATAACTTAAGCATTTAACTTAACAAATTTAAGTTAAACAAATTATAACTTCCTTCTATCAAATAATTTAAAACATTTATCACATAATAGTTTAAACTAGATTAAATTTAAATTTAAAACTTGCTTTTATAATTTTTAAAAACTGTTTAAAACCCTGCTACGGATTCAACCCGTTAAACTCTCGAGTCCTGGTCCAAGAAACCTACCACTTCTTTTCTTTTTAAAACTTTTAGTTTAAATTTAAGTTTAAAACTTTAAAACTAGAAAATAGTAAACACACACAAGCCTACACGAGACTAACCCGAGATATCTCCTTCGTTTCCCCTAGTCACATCTGAGTATGCTTCACCTCCTCCACTAATACAACTTCACTGACACCACCAAACAACTGTAAACATGCATAGATCAACGGTGATGCTCTGATCACCCATGCTACCGCTGCCGAGTCGATGATGATCTACCCATTCGATTCCGACCACCCAAAGTCCAACACAAAACCAAAATAAGGATCGAGCAAAAATGAACAATCCTGGAACTAACCATCACCTGAAACTCACTCGAACTGCTGACATCGACCACCAGAACTCTTGAAACTCCGACCATACCTTCGCTAGCCTTCCAAAGAGCCTTTCCCTAGGTCCGATGGCCCCCGATTCACCAGAGATAACAAAACAGCCAAATATTCTGACTTGACCAATTTTAGGTTCTAAACCCTACTTCGACCCAATGCCGTCGCCACGGTGGCTAAGAAAATCACCAGCCATTTTTGCCGAGCTCGCCTTCAACCTGACCTCCTCCATTTGCGATCCCAAGGCCTCACCACACCCCCGTCGTCAGAAATTGCCCAAAACCTAAAATCTGATCAACCCCAAATTACTCTTTCGATCTCATTCTAAAAATTGTGATTTATCTTTAAAAATTATGTTTTTAGATGGGGATTCACATTATATAAATGAAACAAAGGATTTTGATGATTGAAATTTACATGTTTTTGGATTTCCACTGTTCTTTCTAAATTTCCATAAAATTTCAAACTTAATTTACTTAAATATATTTTTAATACTTAGTTTATGTAAAATCAAACATATTTTGTTTAAATTTCACAACTTAAAAAAGAATGTTTGAAGAGAACCTGATCTTAGATCAAGATTTTAGCCTGTTAGTTATAAAACAAAGATATTCACAGGGTTACAGACATGCACATTCAAACACATACATATATACAAATAGATTTTCATTCAAGCAAATACATTACAGCACTACTTCATTCATTCATCAAAATATAATCATATCAATGTCTAAAAAGGAAGGTTTTGCTCACCTGGTTTGGAAGACAGAGAACAATCTTGAAAACCTAGAAACTGTTTTGATCACTGGAACGTTTTTATTGATTCATGATGAGTTAAACTGGGTTGCATCTTGAATTTTAATGTTGAATTGAATTTTTATTGCTGAGAAAATCTTTGATTCTAATTCTTGATTGTTGTTTGAACTTAATCTGATCTAGCAATTGATCTTTGAATGCTTGCTTGATTATATTGTTTTCTCAAGTTTGATTCAGGTTCAAGCTTTATGACTTTTTGATTTGGTTTTGATTTCTTTTGACCTGTGATTTTGTTTTTTTAGGTTTGAAATCTTTGAGTTGAGCTTTGAATTTCCCAGTTGAATCTTTGCTTTGATTTATTCTTGAATCAGGTTGAAGTTGAAATAGGTTATTGATTTGAGTTTGTTTTGCTTTGATTCTACTTTCCTTTTTCTGGTTTTTAGTTTTCTTTTGGTTTTGAGAAAATTAAGAAGTTCTTTGAACTGAGAATAAAATAACAGGTTTTCTCAAATATACTTGTTACGTATAAAGTTAAATTTTAAAGAAACACACCTACCCACTTGTTAATTGCAAGGCATACAAAGTTTGCAAATGTTAATGTATGTTATTATAAGTTTCACAAATGTCATATGCAAATGTTTTTTATGTTTCAATCCTTGCCTTATTTTTATACTTAATTTATAAATTATGCTTTAAACTCTTATTTAGTTTTATATTTACTATTAATAAATACATTTCCTTTGCTTTATATTTATACAATTTAAAAGTGAACGGTTCAAAACTATTGTATATATTTATAGCTTTCAAGAAATTGATTTTAAAATCAAATTATACTTTAAATAAATAATCACACATATGTATATTATAAAATATAAAATTTAACTTTTGAATAGCTTTTGAAAATTTGAATTTAAAATATAACTTCCAAATCAATATACCTATATATACATTATAATTTTTAGAAAACAAACTTTTACTACTTTAAAAATATAGAGTTTTAAATCCGATTTGTTTTTAATATATTTATTAAAGAATTCCAAATTCAAAATTCAAATTATAATTTATTTATATAATCACAAAACATACATATATCTTTATTAAATTGGAAAAATTCAAATTAACTTACCATTAAATTAACAATTTGATTCAAAAATTAATTTAAATTTCCAATTTAAATTCGACTCAAAAACGGGATCGTTACAAAGTGGGTTATTCAAATATTTTATATTAGTGAAAGAAAATTTAATTTTTATTATAAGCTTGTAAACAAATTGGTTTTATTTAAAAATAATTAGAAATCAGTTATCAATACTTAAGTCCTGGAACAATGGAAAAAAATAGATGAATGTGGCCGGACCAAATGATCGTGTTTTGAAGTAGATGAAGAGGCTATCGGTCAAATCGGATATGTAATTATTAGAATAATTGTTGGTTAATGGTTCTTTGATATTTTAATAGTACTTAACCATGTTTTTAAATTTAATTATTTTTCTTTAATATATATATATATATATATATATATATATATATATATATATGGGGTTTAAAGGCAAAAGATTGAAGAGATTTATAATTACCTCAAGATCTGTAAGTTAAGTTGGTAGAGGGAGAGTGGTTTGAAAAAGGAATGTTATAGTGAAATGTTGAAATTTAAGTTAATTTCCAAGGTGATTAAATATAAAAATTCAAAATGAATTTGGAATTCATAAAAGGAGTTTGAAATGGTAATTGAGGGTTTAAGTGACGACTCGACTTTCTCACCACAGAAAATTGCATCATCTTGAAGAAAGATGGATAGAAAAGAGAAAAGAAAGAAGAGAAAGAAGAAACAACATCAGAATCTTAACAGCGGAACGAATAAATTATATTAATAACATAAATATTACATAATTTACAACCATTATCAGAGTTACACAGATTACACATCACATACCAGACAGTTATAAACACCCGTCTAGTTATACAACTTAATACAATACAAAGAACCTACTCAGAGAAACCAACACAGCGGAACACTATATATAACTATAACGTAGAAGTGTCCTGCTCCATTGCTCCTCCAGAATTCGTCAAAGCTAACCTGAATCCCTTGGCTACTCGTAAAAATTTAAGTACCCAAGAGTTAAGAAAACAGAAGATAAACTTCGAGTCAGACATCGGTCTGGTGTGAGTAACAGGTTAAGGTTATTTAAATTTTGAAAACCCTTTGAAAACAAAAGGTATCACGTAAGACTTCCCACACATGAACATGGAAAAGTTTTTACCTTACGCTAACCAAAACATTTGATAGGAAATCCAATGATATTGTAATAGTTCTAGGGTTTTCAAATAAATAGAAAATAGCCGAAATTGTTACATCTATTAAACTCCAGCTACTAGCCACAAAAGTGGGTAATACAATCAAATCCGATGGCACTTATTGGATTTTGGATTCCATACAATGGCAGGGCTAATGGGGCACCGCCCGCCACAGTACGTGGCCGCGATCAACGTACCGAGGAGCCACCCTAACTCTCCTGCAACACAAGGCCGGAACCATCCCTTACTGGATAGTCTCGAACAATACAACCCCGACAGTTGGAGCTCAACAACTGCCCACACAGCCGAAATAAAAAGGGACCTCTAGACAGGTGAAAATCTCGTCCTACTTGGGCATGACCCACTTAGCCTTACTGCACCTCCCCTATTTTAGCCATTCTCGGTTGATGAGGCTTGAGGATACGATTACCTTTATAGAACACATCACTTAGAATGCTCATCGTCCACCTGACGATGTTCTGAAAGCATTCAATCCATACAAGTTCGTTCCGGGTTCGAACGAAACCGAAGGCATTATCTCATTACACTCATTTTGGAATCACCCTCGGAGTTAACGATGATAACCCTTGCACTCTGAATCTTTGTCTTCACTTGAGATTCATGACCTATCGTTAATTTGGATCAATGTGGTTTTCAGATATCCAAATATGGAAACCCGATCCCGGTCTCATCGAAATCCAAAACGTTGTCTTTTAAGGCCAAGTTGTTTTAAAGTTTAGAACAATTCAATTATCTATATACACACAGATAGATAACTCACAAATCACAATAGGTAATCAACATTAACATTATAAACAGATGATCCACATTATCATTATAAACCGATAATCCATACTATCATCGAAATAGATAATCCATAATATCATCACAATGCAACCAAAGCATTCATATCACACCGCATTACTTATCTCGTTTCTGAGATCACAAAGCATTTAAGGCAATCAATATCATTCATCCTTACATAAGCAAGGATTTACTTAATCACGTCATCTATAATTAATTTAAAATAAATTAAATTAATTACTTCCATCTCTAATTAATTTAAAGTGAATTAAGTTAATTACTTTATCTTTAATTAGTTAAAAATAAATTAAATTAATTATTTCTTCATTTTAAATCTTGCTTAGTTAACCATTTAATTAATTACAATTTAATTATGTAAACATCCTCTAATTAATCACCTTAAATAATCACCCTTGATTAATTATCCTTTAATTACATTCAAGTAATTATCTTTAATTAATTTCACAAATTAATTATTCTTAACCAACACAGTAATTAACCTTTAATTACTTCATTAATTAATTAACTATAATTGATTACATTAATCCTTAATTAATTACATTAATTAATTGCCTTTAATCACTTATCATTAATTAATTAATCTTAATTAATCAATTTTAATTACATCATTAATTGTATTAATTAATGATCCCTTACTACATTTAATTAATTATCTTCTTTAAATTAATTACACTAAGTAATTAATCTTAATTAAACCATAATTATTAATCCCTCTTGATTAACCATATTTAGTAATTAGCTACCCCTAATGACTTCATTTAAATAAATTAATTATTCCTAATTAATTTTCTTTAATTAGTCCCTTGATTAATTACACAAAGTAATTATACTCAAATTACTTCCATTATTAATTCATCTTCCATTAATTACATCCAGTAATTACCGTTAATTACTTCAATAAGTAATCACACTCCATTAATTACATTAAGTAATTATCATTAAATCATTCAATGTTTAAAATTAAATTAAACTTAATTAATTAATTCAAACTAATCCCATTAAACTAAATTAATTACATTAAGTAGTTAATTACTTCCATTAAGTAATTACTCTTAAACAATTCATAAATGATTATCATTAAATTAATTAATCTAATTAATTATTAAAATCAATCACATTAATTAATTATTAAATAATCCTAGTTAATGACCTTCATTAACCATTCTTTAATTACTTCCATTAAGTAATTAATTTAGATTAACCATTATTAATTACCAATTAATTTATCTTTAATTATCCATTAATTAATCTCTAATTATTTAACTAATTAAGTGTTAACTGTAACTTAATTAATCCTTAATTACTTGATTAATTAACCTTGATTATGACTTATTGCTTAATTAATAAATCTTTAATCAATAATCATTAATTATCTAATTAATGATCTTTAATTACAATTTGATTAACCCTTAATCAATTATTTATTTATCCCTAATCATTAATTAATTAAATTAACTAATTATTCCTTAAGTACCTCATTAATTTAATTAATTTCAGTTCATTAAATCTTAATTCAACTTTAAGATAAAAACATTTCTTAATTATGACTAAAATGTCATTAACAAAAACATTTGAAAACAATTTCTTTTGAATTTTCTTTAAAATTTCATTTCAAATATGAGATTTAAAATGAATACAATTTAACTTAACAAAGTTCAAACAATTTAAAAAACATTGTAAATTACATGGTAAAGAAATGCTTGTCTTATAAAAGAAATTTATAAGGGTTTAAACCAAATTCATTTTTAAATTCAAATAATTTAAATATACACTTTAACATACAAAGTTGTTTAAATCTTTCAAATTTAAAATTTCTTTTATTTCAAAAACTGAAATACATATTTAAATATTTGATTTACAGAATTAAACTTAACTTTAAAACTTACCCACATTTTTAAAACTTCCTTTTTTAAAAATTTAAACTACTTAACCATTTAAAGTAGTTTAACAATTCCAGTTTAAAATTTTATTATTATTATTTTTATTTAAAATTGAGATTTAAATTTAGACTTGAATTCCTAATTTTAAACTTGGATTTAAAACTTAGTTTAAAACTCTTGCTTTCATTTTAAAACTTCAGTTTTTAAAATTTTAAAGCAAACACTTCAGGTTTTCTTAAAACCTGTAAACAATGTATAACCCGAGACACCCTCAAAATTCTTCGAGTACACAACCCAACCTCCCTGAGCAAACTGCCCAACAACTTCGAGTCAAACAGAAATTTATTCGAGCAACCTCCTCTGCTTTCAAAACCCAACCAAAACATCACCTGACAAATCACTTCACCGTGCATATGCACAGCGCCTCCGGCCACCAATGATCATCAACGATGATCGCAACACATCAGAAATCAACTCTGCGACCCACCATGATCATCAAATCGTGTCCAACACCCAGAAATCAAAATCGAGCACCCAATTCCAAAACCTACAACAAACTGAACATCACCAACCCAAAACCTAAAATCACCTCGTCTTCACAACTCCGACCATCGTAGATTTTGAAACTCCGGCATCGACTTCGACTACGGCCAAGCTACCACTACCCAAAAACTTAAAGCACTCGATCAACTACGCAAGACGTGGTGAACAATACACTAAGCACAGCTAAAACTAGGGTTCTAAAAGGAATCCCACTGTCGCGACCTCTCTGATGAATTTTATCACCATCAACAATTTTTCCTAACATCTATTAACATTCCTCCGTCATCTGGAAGAACCCGACCCCTCCAGATACATAGATCACCAGAAAACCCCAATGGTTCCATTCCAGTTCATCTCTTAACTGCACCTTAACCCCAAACCTAAAAACTATGATTCTTGTTTTACAAATCATATTTTTGTTTATGAATTCAGTTTATAATGCTGAATTTATAAATTACAATGTTTGAGTTTTACTTTATTTTAACATGCACAGTCGTTTTGGTTTTACAGAGACAAATAGGCTTATATTTTGACTTACTTAAATTTTTAAACCTTAACCTATGTTAAAACAAACAACATTTGTAAATCAGATCATATCAGAACTAGATCAAGAGGTAAGGATTTTAAATAAAAATTTTGAGCCTGGAAACAAGTCAGAGCATAATATATATACAGTATGCACACAATCAAATATTCACATCAGATTTTACCTATATACACATGAAATACTTATTTATATTCAACCATACTAGCATGCAACCTAATTATGTTTTAAATTTTAAAAGTTACTCACCTGATTTGTGAAGGAAGAACAGAGCTTCCAAATTTTGAAAAAGCTTTTGAACTTTTTTAAACTGAAATGCTCCTGATTTTTGAAAATAGTCTTCGAACTTGAAAAGGCTTTGATCTTTGAACTTTAAAATCTTGAGTTGCTAGAAAGATTTGCATGTAGAGACAAATTCCAGATTGAGAAGAAAATGCTTTTGCTTTTTGTTTGAAAATGGGCAGGCTACAGATTTGAAAAGGTTACAGGGATTTGGTTTGCATGCAGAGCAAATTTTTAGATTTAAGAAAAAAATGCAGATTTGTCTTCTTTTGATCATGAACTACAGGTTGTTCTTTTTGCATTATGATTTGAAAAGTGAACTACAGGTTTTAGACAGATAATTTGATTCTGGGAAATGAATAACAGGTTGAAGAATTGATTTTCTGGTTTAAAGAGAGGTTGATTACTAATTTGGATGAATTTCTGGTTTATGAAAGTGTTTCCTATAGATTTGTTTTGAGTTCAAGCTTTAAATTTCTTAACTTTTGATTTGAAAAGGAAAAAGAAATTGAAGAGAAGAGGCATTTTTTTATAAGATGAAAGTATGATTTAATAAAAATAAAAGAAAATACTAAATTGAAAATGACACTTGTACAAAATTTCAACATTTGTCAAATTGGAATGTTTAACACTTAACACTTGTTATATGAAGCTTAGGAAAACAACACGTCTTTTTAAAGTAATTTGTATTTAGTTTAAATGTTAATATATAAGTTATGCCTAATT
Source organism: Allium cepa (assembly GCA_030765085.1). Taxonomy (NCBI): domain Eukaryota; kingdom Viridiplantae; phylum Streptophyta; class Magnoliopsida; order Asparagales; family Amaryllidaceae; genus Allium; species Allium cepa. The sequence continues at coordinate 230,806,022 of CM060938.1, forward strand.
AATTAGTTAATTAGTATTTTGTATGCATAGAAATTTTTTTAAAAGAAATAAAAACCAATTATACTTATAAATAAAAGTTTATGCATATATTTAGAAATCCAAAACAATTTAAAATCTATACTTTGGTTTTCAAAACTTTATATTAAAATTCAAATCAAATTCAAAAATATAATATCTAAAAATCAAGTTATATATACAAATTAAATTTGAAATAACAATTCTATTTTTATTAAGAATCCAATTGTAAAACAATACGTTATTAATATTGTTTTTAGAAATAACTCAGTATCAAATTAAAATAATTATGAAAGAAATTATTTCTTTATTAATAAATTACTTATTTTATTAAGCTATATTTTAAAAAGAAAACAAAACAAATCTTTTTGTTAATTCATTTAAATTTAGAACTTAAGCCAAAATCATTTTTAAACATTTAAACATCTATCTTAACAATTTAAAGTCATATATTTATTTTTTTAATAACTTTGAAAAGCTTTATATTAAATAAAAAAAAATTTCAAATTACTAAAAATATTAGAATTAGAAAATATGCTTTATTTATTAAATTTAAAACAAAGCTAATCTATTTACAATATAAACAATATATTTATATTATAAATAGAAACCAATTTATTAGCTTTAAAAGATAAAATCTACCAATTAAATATTTATTAAAGGAAAATTATTAAATCAATTTGAATTATTATTTACAAAAATTATCAAATCAATCTCAAATTTTAATACAGATTATTAAATAGATATTGTCAAAAATTCTGGGATATCACAATCCTCCCCCCTTAAAAGAATTTCATCCCCGAAATTTAAAACAAAGGTGATTTAATAATCACATTAAAGATTTAACTTTTAAACACATGCATATATCAAACATATGCTAACAACCATAGCAACCAATTCATCCAATTAAACTAATCTAACTATCCAGACAAAATTCTGGATAGAATTTCCTCGAGATTCCCCAAGTGTAAATACCGGAATACTCGTTCTACAGAATCCAAACAATCGAAATTACTAAGCTAAAAAGCTCCTATTCATCTATATCTACAACACTACATAGGATATTAGACCCACAGACAAGTCTGACTCAACAACCAAACCTCCTGAACTACTGGTTCCAAAACCAGAGATAGATCATACACGTACTCCCTCAGAGATACGTGAAACTCATCGAATCCCAGTTATCCAAACTAGCAATTCAATCATGAAGACCAAACACTTATCCTCATAAGAACATAGAAAAGATCCAAAACACTTCAGAGCTAGCTTCCCAGACTTACCCAATCTTATAGCTCCTTTTGATCGGAGAAAAACTTATCCAAGATCAAATCTCAGACTCCGGAATCCAAATTCCTCCGTCTCTTATCCACAAAAGTCTCTGGACGATCCTGGGCTGCCTACATCCTTACTGATCGGCTCAACCTTCGCTAATGCCTCTAGAAACAAACTAGACCGGAGCAACCCAACACAACGATTCAAGATCAACCAAGATCAAGAACACCAACTCAACTCGTCAAACAACAGAAGACAGAACAAACTTCTCCTATCCGGGAAAGAAAAGCAGATGCACTCCCAAACTGCTTCTGCTGCACAACTCTGATCCGAAGTAGATGAAAATGCTGATGATCAACACAAGCACAGACTGGACAACACATCCCAGAAATATGGTTCAATGGATCCATAAAAGAAAGCTCAGAAGTTCCTCCAAAACCTGAGTTGCTTCACCAACTCTCTCTCTCTCTAGGAAACATTCTTCTATTCAGCTGAACCACTGGTACCAATCCTGGAATCCTAGTCGATAAGAAAACTCAATCTCCGGATACGGACAAACCTCTGACTTCCCTGAAGATATTCGGAAAAACTTTGATAACCCAAGAGAACACTCAACTATCGCAAGTCACTTTTGCGATCAATCCAGACCAAATCCAAGGAAACCTGTTCTCCCTTTACCAAATAGAACAGCTTACACTTATCTAGCCAATCCATCGAAGAAACGGGTTCACTCTGCTGCTTCTAAACTCCACTTCCAAAAAAACTACTAAGCCGGAAGATCTCCTGCTGGCACACATAACACTCCGAGCTGCACTATTGACACGGATGCCAAAAACTCCCTAATCCAAAACTCTTTGAGAAACACGAACCTCAAACCAAACAAAACACCATGCTAAACTCAGCCACAACACCGAAGCAGACACACTTCCTTAAACTTGTTCCAAAGAGAACATCTTTGGGAACATCCATAGCTACTGCATCTCATCACGCAGCTACTACTTCCTAAGGTATCAAGATACCATCACTCACTTCTTGCCTAACCATAGATCCATACTATATTCATCCAACTTCAAAAATAGACTTCGAACCTTAACAGGTTTCCTTCAGAGATTGATGAAATCCATGCACCGCTGCAAAACTTACTCGTGACGGTATTAGGTCACAGTCTCGACAAATACACTTCCAACCTCAAATATTCAAACTCCAACCAATGGCAGTCATGTTACACACACCATTAGCACATCTACTTTTATAACTTATATTGGAAAACCTAAACGGGTATAAGTAGAATAAATAAATATATTTATATATATCAAAATTACAAATACGCTCTCTCAAGAAAGAAATCACTCCAAAGCCTAGGTATTCACTCAACCTAGCGCTCTGATACCAAATGTGACGACCCGACTTTCTCACCGCAGAAAATCACATCATCTTGAAGAAAGAAAGGGATAGAAAAGAGAAAAGAAAGAAGAGAAAGAAGAAACAACATCAGAATCTCAACAGCGGAATAAATAAATTATATTAATAACATAAATATTACATAGTTTACAACCAATATCAGAGTTACACAGATTACACATCACATACTGGATAGTAATAAACATCTGTCTAGTTATAAAACTTAATACAATACAAAAAACCTACTCAGAGAAACCAACACAGCGGAACACTATATATAACTAGAACGCAGAAGCCTCCTGCTCCATTGCTCCTCCAAAATTCGTCGAAGCTAACCTGAATCCCTTGGCTACTCGTAAAAATTTGAGTACCCAAGAGTTTAAGAAAACAGAAGATAAACTCCATGTCAGACATGGGTCTGGTGTGAGTAACATGTTAAGGTTGTTTAACTTTTGAAAAACCTTTGAAAACAAAAGGTATCACGTAAGACTCCCATACATAAACATGGAAAAGTTTTTACCTTACGCTAACCAAAACATTTGTTAGGAAATCCAGTGATATTATAATAGGTATAGGGTTTTCAAGTAAATAGAAAATAGCCGAAATTGTTACATCTATTAAATTCCAGCTACTAGCCACAAAAGTGGGTAATACAATCAAATCCAATGGCACTTATTGGATCTTGGATTCCATAAAATGGCAGGGCTACTGGGGTACCGCCCGTCACAGTACGCGACCTACATCAACGTACCGAGGAGCCACCCTAACTCTCTTGCAACACAAGGCCGAAACCATCCCTTACTGGACAGTCCTGAACAAGACAACCCCGGCAGTTGGATCTCAACAACTGCCCACACAGCCGAAATAAAAAGGGACCACTAGACAGGGGGAAATCTCGCCCTACTTGGGCATGACCCACTTAGCCTTGCTGCACCTCCCCTATTTTAGCCATTCCCGGTTGATGAGGCTTGAGGCTACGATTACCTTTATAGATCACATCACTTAGAATGCTCATATCCACCTGACGATGTTCCGAAAGCATTCAATCCATACAAGTTCATTCCTGGTTCGAACGAAACCGAAGGCATTATCTCGTTACACTCAGTTTGGAATCACCCTTAGAGTTAATGACGATAACCCTTGCACTCTGAATCTTCTTCTTCACTTGAGATTCACGACCTATCGTTAATTTGGATCGATGTGGTTTTCGGATATCCAAATATGGAAACCCGATCTCGGTCTCATCGAAATACAAAACGTTGCCTTTTAAGGCCAGGTTGTTTTAAAGTTTAAAACAATTCAATTATCTATATACACACAGATAGATAACTCAAAAATCACAATAGATAATCAACATTATCAGTATAAATAGATGATCCACATTATCATTATAAACCGATAATCCATACTATCATCGAAATAGATAATCCATATTATCATCATAATGCAACCAAAGCATTCATATCACACCGCATTACTTATCTCGTTTCTGAGATCACAAAGCATTCAAGGCAATCAATATCATTCATCCATATATAAGCAAGGATTTACTTAATCACATCATCTATAATTAATTTAAAATGAATTAAATTAATTACTTCCATCTCTAATTAATTTAAAGTGAATTAAATTAATTACTTTATCTATAATTAATTTAAAATAAATTAAATTAATTATTTCTTCATTTTAAATCTTGCTTACTTAACCATTTAATTAATTACAAGTTAATTAATTAAACATCCTCTAATTAACCATCTTAATTAATCATCCTTGATTAATTATCCTTTAATTACATTCAAGTAATTATCTTTAATTTATTTCATAAATTAATTATTATTAACCAGCACAGTATTTAACCTTTAATTACTTCATCAATTAATTAACTATAATTAATTACATTAATGCTTAATTAATTACATTAATTAATTACCTTTAATCACTTATCATTGATTAATTAATCTTAATTAATCAACTTTAAATTACATCATTAATCGTATTAGTTAATGATCCCTTATTACATTTAATTAATTATCTTCTTAAATTAATTACATTAAGTAATTAATCTTAATTAAACCATAATTATTAATCCCTCTTGATTAACCGTATTCAGTAATTAGCTACCCCTAATGACTTCATTTAAATAAATTAATTATTCCTAATTAATTGTCTTTAATTAATCCCTTGATTAATTACACAAAGTAATTATACTCAAATTACTTCCATTATTAATTCATCTTCCATTAATTACATCGAGTAATTACCATTAATTACTTCACTAAGTAATTACACTCCATTAATTACATTAAGTAATTATCATTAAATCATTCAATGTTAATAATTAAATTAAACTTAATTAATTTATTCGAACTAATCCCATTAAACTCAATTAATTACATTAAGTAATTAATTCCTTCCATTAAGTAGTTACACTTAAACAATTCACAAATGATTATCGTTAAATTAATTAATCTAATTAATTATTAAAATTAATCACATTAATTAATTATTAAATAATCCTAGTTAATGACCTTCATTAACCATTCTTTAATTACTTCCATTAAGTAATTAACTTAGATTAACCATTGTTAATTACCAATTAATTTTTCTTTAATTATCCATTAATTAATCTCTAATTATTTAACTAATTAAGTGTCAACTTTAACTTAATTAATCCTTAATTACTTGATTAATTAACCTTGATTATGACTTATTGCTTAATCAATAAATCTTTAATCATTAATCAATAATCTTTAATCATCTAATTAATGATATTTAATTACAATTTGATTAACCCTTAATCAATTATTTATTTATCCCTAATCATTAATTAATTAAATTAACTAATTATTCCCTAATTACCTCATTAATTTAATTAATTTCATTTCCTTAAATCTTAATTCAACTTTAAGATAAAAACATTTCTTAATTATGACTAAATTTTCATTAACAAAAACATTTGAAAACAATTTACTTTTGAATTTACTTTAAAATTTCATTTCGAATATGAGATTTAAAATGAATACAATTTAACTTAACAAAGTTTAAATAATTTAAAAACCCTTGTAAATTACATGGTAAAAAATGCTTGTCTTATAAAAGAAATTTGTAAAGGTTTAAGCCAAATTCATTTTTTAATTCAAATAATTTAAATATACACTTTAACATATAAAGTTGTTTAAATCTTTCAAATTTAAAATTTCTTTTATTTCAAAAACAGAAATACATATTTAAATCTTTGATTTACAAAATTAAACTTAACTTTAAAACTTACCTACATTTTTAAAACTTCATTTTTAAAAAATTTAAACTACTTAACCATTTAAAGTAGTTTAACAATTCCTGTTTAAAAATTTAAAAATTATTTTTTTATTTAAAAATGAGATTTAAATTTAAACTTGAATTCTAGATTTTAAACTTGGATTTAAAACTCAGTTTAAAACTCTTTCTTTCATTTTAAAACTTCAGTTTTTAAAATTTTAAAGCAAACACTTCAGGTTGCCTTAAAACCTGTAAACAATGTATAACCCGAGACACCCCCAAAATGCTTCGAGTACACAACCAAACCTCCTCCAGCAAACTAACCAACAACTTCGAGTCAAACATAAATTTATTCGAGCAACCTCCTCTGCTTTCAAAACCCAACCAAAACATCACCAGACAAATAACTTCACCGTGCATATGCACGGTGGCTCCGGCCACCATTGATCATCAACGATGGTTGCAACACATCAGAAATCAACTCTGCAACCCACCACGATCATCAAATCGTGTCCAACACCCAGAAATCAAAATTGACCACCCAATTCCAAAACCTGGAACAAACTGAACATCACTAACCCAAAACCTAAAATCACCTCGTCTTCACAACTCCGACCACCATAGATTCTGAAACTCCGGCATCGACTTCGACTACGGCTAAGCTACCACTACCCAAAAACTTAAAGCACTCGATCAACTACATAAGCCATGGTGAACAATACACTAAGCACAGCTAAAACTAGGGTTCTAAAAGGAATCCCACTGCTTCGACCTCTATGATGAATTTTATCACCATCAACAATTTTTCCTAGCATCTACTAACACTCCTCCATCATATGGAAGAACCCCGACCCCTCCAGGTACAGAGATCGCCAGAAAACCCCAATAGTTCCATTTAAGTTCATCTCTTAACTTCACCTTCACCCCAAACCTAAAAACTATGATTCTTGTTTTAAAAATCATATTTTTGTTTATGTATTCAGCTTATAATACTGAATTTATAAATTACAATGTTTGAGTTTTACTTTATTTTAACATGCACAGTTGTTTTGTTTTTACAGAGACAAACACGCTTATATTTTGACCTACTTTAATTTTTAAACTTTAACCTATGTTAAAACAAACAACATTTGTTTAAAAATAAATCCTATCAGAACTAGATCAAGAGGTAAGGATTTTAAATAAAAATTTTGAGCCTGGAAACAAGACAGAGCATAATATATATATAGTATGCACACAATCAAATATTCACATCAGATTTTACCTATATACACATGAAATACTTATTTATATTCAACCATACTAGCATGAAACCTAATTATGTCTTAAATTTTAAAAGTTACTCACCTAATTTCTGAAGGAAGAACAGAGCTTCCAGATTTTGAAAAAGCTTTTGAACTTTTTTAAACTGAAATGCTCTTGATTTTTGAAAACGGTCTTTGAACTTGAAAAAGCTTTGATCTTTGAACTTTAAGATCTTGAGTTGGTGGAAAGATTTGCATGCAGAGACAAATTCCAGATTGAAAAGACAATGCTTTTGCTTTTTGTTTGAAAATGGGCAAGCTACAGATTTGAAAAGGTTACAGGGATTTGTATTGCTTTGATTTGAATTTGTAAACTGATTTTGGGTTTTGAAGGGTTGTTTACAGATTTTGGAAAATGATTCAGGTCTTGAACTTGAAAATGAGTTACAGGGAAGTGATTTTTGGTTTGCATGCAGAGCAAATTTTCAAATTTAAGAAAAAAATGCATATTTGTCTTCTTTTGATCATGAACTAGAGCCTTTTCTTTTGCATTATGATTTGAAAAGTGAACTACAGGTTTTAGGTAGATAATTTGATTCTGGGAAATGAATAACAGGTTGAAGAATTGATTTTCAGGTTTGAAGAGAGGTTGATTACTAATTTGGATGAATTTCTGGTTTATGAAAGTGTTTCCTACAGATTTGTTTTGAGTTCAAGCTTTAAATTTCTTAACTTTTGATTTTGAAAAGGAAAAAGAAATTTAAGAGAAGAGGCATTTTTTCATAACATGAAAGTATTATTTAATAAAAATAAAAGAAAATACTAAATTGAAAATGACACTTGTACAAAATTTTAACATTTATCAAATTGGAATGTTTAACACTTAACACTTGTTATATGAAGCTTAGGAAAACAACACATGTCTTTTTAAAGTAATTTGTATTCAATTTAAATGTTAATATATAAGTTATTCCTAATTAATTAGTTAATTAGTATTTTATGTGTATAGAATTTTTTTTAAAAGAAATTAAAACCAATTATACTTATAAATAAAAGTTTATGCATATATTTAGAAATCCAAAACAATTTAAAATCTATACTTTGGTTTTCAAAACTTTAAATTCAAATTCAAATCAAATTCAAAAATCTAATATTTAGAAATCAAGTTATATATACAAATTAAATTTGAAATAACAATGCTATTTTTATTAAGAATCCAATTGTAAAACAATACATTATTAATATTGTTTTTAGAAATAACTCATTATCAAATTAAAATAATTATAAACGAAATTATTTCTTTATTAATAAATTACTTATTTTATTAAGCTATATTTTAAAAAGAAAACAAAACAAATATTTTTGTTAATTCATTTAAATTTAAAACTTAAGCCAAAATCATTTTAAACATTTAAACGTCTATCTTAACAATTTCAAATCATATTTTTATTTTTTTAATAACTTTGAAAAGCTTTATATTAAATAAAAACAAATTTTCAAATTACTAAAGATATTAGAATTAGAAAATATGCTTTATCTATTAAATTTAAAACAAAGCTAATCTGTTTACAATATAAACCATATATTTATATTATAAATAGAAACCAATTTATTAGCTTTAAAAGATAAAATATACCAAGTAAATATTTATTAAAGGAAATTTATTAAATCAATTTGAATTATTATTTGCAAAAATTATCAAATCAATCTCAATTAATAGTACAGATTATTAAATAGATATTGTCAAAAATTCCGGGATATTACAGTTTAGGCGATTGAAATTGACTTGGGAAAATTTAAAAGGAAGTTAATTAACGAATTCCGAAACTTATAGAATTCGTTAAAAAAAATTAATTTGGGGATTTACAAATGAAATTTTTAAAGGATTTGTGAATTGTGAAATAAATAGAATATTTCCTAAGTATTGGAGATAAACTGATTTTTGAAAAATATACTTATAATTGTTTCCTAAGTATTGAATTGGAAGGATTTGAAATATTCCACCTACGAGATTATTATCATAGAAATATTTTCAAGTATTGAATTGTAAATGGAATTGAAGGAGAATATTTCTAAGATATTGATATGGTTTGAGAAAATCCTATTATGGGTATTAGAATTTGAATTGGTTTTTAAATATGGAAATATTGGAAGAAATTTGAATATATAACTTGTAAAGATATTTTGAAAATAAATTTGGAAACTTATAAATAATGGCCTGATGGCCGCCTATGGATGTTATTTGATAGTTAAATAACAGACAATCAATATTGGCCAATTTCGTTAATCATTTCGAAGAGACAGGGATCAGATTTGATTATCCAAAAACCGCTTCGATCCAATTTGAGGGTTACGAATGGGAATCGTAAAGATACTGAAGACGGTGGTTTGATTTGTCTAAACCCAGGACAACTTGTATGGACGAATGCTATCAGAACATCGTCGTTGGAGTACGATGAGCATTCTAAGTGAAATTGTTCTTGAAAGGTAATTGTAGCCTCAAGCCTCATCAACCGGAATGAATGAAAATCAGGGGAGATGTAGCAAGGCTAAGTGGATAACACCCAATTAGGGTATGTTATCACCTTTCTAGATACCCTTAGATATATCATTAATTATGGACACCGTGGTGCATGGAAAAAGAGCTCTCAATAATGGTGGGAACACCCGGGATGATAATAAATTTGGTTTTATCCAGGTTAGGGATAGGGCCGGTCTTGTGTTGTAGGGGATCCCAGCGACGTCCTCGTTATATTTTTCTAGATGTGTACCATGATAGGTGGTACCCCAGTGCCTGGTCATTGTATGGAATCCATTCTCCAGTAACCTTCGTACCGTTTTGATTGTACCCAACTATGTTGAAACGTGAGATGCAAGCATTTTAACTATTTTCTATTTACTTTCTATGGATACTATCATAATATCAGATGGTTTTGATTAAAATTGGTTTGGTTATCGTAAGGACAAAACCCGTTGTGTTTATGTGTGGCGTGGTCTTATGAGATACCTTTGTTTTCGAAGGATTTGATAAAAATTAATAACTCAAATTGAGTACGTTTTCTCACGCTGGTTTTCCAGACCGACTCGGGTGCTATTTTATTATAATGCTCGGGTCAGACCGAGTATAATAGATTCAGGTTAAAATGCAATGGAGCTCAGGAGACGTGCTTTAGGATTTAAGAGATGTATATCCGTATTTAAATCAATATATATACTACTACGTGAAACTATAAAAATATTATTGATGGTTTTTATGGTGTCATAACTGTATGCCATTTGTTCACGAGGACATGATGTATTTATATTGCCATCGGTATTCTCAACTTCATGCACTATATGAATATGACTACAATTTTTTATGCTTTTGAATGCTTGCCTGTCTATTAGGTGGGTAACACCAATAGACTCATCTGATTCATATGTTGATCCGCTATCTACAAATATGCCGATGCAAGTTGCAGGTCCCCAAAAAAAAGGTAACCATCAATTCAACTGGTTTTCACACTTCAGATTGACATTTGGTATGTGCATGCTTAATGACTGAAGTTGCCATATTATTTCTAAAGGTGGAAACTGTACATTTCTATAATTGTGTAGATTTTAACATTCATGTAACACTGTTTAGCATATTATTTCCAGATGTTTGTTATTATTAACCAATCAAGATTGATAAATGTATCATAATTATAACTAAACTTTTGCTCAAACTGAGCCAGAATCTACTTAATTGCTGAATTTGAAAGTTTTGAGCCAAAGTACAAGCAACAATGGACCATATAAACTAAATTTACCAACTTCAATATATTTTCTTTTAATATAAAAGTGATGAAAATCTATAGTCAAGAGTATGTTTTTAAGCAGCAGCTGTAGGAAACTCCACATGGTACCTACTGAACATGTTTAAACTATAAGCTTCTATTTTTGTATATACATATCTACCCATGTGTTGTGCCGATCACGATACTAAGGTGTTCACGATACCTAATTTAAATAATTGATATTATTAACTCCCAATTTCCTTCTTCTGCTATGATATTCATTCATTCAAGCACTGGCACAACAAAAATCTATACGTTTCTTTGTCGTTGACGTTACAAAGGTAAATAAGTTTTCATAAAATTTAAATATGTTTATAAAAGTTAACTGAGTAATAAAAAAAGTAAGTTTATAATAATAATAATAATAATAAGTTCGGTAAAAAATTAACTAAGTATATTATAATGATAATGATAATAATAATAATAATAATAAACTAAGTTAGATAAAAAGTTAACTAAGTTTATAATATTATAACAATAATAACAATGATAATCTATAGCTTGATATAAGTCAACTAAGTTTATAACAACTAAGAAAACCAAGTTTATAAAAATTAACTAAGTTAAATAAGTTTTATGAAAATAAACTAATTAAGTTTATAATAAAAATAATAAATTAACTAAGTTTACAATAATAATAATAAATTAACCAAGTTTATGAAAAAATTATAAGCTTGAGATAATTTATCAAAGTGAACTAAGTAATAAAGTTTAGGTTTGAGATAATTTATTAGTTTAAGTTAATTAAAATATAAGTTATGACACTAAGTTTTAGTAATTAAGATAATTTATAAGTTTAATAATAATAATAATAAACAATGTTATAAATAAGTTAACCGAGCTTTATAAAAATTTAACTAACTTTTATAAAATTTAACCAAAATTTTAAAAATTAACTAAGTTTTATATAGTTTAACATAGTTTTATAAAAAATAAATAGATTCATCCAAATTAACCAAGTTTCATTAGAATTTAACTAAGTTGACTAAGTTATATAAAAATTAAATAAGTTTATTATAAAAATTAATCAAGTTTTATAAAAACTTAACTAAGTTAACTAATTTTTATAGAAATTATTTAAATTTTATAAAGTTCAAGGATGTTAACTTTGTTGTCCCTATTAGTGTTGCTAGATTCCTAATATAATATAATTACCCAAAAATACGATGACTCATGCAATTTTGCTTACCTAACAGAGTGCAAATCTGGTAACAAAAAAAATAAATTCAAGTTGATTGACGTAGGTGAAATGGGATGAGTAGTAGCTTAAGGAACTATCATTTCAACTGATCCAACAACGATGGTTCACTTTGTTCCATTGGGAAAAGATGTAGTAAAAGTTTGGCTAAAGTTTGTGAAAGTCAATGACACATTGCTATGGAGATCTACATTTGATGTGTACGTACATGAAAGATGCATTTGGTGTAGGATCTAGATTAACCCTAGAGGGGGGGTGAATAGGGTTATAGCAAATTTTCTCGAATTAAACGTAAAAACAAATTGCAGAAAAGTAAATATGCTGAAGAGTAAATCACACACAAAATTTAGCCAGCTTCGGCAACCCCTGCCTACTGTTGCATTCCCAGATTTCTATTAGAATTAAACAGTCTCCCGCTTACAAACACTCTAACAGACTCGCAAACCCTGCTACCGCCTATAGAGTTTTGCAAACTCGCAAATCCTGCTTACTGAACTAATCCTAACTAGAAAATCTGACACAACCTAAATCCTAGGTGGTGATTTTCCAATATTTGATTCGAAAAGTACAGATTTCAAGAATAAAAATAAGAGCACAAATAAATAAAACTTGAGTACAAACTTTTTCCCTTAAGCAAAGCAACCCGACCCAAAAGAAAATAAAACACGGCCACTTCCCTCTTGATGCAATTTAGGGTTCCGAAAAATGGCGGATTTCGTTCCTCTTTGAAACTAAAATTAGGGCTTCTGCTGACTTATGTTGATCGCTTGATTTTGCGCCTTGCTTTGTCGATCGATGTCTCTTTGAGTTGCGCTCGGCTGCTTCTCTTGATCGCTCTGTGAAATTAGGGTTTTGATGAAGTCGGCTTGGTTGCTTTGAGACGATTGAATTCGAATTCTCTCTGGTATGTTATTTGACCCTTTTGTTATCTGTATAGATTGCTTGAATTCGATTCGATGGTTTTTTTCCGATGATGATTGTGGGTGTATATATATATATATCAATTCGACACTTTCCTAATTCTTGCTTTCCTGATATCTTTACGACTTGATGCGCATGGCTTTGATTATGCAGCGTTTGATTTTTCTTGAGTACTACAGCAACAATCTTTCCTCTTTTGATTTGCTTTGACTATTTCAAAGATACGCACTTGAATTTTTATACAGTATACGTTCACGAATTCGAATTCTCTGGCACCAACTTCATTACACCTGGACTTTGGCATTTGACCTTTTAAACATGAATTTTATCACTTGACCTCAAGTTTGTTTAACATTTTGATCTCGATCAATTATTGTTTTCCTTGTCGACTTCTGTATGCTTCCATGATTTCGACTATATCTTGTTTATTGCTTTCGACTTCACTGTGAATTATGGCTTTGATTTTCTGGCCCTTTTTCCATTTTTATACATGCTTGATTTCATTTGACGATGTTGATTCTTTGGTCTGCATTTACATTTCTTCTGGCTTCAAGTATAGTCTACATTGCATATAGATAATCTCGAGTTCATCCCTGTCTTCGGCTTTGACCTTTTCTGATGACGTTGATTTCACTGTGACCTTGCTTTGTTCACTGTGACTTTGGTTCTTGATATTGTTCGAACTTGTTTTGGTTGACTTTGACATTGACTTGATTTTTATTTTTGTAAAACACTGTTTCTTGTTCATCTGTTTATATTGAGTCATATTCATCATGTATTACTTTGGTACTGTTACAGACACTTGATCACTGTGTATCACTGCATACTGGTGGATTGAACTTGTTACACTTAAGTTGTTGCTTTGCTGGTCTATTGTTGTCATATCTTGTCTGGTTCATCTTGATGGTCTGTAGTAATTTATGCATTGATGCTATTCTCTGTTGCACTTGCTCATCACCACATGTGTCTGCATATACGTATATTCATGTATACTTGAGTCTTGTTCTTGGTCGTAGCTGGACTTGTTTCCTTGATCATTCACTGTTTCCTGGGTCTGTACATTGATATTGGCTGCTGCAGTTTGTAATTCCATTTGAAATATCCCTCAATATATTTGTCGAACACTTGAGTGGTTGATGACTTCATCATTGTGCATTGTTGTAGATTCTGTTAGCTTTGGTTTTTGCTGTCCACACATGTGCATGCTTCACTGCAGTGTATCGCTTTCTTTTCAGTTGTACTTGTTGCTGTCTTCATTTGGTTGTTGCTGATATCTTGGTTCGGTCTGTATTTTGATGTTCACCTTTCTTGTATCATTGGTGTGTCTCACTGTGGCATTTTTTTTATACTTCACTGTACTACATATTGATCACTATCTTGCTTGCATGCTTGAAGTCGTAGCCTGTACAACTGCCCTGTGTTGAATCCAGCTAATAGCTCTGGTTTGACCTTGTGCTGATGACGAGATTTTATTTATATTGCACCTGTGTTGAACCCATCTTTTTATTTGGGTTTGACCTTATGCTCACCTGTCCCTGTAACATTATCAAGTGTATATCGGTGTGCACGGCCTTGTGGCATGTATAGTGATACACTGTGCATGTCACATTGTTCGTGTGTGATGAATTCAAATGTAAATGATGACGAACAACCCAAATAACTAAGGAAAATAATATTTTCCAAATCCATATTTTATTTTATATTGCAAAAATATTTCTTTTTCAATTTTACTGTGTTAGTGAATATTTTTGCAGATTGCTCAGATGCTGGATTCTAACTGGAATGAAGTTGAAGATAAACTACAAGTGTGAATTATATGTAACGAGGAATTTATGTAAATTGAATTAGACTCAAAATTGTATATGTATAGTGAGAGCTTGAATTTGTACTATTCAAAAATGTAATAAATATTTGTTTGAATAAAATTTCTGTTTGAATTCAAATTCTGTGTAATTTATTTTATTCAACAAATATTTTTTTAATCTATGAAAAATAAAATAGTACATTAACAAATACATTTAAACGAATGTATATATGTTTATTATCATCAAACAAAAATCATATGAGCGCATATTCAACAATCTCCCCCTTTTGATGATAACAAACATATGTTTAAGATTTTGAATATGTTAAATGTATTTGATCATTCATATGCTCTAATTGCTCCCCCTATTTAAATGCTTCCTCTCTACACAAAGCTCCCCCTACATATATGCATACAAGTAAAAATATGCAAATGAGCTTAGATGCAAATAGAAAGTTATTTGACCTTTGCTTGATTTTATTTGACAAAATCTTAACTTTTCTCTCCCCCTTTTGTTATCAGCAAAAGAATAATAGTGTTAGAGAAAATAGAGATAATGTGATTGATATTAATTCAACATTAAAACTCAATTGAATATAAATATTAAATTTCAATAAAAAAATCAAACAAAAATCATAACTACCCTCGTCAGGCACATATTCCACTTTTAGAAGTAATGGAAAAGATGTCATCGTATAAAACCATACAGTTGTATCTGTTTGTGGTACACTTATATCAGGAATTTGAATATCTACTAATCATGCATAACCGTTAGGACTTTTAAATGAGATTAGTAGTATTCCAATTTAATTTTAAAAATGAATTCAAGTATCTTCTAATCACGCATAACCGTGAGGACTTTTAAATGGGATTAGAATCAACTTGTTTATTTAATAAATCAATTTTGATATGCGTTCCATACATGCATAACCGTAAGGACTTTTAAATGAGCATGGAAGCACATAACAAATTCCAAGTAATTCACCCATGCATAACCGTGAGGACTTTTAAATAGGAGTGAATACTTTGGATTTTATTTTGTTTTATAAAATGAAAAATGAATGATTCCTGTTTAAAGTACTACATATCGACAAACTGTATTGAATTTTTGATGAGCGATGGTTGATAGAAATATGATAGACATGGAAATGGTTATGCAATCTTTACCCAACAAAAAGTTTATAACTCTTGTTTGAATTTCTAAAGAATTTTTTCTAAAATATACTTTCTTGAGTAATGTATGAAAAATATCAACACTCGTCACTTTTTTCAATCACTATTTATCTTTTCGATAATTATTAGGGAATAGACTAGTTAAAATTGTCATTTAAATCAAATTCAAAGATAATTATGAAATCAATTTTTCACAATGACTAATCTGAAAATATGATTAAAAATGATTTTCTCGAGGGGGGTTATATGAGAAAATTTTCTGCTATTTGAAAATTATTTGAAATGAAAAATATGCAGATATTTTCTTTGAAAAACGATGCAGTTACTAAATGTCTCAAAAATCACGTTCAACTAGTAATTTTTCTATCAACTAGATTACCAGTGTATTCTGCATCTGAATTTCTTTTTCACTCAAAAATTATCATTAATTGAATTTGATCAACCAAACCATGAAGTGTGCATCAAAAATTTCAAACTCAATTTTAACAACAATTTAAATGACATTCTTTGAATTTGAATTGAAGCTGTGTAAATAATCAAAAAAACGTGAATATAGAGTTAGCCAAATTATAACCAAATGTATTAATATCCAACAAAAAACTATTTTTGATCCAACCTAATATAATCAAAAAATTTAGAGAATTTTATAGTGTTTTTGGCATAAATATATTTAGCCAACTATGTTGAACTAGTCAGAATCAAAATCATCATCTCTTCAGCATCTCAATATTGGCTGATTTTAATTCAGGCTATGGTGCAGATCATCACATTTAATATATCGTTCAAATAGATATACCATTACCTGTTTTACCTTTATGATATTTTTCGTTGTTATCCATTGTGATTCTGTCACCTTTATAATAGTCTAAGGAACTTTGCTTTGTCGCCCGTTGTGTTTCTGGAACAGCCAAAAATCCAGAGACCACTGTTGTTGTTCCTTAGTCTGTCACCACACCTACACGGGAAAAAAAAATTGTGACCTTTTTGTTTTTATAGGTCCATGATTGTTAGTGGAAGAATATTTTGAAAGATAATTTTGAGGAGACCCAAAACTATTTATATAAGCTCCTTTCGGCACCCAGATTTGTTTTGTCCTTTCACTCTTGTTCCAATAGACATGAAATTTGTTTGTAGAATTCTTAGGAGCCCAAACTTGTATAAATTTTGTGTTCTTGTTCCTATGACTACAATTTTCAACACGATGCCCAATTATTTCACATCTAGCAAAGACACTCTTACCTTTTGCATTATCATCAGCTTGTGTTTTCCCAAAGCCTAGTCCTTTTCTGTTGTTAGCAAAAATTTGATTTCCCATTAACATGTTGAATGATTTTTCTCCTCTTGAAAAGTTATTCAGAGTTTCTCAAGATTTTGGACTTTGGTTTTTAGTGTTGTGTTTTCAGTTACAAGTGAGGTGCATCTATTTATAAAATCCTTTTTCCTAGTGTCAATGGTTTCCTTAAGACTCAATTTTTCTTTTTCAAGATTCTCCAAGCTATTCTTAAGTCTTAATAATTCTGAATCTAAAATTTTACATTTTTTACAGTCTAGATTTTGAATATTTTCAAGTTCAGTTTCCACCCTATAATTTTCATGGACAAGTTTTCACCTATCAGAATTTAGTTTTTCAATTTTAGATTCAAGAGTATCAATTGTTTTAGTAAGATCACTACACATCAAAACAAGTTCTTTATAAGAATAGTCGCCTACCTCACTAGATTCCTTTGAGCTTGCTTCTAAATCTGATTTTTCCATAAGACACAAGTTAGCCTCCTCTGAGCTATTATTCGAAACTTCCTCTCCTTCTTCATCATCCCAAGTCGCTGCAAAGGCCTTCTTCTTCTTTTTCTTTCCTTTGTTGTTTTTGAGAAGTGGGCATTTTTGTTTGAAGTGGCTAGGCTTCTTGCAGTTAAAGCACGTCAATTCATTATCGGAATTGTCAGAATCTTTTGACCTATTACCACTTGTTTTCTTCTTGCGTGGCCTGAATCTTGACCATTTTCTAAGATTATTGACAGCCATTGTAAGCTCTTCAATTGGATCTTCTTCTTCTTCATCGCTTTCTTCTTAGCTCTTTAAGGAAATCATCTTCTTCTTTGATTCGGAGTTTTTGCGTTCCTCCTTTGCTTTTAGCTCAAGCTCATATGTCATCAAGTTGCCGATTAACTCCTCCATGCTTAGTTTACTCAGATCTTTCGATTCTTGTATTGACGTGACTTTTGCCTCAAAGCTCGTCGGTAAGACTCGTAGCACCTTCCTCACAAGCTCTACCTCGATGAACACCTTCCCAAGAGCTCTAGCATTGTACACCAAAGTTGAAAAGCGTCCAAACATGTCTTTATGCTCTCGCCTTTGTCCATCACAAAGTTCTCGTATTCATTGCTGAATAGGGATAGACGAGATTCCTTGACTTGAGAAGTTCCTTCATGTGTCACCTCCAAGGTATGCCAAATTTCCTGTGCAGTTTTACAATGAGAAATTCTATTAAATTCAGTCTTATCAAGAGCACAGATCAAAGCATTCATGGCTTTAGCATTTGTAGTTTTTAATTTCTTATCGTTAACATCCCACCTATCCTTAGGTTTAGGAATCTCAGTATCACCAACAGTTATAGTGGGAGATTTATAGCCAGTTTCAATAATGTCCCAAACATCATAATCAACAGAACTATGATAAATACCCATCCTAACTTTCTAATAAGCATAATCATTTCCATTAAACATGGGTGGCCTAGTAATAGATTGCCCCTCAGAAAAAGCATTATTTGGTGGATTCATGACTCTAGAGTTATAGAAAATACCATGCTCTGATACCACTTGTAGGATCTAGATTAACCCTAGAGGGGGGGCTGAATAGGGTTATAGCAAATTTTCTCTAATTAAACGTGAAAACAAATTGCAGAAAAGTAAATATATTGAAAAGTAAATCACACACAGAATTTATCCAGCTTCGGCAACCCCTGCCAACAGCTGCATTCCCAGATTTCTATTAAAATTAAATAGTCTCCCGCTTACAAACACTCTAAAAGACTCGCAAACCCTGCTACCGCCTATAGAGTTTTGCAAACTCGCAAATCCTGCTTACTGAACTAATCCTAACTAGACAATCTGACACAACCTAAATCCTAGGTGGTGATTTACCAATATTTGATTCGAAAAGTACAGACTTCAAGAATAAAAATAAGAGCACAAATAAATAAAACTTGAGTACAAACTTTTGCCCTTAAACAAAGCAATCCAACCCAAAATAAAATAAAATACGGCCACTTCCCTCTTGATGCAATTTAGGGTTCCGAAAAATGGCGGATTTCGTTCCTCATTGAAACTAAAATTAGGGCTTCTGCTGACTTATGTTGATCGCTTGATTTTGCGCCTTGCTTTGTCGATCGATGTCTCTTTGAGTTGCGCTCGGCTGCTTCTCTTGATCGCTCTGTGAAATTAGGGTTTTGATGAAGTCGGCTTGGTTGCTTTGAGACGATTGAATTCAAATTCTCTCTGGTATGTTATTTGACCCTTTTGTTATCTGTATAGATTGCTTGAATTCGATTCGATGGTTTTTTTCCGATGATGATTGTGGGTGTATATATATATATCAATTCGACACTTTCCTAATTCTTGCTTTCCTGATATCTTTACGACTTGATGCGCACGGCTTTGATTATGCAGCGTTTGATTTTTCTTGAGTACGACAGCAACAATCTTTCCTCTTTTGATTTGCTTTGACTATTTCAAAGATACGCACTTGAATTTTTATACAGTATACGTTCACGAATTCGAATTCTCTGGCATCAACTTCATTACACCTGGACTTTGGCATTTGACCTTTTAAACATGAATTTTATCACTTGACCTCAAGTTTGTTTAACATTTTGATCTCGATCAATTATTGTTTTCCTTGTCGACTTCTGTATGCTTCCATGATTTCGACTATATCTTGTTTATTGCTTTCGACTTCACTGTGAATTATGGCTTTGATTTTCTGGCCCTTTTTCCATTTTTATACATACTTGATTTCATTTGACGATGTTGATTCTTTGGTCTGCATTTACATTTCTTCTGGATTCAAGTATAGTCTACATTGCATATAGATAATCTCAAGTTCATCCCTGTCTTCGGCTTGACCTTTTCTGATGATGTTGATTTCATGTGACCTTGCTTTGTTCACTGTGACTTTGGTTCTTGATATTGTTCGAACTTGTTTTGGTTGACTTCGACATTGACTTGATTTTTAGTTTTGTAAAATGATGTTGTCTTGTTCATCTGGTTATATTGAGTCAGATTCATCATGTATTACTTTGGTACTGTTGCACACACTTGATCACTGTGTATCACTGCATACTGGTGGATTGAACTTGTTACACTTAAGTTGTTGCTTTACCGATCTATTGTTGTCATATCTTGTCTGGTTCATCTTGATGTTCTGTAGTCATTTATGCATTGATGCTATTCTCTGTTGCACTTGCTCATCACCACATGTGTCTGCATATACATATATTCATGTATACTTGAGTCTTGTTCTTGGTCGTAGCTGGACTTGTTTCCTTGATCATTCACTGTTGCCTGGGTCTGTACATTGATATTGGCTGCTGCAGTTTGTAATTCCATTTGAAATATCCCTCAATATATTTGTCGAACACTTGAGTAGTTGATGACTTCATCACCGTGCATTGTTGTAGATGCTGTTAGCTTTGGTTTTTGCTGTCCACACATGTGCATGCTTCACTGCAGTGTATCGCTTGCTTTTCAGTTGTACTAGTTGATGTCTTCATTTGGTTGTTACTGATATCTTGGTTCGGTCTGTATTTTGATGTTCACCTTTCTTGTATCATTGGTGTTTCTCACTGTGGCATTTTTTTTGTACTTCACTATACTGCATATTGATCACCATCTTGCTTGCATGCTTGAAGTCGAAGCCTGTAAAACTGCCCTGTGTTGAATCTAGCTAATAGCTTGGGTTTGACCTTGTGCTGATGACGAGATTTTATATATATTGCACCTGTGTTGAACCCGTCTTTTTATTTGGGTTTGACCTTGTGCTCACCTGTCCCTGTAACATTATCAAGTGTATATCAGTGTGCACGGCCTTGTGGCATGTACAGTGATACACTGTGCATGTCACATTGTTCGTGTGTGATGAATTCAAATGTAAATGATGACGAACAACCCAAATAACTAAGGCAGATAATATTTTCAAAATCCATATTTTATTTTATACTGCAAAAATATTTCTTTTTCAATTTTACTGTGTTAGTGAATATTTTTGCAGATTGCTCAGATGCTGGATTCTAACTGGAATGAAGTTGAAGATAAATTACGAGTGTGAATTATATGTAGTGAGGAATTTATGTAAATTGAATTAGACTCAAAATTGTATATGTATAGTGAGAGCTTGAATTTGTACTATTCAAAAATGTAATAAATATTTGTTTGAATAAAATTTCTGTTTGAATTCAAATTCTGTGTAATTTATTTTATTCAACCAATATTTATTTAATCTATGAAAAATAAAATAGTACATTAACAAATACATTTAAACGAATGTACATATGTTTATTATCATCAAACAAAAATCAAATGAGTGCATATTCAACATTTGGTACTACCGTAGCTTGGCCGGCCGCATATGTCATTGGGGAATCAAGTTCTAGTAAGTATTAGTTGGTACTTGTATGCGTCTATGTACACCCAGTCACTTATATATACACCGATACTAATATACTAATTCAAGGGCCTATGCAAAGTGTTTCTTATATATACACCCACTCATACACAAATTCTAGGTCCGGTTGGTAATCAGTCGCCCTCATTCTAGTATGAATGGAGTTTGTTAAGCTGTTAATAAAGTTGTATCAGACAGTGCTAATCACTTACAACCAGATTTTGTTAGTATGAACGAAAAGCAATCAAATGGCAGACAAAAGTTGTTTTCCATTAGTTTATAAAATAAACAGGCTTTGTCTATTAACACAACGTTAATACTGCGGTCAGAAGCAATTAAATGACAGACGATTACTTTGTTAAAACTATGGTCAGAAGCAATCAAATGGCAGACAATTACTTTGTTAAAACTATAGTCAGAAACAATCAAATGGAAGACACAATAAATCTTATATTCAGTGCTATTGGAGCTGCTATGTTTCTATGATAGTTTTTCTATAACAAGTATCATATAGGCTAATGTCTAGCTTAATTTACATCCTCCAATTGTATTCTAAATCAAATTTAGATCATCTAAATGTAACATAAATGCAGTAACCACTTAACTTTGGCTGTTGAACACTGACCATTGGCACTGCAGAAAAATATAAGAAGAAAATGAAATGATAAATAAAGTTAGAAAAACATCTGAATTTTATTGGCTCTTTACTGTCTCCTATAATTGTAATAGAACCTATATTATTTTATAATACATCTTCAGCACTATTTTATAAGATCGTTGTTCACTTATATACACTGATACACATACACAAATTCAAGGGCCTATGCAAAGTGTTTCTTATATATACACCCACTCATATACAAATTCTAGATCCGGTTGGTAATCAATCGACCTCATTCTAGTATGAATGGAGTTTGTTATGTTGTTAATGATTTAAATGGCTTTAACAACTTAGTTTGATAGTTTGTTTATTTCATAATTATACCAAGTTAATCATAAAGGGGCAACATGTGCTACTACCACTTGTCAACAGGTTGCAGGAACATGTAGATAGGTTGTGGGCTATAAACCAGTTTTTAGTCTTCTTCACAAATCATTTATTAGTCTTATTCTTTTTATCGCCTATTTATACCATGTGTGCATATCGATTATTTCAACATATAGATAGGTTGTGCTCTATAGACCATCAATAATTCCTGGATCATAGTGAGTGTTATTAATAAAAATTATTTCACACTAGTTTGAAGTCATGAGTTGTGACTTGTGAGAGCATTTTAATTAAAAAATAATATCATTAACATGCCTATAATTTGGATCTTGAAACTCTGACATGCATACTTTACCACACTAATAATGCAATATAAATCACTTTACACCTGAAGGTGCAAGGCTGCATCTCAAAGTCAAAATCGGGAATTTAATTTTTTTTAAAGTGATTTAAAAGTCCATCCTTTTGATGCTCCATGTTAAAAGCGTGTGTACCTGCAAACAAACAAATAAAACATGTGATCATTGACTTAATCAAAACCTACACCGCCAATTGCATTTTAAACGCGTGTATTCTTGCTATTATCATTAAACAATTTAAAATCGTTGGCCTATCCCTGTTCCCTGATCTCCTCATATCAATGACATAGGGAAGTACACTGATTGCTGATGTAATTGGATATCGCGTAGAAGCTTGTATAGTTGTATGAATCAGTTGCATGAAGTTTGAAGAGGCACAAAACGTTCTTTCTTAGCCAATGAATTAAAATACTTATGCTAATGCTCTTGCTGTTGTTAATGTCAATAAGTATGGTCAATAAGGATGCTAATGCTCTTACTAATGTTAATGTCAATAGTAATGCTCTTGCTATTCTTATATATATTATACTTAATTATGCATGTAATTCATATATTATCAGCACACGTAAATTATCAGGACAAGTATGTAATTCTAACTGTTGACCGTTATACTTGTCTACAGGTAATTAGTATTTCCAAAGTGAAGAACAACCGCATAAAAGAATTGTCGGTAATTAGGTCATGAACAAGACTGTAACTGTTTTATATCATAATATTTTGTTCGCACTAGTAGTGTAGACTTGTTTGTAAATGGTTATGGTTTGTAAATTAGCTTATTTTGTCAAAATACTATTATTGAAACTTGATTATGCGATTAACGTGTTTTTTCAATTATTTGAATATGATGATTATCGATGTTAGTTTGAAAATGATAATTATGTGATAGATTGTTGGTTTTAATATGGCTGTTATATATAAGTGATTGTCCGAAATGATACAAGCCATACCTGTAAATAACTGCGATTAAAATGTATTGTACATCAATCAATAAGTTTTAGTAGCGTTTCAAAGTGCTACGGGAACAAATGCAATGTACAAAAAAAATTATAGCAGAGAAAAAAAATGCAACAAAAAATATATAGTAGAACAGATGAAACGCTGCGAAAATATTATAGTAGCAAAAAAAAAATGCTTCAAAAAAAGAAGAAGGATGCAAGTAAAACTTTGCATTTTGAAGACGTTGCAAAAAAAACTTGCAGGGTTTCAGAACGCTACAATATATTTGTTTTTGTAGCGTTTATTACAATGCAACTAAAACGTTCAAACTTTTAGTTGCATATCGTGTCGCAGCGTTTACCGGAACGCTACTAAAAGTTTTGCTAGTGTTTTTCCAACGCTACGAAATGACTTTTCTGATGTAGTGGAAAGACAGATTGTCAGTGAAAATGAAAAAAATGACAGAACGGAATCTCATATCGTGACGAGTAATATATAACATACAATAGATATTTACGCAAAGAAAAAATGTAATATATGTACAACAACCAGAGTGCACTAAGCCGATCGATCGATTTCCCGAAATGCTCAATATCGGCTATTTAGGAAATAATCAAACAATACATAAGAGCGAGGATCACCTTCTAATCGTTTAAGTGGACGACTCTCCTCATCATGATTCCTAGAAGAACAAAATGTATTTATACATATAGTATAGCATCACTAATGATATTTGCACCATATAATCCCCATGTTTCTCCAAGATATTTTCTAGAGTTAAAATCCTTCGGTGTTAAGTAGGGAATTGCTTCCCTATGACCAAAATTAAAAAGGATTGCATATTTAGGCTAAGATTTGATAGTTGGTTATTTAACTATCAAATCAACAACATTCACAGAGATTCTATTTCCCATGGAAACCACCAAGCCTCTCGAAATTAAGCTTCCATCAATAAAAATCATATTGTAAATACTTAGAAATCACTTTCATATATTTATCTCAATAGGACAAGTATATTCACAAAACACTACATTTTCGATACTTAAAAAATATAACCATATACTTATCTCACTCGTATATAAGTATATCCACAAATCATTTCACTTTCAAAACTTGAAAACTTTTCCATATACTTAAACAATAGTATAAGTATATTCACAAAACATTCAAAAAGATTTTCTGTTTCAATCATATTAAAATGATCAAAACCCTATATGTCATATTAACAATTCAAAACACTAATTTTTTCTCAAATCTCATTTATTTCATAAATGTTACCTTTATAAATTTCCAAAAGGGGCATTTCACCAGAAGGACAAACTTCGCAGTCCAATTAGTTTCTAGGACACATTCAAAGAAATTACTTTCAAGGCCAAAATCAGCAGAATATTTACATTAAAGGACAAAGTCGGCAGTCCATTTACTTTCAAGGACATGATTTCATAGGTTTTTAGGCCCTACAAACTAATTATTTTACGTTTTGTCCTTGAAAGTAATTATTTTCGTTGTGTGTCCTAGAAACTAATTCCACTTGCTAAAGAGACCCTTGTGGCTAATTTCCACTTTCTCGAAAACCTATTTATAAAACTTATTTATAAGTCTCCAAATTTTATTTATAAAAATCCTTTAAAAATATCCAAGACCGTTTAAAAACTCTCTTACAAATATCCAAAATCATTTATAAAACTCTTATATAAATCTTTAAACAATTTATAAACCTCTTTTATAAAATCATGCAAGCACCAACTTCTTTCCAATCCTACAATCTCTTTCAAATTATAAACTCCTTAAATAAATCATTATAAAAAGAATTTTTTATAAAACAATTTATTATATAATTATAATGTATATAAATTTTGACATCATACAAATAATTCTTTAAAACATAACTAATAATATAATATTAGACTTTAAATTTTTTTATGTAATATAATAGTTAACCTTTAAAATATTTTAAATAATATAATACAGTAAAATAAATTTAAACAATTTTTAAAATATAATTAATTAATTTTCAACAATAGGACTAATAAAATAATTAGTTAGCTTTAATTAATCAATAATAAAACAATTATTATCTTTGAACAAATTTAATAAGTAATTAATTTTAAAACATTATAAATATAATAATTAACTTTACTAAAGAAATAATTTTATAAAACACTTTGTAAAATAGTATTTTACTAATCACTATGTTAAAATAATAATTAAATAATCACTTTAGTTCAAATAATAATTAAATAAAACAATATACTTCAAATTATAAAACTGAAGTTAATTTAAATTCATAACTTTCCAAAATACTCAGAGGCTCAGCGACCCTAGTGGTACGTAAACAAGCTAGCATTTCCGTTAAACTATAGAAGCAACTCCACCATTGCCGCCACTACATCCACCCAAAGATCCACCACCTCTCTATGATATTCAAATCTGACTTCGTCGTCGTTTACTACTCATCGACCTCTAGATACCCATCCCAATCATCTCCAACCTGACCTCCTCCTCACAATCGCGTCCTCCGGGTCCCTTTCGACCGTACGTATCTTTCGTAGTCACCAAACCACCACCGCTCTGCCTCATCTTCTGTCGCAAGGTGCTTCTCCATCCTAGAAACTCCAATCCATTCCTAGATTGTCGAATCAGTGCCTAAATCCAAACTTAGGCTTAACCCTAGTTTTTCTATATGCCACAGTTTCACTGTCGAGTTCAAGATAATGATGTCGCACTCTCAAATATGGACCGAACCCCTCCAACTCCCCCTAGGAATATAGATCGACGACCTTTTCACTCAAAGATTTAGGCCCCGTTTGGTTTGTTGTCTTTAGTTTTGTGTTTTCATCTATACAAAAGCACGACCGTTTTATGCAATGTTGAGAAACAAAAAATTTTGAAAAATGAAATTAACATGTAAAATAGAAAATATGTTTATTTTTTGATTTCGTGTTTTGAGAGATAACAAAAGCACGTAAAACAATCAAACTCCTTCGCCGTCCGTTGGTCGTCGCAATGGTTAAAAATTACAAATCTTCTTCTCTAATTTTTTGCTAATTCTTAGTGCAAGTTGAAAACACAAAATCGAAATACAAAATGAAACCAAACGGGCCCTTAATCTTTCAAATTTTCTGATTTTATTGGAACTTCTTTTTTATATTTGTGGATGAAGAGGATTTTTTTGGAATTTCGTTTTCTCGGTAATGTTTGAACGAGCGGGTATAGGAGGATGGAATGGGAGAAAGAAAAGGGAAGAGAAGTGTGTGCCGGTTGTACGAAATTTGGGACGAGTTATATTTAATTTCAAATTACCTGCATCTTGCCGTATAAATTTCCATTCACATATGGGTGTAGACAACAAAACAAAAATATGGTCATACTCAGAACCGACGCAACCTCAAAACAATAATAATATACATTGATTATTGAATTCTAAAAAATCACAAAAACACTATTTTTTTTCGATAAATCAACAAATGAAAAGTTAAATAAATCCCAAGTTAAAAATTATGGAAAAATCAAATAAATTAAATTAAAAATATATCAAATAAAGTCGAGACATAAAAATAAATTTTCCAATTATTTATATGAATCATTTGTTACAGTAAATGAATTTACAATTGAATTCACTTTATTTATTTGTTAAAAAGGAGTTCAATAAGACAATTTAATCTATAAAATTAGTATCCAATTTTTAATTCCAGATATTTAAATTTCTATTCAAGTTTTAAATTCACAATTCTAATATTTTTAATTAATACCTGTATTTGAAATCAGTTATTATCCCTTTTTAAACCAATATTTTAATATTTAAAATTAGTTATTTAAAATTAATTAAACCAAGTTATTCGTGCATTAAGATTTTTCCTCTGGTTTTTCTTATTAAGCTTTTAACGAGGCATTATCCTGATCTAGATGTATCAAATTTATTTTGATGAAATTAGATATTAAAATATGTCATTATACTCTTCTTTCTTCACTAAGATTTTTCCCACATGTGTTTCTTCTTAGTAAGGTTTTAATGAGGCATTATTTGATCCCAAGTATCAAACTCTTTCGAAAGGAATATAATGTTTAATACAATATCTATAACTTTACAAGTTGCACTCTTTTTATCGTTCAATGTTTTTCCCACTGGGATTTCCTAACAGAGATTTTTAATAAGACAATAAATAATATTTATATATTGACCGAATAGAAATATGAAAGAAATATGATAATGAGGGTGAGCAGTCATCATATATGTTTCAAAAAGAACAACTTCAAGTTACCATATGAACATCCAAGATTTTGAAGGCGCATATATAAGGGGGACTGTTATAATATATATAAATTTTAAGGGTGAATATGCTAAAGGGGCTGGCTATTTAGACATAAAATTAGAAACAATTGGTAACACAAGAGATTTGTACCATTGAATCTTTTTGTCCTCACATAGGAGGTGGAATTCAAGGGCAATCTAATGGTGAAAATCCATTACGTTACCAATTTTGTCTATATTTTGTGTTCCAATAGACCTTCCATATGCTAAATATTAAAGGACATTATTGAAATTTTTCACTATATATAGTCTATAAATAGAGAGCTCATTTGTATTGTATTATAGATCTAAATGAATAAAAAAAGTCTTCTCTCCTTGTGGCTTCTATTCTTGTTTATTAATCTTCTTTATTTGCAACATTAACCAAATTTTGTATTTGGCTTGCTAATTATTAGATATTTTAAGCAGAGTGGTTAATAGTTTTCCACTATTTATTGTTCAATATTTGTTCATTATTAAACTTTCAAAATGTAAAGGCCCGCAGTTTCATACCCCTATTGAGTCGACCATAATTCACATCGGTTCGACTCAAAATTGAATGGAAATACGAATCTTTAGGGGTGAAGAGGAAAAAGATAGAAGAGAAAACAGGAAACAACATCACAGAATCTCACAATCGCAGTGGAACAAAATATCTTTGCTACTAATAAAGAGAATTCATTCAATAGATTTACTCGGCATATTTTTGGAATTCCAAATATACCCTTATTTCCCACGTCGGCCGATCCGCACTCATTCGCTTCCTTCCCACCACATCTGTTCTATCATTCTCCTTCTCCCGTCTTACGACCTAATTCTCCTCTTCCCAAATTCGTCCCCAAAGTTCTTGCTTCGATTCATCTACAAATTCAATTTCATCGCTGACGTAGCTTCCACGTTAACTTCCCTACATCGATCTTTAATGTGAAAGTCGATCCCAAACTCGACCTCACCCGACATCCCATCCAGAGCATACGTTTCGTCGATCCGACAACTCAATTTCAGGTAAGTACCCGTTGGTTTTCAATAATTTCTTCGAATTCTAAGTAGAATTCGAGTTCCTTAACAATGTATGAATTACAATCAAATTCGTGCTATTTTTGTTGCTATTGCTTGATAACTTTGAGATTTTTTTCAATTTTGTTTGAATTTATGTTGGTGGATCTATGATTCTAGATCTAATGTCTTCTCAAACTTTAATTATCGATTACAGATTATCGAGTCAGTCCGTTAAACTGCAATTCCTAATCTAATATCTTCTCGAAATTCAATTATTGACCAATCGACTAAGCAAAACATTAGCTTGGATTTACTTTTATGATGTAGATAAATAATTAAGCTCAATCCTTTTTTATCCATTATCCATTAAACTTTAATTTCAGGTAAGTACCCGTTGATTTTCAATAATTTCTTCGAATTTTAAGTAGAATTCGAGTTCCTTAACAATGTATGAATTACAATTTAATTTGTGCTATTTTTGTTGCTATTGATTGATAACTTTGAGCTTTCTTCAATTTTATTTGAATTTATTTTGGTGGATAACATGGGCTCCTTGAATTACATAAAATATTATCAGATAACATGGGCTCCTTGGTTAGGCACGAAGCTATTGAGATTGAGCTAGATTGTTGATAATGGGTTGTTTATATCAACTAAATGTTATGCATGACGTCTCTTCCTTTGGATTTTATATATGTCATAACCTTAAATATCATAATCACAACGTTTAAGGTTACATTGTAGAAATCTTCCCATTAATCTTACGTGTATTAAAAGAAAACTGTTGTTTTGTATATAAAAGGATATGATGTACCTCTATGTTTAGTGGTGGCAATTTGCTTCTTAATTCATTAGTGTCTTTCATGATTGACTTAGGCCTGGATGTGGTATTAGGAAAGTATATGTTTACTGCCTTTTTTTAGCTTTTCATTCAATCAGGCTAGCTACAAGCTGTTAATTTACTTTTTAATCCTTTTTCTTTTGTTTTTGTTTTATTTTCGTCATGAGAAATAATTTAGCAGATAAATCTTGGACTCTAAGAATTATAATGTTATTCAGTCAATTTTAGGTGTAAAAAGAAATTAGTCATGACTAATAAATCAATCCATAGTACATGGGGTTTTGTTAGTAGTAAAGATTTTGATTATTTTGAATACTCAAAAGTTATGTGAAAGCTAACTTGGTTGGACTAACCCGTGAGAATTTTAAGGAATAAAACAAAAAAATTAAAATGTTGAGATGAATTATGAATATAGAAGTAAAATACTATACTTACATATATGTTGGACTACTATGGTAAAAGTTTGGTCTTTTTGTACATTGGATATCAAAAGAACACGGTACTTACCGTCATTATGCTGCAAAACAAATTTTATATCATGTAGCTTTTGTCTTCCTTGATTAAGTAATAACCAATGTACTTTCTTACCCTTGAGGTAGCAACAACCAATGTACAAATTTTATATTGTCTTATATTTTAATGATATATTGAAGTAGAAAGCTTGATTTATGTTTGTTTATAAGACTGAGTTGAAGTATGGCAGTAGAGGTTTGGGTAAGTGTAATTCTATTCATTTTAATTTGAAATTTATGCCTTTTTTGTTCAAATGCTTACTTTTGGTTGTCCTTCGTGATTTCATTAGCGTATGTTTTCTTATGTTTCCATGATTTTTTGTTTAGCTTTAATTATCAAAAATTGTTACTCAATTTTATCCACTTTATACGCGAATGTTTATATTTATGCTATGACATGTTTAATTTGCTTTCACCTTTTTTCGAAAATTGGAGAAAATTAACTGCATTATGGTATTAATTTCATTCATTTCATTAGATTATCATGTTAAATCCATTAGTTAGATTATGGTATAATTATCTTTCAAATAACTTATAAAAATGAAAGATCATTTCCATATTTGATTTGATGGCATTAATTTTAATTTTGGTATGTTTAGCATTCAATTTGACATCATCGTATCATTCAGAACATTTACACATCTTAAACTCTAGGAAGTAAGATAATCGAGCGAGAACAATGATAATAGATAAACAATGTGTTTAAATAGTAATGCATCTTAACTTATTTTCCACTGCCAACTTAATTTTATTTTTGTTCTTTCCTATTAGTTTTTCAAAGTGATTTAGGTTATGCAAGTTTTACATCATTGTATCATTCAGAACATTTACACATCTTAAACTTTAGTAAATAAGATAATCAAGCGAGAACAATGACAATAGATATCACTCGTTAAAAACTAATGCATCTTAACTTCTTCTCCACTGCCAACTTGACTTCATTTTGTTCTTTCCTATTATTTTGTCAAAGTGATACAAGTTATCCGGGTTTCTTTACTGTAATTTAAAATCATAGTGTATTTCTCAATACACACACATATACAGTATATGTGTGTGTGTATGTTAATTTTTGTATTTTAGAGAGATAATTATGCCCCAATATTAACTATACATATATGTATTCAGTATTTTCTCAAATATTTGAATTATCAGTGGGTTCTCTAATTATTCATATTTGCCCATTTTTAAAATTGTTCCTGAGAATGAGCATAGGAAATTAGACACAAGGTGAGCAAATATTCAAGCCTTTTTCTTTGATAACCATATCTGCTTACAATCACTCGATTTATTTTGTTTGCACTCACCATTGATGGTTGTATACTTTATCCATTTATGCATGTCTAAGGAACAATCTGAATTTATGACTATTTTGTAACTATTTGAAAACATTTTAATATTTTTTTTGGTCATATACATTTACAAAAGTTTGTAATGTGGATGATTCCAATAATCGATGCTCTAAAAGCAGTAGTGTTTTATTAGCAAATTTCATTTTATATAAAATTACTATCCTACTTTACACACAAAGAATTTGACCAAAAAATAGGCAATTTAATACTTCTCAAAAAAATGGTAGCTTGATTTAGTGAAACTTAGGTTGGGTTGAAAAGTATAAGCATAAGAAATTAAATAATCACT
Source organism: Allium cepa (assembly GCA_030765085.1). Lineage (NCBI taxonomy): Eukaryota > Viridiplantae > Streptophyta > Magnoliopsida > Asparagales > Amaryllidaceae > Allium > Allium cepa. The sequence goes on from CM060938.1 coordinate 230,838,348, forward strand.
GTATTGGAAACAAATTTATATACTTTTTTTCCTTTTATAAATGACATTCATATGTTTGCAGGTTGGTATTATATGTATATGCATCCAACGAGCAAAAAGATTCCGATGAATACAGAGTGGTTTGGTTTTTTATATTTGACTTTTCACAGTTCAAATTTGAATAGAGCAGTTGACATAAAAAGGTAATTTATTACTTTCCAAAAAAATAGAAACTTAGCATAGAGAAATTCGGCTTAGGTTGAAAAACATTGGCATACAAATTAGATAATCACTTTATTGGAAATAAACTTATACAGATTTTTTACTTTTACAAATGATATTCTTATGTTTAGGGTTAGTACTACATATAGATGTATCTAATGAGCAAAAAAAAATCCGATAACATAGAGTTTGCTTTGGTCTTTTTATAGTTAAGTTGAGTTTTCACGCTTCAAATTTGAATAAAAAATTGTTATAAAATTTAGTTATCTAATCAATTCAATTTTATACAAGTTTTATTATTATATAAATTTACTTACATTTTATTAGAAAAAGAATCCTATCAACTTTTGATTTCTATCGAAATTATTATTTGTGGATTTTTAAATTGGTTTTCATAATTTGTCCACTGTTGCACTCATTTGGTAAGACTATGGATATTTGTAATAAAGCATTAAAGCGAAATTTCTTTGTATCACGGATTTATCCATGTGAATAAACAATGAAATGCTAAATTATCATCATAGTACGAAATTGTTGCTTAAATGACATGCACCTATAGTAATTTTAATATTGACAGGACTATCGTTTTTAATATTTGCATTAAGACAAAAGGTATTAGTTTCATAAATCTTATAATAACTCTTTTTCGACATCACATGCAGGTCTACCCTTTTTCTTGGTTCACGGTTGGAAGCAAATTCTACTTGGTCGAAGACAAATACATGAGAAAGTAAAAGAAAGAACTAGGTGGAGTAGTGGATAAACAAGTGTGCAGTTGCATGTTGTGTTAGGTTTCAAAATGTATATAAAGTTCGGTATTGTCTTTCCTATATATAGACCACATTAATACTCCCTTAAGTTATTCCCTTCAATTACCTCTTTTTGTTCACTAATGTTACATTTTTTTAGCTTCCATGAATTGTTACACTTACTCCATACACTCCATAAATATAAGTATAATGTTCATAAAGTATTGTTGTAAATTTAAATAAAATATGTACTGTTTGTTAAACAATTTTTGGAAGAGAAATTTACTTTGACAAAAGGAGAATAAAATCAACCGTCTCTAATGATTAATTGATGCAATCAACCATTTATTCTTTAATTTACGGCTATATGTATACCGGCCTGAATAAATCTTGGCAAATTTAACTATCATCATAAAATATTTTGTTCTAAAATTTCAACAATAACACCATTATTTAATAGTTTTTGAAACCACCATAAGATATACTTTATTGTTATCATTTATTTTTGATTTACCTTTGTATCTCATTTATTGTCTAATTTGCACGAGTTTGATTATTTCCTTACCGGTAATAGTATTCATATCTACTCCTATAATTATTCACACTTACTTACTGTGAATTTTGGAAGTAAACATTTATAGCGATAACAAGATATTTTGAATGTTCGTAAATATTGCACCTATACAAGTTAAGTAAATGGGTTAAAAAAATTTGGACACAAAATGTAGTACAAAAGGTATTAGCAATATAGATTATTCCTGTCAAAAATATTTTTAACTCTGCCATTTACTTGCCAGCTATGTCGGTCTCCTCTTGGTAAAAATAAGAAGAGTATTTAAATGTTGCATCAATAATTTAATTGTTTAAAAAAGGTTTGTCCACCCACTGGAGTAACGTATGTCTAATTGAATTGATGGGTAAAACTTTCCTGTGCAAATTATTTATCGTTGAACGATTAGGGAACCATATGCATTTCATTCATAAAAATTTCCCTTACGTGTGTGGAACATGTGCTGTTTTTCATACTAATCTATCCTATCAAACGTGAATGACATTCTATTTGTAACAGTTATTTTCCTTTGCATGTTTTGAACACGTGACACTTATAATACTAATTATGCTTGCCTACACACTACTGTACAGATTCCATGTTTGGTTGTATGGACGTTGGATGGTTACAAGTGATTATTTGTTTTATCTCAGAAATGGTTTATGCATTAAGTATTCAATTAATTTTAATATTTGTTATTCAACATCTTAGTTTTTGAATTTGATTGGAAAGTTTTTTTTCATAACTATTAATTTGAAAACTCATTTGTTTATTATTACTTCTTTGTTCGCTTCGAAATGAAATGATAAGGTTAGATTTATTAATACTGGATTTACTGCTTTTATTTACTGTCATTGTTCCAATGTTAATTTTCAGATTAATTATTTGCTTCCCGGGTTCACCTCTTTCAAACATGGGAGCATAACTGAACCTAATGCTAGGCAAGTTGAAGTCGGTTTTGTTATAGAAACATCGTTTTGTTTTTTACCCAAGCTGCGTTTGAACTAATATGATTATTTTAGCCTGAGTTTCTTCTGTAACCGAATATATGATTTTATTCATGCATTTAAATATGCTTTTCTTGCAGGGATGTTATCAAAACTGATGTTGCGTTTTGTGTTGAAAGTGGTTGTTGCATTCTACTAACGCTCAGAGTAAAATTTCATGGTAAATAGATCTATGCCTTTTTCCATTATGAATACAAGAGTGTATGCCCCAATCCAAACATAATCATTGTCTATGTCACCTTCTCCGGCAAGACATACACCATCCATCATTGCTATTTCCAAAGTATCATCATCTATTAATAAAAAAAATAATATAAAGCAAATCCAAATGGTTGTGAGGTTTGAACTTTGAAGTTCAAAAATGGCTTTAAAATTAATATCATGTTTAAAGATAGAAAGTCCTTACTCTTCTCAGCTACAAGACCAATGTTTTGGAAATCTCATAAACTTTAACACAATTATACCAATTGCTGAAAAAAATTGCACGATATATTATGTTTAATTATAATTTTTAAATTATGAAATGTAAGGAAAATACATCTTATGAATTCAATGGGAATTCATTATACAATCCTTAAAATACTCTCTCTAGAAATTACTATATTATTGTTTTTAGAAATAAAAAAAAGATAAATTACAAATGCATGCCAGGGTAGATAACTTTACCTCACTAAGTTGTTGCATGTATCTCTATAGGTAAAATTTCGAAAATGTTGTTAATGTTTGTTAATGTACGTCGAATTTATCTGATAACTAAAAAATCTTATGCATTGTTTATATATGGATGGATATGTCCAATAAATAGAGAAATTGTTAGTTTACATGGGTTTAATTATTATTTTCCAGCTTTACATGGCTTTATTTACAAATATTTTTTATCCAATCAATATAACTGGAAGAATTAACTAAAATATAATAAGAAAATTTAAGTGAAAATATAACCGCGTTAAATTTTCTTGAACATAAGACTTAACGCCCATGAATTTTTAAAGTGGTTTCAAAAAGTCTAATGTTCAAGTGTTAATCAGTTTGTTGTACACAACACACACATGCACAAAAGACTATTCTAGTTATAAAATGAAGCTTCAAAGCTGTTAAAAGGATTTGCTGAATTATGATAAATATTTTTAAGTTACTACACACTACATCAAATTGATTAAGTACAAAGTAAAACCTGATGAACAAATCATAAAATTCAACAATACCAAATGCAGTCTAAGATCGAAGATGAAGAAAATGAAATCTAATGTTTCTTATCTTTTGGTTAGTTAGTAATATTTGGTAAGAAGTTATTAAATCTATCCACCTTTTAAGTTAATTACTGCATATGATCATCCATCTTACATAGTCCTTATCCTTTTTCTCAATTTTTCGTTTATGCTCACTTTTTCAGAAACCTAGAATCTCCTTTTAGTGTGAACTCATTTCTACACATCCTTCTTAACCTACATGTTAATGGGATTTACATTAACTGAGTATTATGGGTTTTTCAAATTTGTGATATTCATGTGAAAAAATTGACTATATTTTAATGGATTTACATTTTTTTGAATTTTGAAAATGACACGTGTTTATATCTGCTACACAAGTATTTTTATACATGTGCCTAAGTTTGAGTTATCTAAGAATGCATTGAGCCTGCATATCATTGTGCAGTTTACTAGAAATGGCTGAAACTGAAAATTATGTTTTTTTTGTTGTATACAGCTTTGGATGGGCGCATATGAACATAAATAAAAATATTTGAGTTTGCATAGAGGTTTGTACGTCAGGACATTCATAACTTGCAGCATATATAGAAATAGGTTGACCACATAAGGTTAAGTTAACTCTTAGTTTCATCTTTAATATTTAGTATTCAGAAATTGCAACGAAAATATTTGGCGTTAAGTTATATGAAAAACATTAAGGAGCTTTGTTTTAATTTAATTCATGCATGAACTATTTTTAATTTTATTTTTAGCACAACTAACAGGATCTATTACTTCTATCTATAATTCATTTTATATTTGAGTTGCAAATAACACAGCATTGAAAATTGTCTCACCTTTTTAACAAATTCATGTAAAACATGGTCATGCTTTCTTATCTTTGTTATATGCAACTCTATAGCAAGAAATATGCTTATATTTCCTGAAACTCCTTGATATACATGCACTGTACAAGAGATTAGATTACATACTGGATTACTTATTACTCCTTGGAATTGGCTCTTACAATGAATGTTGCCTCTGATATAATATAACCACATTTCTCTCGACATGTATGTGTCACATTAGAGCAATTTTGTTTTTGGCTGTTTGAATTATTCAGTAACCAAATGATGAAAATGGTGTGTGTGTGTGTGTACACACACACATATCCAAGACTTAGGTTTACAAAAGGATTGCTTACTTATTAAGTTTACTACATATAGCTGTATTGAACATTATGTTATTCTGTATGTTACAGCTTTGAGTGGCCGCACAGGAATAGAACGTAAGTTATTTTAGGTTATGCGGATCTTTTTATAGAGTTGTACATCAGCTTATATAATATAGTCTTTGGTCACATGGTTGTACGACACATGGCTAAGATGGTGTATAGCTTTGGCAATCATCATTTATGCTTCTCAAACTTCACTTTCTAAAGGAGATGGCATTCTATCCCATTTACTCTGTCATGGTTTCACATCTTCAACTCTAAGAATTATCTTTATAGGTTTTGTTTTAATCGATTACCAATTTTAATTTCAAACTTTTTAACCTCAGACATAGGCAAAGATAATTTGGTATAAAAGAGGTAATTTCTACAAAAAGAAAATTTTTGCACCTGATGATTAATAGAAAGTTGGCTATGCAACCTACATGAATTAGATATAACAATTCTGGCTAGCTGTCCTAATTGCCATATATTTTTAATTGTTTTTATCTACAGAAAATATTTATTACCTACTCAGGATTTTGGGTGTTTAACTCCTTTGTCAGTTCCCATTATACTATGTTTGATGCATTTTATATTCTCGGTTTTACTTACATAAGGAAGGTCTTCATTTTGTTTAGTGGAGAGTTAATAATATGATGTGTTACTTCCATTCAGTAAAACACAATACTAACTTAAACGTTTCTTTGCCTCAGCAACTCATATAAAATTTATTGTTCGCCCAAAATACTTAATAATGCCTTTCTATGACTCTCTCACCACTAATTTAGTTCTAACATTTGTTAAATAAGTTTTAAGGACAAATTATAGGATAATGATAAGTTCATTAATCTTTTTAAGTTATACCGGAAAATGATAAGTTATTTTATCATTATTTTAATATAACTGAAAATGATAAATTCTTTTATATTTTTCCTGTCAAATGTCCTTAAAACTAATTTTTTAGAAGTAGTGTCTTTAAACTTATTACCCTGCACAAATAAGCCCTTGAAGTGAAAATCCCCTGGTTGAAATATATAGATATATATAATCTAGAAAATTAAATATAAAAATTTAATGGTATTGCATATTGATGTTAGATGTTCTCATGATTCAAGCGAGTTTTAAAAGTTAGAAGTGCGATTAACAAGGTCCTATTAAGATGAAGATTTCATATATTTAGAAAACTTTTAGTAGCGTTCTAAAAAAATCGCTGAAAAAAAAATACCTCAAAAATAAAAATAAAATCTCAAAAATGAAAATATCATCCTATATAAATTTACATCCGCATAAAGCTCGGGTTTTCCACTTTACAATATTAAGATTCAAAACTATAGTTGCATTTGCAGTTGCAGTTGCAGGGTATATTATGGTCTATGTTATCAGTCCACTCGTGGAAGATTCACTGAAATAAAAGAAAGGTGAGTAACAATTTTTCAACTATATCTTTTGTGCAAATCCTATAAAGATACTAAAATATTGGTGTTTTTAGGTCTGATCATCATCCTTGCTATAATAATATTTTAGTGAATGTGAATAAGTGCTTTTACATACTGCAAAAAATGAAAATTAACATAAAATATTATTATAGCAAGAAATTTTTAGTATCTAAAGCATGAAATTTCCAATATATTTAGAATTGGCTTTTCTTCTCTTCACATCCCTATATGTTTTGACAATTAGTTCGAATGCTCTGATTTATTTCGTTTCACTGCCTGATACATATATGTTTCATACAGTATTCATTAACTGTTTGGAATATAATGTTGTATAAAGCATTCATGGATAGCATAATTGTAATTAGTTTGGGTGTCTATGAAGGCACAACTGGGTACTTTTCTTCTAGAAGTTATATATTTCTTCTAATTATATTATTTTTGTACATTACAAGACATTTCAGCCATGGATAACGGCTTGGTTTATAAACTGATAGGACAAAGCTATCTAATTTTTTTCTAATGCATAGTTTATCAATACTTTCTAGGTTAGCTATTTGTTAAACATATTATACCCTCTTATATTATACTTTTGTTCTCTTATTGTATTTTGTTGTGGTTCTAATTCTTTAGTTGTGTTATTGTGTAACTTTGTTTGACTTACTTTTTTCTTTAAATGTTATACAGGAAAACAAGTCAAGATCAGTCAAATCTAGAAGGCTCATGGCAGAGTTGATGGAAATGCATAAGATACTATAAGTAATACATAGTATAATTAAAGTCGTTTAGTCTTCATAACTTTCTATATTCCATTCCTTGCATGGACATTTGTAATTTTCTCTCTTAACCTTAATGAATAGCCTTTTGTTTTGGCCACAGCACTTAAAATTATACTAATTAACATGATACCTGAGCTGTTCAAGCAGATGATCCAAAATGGCAACTGCTTTAATGTTCAATTTAATTTGTTCTAATAATCAATTGTTTAAAATTTTAAAGTAAGATCAGAAATACTATAATTTTACTCATTTCCATGCACCAGTTTTGTAATAATATTTCAATCATCTCACTGGAAATGTCAGATTAGGCACTTTAGGTTTGTACCATGATATGCTTATGTCTGAAAACTGATGCCATAAACTCCTTATTGTGGTAATAAACTATTGTCACCTTTGTATAAAACTCAAAAGTAATGTACTTCAAAATGTCGTTTTTTAACAATAGGTTGTACTTGAAATAATGCTTTATCTAATATATCCTTCAAATGCATATTTGTTATATTCTTGAAGTTATGATCAAATAAAACATGAAATTTAATATGTTTACTATCTTTATATATGTTAAAACCCATCTTTATCTTTACCACTAATAAAAAGAATTCAATGCCTACCATTTCCACGTTGTCTTTTTGAAATTCCGAAAATACCCTTATCCATCAACGAAAATCCATCATCGGTTTGCAACATCCACCACCATCCATTCTCAACTACCCATCATGGGTTCAAGCTGTTTTTCAGTTGTTTTGGTCTTCTCAAATGTTGCTTTAGGTTCAGTTTATGTAGACAACGATGCTGTCAAATTCACTTTTAGTGGTATAATTATAAATGCATGCATGTTTTGATTTGCAGGCCCACCCAGGCGTGCATATACACTCGTAATATATAATAATAGATTTTTATACAAAAGAATCTGTAACTGTTTTATACTTACAATCATCAGAGCACAATAATCAATACATCAATCTGGATAGTTATAATCTCTTGTCCTCATACAGCGGAAATATAAGTCAAGTACGGAGATACGTCTCTATCATCCAGCTCGTCTCCTAAGCTTCATAGCACTCTATTCTGAACCTGTAATACTCGTTCTGACCCAAGTATTATAATAAAATAACACCCAAGGCAGTCTGGATAAAGAGCGTGAGAAAACACGTTCAATTCGAATTATTAGAGTAATTAAAATCCTTTGAAAAACAAAGGTATCTCCTAAGACCGCGTCACACATAAACATGACGGGTTTTTCCCTTACAATAACCAAAACATTTTATAGAAAATCCAGTGATATTATAATAGTGTCTAAATACAAATACTTATTCAAATAGTCGAAATTGTTACATTTATCAAATTCCAGCATATTAGGCGCTACAAACAAAACAGTAAGGCTCGTATTGGAAAATGGATTTCATACAATGACTGGGCCACTGGGTACCGTCCATCACAGTACACTTTTGGAATAGTGTACCGAGGACCTCGTCGAGATCCCTTGCTACACAAGACCAGCCTACCCCTAACATGGATAGACCAAATTGTTATCACCCTAGGTGTTCCCACACTTAAAAATCGAGCGCTCCTTCTTTCATGCACAACCATATCCATAATATATGTTTCCGAGGATATCTAAAAAAATGATAACATACCCTAATTGAGTGCAACCCACTTAGCCTTGCTGCATCTCCTCTGTTTTAGTCATTCCCGATTGATGAGGCTTGAGGCTAACCGTTGCCTTTCAAGAAACAATTCTACTTAGAATGCTCATCATCCTCTAATGACGATGTTCTGATAGCATTCGTCCATACAAGTTGTCTGGGGTCTGGACAAACCGAATAACCGTCGTCGTCATCTTCATGGTATTCATTCGAAACGTTCAAACCGGGTTGAAGTGGTTTTTGAATAATTAAATCCGATACCGATTTCTTCGAAATGATTAACGAAATTGGCCAACATTGATAATCGGTTATTTAACTATCAATAAAACATCTATGAACAGTCACTAGGCCTTATTATAAATTTTCCAAAATATTTTTATAAGATATAGCAATCCCTTCCAACATTTGAAAATAATTTCAAATGCTTGCATTCGTATCAAGATACTTCCAAAACCAACTCAACACATAGAAATATTTCCAAATTTTCATTTTTATACTTAGGAAAATATTATAAGTCTTATTTTCCAAAATCTTTAAAAATAACAACACTTAAGAGAATATTTCATACTTATTCCATAATTCTTTGGAATCATTAATGAATTCCCTTTTCTTAAAATCAAATCCTTTTATAAGCCCCTTTTACGAATCTCGAGAGAATTTATCAAACGAAATTTTCAATCACTTTAAATCTCTATATATATATATATATATAAAATAAGTATTTAAAATAATAATGATTTATTTTTAAAATATTTTCAAGTAATTATTTGAAAACATTTTTATAAACATCAATAACACATTTTTAGATAAAAAATAAGTTTTCAAAGATGATTTTAAAAGTTAGAATTTACTAAAATAAATACTTAATATTTGAAAATCTACTTACTGAAGTATTTCATCCTAACTAGTTTAAAATTCCATAATTTCAATTAATAAAATTTTCCTTTTAAAAACAAACTTAACTTCTTAGAATTAAAAATAAATTTTTAAAACCTCAATAACAATTAAATTTTATAAATGTCTCTCGAATCACATCACTTCCATTCCGATCTCCTTAACCATTTTCACTTTCAAAAATAGTATCCACTATTTTTCCTCACCCTATTTCCATATTCCAATATAAATTTTCCTTGTAAATTTGTATATCCAATCTATCATCTGATATCGATTCTCCCTATTTATAAACATTGTTTATAAATTTTATAACTCCTTTAAGTTTCACTTTTATAAACTAATCTCGTTTATAAAATTTCAATTTTATAAATCCATTACTTTAATAATTCCATTTATTTTCATTTTTTCGAATCTATTTTTAATATTGACTTCAACTCCTTTTTATAAAATTTCAGAATAACCTTTATAAATTCTTTTATATAATTCATTTAAAAAAAATCTCTATCTTAAACAATTTACGAATAGTTAAGTACAATTAAAACAAACATTTATTATTTTTATTTTTTTTCCAACCCAATTTCCATTAAAATAACCCAAATTCCAATATAAATATTTTTATATCCAATTTTTTTCCCTTCAAATTCAAAAATAATATTTATGGTATTTAAAAACACTTAAATTAAGGCCAGTGCTACTATAGCATCCAATAATCAAATTATAACAATAATATGTAATAGATTATTCTACATAATCCATATGTCACAATATATGAAATTAAATTCAACATTTTGAGGAATCCAGTTGGATCCCTCTAACCTGTTTTTGTCTGCATTCACAGATCTTAATACAATATAAAAAATACCAATCCCTCTTCGAGGGGGATTTCGTGGTATAAAGGGTTATCCGCTATTATACGGCGCGCATAATGTCTCATCCACTATAATGTGCGGGAATATCACTCCAAATACTAGTGTGTGTGTGTGTATTACTATATATATAATATAATATCATTCAACATGTAATCAATTCAACCAAACATCCAGAATTAATTTTAACTATTTAAAATTAAAATCTTGCAATCCAAAAAGAGTGAGATTTACTCACCTTCATTTTTGACTTGGCGAATGTCCAGATTTTAAACTATCCAGTTCCCTTCAAAAAATTCCAAACCCGTTTTATTGCATGGAATTTCAGCTGTGAACCACTCTCGACTCGCTTCATAATTTTTGTAGACCTCGTTTGTAAATTAGTTACAATTACGATTTATAATTTTTTTTCTCGATTTAATTAGACTGACTAACATATAATAATATAATTAACAACAATAACCAACATAACAATTTACCTAATCACGCTGCTAACCCGCTGCAATCCCCGTTCCAAGCAGTCATCTTCGTATACATCTCACTACACCAGAATCCTCATTTTGCAATGGCTTTAAGCCGTTGCAAAATAATTTTACAACGGCTTTGAGCCGTTGCGAAATGGGTAGTGGTAAAAATTTCGTAACGGCTCAAATCCGTTGCTAAATATATTTTGCAATAGCCAAGGGCCGTTGCATAATATTGTTTAGCAACGGCTTACAGCCGTTCCAGATTTTATTTTGCAACGGCTTTTATCCGTTGTTAAATGTAGACGTATAGCTGATATTTTAAATATTAGCAACGGCTTTAATCTGTTCCTAATTACTATTTTTATTTTTAAAAAAAAATTCGAAATTTCTTCTCTACACCAGTGACAGTCATTTCATTATCATAATTAATACAAAAAATTGCAAGTTTAACACTATCACAAAAGAAAGATTATTAAACCAAATATTTTTCATAGATTCAACACAAAAACCAAAAATAACAAATGTTTGAATTATTGTAACGACCCGCTATTTTTGACCATTCAAATCGACACTAAAACCGTACATGTCCGACTTGAATAATTCAAAATGCCGAATTGTTAATTTAATTTGGCAAACTTAAAATATACAGTAAATAAATCAAACACAGATCACAGAAACAGAGTAATATAATGCAGCGGAATAGAAAAATAGTAGTTCATGAAGCTACTATATACATCAGAGTTTAAAATGAATACATCAGAATCTCTTGAATACAGAAAAGTCTTCAGTACGAGCCGATGACTTCTCTGAACCAGTCAACTAGAAAACTGAAAGCTGAAACGATAGTTGGATCTCCAAATGAAGCTCCAATCTCCAAAGGTGAGTCTCTAATGCTGTATTACTCAGTCTGACCCGAGCGTAAAGCAAAACACAAAACACTCGAGTCAGGATTAAGATTCTTATATCAATAAATTCAACTCAAATGAAATATCAACTGAAATACAATATAACTTAAAGGATGTTTGGGATGTCCATCCTCTAAGGGTCCATAGAACTATCTACAGGGTAGAAATATACACTATTACACCGTGGTCATTCACTTAATTTATACTTCAAACCTAAATATCCATTTCACTTCAAATGATTATATTCCCAAAATAGTATTTGTATAATTTATATGCTGTATACAGTAAAGCACTTTCAAATTCCAAATCGTTCACATCAACCCGACCTTCCCATTCCAATTATAGTAAATCTCATTTTATCAATTTAAATTTTCCTAAAATAACCACTTAAATTTTATAATTCCCAAATTTGGATTTAATATCGCAATTACCCCTTTTATTTCAATATGTTCCATACTTTAAGTATTCAACATTTCAACTAAATTTTTCCCAATCTAGTTTAAAAATTTCCAATTTAGTTCATCCTCAAATTATATCCAATTCAATTCATTATCTAAATAACAAATTTAACTATCTTGGTTCCAAATACATATCCAAATCTCTAAACCATTTAATTACAATATAGTCCATAGCTCAAATATAACAATTTAGATTCTCGATTTTTACATCACTATTATTTCGTCTTGAACCCTCCCTTATTTGATTCAATATCATTTTAGTGACCTTAAATTTCATTTTACTCAATATTTCTTAATTTTATTTAACCGTGAAATATCTCATTCGATAAATCTCAAATTTGATTTAAATAAATAAATCCTTATCTAAAACCATTTAAAAAAAAACCCAAAAATTTATCTCCCAATCTTAATTGTTCAATATAATTGCAAAAACTATTCGAGATAAAATTTACATAAATATTTATCATAATTTATGTATTTAATCAAATCTTGACTAAACTATATATAATTAACTCTATATTTATCATTACCCTTTAAATATGTATTTAAGAATTTACATTTAATAAGACCATATATTTCTTATCATATGGTCAAGTGTTACGGATATTATCATTTCAATCCGTACACTAAATGTATACGGGTGGATAGCATTTCAACCCGTATCCCAAATTTGATTAAATGGAAACCGCTTGGGTCTATCATTTCAACCCATTTCAATTCAAAAACAAACATAACAAAGGGAACTTGCAGTGTGATGACAGGGATGGTGTCAAAGTAAATAAACAAACAATAACAACAATCAATAACAATTCAATAAATAAATCAAATAACCCCGAAATAATCGTATTAATTCGCATTGTTACTTGTATAATTATTTCTAAAATCTACACTATCATTTCATGTAGATTAAAGATTATTACATTACAGTTTTTCACTTGTCGTTCCTTTTTAAATTTCAGTTTAAAGCTACAACAATTAATCCAAACTACGTTCAAATATTTAGAGTATAATTTATCAATTTCTACGACAATTAATGGGTCAAATCTACTAATCAAGTTCACATATGGCGGGGTCAGGTTTTAATAAATCCAGGTCCGTCATATATAATCCGTTAAATTTGTAAACTATACTACCCCAACTTAAACTAGCAAACTAGTTATCATTTAACAATAATAATTAACATCCAATTTAAACAACAATCAATCAAAAAAATCAATTATCAACCAATCTGTATTATTATCACATAAATAATTAACCGATAATGGTGTCAGGTGTCATGGGTGAACAAATACAGATAATAGCAGTTATAACAGTAAAACAACTAACAGCAGCATATTTCAATTGTCGTTTCAATTGAAATCAAATTTAATAAATAAAAGAATGTTAATCGTGAGTGATTGCTCACCTTTCGAGGCTAAAGAAGATCGACAACAGAGCAAGCTATGAATTTTTGGTCACGTTCTAGAAAATCGAACAAATCCAAACAAAATCGCAAAGCGAAGTAAGAATGAAAGTGGATCTTGACGTGCAAAGCTGAAAGATAGAGTTTGATGGAAACGAATCAGAATCGTATTGATATAATCGGAAAAGAAAATATAAGTTATAAATTATTCCCTAAAACGAATTTTCCTTTAAAACATATATTTAAATAAGAGGGATATATGTATTATACTTATTCCAAATCAAAATAAATTTAAACATAAATTAAATTAATACGCTTTGTAAAATATCAGTGTATATACTCTATTTAAACAACAGACCGATGAACCAAAGATAACTAAATTTCGATAATATAAATACAGACACTTTGTATAAATTCAAACCCTTATGCAAAAAAATATGTACTGCTTTACCAATATCATAAATTATCATGTTATGTTTTGAAATGTTACCAACTGTACACAACTGTAAATGACAAAACCAATATATATAACACATAGACAAAGCTTTATATGTATATATACTATACGTAAACCTATTTATATAAACCGACTTATATACGTATAAACTAACATAGATTTAAATATATCATATACACATATAAAAATTAATAATTATTCATATACTTTTATCATTGACCGTAAGAGAAAAAAACAGAGATTTTTAACTTCATATACTTACAGTACTTTATTCCATGTGTATAATCAAACAGTCTTGCTTTATATAATATAATATATGCTTATAGATATATATATAGCTTACCTTGTAAACATTTAAACATAGACTCAAAAAATTATTATACTATGTATACATATAGCTTACAAATCAATATTCGTAACTTATAATATACCTTGTAACCTATTACTGTAAATATGTATGCTATAAACATACTTATTTTATTAAAATAAATGTTAGTCAGAGAATCAATATGGGTTTGTCCCTTCATATCAGTATACCAATATAAAAGTACCCTAGTCTACTGCAATATTAAAATTGAAATCCTTAACATAAAATATGTGTAAACAAATGTATAAAACATGCAATCGAATACATAAAATACAAATGCAGACCTAAATTGTATCAACTTATCTAATCTAACCTTTTTAAACAAACTACATTCATCAACTAACTGAATGCATCATATATTATAAACGGAAAAAAATCAAAATATAGATACAAGTTAAATATGTACATATATAATACTAACTTGCATCATCTACCGGCTATACAAGAAAAGGAGGGGAGGCGGAGGAGGAAGGAGTGGTTTCACGTGAAAAGTGGGGGTGCAGACATAAGTGGAGAGGTAAGAAGAATAGAGAGGAGAGAAGAAAGGCTGATTGTGGAGAGAAAAATGAATAGGAAGGGTATAAATTTGATTGAAATGGAAACGTACAGGAAATTAGAAAGGAAATAAATGAATGGAATAAAACGTATAGGAATTTAGAGAGGAAATAAATAATTGAAATAAAACGTATAGGAAATTAGAAAGGAAATAAATGAATGCGTAAAGAACGTATAGAATTTTATATGTTTCAAAATCAACGATACTATTAAAGCAATTTTATTATTTGGCAGGTTATAAGTTTTATATTTATTTATTTCCTAGATCTCAATTCATTGCCTATTATATTAAGAAGATTTATTATTATTATCAAACGTTCAAAAAGTTATCACCCCAAAATACAGAGATGACATAACAACACCTAGAAGCATAGATTTAGGAAATATTATTAAAGCGATAAATTTGATTGGATGGCCCACTTTGAATTTTGAAACGGAAGGGAATTTTGAACGAAACAAAATGAATGCACTATCAACAGTCACCCTATGATATAGCTAGAATTTTAAAGCAATTAATTTTGATGTTTGTACATCACGTCATCAGTTTGAAAAGGCAAGGATAAAGGGGAAAAAAGAATGGGCAAAGAAATGTAAGCAAACGGAAAATTATAAAGGCAAAAGATGAAACAGCTAGTCTTGTTTTGTTTTTTTCAATGGCGAGAGAAACATGAAGATGAATTTAGGCAAGCATATATATTAAAAGCAGAGAGGATGGAGAGGTAATAAAACTTCAATAGGAAGAAAATATATAGCTTAAATTTATTCTGTAACCGAAATCATAAAAAAAAAGGAAATGAATATGAATAAAATAGGGGAAAGAATAAGGTAATATCAACGGTCAAATTCCCTGGATTTGAGCTGAGCAATTTGTTATTATTTTTGTCCAGCACGTTTCAAAGTTTTAATTGTAAAAGAAACGGAAATTGCCCATTGATTCATCAACGTGATTTAATCAAAATAAAAGGAAATGAAGAGTAACTATCAAACGTTTTGATTTGGTGAATATTTACAGCAATTAAATAGTAAAGAAAATAAATGAGCCAATATAAAGTCAAAGAAGGTCACGAATAAATTTATTGAATACATTGAAAATGGAAACGGCAAGGTAAGCTGAATTCAAGGAATGGGGAAATCTATCCAAAGATTGAAAAATTTACTAAAGAAAATAAAAATTAGAACGGTAGGAAAAAATGATAGCTACCCACTGATTTAGACCAATTAAGGCGATTAATAGCTTGAATGGATATCACGTTCAAATTTTGAAACGGGACAAATAAAGTCAAAATTAAAGGTACCGTTACCTCGAACAATTTATTTTAATAGAATGTGTCAGTGCATGCAGTAGAGCACACTACTATTCAATATGTACTTTTCTTCTTTATTAGTAGGTTTATCACGTAAAAAGTGAGAATTTGAAATTATTTACAAATATGAAATATTTATTAACAGGGAGTTTGATTTTTTTTTATTAGTATGATGATATATACGTACAGGAACTTTATGCGTTAGTTATTAAGACATATACATTTAGGCATGTCAGTTATACTATACTATATTATAATTTATTATATTATCTTATATGTATGTTTGATTTTAATAAATGTAAGTTTGATTTTTTTTTATATATATGTTTGAAACGCATGTGTATTAAATTTATTATATTTGGATTTAGAATGAAAAATTTTGTTTCAAAATATTATTATCTAAAATTTCTCAAAAATCTAATTAAGTACGCTAAATAAAACCATTAAAAATTAACAAAACTTTATGGGTCGCTACACTCTCCCCCACTCAAAACTTTTCGTCCCCGAAAAGGAAGAAGGGAGGAGAATAGAAATGACTAGAAAGATAAATAGATTGAAAGACAAGGATTAACAATTTATTTAACTATATACATTTTATTTGAAATATTTATTTGAAAACTTCATTTGAAATTAAATTTTCTTTAAATATGTTTTACTTAATTAATAACTTCAAAGATATTTATACTACTAAAATTTTATATAAAACAATGCAGTATACAAATAAGCAATATTTAAAAGATTTATTCAAAAAAGGAAAGGAAGGTAGATTCCGAAAACGGAATATAGGTGAAAAATGAAGGTGAGCAGATGAGGTAGATTCAAAAGAATAGAATCGGGCACGAATAATTTATTTCAAACCATAAGAATTTAAATTTCAAATATTTATTCAAAATTTCTTTGTTGGGAAAAATACTTTTATAATAAAATACCTTTATAAATAAAATATTTTTATATCGAAACCAATTTTTCTTTCGAAAATACTTTTATAACTCAATGTTTTAACAAGTTTATCCTCGTTCTTGCAGACTCTGGCCATGCGTTGATCAGGCGCAAAGCTAGAATTCTTCAAGTACTTAGTAGACTTGTTTCAACACCCAGTGAAAATACTTGAAAACCTTTAAAAACAGATATGGAAAGTACAATCCAAACAAAACAACCAAACCAAAACCTTTGTCCGATCATGGTTCGCAGATACACAATGGTTACGCCTGGGTCCCCCAGGAAACAATCCATATCCGTAAGCTTTCACAGCCCTGCGAGTTACGCCATGATGACTAGTTGGGTGCAGGATACACAATGGTTACGCCTGGATCCCCCAGGAAACAATCCGTACCCCT
Source organism: Allium cepa (assembly GCA_030765085.1). Classification (NCBI taxonomy): domain Eukaryota; kingdom Viridiplantae; phylum Streptophyta; class Magnoliopsida; order Asparagales; family Amaryllidaceae; genus Allium; species Allium cepa. Next base: position 230,856,128 of record CM060938.1, read on the forward strand.
AGGCAAGACTCAGCCAGGCACTTGCGCTACTATTCGCGACCTACACAGATTGCAGGATACACAATGGTTACGCCTGGTTCCCCCAGGAAACAATCCGTACCCCTAGGCAAGACTCAGCCAGGCAATTTCGCTGTGCATTCACGAGAGAAAAAGAAACCAGGGGTTACCCATGGTGGGAATACTCGAGTATTACATCCGGAAAACCGAAAATCAGAGAGAATAATATCGATAGAATGAATCCACGCTGTGGCCACAAAGCGGATATCAAGCAGAAGGCACTTTCCATATCTTTACTTGGAAAATATATATATATAGTACCTTTTCAAATACTTCCAAATATCGTACTTATATAAAGTCCATATGTATAGGATTCCTTTCTAAATCGTATACTTTCCAAATCAATAGTATATCAAAACATACTTACATAGACTTTGATTATATACATTTTCTTTCCAAATTGAGTACCTTTCAAATCAATAGATTTCAAATCAACTTCCATACTTATACAAATCCATTTTATATAAGTCCGACCACTTCCCAAATCAAGTGCTTAATTATACAAGGTTCTCAATTTCAAATCATTCAATATCAAATTTAGTTCCAAAGTCTTATATGAATTCACCAAATTTCTTCCAAATTAGATATCCTAATTTCAAAGTTCCCCAAAATAATAGGTTTAGAAAATTATCCCAGTTTCCAGATTAAAATAATTCAAGTCAAACAAATTCATTTCCAAAATCATCATATAAGTACTGGTTTTTAATTCCAATTTAATTTCAAAACCACATATTTTCCCAAAATCAATTTATACTCAAAATGGTTTCCAAATTTATAATTATCCCTTTAAAACTTTTAAACTATCTATTTTTAGTTGAAATATTCAATTTACCTTTCTGAAAACTATTATTCAAAACTATATATATATTTTTTCAAAACATTTCAAACTAAATTTATATTCTTTATCAAACATTTTATACTCTTCGAAATTTCTTAGTTTTAAAATTTTAATCTCGATTTGGAAGTGTTCGAACATTCAAAATAGTTAGGAAAATCAAATTTTAAATTCAAGAGTTGAAAATCAACAATAAATCAATTATTAAATCTGAAACTCGAGGACTGAACACCGGTCTCACTTTAAATTGTTTCGAATATATATATATATATATATATATCTTTTGAAAATATCAAATTATACTTCGGAATTTGAAATCATAACGGTTTTACAAAATCACTCGCATAGCGAGCTATTAAAATGGCCTCTCCCCCACTCTGAAACTCGAAAATCAATGTCGATGATGCGTGCACTCATCACCGAAATTATTTTCCAGCGACATAAGTGAGTTCTGAACTTCTATTTTCTTGAAAACTTCTTCGAAATTTCTTCAAAATTATTGGAATTCATTTGAACTCATTTGAAACCTTTCTGATTCGAAAAATACTTTTAAATCGTATTATTTTTATATATTTTCCAAAATCTTAAAACCAATTTCAAAATACCGGAATTCAATTCTCGAATTTCAAATTTAACACTTCAGTTATAAATCGTTTTTATATAATCAATTTCTTATAATTTTTCAAAATTTCAAAATCCTTTCAAAACCTTTTTATATAGAATAGCATTTCTTATTTGATTTATCCTTATCGAAAACATTTTCACTTTTATATAAAGAATAAAATCATAGTTATCAAAATAATAATTTCGATATATAAAACAATTTCAAAAATGCAAACATACCCGATTTTCAAAGGATAATTTTAAGAATGGATTTCAAACAAAGATGGAGATTTAAATTAGAGGAACTCTAATCAATAGAATCCTGATAAGAAGATAGACTCAACAAAGTTGAGAAAATAAAAATACAAAATAGAAGATGGATATACCTCTATAAATCTCGAGCGACCTTAACCGGGTCAACCGTGACTTCAGGAATATAATTGATGCGGAATTCTAAAGCAAATCGACATTTGATTGCCATAGATAGAATTCGGCATATCAAGATATATCAGCATCGTAAAACGAGGATACAAAAATCTTCGGTGAATCAATGCCAATTGTAAAGGAGTTTTCACCCCCTTTACACAACATTCAGTGGAGTTGTGGGATACTCAAGGATCAAACGAATATAAATAGGGAGAGACAGAATGAATTTCGGAACCGAGGGACATTCCAAAATTCAAAGGAAATCGAGTCAAAAGGAAGAGATTCAACTCGAGCGAAAGTGATTCTGTAAACAAATTTACCGTATATGCTAAGTTTTGCCTAGAGCCAAAGCTCTGATACCAACTGTAACGACCCGCTATTTTTGACCATTCAAATCGACACTAAAACCGTACATGTCCGACTTGAATAATTCAAAATACCGAATTGTTAATTTAATTTGGCAAACTTAAAATATACAGTAAATAAATCAAACACAGATCACAGACACAGAGTAATATAATGCAGCGGAATAGAAAAATAGTAGTTCATGAAGCTACTATATACATCAGAGTTTAAAATGAATACATCAGAATCTCTTGAATACAGAAAAGTCTTCAGTACAAGCCGATGACTTCTCTGAACCAGTCAACTAGAAAACTGAAAGCTGAAACGATAGTTGGATCTCCAAATGAAGCTCCAATCTCCAAAGGTGAGTCTCTAATGCTGTATTACTCAGTCTGACCCGAGCGTAAAGCAAAACACAAAACACTCGAGTCAGGATTAAGATTCTTATATCAATAAATTCAACTCAAATGAAATATCAACTGAAATACAATATAACTTAAAGGATGTTTGGGATGTCCATCCTCTAAGGGTCCATAGAACTATCTACAGGGTAGAAATATACACTATTACACCGTGGTCATTCACTTAATTTATACTTCAAACCTAAATATCCATTTCACTTCAAATGATTATATTCCCAAAATAGTATTTGTATAATTTATATGCTGTATACAGTAAAGCACTTTCAAATTCCAAATCGTTCACATCAACCCGACCTTCCCATTCCAATTATAGTAAATCTCATTTTATCAATTTAAATTTTCCTAAAATAACCACTTAAATTTTATAATTCCCAAATTTGGATTTAATATCCCAATTACCCCTTTTATTTCAATATGTTCCATACTTTAAGTATTCAACATTTCAACTAAATTTTTCCCAATCTAGTTTAAAAATTTCCAATTTAGTTCATCCTCAATTTATATCCAATTCAATTCATTATCTAAATAACAAATTTAACTATCTTGGTTCCAAATACATATCCAAATCTCTAAACCATTTAATTACAATATAGTCCATAGCTCAAATATAACAATTTAAAATTTAACAGTTTCATATAGATTCTCGATTTTTACATCACTATTATTTCGTCTTGAACCCTCCCTTATTTGATTCAATATCATTTTAGTGACCTTAAATTTCATTTTACTCAATATTTCTTAATTTTATTTAACCGTGAAATATCTCATTCGATAAATCTCAAATTTGATTTAAATAAATAAATCCTTATCTAAAACCATTTAAAAAAAAACCCAAAAATTTATCTCCCAATCTTAATTGTTCAATATTATTGCAAAAACTATTCGAGATAAAATTTACATAAATATTTATCATAATTTATGTATTTAATCAAATCTTGACTAAACTAGATATAATTAACTCTATATTTATCATTACCCTTTAAATATGTATTTAAGAATTTACATTTAATAAGACCATATATTTCTTATCATATGGTCAAGTGTTACGGATATTATCATTTCAATTCGTACACTAAATGTATACGGGTGGATAGCATTTCAACCCGTATCCCAAATTTGATTAAATGGAAACCGCTTGGGTCTATCATTTCAACCCATTTCAATTCAAAAACAAACATAACAAAGGGAACTTGCAGTGTGATGACAGGGATGGTGTCAAAGTAAATAAACAAACAATAACAACAATCAATAACAATTCAATAAATAAATCAAATAACCCCGAAATAATCGTATTAATTCGCATTGTTACTTGTATAATTATTTCTAAAATCTACACTATCATTTCATGTAGATTAAAGATTATTACATTATAGTTTTTCACTTGTCGTTCCTTTTTAAATTTCAGTTTAAAGCTACAACAATTAATCCAAACTACGTTCAAATATTTAGAGTATAATTTATCAATTTCTACGACAATTAATGGGTCAAATCTACTAATCAAGTTCACATATGGCGGGGTCAGGTTTTAATAAATCCAGGTCCATCATATATAATCCGTTAAATTTGTAAACTATACTACCCCAACTTAAACTAGCAAACTAGTTATCATTTAACAATAATAATTAACATCCAATTTAAACAACAATCAATCAAAAAAATCAATTATCAACCAATCTGTATTATTATCACATAAATAATTAACCGATAATGGTGTCAGGTGTCATAGGTGAACATATACAGATAATAGCAGTTATAACAGTAAAACAACTAACAGCAGCATATTTCAATTGTCGTTTCAATTGAAATCAAATTTAATAAATAAAAGAATGTTAATCGTGAGTGATTGCTCACCTTTCGAGGCTAAAGAAGATCGACAACAGAGCAAGCTATGAATTTTTGGTCACGTTCTAGAAAATCGAACAAATCCAAACAAAATCGCAAAGCGAAGTAAGAATGAAAGTGGATCTTGACGTGCAAAGCTGAAAGATAGAGTTTGATGGAAACGAATCAGAATCGTATTGATATAATCGGAAAAGAAAATATAAGTTATAAATTATTCCCTAAAAAGAATTTTCCTTTAAAACATATATTTAAATAAGAGGGATATATGTATTATACTTATTCCAAATCAAAATAAATTTAAACATAAATTAAATTAATACGCTTTGTAAAATATCAGTGTATATACTCTATTTAAACAACAGACCGATGAACCAAAGATAACTAAATTTCGATAATATAAATACAGACACTTTGTATAAATTCAAACCCTTATGCAAAAAAATATGTACTACTTTACCAATATCATAAATTATCATGTTATGTTTTGAAATGTTACCAACTGTACACAACTGTAAATGACAAAACCAATATATATATAACACATAGACAAAGCTTTATATGTATATATACTATACGTAAACCTATTTATATAAACCGACTTATATACGTATAAACTAACATAGATTTAAATATATCATATACACATATAAAAATTAATAATTATTCATATACTTTATCATTGACCGTAAGAGAAAAAAACAGAGATTTTTAACTTCATATACTTACAGTACTTTATTCCATGTATATAATCAAACAGTCTTGCTTTATATAATATAATATATGCTTATAAATATATATATAGCTTACCTTGTAAACATTTAAACATAGACTCAAAAAATTATTATACTATGTATACATATAGCTTACAAATCAATATTCGTAACTTATAATATACCTTGTAACCTATTACTGTAAATATGTATGCTATAAACATACTTATTTTATTAAAATAAATGTTAGTCAGAGAATCAATATGGGTTTGTCCCTTCATATCAGTATACCAATATAAAAGTACCCTAGTCTACTGCAATATTAAAATTGAAATCCTTAACATAAAATATGTATAAAACATGCAATCGAATACATAAAATACAAATGCAGACCTAAATTGTATCAACTTATCTAATCTAACCTTTTTAAACAAACTACATTCATCAACTAACTGAATGCATCATATATTATAAACGGAAAAAAATCAAAATATAGATACAAGTTAAATATGTACATATATAATACTAACTTGCATCATCTACCGGCTATACAAGAAAAGGAGGGGAGGCGGAGGAGGAAGGAGTGGTTTCACGTGAAAAGTGGGGGTGCAGACATAAGTGGAGAGGTAAGAAGAATAGAGAGGAGAGAAGAAAGGCTGATTGTGGAGAGAAAAATGAATAGGAAGGGTATAAATTTGATTGAAATGGAAACGTACAGGAAATTAGAAAGGAAATAAATGAATGGAATAAAACGTATAGGAATTTAGAGAGGAAATAAATAATTGAAATAAAACGTATAGGAAATTAGAAAGGAAATAAATGAATGCGTAAAGAACGTATAGAATTTTATATGTTTCAAAATCAACGATACAATTAAAGCAATTTTATTATTTGGCAGGTTATAAGTTTTATATTTATTTATTTCCTAGATCTCAATTCATTGCCTATTATATTAAGAAGATTTATTATTATTATCAAACGTTCAAAAAGTTATCACCCCAAAATACAGAGATGACATAACAACACCTAGAAGCATAGATTTAGGAAATATTATTAAAGCGATAAATTTGATTGGATGGCCCACTTTGAATTTTGAAACGGAAGGGAATTTTGAACGAAACAAAATGAATGCACTATCAACAGTCACCCTATGATATAGCTAGAATTTTAAAGCAATTAATTTTGATGTTTGTACATCACGTCATCAGTTTGAAAAGGCAAGGATAAAGGGGAAAAAAGAATGGGCAAAGAAATGTAAGCAAACGGAAAATTATAAAGGCAAAAGATGAAACAGCTAGTCTTGTTTTGTTTTTTTCAATGGCGAGAGAAACATGAAGATGAATTTAGGCAAGCATATATATTAAAAGCTGAGAGGATGGAGAGGTAATAAAACTTCAATAGGAAGAAAATATATAGCTTAAATTTATTCTGTAACCGAAATCATAAAAAAAAAGGAAACGAATATGCATAAAATAGGGGAAAGAATAAGGTAATATCAACGGTCAAATTCCCTGGATTTGAGCTGAGCAATTTGTTATTATTTTTGTCCAGCACGTTTCAAAGTTTTAATTGTAAAAGAAACGGAAATTGCCCATTGATTCATCAACGTGATTTAATCAAAATAAAAGGAAATGAAGAGTAACTGTCAAACGTTTTGATTTGGTGAATATTTACAGCAATTAAATAGTAAAGAAAATAAATGAGCCAATATAAAGTCAAAGAAGGTCACGAATAAATTTATTGAATACATTGAAAATGGAAACGGCAAGGTAAGCTGAATTCAAGGAATGGGGAAATCTATCCAAAGATTGAAAAATTTACTAAAGAAAATAAAAATTAGAACGGTAGGAAAAAATGATAGCTACCCACTGATTTAGACCAATTAAGGCGATTAATAGCTTGAATGGATATCACGTTCAAATTTTGAAACGGGACAAATAAAGTCAAAATTAAAGGTACCGTTACCTCGAACAATTTATTTTAATAGAATGTGTCAGTGCATGCAGTAGAGCACACTACTATTCAATATGTACTTTTCTTCTTTATTAGTAGGTTTATCACGTAAAAAGTGAGAATTTGAAATTATTTACAAATATGAAATATTTATTAACAGGGAGTTTGATTTTTTTTGTATTAGTATGATGATATATACGTACAGGAACTTTATGCGTTAGTTATTAAGACATATACATTTAGGCATGTCAGTTATACTATACTATATTATAATTTATTATATTATCTTATATGTATGTTTGATTTTAATAAATGTAAGTTTGTTTTTTTTATATATATGTTTGAAACGCATGTGTATTAAATTTATTATATTTGGATTTAGAATGAAAAATTTTGTTTCAAAATATTATTATCTAAAATTTCTCAAAAATCTAATTAAGTACGCTAAATAAAACCATTAAAAATCAACAAAACTTTATGGGTCGTTACAATTATAATGTTCAACATCAACACATACCACTATATAGTTCAACAAGTATACATAACATACATAGTAAAACAACGGCATCATTACATAATACTACATGCATAGTACAATACATATGGTACATAACGTCTTCCCCCAATCGTCTAATGTTCCTGCCAACATAAGTTTCATGCCTGCACAAAACAAGAAATTGATGTTTGTTTATAAAGAGGTCAAAATCATATGTTTGTTTAGCTTCCTATTTTTCTAAACAATGAAGTTCAGCTAAAATAGCAGAAAAACAAGTGCATTAAACCCACACTAGAAATATGGTCAACCAAGTATCACATTCATTCATATTTTGTACAAAAAATGTACTAGAGACAAAAATAAGGGCATTAAACCCACACTAGAAATATGGTCAAACCGAACTAAAATAGCAGAATCAAGCTCAAAAGAGGATGGTTGTTATTCCAAAATCTATGTTTTGCTTATGGTATCTATCATGAATTCATGTCAAGTATGAAATATTGGAACATATGTTCCTGCTGATGATAATATAGTCCTACTAGTACAGAATTCTAGTAATGAATGGTTGCAATGATAACTACTAGACGAACGCAGTTAAAAAAGGATCTACAACAACTACTGAATGGATGCAATGAGATGAAACAGTCATGTACACTTGAAAAAGGATATGTGTGGTCTTAGAGCTGCAAAAATAAGTGCAAAACTAGTGGGAACTAATTAAAGAAATCAACAGAAGCTTTTTTGAAGAACGGTGCAAATGTAAAATAGCACAAATGAAATCTAAAAGGAAATGCATGTTTATTTTCAGTGTTGAAATGTGATGCAAAACAATACTCTTACCAGTTGGCTATGTTTCTTAAATTCATAATTAATTGAATTGGGAAGATATTACCTATATTAGTTTTATCACTATTTTTTTTACTATTGATGCATCATGAGGTCTGTATAAAAACAAAGAGGAGTAATCAAGCCCGTAATGAAATATCTAAGAATGGGAAGCAAAGTAAATTTTGTGTTACCTCACGGATCAAACTTTTCTAAATCAAAAAGGTACACAGAGAAAGCAACTTCAACCTGAAACAAATGTCAAAAACCTGAAACAAAGAAGAGATCAGAGAATTATCCGATTTTGTAGAATTTTCAGTTTTGATATTAAGATGGGAGGATTCTGATATTAAGAACAGTTCAGAGAACATATATAGGTTCCCATTCAGATTGAATTTATTGGATAATAATAATACATACCTGCTCCTGCGTCTAAAGATATCGAATTGAACTCTTGGGATGACACACATAACCACCGATTCCAACATCATCAAAGGTCATAGCAAGAGGATGATTTTGTTTGGCTGTGGTATCATTTGGTAATAGTATATTGTCCACAATCAACTTCTCATGTGTAGAAGGTATAAGTTTTCCATGTATGATGGATGCCATCGAATCTTTGCATACAAAACTTGTTGCAATGACTTCTAGATCAAAGTTCAACACTTCACATTTTTGATTTTCCTGAACATGCAAAATAAGCGGGTTAGCAGCATCGTCATTGTTCGACGTTCTTCCAACACTTTCATGATGTGTCCCACCACTTCCTCCTTCATTGGAAGCAATGTCTGGCATCTGTTTCACATATCCTTTTAATATGTCGACCAATGTGTTCAATGTCCCCTTCACATTCTCCAATGAACCCTCCACCTTCTCCATCCTTGTTTCCAATCTATTTGAGCCTTATTTACTCCTTCTGAGTTGTTTACGTGGAATAGCAGATGCTTTAACTTGTGTCTTCGGTATTATAGTTCCAACACTTCGAGTCCAGCCCCTTTTGTCTTTGTTGAACGCTTGTGACAAGATGTATTCATCCAATGGCATATCTTCTTCCTCGTCGTCATTGATTGTTTCCCTTGCTTTTGCAGTTTTACCCTAAAATATGATAATACTTGAGATATTACGTGCATATAAGTTATAGGACGATATACCATGTAAACATATATGTCGTAATAGTAACTCATTTTTAATTTATCATCTAAAACAATATATTGTTTAACTTACAAAGTACGAAGAATTTGAATCCGATATGGTGCCATCCTTTTTTGTATGAGTTTTCTCCCACACTTCACAGCGTATGATTTCTTTTCCTGGATTTCAATTGCCTGCAACCGAAACATTAATTTTTCTTAACAGCAAAACTTTAATACGAAATTTTAAATAGCTTATGTTTTAAATGGAGGCGGGCATTGCCTCGGTTCATAACTGAGGCAACATGGCCTCAGTTTTAAACTGAGGCACAATGGCCTCAATTAAAACCGAGGTAGTCTCAATTTAAAACTGAGGCACAATGGCCTTAGTTTAAAACCGAGGCTGCAGTTGCCTCAGTTTAAAACTGAGATAAGCATGGCTTATGTGCTTGTAAACAGCTGAAGTTATCAACTTGCTTGATACCATTCAGAAACAATTTAAAGAACGGTTACACCGAAACCTTTTAGAAACTAGGTAGAGCAACTCAGTTTGCCTAATTTACAGTTTTGATTATTTTGGATCTTCTCAAATACTTTACTTCTTTTGCAATATACTTCTCCAAGCTTTTGCTTGTGAGCAGAAGGGATACATAAGGAGGAAGAGGGAATTGCCTTTTTTTATTTATTTATAGAGGATACATAACAATTTATAATAATAGTTATTGATGCATGTGTTTATAACACATAACAAATTATAGCAATTGTTGATGCATGTGAGTCTTTATGTATACATGCATACAATCATACACATACATACATGAGCACGTGCGCACATACATATGTATGTATAACGTATGTATGTATTATAACTATTATAAATTGTTATCCATTCCAGGTAAAAACAGCAAAACAAATGTCAATGAACATGTGGATTGACCGATTTACACGTACATATCAAAATCATGCTTTAGTTTACTCCCCTTTCCTGAAAAGTTTTATCCGTGAATCTTGGAGTAGAACACATATTTAAGGTTGTAACTTCATTTTTATCCTACCTTAGTTTGTTTTTTCAACCAATGTTTGAGTATATACTAGTTATCTAAGAGATAAGGTTCCGGTATAATCCTGACCATATGTAAATTATGTTAGTTTGAATGGTTGAAGGGGCTACTAGGCTAATACTACTACTACTACTACTACTACTATTCTGGTCATATGTAAACAATTTTGTCATTTCTAGTGCTAAAAGCTTGCTCATGCCATATAATAGATTACATAAAAGGGAGAACTTGCAGAATTTAATAAAAAATGGTTGTAAATGCTTTAACTTATTTTGTGTAACTCGGTTTTAAATTGAGGCCAACATAGCCTAGTTATCTCATAGGCAAAAAATATGAACAACGAGCAATAACACTGCAATGATTGATGAACACGACAGTACAAACTCCATAACTTTACATATATTCTAGTCTGCACAAGAAAAATAATGATGCAACGAAATGGTAAATTGCAACGAAATAACAAAAAATTAAAAATGTACCATTTTACGTTCTACTACGGCGTGACTTGTACGACCACTGTGATGAGTATAATTATATTGTGATCTATTTTTTTGCCTAGCTCTCTTCTTTCGCGTGCGTCGGGTTTTGCTTCATTTTTTAAGAATCCGTTCCAATCTTCTACGCTAACTTTTGGCAGACAATTTTTCCTTCTAGCTTCATCATTATCAAATTTGTCGTAGTACCCTGTCCTCAATTCATTTTTGTATCTTCTAAATGATTCGCACATTTTTTTAAAATACAACTCTTTTGTATCCGAATCTAGCTCATAAAATGTCTGTATATATTAAAGATAAAACATACATTAAAAAGAAAATATATAAAAACTGTTAACATACTAGGAGGATGGTATGTACGATTGTGATTTCTTATTCTGACTGTATGGACCATTCAAGTTAAATGACAAATGTGAAGTACTACAGTTTGAATACATGAAGTGCTGGATGCGGTAGGGGTGATAATATGGTTGATGTCCATCTAAACTGAATCACGGATACTAATCTTTGGCTCTGTTAGAAGACTTTGTTAAAATGAAAAGACGAACTTTCATACATTCAGCATTTTATCCCATGTTTCGATATCAGTTTCAGTTCTGGATTTTGTCACCTCATGGAGAAAATTTTACATATAACCATGCTAATAGATACTATAAATTTGTATGATTGCATATGTAATCTAGTAGATGAATTTGTAGGTGGTTGCATTTATAACTTAACAAGTCCAACCAAAGAACAAATTTTACTTATTGAACAAAGAAAAAAAACCTAATTCAATTTTAGGTCTCGTTTAAAACTTGCTATAAAAATATGTCTCATTTTCACAATTTCAACTTTTATATCCGCGCAATATCATATTGCACAAGCAAAATTCTATATATATAAAACGTTATACTTGTGCGATGTCAAAGGGCTCGAGTACAAACTATAAATTATACAGACACTCTATATATATAACTCTTTTGGATCGGTAGAAAAACTGTTAAGTATATGAAGGTACTTGAAGCAAAAATAGAAAATGTAGGCTTATTAGACAAGCATGGAGGTACATGAAGGCATGTTTATTTTTATAACTTGATTGTTTAGCATAGTAAAATATCAGTTTGCAGTAAAGAATTATTGGAAAAAAAAAAGAGAGAATGGCTTACCCGCAATTCAGCCCAAACGTCATCTTTACATTTTTTGGGCACTTTATCCCAACTTTCATATGATACCGGCACATGAATTCGTACCAATTTACCAAGTCTACTGCCTATTTTCCCAGCATTATCAGAAACTGGAACACCATATGCATTTGTCTTAACTTTCTCGAGTTGTGAAGATGACGAATGTGTGACTGAATGAATCGACATTTCTCGTGTTCTGACATTGTTGTTGTAAGTATTCAGAAAGAAACATATATGAGTTCACAACATAATAGTTCACAGCATATGTTATGCAAATAATATTTTCTAACATACTAGGTTGTTAGATGCAAATAATATTTACAAGGACAATATAATTTTCATGCCATGACTTGTTTTAAATGGTATCTGAAATGGGACAACATTCCAAAAGAATGCTAATTAACTTATCAACTGAGGCCATTACCTCAGTTTTATAACCGAGGCGGTGGGAACTTAATGGAACTTATTAAACGTGATATGGACAAATATATAAGCAAATGAAACAGGGGTTTTAACCATCAGAGCCAAAAACATCTCTTTGAAAATAAGGTGATACGTTGTTTTATTTCCGTGACATTGTTTACACGTGCTAGAATCTTTAAAATATGGAATGTAAATAATGTAAATAAGATGATACATTGTTTTATTTCCATGATCGACATTGAAAACATAACATGGTCATGACAAATAATATTTTACCAATACTACTTTATTGTTGTTTTAATCTTCGAATGAATTGGTTATGTTACCAAAACCAATTTCTATATGGGTACTGATATGAATCGCGGATCTTTATTTTCACGCTGGATTTTAGACCACTGGGGTAATTCAAACAGCACTAATATTTGGATTTACACATTAATTCGAACGCAACCAATTTTTTCCATCATCATACTAAGTAAAAAAATTTCTAAAATTTAGAACAATAATTAAATAGCGATACATGATAAATATAAATTCATAATCAAAAAATTCTAAATTCAGCCACATTTGAAATTCAACTCAATTCAATTAAGAAATACATCTTATATTAACACATGCATTTCGTAAGATCTTCTAAGTTTTTGTTATCTTCAAAGGCTGATTGATAAACGGCAGGAAACTCAAGATCATCCACAATTATAGTCGACCGCTTAGGTGTGTGTAAAACCACAAACCATCCGCTATTTTTTAAATCTTTAGAGTAGAACACTTGAATCACTTCCGACGCAAGAATAAATGGCTCATCGTTCAACCTATCTTTGGTCTTCAATTTCCCTAAATTAACTGTAATCAAGTTTGAAACATGATAAATCTTACAACCATTGACCTTGTCTTCGACCTTTACCCATTCACAATAAAAAACCGTTTGTTTGAAGTCTATATAATCCAATTCAATTATCTCTTGAATAACTCCATAATACATTGTTTCAACTTCTTTATAATTTTTATCTTTCCCACTGGCTCTAAATTTTGTGATTGCTCTCATACATACACCGCTGTCTTGTGTCACCATCCGCTCTTCATAATTTTTTGGGGAAAATGTAAACCTATTTACTTGGTACTTCATATAACTGCACGCCTTGAAATTCGACGCATTCACAAGGCGCCAAAGAGTTGAATCAATATCGTTTGTTTTCACCAACTAAAAAAATAAAATATGTGAAAAGTACGATTAATAAGGTGTATGATACCTTTAAGTATGCGTGAAATATTAAATAAGCTTTAATATATACCTCTCCACGTAACCGTAGAGTAAAACTTTGAAAATCTTCCACGGATGAAACCCCATTTCGAGATTGAGATTTAGTACTTTTCACATAGTTGTTATATCTCCTGCAAAAAACACATTTCAAAACATTTATATACTTACAATGGTGGAGATTCAGGAGTTATTTGTGAACTTACTTCTCCCATTCATCCAATCCATCATACTTATTGAGGACTCATCTGCGAACTTGTTCAAACTGCATCGAGGTTAAGGTTATGTCTTTACCATTATCTAGAGGCATCTCACCAGCAAACTCATCATCCTCGTCTAAGAAAGCGTCATAAGTATGTTTACGTGTGCCATCACCTCCTTTTGGCATATACTCCATGCAGTAAAGACTAGCTTCCTGTACGATATATCCTTCTGCAATACATTCTTCAATATATCTTTTGTTAAGGACGTATCCGTTATATTCATCAACCAATGAATGTAAATCGATTACAAATAACTAGTACCTATTTAAATCGAATGATGATGAAAAAAACTAAGATTAGTAAATTACCGTTCAAAAGAATACATCCACCTATATCTAACAGGACCGTAGATTAATTCTTCATTGGCTAAATGAACCATAAGGAGGATGCTGATAACAAAAAATGCAGGTGGAAAATATTTTTCAAACATACAAATTGCTTCTACCAAACTAGTCTTTTCTTTTAAAAGATGTTCTCTGTTGATCACCTTTGAGCATAAAATGTTTAAAAATAAACTTATATGATGTACAACATTATGTAGATCCTTATGTTGTGGATAAGAATGCTGAAGCAATACCGAAAGTAATTGCTGCATTATGACGTGGTAATCATGAGACTTCATATTTGTTAGTTCAGGAGGATTGATGTTCACATTGTTATTGAAGTTGGAAGAGAATTTGCTAGGCTATTTTAGGCTTTTCAAAATGGTGCAAAATCGTAGCCTTTCGTCTTTGGTCAAGGTGAAAGTTGCATCTGGTATGATTACTTTATTTCTTTCAGGATCTTCACTCACCCACAATTTTTGTTTTATACCCATGTTTTTCAAATCCTTACGTGCATTGATGACATCTTTTGACTTGTCTTTATGATCCATAATTGTGCTAATGATATGCTCAGTGAATTCTTCTCTGTATGCATAACTTCAATATTATGTCGGACCAAATTTGCTTTCCAATATGGAAAATCAAAGAGGATGGACCTCCTATACCATGCAGGAACATTCTCAACTTCGTATTCATTAGTTTTCTTTTTTCATTTTCGACCGATTTCTAGTTTGTCTTTATCAACTTTCATCTTGATATTAGCTACCTTCTCTTCAACTTGATAACCAGCCAATGGCCATGGAGCACAATGATATTCTTGTTTGTTATCAAAATTTATTTTTTCGTCTCGAAACTTATGTTTGAAAGGAAGAAATCTTCGATGTCCCATGTAACACATCTTCTTACTTGCACGAAGATAGTAACAACAAGTGTCTTCCCCACATGTAGGACATGCAAATAGCCATGAGTTATGCATCCCGATAAAGTCTCAAGTGCAGGATGATCATGAATTGCCCACAACAACCTAGCTCTCATTGTAAACTCAGAATTATTAAATGAGTCAAATGCAGCGACTCCTTCCCATAACACTTGTAACTCGTCTATCAACGGTTCCAAATAAACATCATCCTTTCCTGGTTGTTTTGGTCCAGAAATTAACAATGTCAACATTGAAAACTCTCTTTTCATGCACATGGATGGAGGAAGATTATACGGTACTATAACTACTGGCCCACAACTATAACGGTTACTTAGAGATGCATGTGGATTGAAACCATCCATTGCTAATCCAAGCGTGACATTCGTGATTCAACAACAAATGTTTTGTCAAAAGAATCTACAGCTCGCCATTGAGAAGTATCACATGGGTGACGCATTACATCTGAATTAGACTTGGCACGACCATGCCAAGTCATAGTGCAATAACCTTGGTTTTGTGATTACTTGCAAATAATGAATTATAATGTGAATAATAATTTATTATATGTGAAATTAAATCAAATAATGGAGAGGATAATTAAAATGATTATCTAAAGTCAATTAAAAATGGCTTTTGTGCTAAATAATTATATTTGGGTTCTTAATTGAAAATGTATTGTTTGGAAAAGCTTATTTAAATGATAAAGGTGTTTAAAAATGTGAAATTGTGTTTGAAAATATTATTTAACCATGTAGAATATTTTTATATGGTTGGTGCAACTTACTTAAACATGAAGTATTGTCTTTTGTAATTTTTAGAAATAAAAATGTAGGATTTTGCAATTAAAAGAAGAAAATGCGCAATTTGTTCAAAATATGAAAAAGAATGGATTTATGTGTAAAATCATGTTTAAAAATGTTCAAAATAATTTATAATCATAGTTTGTATTTTCATCCCTGATCGGAATTTGACGATCTTCGTCATTCCGAAAAGCTTAGAAACTAGGCTACAACTATTATTTTATTCATTTTGCTAGAATTTGAAGTTTACTATGTCAAAATTGTGGTTTTTGTCTCTGGCCTGTCAGTGCATAGCTACATGCCTTAGTCTCTTTTCTCCCGTTGTTTTCAGCGCACAATCCCGACTTTACGACGCCATCTCGGGCTCGACCGATGTCGGAATCTGCCATTCTTGGTCTCGTTGGAAAGAAGAAGTGATGATCTACACTTATGTATAGTTTCATAAAAATATGGGTTGGTTAGCTATGCCGGCCTCATTGCCGAAGTCGGACCTTTGCGCTGTTTTGAATAAACAGAAAATCTTAGTTTCGGTCCAACTTTGAGACGACGCCACTTCTTCATTTCAAGTCAGTATCAAACGGTTCTTTTTGCAAATCGTAGTAGAAGTATTAGTCTATGCTCCTATCAATTTTCATGAAGATCTTGGTTCATTTGCCCCTTCGAACTCATCGTCAAAGTTGAACATTTCGTTGTTTTTACGCAGTAGTTTATAGTGGTTTTAGTTCGACTTCGAAGCGACGCTGAATCTTTATTTCAAGTCAGAATTGGATGAATCTTTTTGCAGATTGGATTAGGGATGTTTGTCTACATTGCTACATAATTTAATGTCATTTGGACTCTGTTTTCAGGTCCAAACCTACGGTCGAACTAGTGATCATAGCTTGATTTCAGTGGTTTTTATACTTAGAATAATTTCCGCCATTTTTATAATTTCTCGAATTCTTGAGTTTTCTCTCTAGATTTCATGCACGGGTTTTATAAAGCATTTTAAATTATTTTTCAAACAAATTGGCTTGTGAAATTATTATTTAGTATTATTTTTAAGTATTAAATTATTTACTCCATAATAGGAGAATTTCAAAGGCAATTTCCAAATTGTTTTCAAATGATTTCTAAACTCGTTCCAAATTATTTTTTGAGTAAAATTACACTCTTTTACACTTCGAACGAAGTAGGAAGGTAATTGAATGGTTGGGTAAAACACGTACAATGGAATACGCGCGTTTATCTTTCCAATTAATTCCTAATATATTCGTTTGATCGTTTTGACCTTCGGGTCTGGTTTACTAATGAGATGAGCTAAACTTTGTACTACTTTGAGTGTGGAATTGACTAATGGTTAGTAAACCATTTAGTGCGAACATGTGGTATGGGACACACGTTAACACTTTTTGGGTTCCTTTTCGAGAGTTTGTGACACATATTGCCAGTTAGTGTGTCCAGTACTGGGCCTCCGGACCTTCGCCACTACGGTTTTTGCCTTCGGGTTTGTTGCCTATAGTATCGTTTTTGGAGTTGGTCCATCGTCACCGCTCAAGAGATACTTGGGTTTGTCGCCTTCGGATTTGTTGCCCTATAGTATCAATTTTGGAGTTGGTCCTTCATCACCGCTCGAGAGATACTTGGGTTCATCGCCTTCGGGCTTGTGGATCCTTATTTATACAGTACTGAGCACGTGCATCTTTTGTTTCATTAATATTTATATTTCCCTAGAGTATCGCCTTTCGGAGTTGGTCTTTTGAACCACTCGAACATAGCGATTACCTTGTAGAAACTTGTGTTACCTTTATTGGTATTTGTTATTTGCCTTTTTGGCTTGATTTGAGATATTCATATCCTTTGTTTATTTGAGTTGTCGATGATATGAGGCTTGTTACGATTCATCTTTTGTTAGATGATCGAATTATCTCTTTTAGAGATATTTGTGATACTTTATGACCTTGCATGTTCATCATCATTTAGCTTATCTAACTGATTTGTTTAGCTAGACTAACCCGTGTATTTTATATTCGGGTCAGACCGAGGTGTTTCAGGTTAGTTACATTTGGACTTAGCCTATTCTGCTTCCGCATGGACTATTCTGCTAACTCCTTTTGTTATAGCTTTTTGTGTAGTCCTTTTTGGTTGTAACTCTGATGTGTATATTCTTTTGACTTGCTTGTATATTATGGTTGCTACACCACTTGACATGTATCATTTTGTATGCTCTGTGATGTATCTGTGTATATATATATATGTATATATGTGATGATCTACTGTTCTGTGATGTGTTTTACATTTGAGTTGTTATATTTTGTTCTGTTAGATCTTATAGCCATTGTAGTTTTGTAATAAATATCTATTGGATAAGTCGATCCACCTGGAAAAAAAATATGCGACATTTATCGACGTATTTAGTAGATAGTTAAGACAAGGCTATAGATGGTCGCTCCTATACAACTCTATTCTCCGTATTGGCAGACGGTATTACCTTGTAATATTCTTTGCTTATGTGGGTCTCGGAGTGGGGCGTTACAGTTTGGTATCAGAGCGGGGTTCAGAACAAAATATAATAAACATAGAATAGAAACATATATTAAAGTACATCCTCGTTTAATACAAGTGTTACCAATCCCTTTGTAACGACCCTGGATTTTGGCCCTTTTTATTTTAATAAATATTCAAATTAATTTAAATAAAATGTAAACTTGTCAATTTAAAATGGGTATGATTTTGAAATAATTGCCATTGTTTATATAAATGGTATTTTAAAAGGAAATTGATTTGAAAATTTAAATAAATTATCTCAAAAATATTCATAATAAAATTGTCTTATATGATTGAATTAAAATACTTTACTTTTTTTATATTTGGTAAGTATACATATGAATGATAATGTTTGAAATAGAATCATAGCCAATCAATATAAAATATAAATGTGAAATATAAGTCAAACTTATGCATATAATTTAAATAAAATAAAAACGGAAATAATAATAAAATATGTATAAATGTAAGTAAATCATATTGTACATAATTTAAAGATTGATAGTCAAAATATAAAATACAAATAGAAGTAAATATAAGTATAAAATACAAGTCACCATATTGAATATAACTTAAGTATTGATAGTCAAAGTTAAAATACAAATAGAAATAAAGATACAAGCTTTTCAATTTTATAAACAGATGAGATCTTTGATATTTATCAGTTATATATGATTTGTAAAGAAAATTTTGATTTGAAAATTCAAAATGGAATCTTTTAAAAATGTTTAAAACAAATTCTGTCTTATTCACTAAAATCAAAGATTTTATATTATTGATATTTGATCTAATATACATCTAAAATGTAATTGAAATAGTAATGTTTAAATAATAAATAACTTTATCAATGTTACACATAAACATAAAAACATAATTATAAAATATAAGAAGTAACTAGAAATATAAATATACAAATAGAATGTTATAAATAAATGTTTGAAATTTAAATTTACAAATACAATGTTATGAATCAAATGCTTGAAAATTAAATTACAAATAGAATACAATTAATATAGTCAAAACAATAACCTGTATAATATATGAAGATGAATAATACAAAGAATAACCTGCAATCTGAATTTATACACCACAAAACCTTTAACAAAGTTTATATCATGCTGCTGTAAAATTTTATATGCATGAGAAAACAAATATTCACACATATGTACAACAAAATGCCTTTATACATATACAATATCTTTGCCCAGAACAAATATCTTTGTACCAAAGACTAAGAATCAGAAAACATTAATTATTTGTAAACATAAATGAAAGTATATGCATTAATTAGCACAACTTTGTGTCCAAGGAAATCTTACAGCCGAAATCTCTATATCATGTCATATTGCAGAAATTTAATACAAGTCTTGTTTGGTCAAACAAGTGAAACTTGTACCTGTAAAAAAAAACCTACAGCTGTTCAAAGTCCTTCTATTTATATACACCATACTATTGTGTTCGTTTATAAAACTTAACTAAAACATAAGAGCAAACCTGGAAAAGAACAAAGGAAAATAAACATTTATTGCCCTGCAACTCAAACAAATTCAACTTAAATTCAAATTAAAAACAGTCAGATTCAAGGCAGTTCAATCTTCAGGTCTTTCAAATGAAAATAGAAATGGTTCTGTTCAAAGGAAATGAAAGGTGAGTAAACATTAAAATTTGCAAACTTCAGGTTAATTTAAAAGCAATATGATAATTCATGGAATAAATGGGGTAGTATGTGTTTTATACTGATATGATTCTGAGTTTACAAATATTCTGTTCATCTCTGCTACATGTTACTCTTTTGGTACAGTTGCATGCTTTTGTTCAAAACACAAATTATGCTCATCAAACAATGTTAATCTGTAAGTATTTAACTTAAACACTGTGATTAAACTAGATTAAGATTACTAACTAGCTAATTAAACTAAGTGTAACAAATATATCACTGTAACTTGTTTAACAGGTATCCTAATTTTTCTTTGATAAATTTGAATGCCATAATTGTTAACTCAAGTTTATATCTTGAATTAATACTAAAAGTTATGATTTTTAAAATTTGAATGAAGATTTTCAGCTCAGTATTTTAAGAGCGGTTCGATCTTGAATAAAAATTGAATTTTTAACAAATTCTCGAAATCGAATCAATATTAAATGCTGAAACTCGAATTGAAGCAAGTATAAATGATTGTGATCTCAAGAAAAATGTATAATGATTTTTCTATTGTATGAAATTTGGATACGAGATCCTTATAGGGTTTTATTTCGAGTTTGCGTACATGTCAGTAAGATGTGGGGTTTGACTCCTGTACGCGATCGAGTTGTTCGATGCTCTGGTGGAGGGTTGCTGGGGGTGTTGACGAGGTGTGGATGAATTTTCGTCACCTCCGGTGGTTAGTTTGATGGCCGGCGAAGTGTTTTGAGTCAGCGAAGGGTTGTTCGCTATTTTTGTTCAAACTGCAAATTTTCGAAATCGAATTTTTAGAGGTAATTTGTTTTTAATTTTCTAGTCTTCGTGTTAATTGCGATTTGCTTGAAGTATTGGAAGTTCGCCAGAGCCTCGTGCACCGCCGTACACGTGTACGGCAACGGTGGCGTATCAGCGTTTTGAGGGGTGCATGGTCGCGAGTCATTTTTCTGGTTTTATGGGTGATTGCTTCGAGTTTTCTTAATTGTGTGCGTGAGTTTCCTGATTTTTTAACTCTTACTTAAGTTTAAAATGTAAACATACTATAAAAAAAGAGGAAGAAGAAGTTTGCGTACTTGGGTATGTGACTCGGGTGAATTGGACGAGCTACTCGAAGTAGCGCTCGATTTTTATCAGGGGAGGTATCGGGTTCTTTGCTAACTGAAGTGTAAGGTTTAATAGAGGATGTTGTTGAACAAATGTTTCAACAAATTATCAGAGTCTTAATTCAAGTTTTAATTATCCTAGTTAAGGTTTAACAACAGTTTAACTCGTAATTAATTATTTTAAATTAACTAATTACTTAGTTAAGGCTTAACCATGTTTTTAAAACCTTGTTAATATTTTAATTAAGTAATAAATAAAGTAAATTAACAAATAATGTTGTAGTTAGTAATATAATTGATTTCAAATTTTAAGAAGACTTTAGATGTTAATTAAGTGAATAATCAATATTAATTGATTATTTTCAGAAGTAATTAAGAATAATTACTTTTAATTATAATTAGTAATGTATTATAAGAAATAAATGAAATTGTAATTAACCACTTAAGTTAATTGATGAACGATTAATAGTTAATTAATCAAGTGATTTAATTAAGAGTTAAGAAAGTAATTAGCAGTAAATAAATAGGTAATACGTTTTATTTAGGTTGTTAATTAGCGATTAAGATATAATTACTTAAGTAACTGAAGTTAAATAACTTGATTAAGAAGTAAATAATTAAATAGTAAAGTAATTAAGTCATTAAGACATAAATATTAATTAAGAAATGATTTATTGATTAAATAATTTGAATAAGTGATTAATTGATAATTAATGATTAATTAAACAGGGTTAAGAGATTAACTCTCAAGTAATTAAATTAATCACAATAAGAATTTAAGATGATTGCTTGTGGATGTTTTATATGTAGAATATCTGATTGTGATGTTTATTGATGACATTCTGTGATGCTCTCTCATATGCTTTAATATATCCATGGAAATTGTGTATGATTTATCTGAATAAATGTTATATGAATTCAATCGTTGAATTAAACTATTTAAGTTAACTAGACAACTTGGCCTTTGAAATGGCGTTTGGATTTCGATGAGACCGGGATCGGGTGTCAATTTGATATTCCGAAACCTACATCGATCCCAATTAAACGTTAGGTCATGAAATTCAAGTGAAGATCGAGATGGTGTTTTCAGAATGCAAGGATTATCATCGTTGACTCTGAGGGTGATTCCAAAATGAGTGTGACGAGATAATGCCTTCGGTTTCGTTCGAACCTGGAACGAGCTTGTATGGATTGAATGCTTTCAGCACGTCGTCGGACGGACGATGAGCATTCTAGGAGATACATCATGTAAAGGTAATCGCAGCCTCAAGCCTCATCAATCGGGAATGGCTAAAACAGGGGAGGTGCAGCAAGGTTTGGTAGGTCATGCCCAAGTAGGACGAGATACACCCCTGTCTAGATGTCCCTTTTTATTTCGGCTGTGTGGGCGGTTGGGTATGCGCACCAACTGCGGGGTTATCTTGTTCGAGACTGTTCGGTAAGGAGTGGTTCCGGCCATGTGTTGCAGGGGAGTTTGGGTGGCTCCTCGGTACGGTGATCTAGGCCACGTACTCTGACGGGCGGTAACCTAGTTGCCCTGCCATTGTATGGAATCCAATCTCCAATAAGCACCGTACGTTTTGATTGTGCCCAACTATGTTGAAATGTGAGATGTAAGCATTTCAGCAGTTTCTGTATTTTACTTGAAAACCCTAGATACTATTATAATATCAATGGATTTCCTATGTAGTGTTTTGGTTAGCGTAAGGTAAAAATTTACCCGTATTTATTTGTGTGGAGTCTTACATGATACCTTTATTTTCAAAGATTTTCAAAGTTAAACAACTTTAAACCGTTTACTCATACCAGACCCATGTTTGACCTGGAGTTTATATTTTGTTTTTCATAAACTCTTGGGTACTCAAATTTTTATGAGTAGCCAAGTGATAGGTTTTGGACTTTGATATCTGAAGGAGCTTGGAGAAGGAGTTCCAGACATATGTAGCTCTATATCTAGTTCCGCTGTGTTAGTTTTTGTATGCTGTATCTCTGATGTATATAGTGACAGATGTATGTATGGCTGTCGGGTGTATTGATATTGTATAACTCTGATATACGTAAAACTATGTAATAGTTATGTGATATATTATATTTTGTTCCGTTCCGCTATGAGATTCTGAGGTTGTTGTTCTTCCTTTTCTATTCTTTTTTATTTCTATCCCTTTCTTTCTTAATGATGATACGTCTTTCTGGTAGTAGAAGGGCGGGTCATCACAATTTGGTATCAGCGCGCTAGGTTGAGCGAATACCTAGGCTCTTGAGTGATTTCTTTCTTGAGAGAGCGTATCTGTAATTTTGATATATATATATATATATATATATATATATATATATATATATATATCTACCTATTTGTTGGGTTACCTGTTCGGGTTTTCCAATATAAGTTATAAAGGTAGATAGGGTAGTGGTGTGTGTAACACGACTACCAATGGTTGGAGTTTTGAATGTTTGAGGTTGGAAGTGTATTTGTCGAGACTATAGACCTATTACCGTCTCGAGTGAGCTTTGGGTGGTGTGAGGATTTCATTGATCTCTGAAGGAAACCTGTTAATGTTCGGAGTTCATTGTTGGAGTATAATTTTGGATGAGCTTGAGTTTGGATCTGTCGGATGGACAGAAGCAAGTCATGATATCTTGATACCTCAGGATGTAGTAGCTGTGTGATGAGACACAGTGACTATGGATGATTCCGAAGATGTTTCTTTGGGACAAGTTAAGGGAGGTTGTCTGCTTCGGTGTTATGGCTAAGTTCAGTAGGGTGTTTCTATTTGATTTGAGGTCCGAGTTTCCCGAAGAGCTTCGGATAGGAAGTATTTGGGTATCTGAGTCAGCAGTGCAGTTCGAAGTGTTCTGTGTGCCGTCGAGGAGATTTTCTGGTTAGCACTTTTTCTTGGGATAATTTCAGGAGTAGTAGAGTGGATCCATTTCTTCGATGAATTGGCTCGAAAAGTAGGGCTGTTCTGAATTGTGAAGGGAGAATAGTTTCGTTGGAAACTGATTTGGGTAGAATTGCCAGAGTGTCGTGTGACAATTCTAGAATTTAATTGAGTAGTCTTTTACATGGAGTTGAGACTTCTCAAGAGAAGATTGAAGTTTTCGATGTGGACCAAAAATTCCCTGACGTGTTCAAGGAATCAAGTGTTTGCCTCCCCATCGAGAGTTAGAGTTTCGCATTGATTTGATTGCAGGAGCAGTGCCAGTGATTCAGCCTAGTAGGAGGATGACTCCTAAAGAGAGAAAAGAGTTAGTTAAGCAGACTATGGATTTTGTGGAGAAGGATTGATTAGGCCAGTTTTTCTTGTTGGGGTTCCGCTGCAGTGTTTGTTGCTAAATCAGATAGATCGCTAAGGTTCTGTGTGGATTTTTGAGAACTGAATAAGTTTGTTTTGGTATTCATCGATGATATTTTGGTCTATTCCAAGTCGGAAGAAGACCCCAAGCAGCATTTGAGGATAGTATTGGAGTCACTGAGGAGTCATGTTTTGAGGGCGAGTTCTCTGAGTGCCATTGTTGGAAATCGGATGTAAATTTTTTGAGGCGCATTGTTTTTAGTGAAGGTATATCTGTAAATCCAACAAAGATTGAGACTATTCTAGAATAGAAGCAACCTAAATCATCGATCGGAAGTTCGTAATTTTCTGGGTTTAGCCGGCTAATACAGGAAGTTTATCAAGAACTAATCCGAAATTTCTTCGCATCTGACTAAGTTGATAAGGAAAGTAGCTAATTCAAATGGACACCCCGGTGTGAAGAAGCTTTTCAAGAATTGAAGACGAGGCTAACCAGTGCATCAGTGTTTGCTAAATCGGATGGGAAAAGCAAACTAGAGATTTATACTGATGCATGTATAGTTGATCAGGGAACAGTGTTGATGCAGAGTGGAAGAGTAATTGCGTATGCGTGTCAGCAATTAAAGCAACATGAAAGGAACTACGCTACGCACGATCTTCAATTGTTAGTCGTTGTCTTTGCTTTGAAGATCTGGAGACATTATCTCTTGGGAGAGAAGTTTGAGTTATTCACGGATCACAAACCATTGGAATATCTTTTCTCTTAAAAGGATCTCAATCTGGGGCAGCAGCGATAGGCCGAGTTTCTGGCATCCTATGATTTGGATATTCTGTATACCCCGGGTAAAGTGAATGTTATGGTTGATGCTCTTAGAAGGAATGCAGTGTTGTTTCTTTTGGAAGTTGTTCCATCTCTCCAGGAAAGAATCGTAAGTAAGCAGATAAAAGATTGATCTTTTGAGGATTAATGGTCGTTTCTGTGTGCCTAATATAGATGAATTGAGGCAAGAAGTCTTAGTTGAATGTCATCGCTCCAGACTGAATATCCACCCAGGAATCTCTAAGATATGTAAAGTTATGAGAAGAATTTTATGGTGACCAAACATGAGAGGGATGTAGCTACTTTTGTTTATAGTTATGCTATCTGTCAACAGGTGAAGAAGATCAGCAGAAGTCAGCTAGTTTGTTACAGTCTTTAGAAATTCCAGAATGGTAATGGGAGATTATTTTGATGGATTTCATCAACTGTTTGCCTAAAACCAAGAAAGGAAACTATGGTATATGGGTTATTGTGGATCGTTTAACTAAGAGTGCTCATTTTATACTGGTTAAGGCAACTCGTACTGTAGTTTCTCGAGCAGAGATTTTCTTAAGGGAGATAGTCAGATTGTATGGTGTTCCAGTTAGCATACTAAGTGATTGTGATCCTATTTTCATCAGCAAATTCTGGAAAGCTCTGCAATCAACTTTGGGAACGAGTTTGAGATTGAGCACAACCTATTATCCTCAGAAAGACGGACTGACGGGGAGACTGAATCGTATTCTAGAAGATGTACTGCGAGCTTGTGATTTGGATTTTGGTGGATTTTGGGAAGACCATCTTCATTTGGTAAGATTCTCCTACAATAACAGTTACCAAGCGAGTATTAGGATGGCTCCTTACGAAGCTTTATATGGAAAACCATGTAGATCCCCCCATTCTGTTGGATAGAGTCGGGAGATCATCTTGTGTTTAGGCCTGATTTGATTCGTAAAGTTTCTGTTAAAGTTGAGCTTATCGAGAAAAGGATAAGAGCAGTTCAGGACCGTCAGAAGAAGTACGCAGATAAGAGAAGGAGACAATTGGAATTTGAGATTGGTGATTTTGTTTTTGCCAAAGTTTCCCGATTAAAAGGAGCTATTAGATTCGGAAAGCCGAGAAAACTTGCCTGTGATACATTGGATCATTTCGGGTATTGAAAAGAGTTAATGCTGTAGCTTACAGAGTTAAATTGCCAGAACGGATGTCTAGAATTCATAATGTATTTCATGTATCTCATCTAAGAAATTTGTTCATAATCCATTTAGTTATAGAACCTGTAGTCCAGTGGAATCGCTTGTAACTGTAGGAATCACACCCCTCGAATTATGCTAGTATACATCACCATCAATCAACATGATCCCATCAACATGATCCCATCACGAGGGATTCCAATTTAAATGGACATTCCAACTTATGGAAATTCTACGTAGCTACGAATTTCAAATGGACACTCATACCGAGTTCCAACACCTTCACAAATTTTCAATGGAAGGTACTTTTCCATATCCTCAGTTTAGAAAACATAATGTCATATATATAGTACTTCATTTCACATTTCGTACATATCATACCTATTTAAACTTACATAAGATTTCCATAACAATTACTTTCCAAACTGATGGTTTTCGAATTTACTGCATTCTCATATATAAGTTCTGAAAACCTCCATATCCCATACCCATAACAAGTAGAGGATTCCTGAATTTTCCATCTCGTTACCAATTTAAAATTTTCCTCTAAATCGATTTGGAAGTTTAAGGTTATCTCAAACCCAATTCATATTCATAATTCAATTTATTATCGACTTCACACTCGATTTGGATTTTACGTTACATCGTTAATTCTCAACACATAATTGAGGTCTACCGATATATAACCTCTGAGCTCGTACGTCTCAGAGAAGGGTGTATATAGCTAAGAGAATAAATCCTCCGCCACCAAACAGATATATATTTAATAAAGATCAATTGCTATGTCATCAATTCACAATGTTAGACATACAATCCAAACCGACCATCCGAAATTCAAAGCTCAACTTATATTGTTTTTGGTGTCGAAGTTAAACTCAATTGAACTCAAGATTCAATCTTTTTGAAAAATTTCAAGCTGAACTAATTGTTCAAATTTCCCATTTAACCTTTTCAACTTCGACTTAATTCATAGTTTGAATTCCGCATACTTTTCACAATATTAGTTTTAAACCGACTTCAAACTTTCCAATATTAAGTTTTCCACTTAACTTAATTCTCTGCACGTTTAAATTCAAATTCATCACTGAATCTATTGCCTATTATGGATCATCATGTTGACAAACTTCAAATTTGAAATCTATATCTCATTTGAACCTTACATTTGCTTTCTATTTCCAAAATAATCAACTAGTTCTTTAGTAAGCCATTCATCGACTTGGTTCCATTAGATTCATATCTCCGCGTTAACTATTTTAGGCATTAGTCTAAACTTGAAATATAAGCTTTACATCAAAACTAGTTTGATTCATACTGTTAAGTCGACAAATAGATTTCCTTCCTAAGACGCTATTTTATTAAAATATTTCTTTCCGTATAAAACCATACATGGCTTAATACATTTATAATACGTACATAGAAGATTTTGGATTACAAAAGATAGTATTACAAAATATACTGATTGCTTCAAATATACTGATTGGTTTAAGATTCAGAATTATTGAGGATTATCGACTTCCCGTCCGGTAGTACGCATCTTTGCCAAACTTCCCACTTTGGTTTGCACTATTTCAGGTTGTATTAAAGGAGGATTAACACATTCAAAGTCAACATGTCCCCAATTCCTATAGTTCCCGCAAAAATATGAGATGTTTCCATCCTTATCTATCGTCCTTACACTTTTTGATCTAGCTGATCGGGCTATAGCTTGCTTTCCATGCTGCCTTTCGGTGCAGTTTCTGGCTATATGTCCAGTCTGGCGACAATGGTAGAAGATTGTCAATCTGTCGATTGGTAAATCGAGTGTGTGCTTCTTTCTTTTCACTTCAGGGAAATGACTAAGAAAATGCACTTTCCCCTGACATTTAAAAAACACAATCTCAAGACGAGCGAACCGGTCATCCACATTCCTTTTCTTTCTCTTCTCTCGGCATATAACGGCATAATGTCCCTTTTTATGACATCGATAACAGATAACATCATCATAGGGACCAGGTCCTTGCCTTTCATTGATTTTCCTTTCGATTTCCGCATGTGCCACTTCTGCTTCTCTACGGGCAATTGCTCTTTGTTCACGGCGTGCTGCTTTTTGTGCTTTGGTTTTCGCCATTATAATTAACAAGATGTTTTCGAAGTTTCCTATTAAAATTTGCAATCCTTATTAGCAAAGGTTGGATTATTCAATCATTTCCCAAGACAATTTGCCGGTTTACATTATCCTGATATATAGGATTATTACTCAACCAAACTTGAGATTCAACTCTGGATTTTATTTCAAACATTTGAAATATACATATATATACATACTTGCGTATCAAACCCTACTTGAAACATAAAAACAATAATTATTTTATTTTATTATTTTTAAAAATTAGTTGAATTTTTTTTCTGTATATACTACTAGTATTGTTCTTCAAAACATTTGAAATCAATTTTTAAAAGAATTCAGAATCAAATCCCCAAGTTATAGTTCAATGATCCCCCTGGCTATAACTAAATTGACATGTCATTTTATCTCCCAATTATTATTTTGGAGATATTCAAAATATTTGATTTAAAACAATTCATTAATTCACTTAAATTATATTTTATTTTTTTACAAATCTCAGCAATTGGATAATGGGTTTTCGAATGATGAGTACTCAAATCTAAGGAGACCTTATCAAAGAGAAACTATCATAAACCTAAATTTAGAGAGGGGGACTTCCGAAAAGGATTTGAATTTTCAAAATACCTTTTATTTTTCAAAAAATCAATTTTATACTTCTTTAGATTTGAAAAATGCTTTCTTTAAAGTGATCCTAGTGACTATTCATATTAAACGCCATAAACTAAGCTTTGTATAACCCAAAGCTCTGATACCACTTTGTAACATCCCGCCCTTTTGACCGCCTATAACAACCCCCAATTTCGCACCATTCAAATCGACAATAATCCACACATGTCAGACTTGAATGATGCGAAATAACAGATTGTGAATAAATTTGGAGCAAATGAAATCAAATATACAGAATCACAGACACAGAACAAACAGAATAACTCGCAGCGGAATATAAAATAACATAGTACTACATGAAGCTACTATAACAGAGTCTCAAACCAAATACATAATATAGTCTGAAAAACAACAGAATAGAAATCCCAAATACATAGAAGTTCACTAATACATGAGATAAACTAATACAGCTGAAACAGAAGTAGATAAATATGTAGATAAGTAGAAACTCCAGTGAAAGACCAGCTCCAGGAAGAGAATCCAAAGCTGTGAATACTCAGGCTGACCCAAGCGTAAAGCAAAACACATAACACTCGAGTCAGGACAATATATACTTATATAATGTAAACCAACTCAAGTGAACTGTAATAAAGATACAAGTAACTTAAAGGATGCCTGGGACCGCCCATCCTCTAAGGATCCATTAAACTATTTACTATATAGTAAAATTTCGCTATTATACTAATGTCTTTAGTAAAATAAACATACTTTTAAATAGCGTTCCGGGCTACCCATATCACCCTTCACACATAATAGTCCCAGTGGTCCATCCAATATCATGCCATCTCCACTCCGGGTGATTGTCAGAGGATACCACACGGGCAACGGGAGAAAAACAAACTCGTAGTAAAGGCTCGGTATGGTAGGTGACACGGCACACAAGGCAATGCCAGGGTAGATATACCAATTACGCACATGGGCTGGTGGTAACGCAGCAGCCACATACGCCCACCCCGAACAACACTCCAAAAATCAAGGGGTGCACCCAATCGATCACAACAGTAATAGAATGGTATCGAAGAAGTGTGTTCAGCCAGAGGTGCTACCTCCTTTGGCCCGAGATTGCTCCTGTTTTAGCCACCTTATGCTAACTCACGGGAGTTAGGTCCACGAAATGTACCTTAGGAACGTCGTCACCATCCTACTTCATTCTGGAATCTCCACCGCGCACACAGTTGTTAAAGTGGTTTTTGGTATCGACAGAGAGTATGTCCATATCCGATCCCGATCTCTTTAACAACCAATCGTTATTATAACCCGTAGTTATAATTTCAAAAATGGTATTTATTTCTCAAAATCCAATATCATTTCAAATCCATTTCAAAATATCAACTTATCATTTCATTTAAAAAACATATTCATTTTTATTCAATTTAGAAATACCATTTCAATTCACATTTCAAAATAGTTCAATTCCAACAAATTACTTCATTTAAATCCTTTAAAAGTGAAGTTATTACATTTAATAATTAAATTATTAAACTTTCAAAATTTTCAACTTTCAAAGTTCATTCATTCACTTAATTTTATCAAAACAGTGAAAATTCAACTTTCGCAGCATTTGGAAATTGCTACAGAAAGTTATATTCAAAACAGTTAAATTTAACAAAGACAGCGTTTAAAATGCTGTAATAGTGTTACATTAGTTTCAAAGAAAAAAAAACTTGGTTTAATCCAACAATTATATTTTCTATAATTCACTTTTAACCTATAAAATCACATAATTTTACTTTTATAACCATCATTTAATTTTCTTTAATTTCATGATTTCATAAAGTTAAATTTCCATTTAAAAATTCATACTTAACACTAATTCACTTATTAAATTGCAGTGTCCAATTTTAAATTCATTACATTTAAATTTCAACCTAACACTTAAGTTAAAATTCTCAAATATAACTTAGTTTATATTTTTATTTACTTAATCAAAAATTCACTTTTAAGTCAATTCCAAAAGTTCCAATTTTAGTTACAATTTAAAATTTCAACTTAAATATTCATTCATTTCACATTTCAACTTTATTAAAATCATTAATATGATATAAAATCACTTTAAATTCCTTTAAATTCAAATTATCATAAATGTATCATGCTTTCATATTCTATTAATTTCAAATTATAATTAAATCAAATTTCCCAAAATAGCTTACATTCAAAATTTTCTAACCTTTTCGTTAATTTATTTCACTTGTAATTATTCAGAAAATCAATAATATTTTACCAAAAATCATTTTTAATTAGGTTTAAATCAAAATATTTTAATATTTACATTTCTAAAATAATTTTAAAATTTTTAGAAAAATATATTAACTACGGGTCTGTATATAATTTTTTACACTAGGAAAAGTGATACGGGTAATATATCATTTCAACCCGTAATTTGCAAAGAAAAATCCGGGTTTTATCATTTCAAACCCGCAGTCCCAAGTAAATGAAATAAATTTGAAAATCATTCAGGACTATCATTTCAGCCCATAATGATTTTCCCTTATTCTAAAGTCTGTTCGGGTGTGTATCATTTCAACCCAGAGTGATTCCAATCTAAAGGGAACTTGAAGTGTGATAAACGGATAAAATAACAGAACAGCATAATATAACAGTAACAAATGTCATAATAGGTGTTTAAGCATGGGTGAACGTCATATAATTGTGACATAGCAAATAATAATATAGTGATGCAGTTTACATATTCACAAGTGATCAATTTACTATTCATATAAGTATAAACTGTCTGGTGAGAATAACTCACTGTTTTGAGCTGATGACACAACGACGAATTGCACAAACGGGATCTACACAAGCACAAAAGCACAACACAGATACGAATGGAGGAGCCAAGGATTAATTCCCTTGAATACCAATCAAACAAACAATATAACAATTATAAGGTTTCAGACCAAAAATACGATAAACAATGCTAGAAATAACTTCATAAAACAAAGCTGAAATGCTTTGCACTTGCTTCCGACATCCCATAGGCTCGGCCAGAGGTGGAGTACAGGTCTAAGGCAATGGTTTTGGGTCAGGTCTGGGTTGCTAAGGTCGGCCTAACATGAGTTTGTTGATGGCAAAAGTTATGGAGATGGAACAACAACACAACAAGGCGTAACTACTAACAACATCACAAGTTTCAAGCAAACAAAGCTCGGCCAAGGCTGCTGTGGTCACGGCCAGAGGAGTGGAGTCCACTGTGGTGACGTGGAAGAGGGTGCTGGAGGTGTTGGAGGTGGTGGTGGTCATGTAGGTGGCAGCCATGGGTGGTGGAAGTGGTGGATGTGAGGGCTTGTGCTTGGCTAGGTCAAGATGTTGGAGTTTTGTGAACTTGGTAAGGAACTACCACCAAGGGTGGTACGGATGGGGATGGTCAGTGAGGAGGAGGTGCTGGTGGCGTGCTAAGGTGGTGGTGTTGGCGGCAGGGGCTGGAGAGGGGCATGGCCGATCCTATGATAAAGAAGATCAAGTGCAAATCAAACGAAAAATCAACATAAGTGAACAAAAGGAGATAAAAGAAAAATAGAATTTTACCAACTTCTCAAACAAGTTATGGCCGAATTTTTTTTTAATGAGATGAGAAATGATGTACGTGAATGAATAATGGAGGTAGGCAGCTGAAGTATGTGAGTTATTATGGCTAATTGATGGCAAAAGTAAGTTAAAAATATGAAAAGGCGGGAAAATCAAAAGCCATTAGAAATAAAAGGTCACAAACCCTTTCAATTTACCCATAATTATTTATAAAAGTTTATATATTCTGAAATAACAATATTATCAGATAAAATTTCGAAACTTTAAAAAAATATAAAAATATATATACCATTTATCAATTATATAGATTAAAATTAAGGAAAAATAGTTAAAACAGTGAACTAGACTAGAAAATTTGAAATTAAATGAAATATTTTGTAGAAAATTAATATGAGCTTGTAAAGTATTTTTAAACATAAATAATTAACATAAAACAAAATTTTATCCACAAAATAAATATTTAAAATTTAATTTAAATATAATTTTTAACGCAGAAAATAGCAAAAAATGGGAAAACAGCCCTTAAAAATAGGAAATCAATACAGTAAATTTTGGAAAAATTCTATTATTATTTTTAAAATATTTAGAGATGAAATTTCACAAATAAAACAAATTTAAAAGAAAATAAAGAAATTTAAAATGAATAAAATTGTAGAAAATTAGAAAACAGCCTTTAAAAATAGGAAATAAATACAGTAAATTTTGGAAAAATTACATTTTCATTTTAAGAATGTTTAGAAATGATATCACACCAATAAACAAATTTAAATAAATTTCTAAATGAAATAAATTCAAATTTAAATATATATTCAAAATCTAGGGTTGTTACACTCTCCCCCACTCAAATCTTTTCGTCCTCGAAAAGAACGGAAAGGAAAAATAAAGAGAAACAAGATAGAGAAACAAAATAGTACCTGAAACGAATAGTTCCGGATTCGAAGCACGAATGCTCTCCTCCGTTTCCCAAGTACAATCTCGATCATCAGTACTCCACTGTACTTTGACCAGATTAACAGATTTTCTTCTGAGCTGCTTCGTATCTCTATCGACAATACGAAGTGGCTTCCTCTCAACAGTCAGGTTAGACTCAATATCCAAACTATCAAGAGCAGAAGGCTCAACAATAAGAGATGGATCATGGAGATGACGGCGAAGATGTGAGACATGGAATACATCATGCACTCCAGAAAGCTTCTCGGGCAAATCCAGACGATAAGCTAAAGAACCAACTCTTTCCATGATGCGAAAAGGACCAATGAACCTGGGAGAAAGCTTCCCTCTACGACCAAAGCGAATGACATTCCTCAAGGGAGAAACTTTAAGGAACACCTGATCACCAACAGCAAATTCCAAATTTCGCCTACGCCTATCAGCATATTTCTTCTGTCCATCCTGAGCGACTCTCAGCCTCTTCTTAATCTCCTCAACTTTCTCAGAAGCTTCCAAAATCACTTCAGGACCAAGAACCAAATGATTACCGGATTCAATCCAGCAAGAAGGAGATCTACAAGGTCACCTGTATAAAGCAGCAAACGAAGACATTTTGAGACTGGCCTGAATGCAAAGATGGAATGAGATAGATAAAAAGATCAAGAATAGACTGAAAACAGAAGATAAGATAATACCTGATAGCTATTATTGTAGGTAAATTCGGCAAGATGGAGATAATCTTCCCAAGATCCTCCATAATCAAGCGCACAAGCACGAAGAAGATCCTCGAGAATCTGATTTACTCTTTCCGTCTGACCGTCGGTCTGAGGATGATAAGAAGTGCTCAGATTCAAACGAGTACCCAAACATTCCTGAAAAGCCTTCCAGAACTGACTAGTAAAGATAGGGTCACGATCACAAACAATACTGAGAGGAACACCATGGAGACGAACGATCTCTCTCATGTAAATCTCAGATAAACTAGAAGCAGAACGAGTAGACTTGACCGGAATAAAATGAGCGGACTTGGTCAGTCTATCAACAATAACCCAGATACTCTCATTGCCTTTCCGAGTCCTCGGTAAACCATCGATGAAATCCATGGAAACCTGTTCCCACTTCCAATTAGGAATCTCGAGGGGCTGCAACAAACCAAGGGTCTTCTGGTGATCGGCTTTGACTTGCTGACAAGTCGCACACCGACTAACAAAGATAGAGATATCCCTCTTCATCCCCTTCCACCAATAAAGCCTCTTCATATCTTGATACATCTTCGACACACCAGGATGAATAAAAAGTATGGATCTATGATTTTCCTGAAGCAACTCCTGTCTCAAACTATCAACCTTCGGAACACAAATCCTGCCGTTAATCCGCAAAATCCCTTTGTCATCAATCTGAGCTCCACTACTACCTCTACTACCACCAACTCTGCTACGAACACTTTCCTTCATCAATCTAAGCATCTCATCCTCATCATGCTTAGCCATAATCTGATCCAGAAGAGGAGAAGAAGAAACAACAAGCTGACACAACAAAGCCTTCTTCCGACTCAGAGCATCGGCCACAACATTAGCTTTACCAGGAGTATAGTTAATGTCGAGGTCGTAAGAAGCCAGAAACTCAAGCCAACAAACTTTCCTCTGATTCACATCCTTCTGGGTGAAGATATATCTCAGAGACTGATGATCTGTGAAAAGCTCAAACTTGGTTCCAAGAAGATGATGCCTCCAAAGTTTCAAAGAAAAGACAACAGCAAGTAACTCTAAATCATGAGCAGCATAATTTGCTTCGTGGGTCTTCAACTGACGGCTGGCATAGGCGATAACCCTACCATCCTGCATGAGAACAGCACCCAAACCCTCACGACTAGCATCAGTATAAACTGTAAATCCCTCACTCCCATTCGGAACAGTAAGAACTGGTACGGAAGTTAGCTTGCTCTTCAACTCACTGAATGCAGCCTTACACTTATCACTCCAGACAAATCTGGCATTCTTCCGAGTTAAAGCTGTGAGAGGTGCAGCAATCCGAGCAAAATTCTCAATGAATCTCCGGTAGTAACCGGCAAGGCCCAGAAAACTACGAATATCAGATGGAGTCTTTGGAGTTTCCCAATCATTGATCGCAGCAATCTTAACTGGATCAACAGAGACTCCATTACTAGAAACAATATGTCCGAGATAACGGACTTCATCCTTCCAGAAATGGCATTTAGAAAATTTAGCCTTTAACTGATGATTTCTGAGAGTCTCAAGAACATATTTCAAATGCGACTTATGCTCATCCTTAGTCTTAGAGAAGACAAGGATATCATCAACAAAGACTAGCACAAATTTATTAAGCACATCACGAAAAACTCGATCCATCAAATCAACAAAGAAAGCAGGAGCATTAGTCAAACCAAAAGGCATGACTAACCATTCATAAAATCCATTCTCAGTGCGGAAAGCAGTCTTGGGAATGCTATCCTCAGCAACCCTGAGCTGATGAAAACCTGAGGCAAGGTCAAGTTGAGAGAAAATAGTGGCACCATGAAGCTGATCAAACATATCATTGATACGAGGCATAGGATATCTGTTTTTCATAGTGAGCTTGTTCAACACCCTATAATCAACACACATCCGAAGTGAACCATCAGATTTGGTGACAAAAACTACCGCAGCTCCCCATTCAGAAAAACTGGGCCTAATCAGACCTTTGGAAGATAAGTCTTCAATTTGCTTTCCCATCTCAACCTTCTCGCGGGGTGCCATTCTTCTAGGAGGAAGAACAATAGGTCGAGCACCAGGAATAAGATCAAACCGAAAATCAATTTCCCGCTTCGTAGGTAAAGAAATGACTTCGCCAAATACATCGGGATATAATCTAACCACAGGAGTTGAATCAAGGTCACTGGAAGAAGAATCCAAAGAATAAATAAAGTTGCCAGCAAAATCCTGAGGCATGCGGCACTGAATAATCAAGGAATTCCCTTGATCATCAACAAGCTGAAAAGACCGGGCTTTACAAGAGATATGAGCATTATGATTCACTAACCAATCCTGACCAAGCAATAAATCAAAAGCATCGAAGCCCAGAATATAAAAATCACCACTAAAGCGATGATCAGAATGGAGAAGTTTCACCTCTCGACAAATCGGATTAAGGTTAGCAGGACCCCCAATAGGATTTGAAACACATAATGGAACAGAAGTATACTCAGGAGAAAGGAGATGTTCAAACTTATCACACAAATCAACAGA
This sequence comes from Allium cepa, assembly GCA_030765085.1. Classification (NCBI taxonomy): domain Eukaryota; kingdom Viridiplantae; phylum Streptophyta; class Magnoliopsida; order Asparagales; family Amaryllidaceae; genus Allium; species Allium cepa. The sequence continues at coordinate 230,893,544 of CM060938.1, forward strand.
AATAAAACTGTGTGAAGCACCAGTATCAAACAACACACGAACAAGATGATGAAATAAAGTAAATGAACCCTGGAGTGTACCTTGGTCATCACTAGGAGCAGGAGTAGGTGGAGGTGGAGGAACTGGAGATGAGGCAGAAGTGACAGCAAATATACCAGAAGGAGTACCCCTCTGCTGGGTTGGGCAATCCTTCTTAAAATGACCTGGCTGGAGACAGATATGGCAGAGATCACGTCTAGCCGACTGAGCAGGTGGAGGAACTGCAGCACCAGATAATGTGGGACAGCTATTGGCATAGTGCCCTCTCTGATCACACCTAAAGCAAGTGATGGAGGAGAGATCAACTGGTTGCCTCTGAGCAGGGGCAGATGATGAAGATCCCAAACTAGGACGCTTCTGCCAATTCTTCTTCTGCTGTTGGAAATTTGGCTTACGCTTCTTGGAAACTGCAGAGGAAGACTGAGCACCAGAAACCGCAGGACCTTTGGATGTGGGATTCTCATAGCGAATAGCCATATCCATAAGCTGGGTGAAAGAACCATGAACATGAGAAATAAGGCGACTATAATACTCTGGCCGAGCACCAGCAATAAATTTCTCATTCTTCTTAAGATGAGTATCAATAAGGCCAGGACCGAACTTGGAAAGTTCATTGAATTTCCTCTCATACTCAGAAAAAGACATGGTACCCTGCTTCAGATCCATAAACTCACGATAAAGCTGAGATTTCCCGGCTTCTGGCATCCATTTTTCCACAAAAGCCTCCCTGGAAAAGAGATACAGAAAACAGGCTTAAGATAGATTCAAAGAAAGGAAAAATAGGAACAAAATTAAGATAACCCAAAGGATACCTAAACTGCTCCCAAGTGAGATCAGCCTCGACGGTGTTAGCCGTAACGGACTCCCACCAATCTAAAGCAGAATCATGCAACTGCCAGGCTGCAAGCTGACGCTTCTGAGCATCAGTAATGTCAAGACCAGTAAATATCCTCTCAAGACTCCGCAACCACTGCTGAGCCTCAATGATAGTCTCTGAACCGGTGAATGGGGTTCCACCAAGTTGAGAGAATTCCTTACAAAGGACAGTGAACCTGACTAGAGCAACAGGTTGAGGAGCTAAGGCAATACCGCGACCCCTAACTCTGGCATTTCCCCGATTCATCCTGAAAAATATCAAGAATGAATTTAGGATAAGAATAAAGACAAGCCGAAGACAAATTAAGATAAGGCAAGATAATACACTTGGATGAATATCTTACAGAAAGAAAAGATCCTAACAAGATAGATATGAAAGAAAGGAAAGTTAGAAAACATTTGGAAATCCTTTAAAAGCAAGAAAAATATATATATCAAAATAATCTTTGAAAATCCTTTGAAAAAATTTTGAAAAATCATTTTATACTTTGAAAATACGTCTCTCACAAAGATATGATTCTGAGATTGATTTCACTCATTCTAGGGTGGAAATACCCTATCTCTAATGAGTTTTTGTTCCGCAGTGGCAATGGTTGCCAAAACCAAAGCTCTGATACCAACTGTAACAACCCCCAATTTCGTACCATTCAAATCGACAATAATCCACACATGTCAGACTTGAATGATGCGAAATAACAGATTGTGAATAAATTTGGAGCAAATGAAATCAAATATACAGAATCACAGACACAGAACAAACAGAATAACTCGCAGCGGAATATAAAATAACATAGTAGTTCATGAAGCTACTATAACAGAGTCTCAAACCAAATACATAATATAGTCTGAAAAACAACAGAATAGAAATCCCAAATACATAGAAGTTCACTAATACATGAGATAAACTAATACAGCTGAAACAGAAGTAGATGAATATGTAGATAAGTAGAAACTCCAGTGAAAGACCAGCTCCAGGAAGAGAATCCAAAGCTGTGAATACTCAGGCTGACCCGAGCGTAAAGCAAAACACAAAACACTCGAGTCAGGACAATATATACTTATATAATGTAAACCAACTCATGTGAACTGTAATAAAGATACAAGTAACTTAAAGGATGCCTGGGACCGCCCATCCTCTAAGGATCCGTTAAACTATTTACTATATAGTAATATTTCGCTACTATACTAATGTCTATAGTAAAATAAACATACTTTTAAATAGCGTTCCGGGCTACCCATATCACCCTTCACACATAATAGTCCCAGTAGTCCATCCAATATCATGCCATCTCCACTCCGGGTGACTGTCAGAGGATACCACACGGGCTACGGGAGAAAAACAAACTCGTAGTAAAGGCTCGGTATGGTAGGTGACATGGCACACAAGGCAATGCCAGGGTAGATATACCAATTACGCACACGGGCTGGTGGTAATGCAGCAGCCACATACACCCACCACGAACAACACTCCAAAAATCAAGGGGTGCACCCAATCGATCACAACAGTAATAGAATGGTATCGAAGATGTGTTCAGCCAGAGGTGCTACCTCCTTTGGCCCGAGATCGCTCCTGTTTTAGCCACCTTATGCTAACTCACGGGAGTTAGGTCCACGAAATGTACCTTAGGAACGTCATCACCATCCTACTTCATTCTGGAATCTCCACCGCGCACACAGTTGTTAAAGTGGTTTTCGGTATCGACAGAGAGTATGTCCATATCCAATCCCGGTCTCTTTAACAACCAATCGTTATTATAACCCGTAGTTATAATTTCAAAAATGGTATTTATTTCTCAAAATCCAATATCATTTCAAATCCATTTCAAAATATCAACTTATCATTTCATTTAAAAACATATTCATTTTTATTCAATTTAGAAATACCGTTTCAATTCACATTTCAAAATAGTTCAATTCCAACAAATTACTTCATTTAAATCCTTTAAAAGTGAAGTTATTACATTTAATAATTAAATTATTAAACTTCCAAAATTTTCAACTTTCAAAGTTCATTCATTCACTTAATTTTATCAAAACAGTGAAAATTCAACTTTCGCAGCATTTGGAAATTGCTACAGAAAGTTATATTCAAAACAGTTAAATTTAACAAAGACAGCGTTTAAAATGCTGTAATAGTGTTACATTAGTTTCAAAGAAAAAAAAACTTGGTTTAATCCAACAATTATATTTTCTATAATTCACTTTTAACCTATAAAATCACATAATTTTACTTTTATAACCATCATTTAATTTTCTTTAATTTCATGATTTCATAAAGTTAAATTTCCATTTAAAAATTCATACTTAACACTAATTCACTTATTAAATTGCAGTGTCCAATTTTAAATTCATTACATTTAAATTTCAACCTAACACTTAAGTTAAAATTCTCAAATATAACTTAGTTTATATTTTTATTTACTTAATCAAAAGTTCACTTTTAAGTCAATTCCAAAAGTTCCAATTTTAGTTACAATTTAAAATTTCAACTTAAATATTCATTCATTTCACATTTCAACTTTATTAAAATCCTTAATATGATATAAAATCACTTTAAATTCCTTTAAATTCAAATTATCATAAATTTATCATGCTTTCATATTCTATTTAATTTAAATTATAATTAAATCAAATTTCCCAAAATAGCTTACATTCAAAATTTTCTTACCTTTTCGTTAATTTATTTCACTTGTAATTATTCAGAAAATCAATAATATTTTACCACAAAACATTTTTAATTAGGTTTAAATCAAAATATTTTAATATTTACATTTCTAAAATAATTTTAAAATTTTTAGAAAAATATATTAACTACGGGTCTGTATATAATTTTCTACACTAGGAAAAGTGATACGGGTAATATATCATTTCAACCCGTAATTTACAAAGAAAAATTCGGGTTTTATCATTTCAAACCCGCAGCCCCAAGTAAATGAAATAAATTTGAAAATCATTCAGGCCTATCATTTCAGCTCATAATGATTTTCCCTTATTCTAAAGTCCGTTCGGGTATGTATCATTTCAACCCATAGTGAATCCAATCTAAAGGGAACTTGCAGTGTGATAAACGGATAAAATAACAGAACAGCATAATATAATAGTGACAAATGTCATAATAGGTGTTTAAGCATGGGTGAACATCATATAATAGTGACATAGCAAATAATAATATAGTGATGCAGTTTACATATTCACAAGTGATCAATTTACTATTCATATAAGTATAAACTGTCTGGTGAGAATAACTCACTGTTTTGAGCTGATGACACAACGACGAATTGCACAAACGGGATCTACACAAGCACAAAAGCACGACACAGATACGAATGGAGGAGCCAAGGATTAATTCCCTTGATTACCAATCAAACAAACAATATAACAATTATAAGGTTTCAGACCAAAAATACGATAAACTATGCTAGAAATAACTTCATAAAACAAATCTGAAATGCTTTGCACTTGCTTCCGACATCCCATAGGCTCGGCCAGAGGTGGAGTACAGGTCTAAGGCAATGGTTTTGGGTCAGGTCTGGGTTGCTAAGGTCGGCCTAACATGAGTTTGTTGATGGAAAAAGTTATGGAGATGGAACAACAACACAACAAGGCGTAACTACTAACAACATCACAAGTTTCAAGCAAACAAAGCTCGGCCAAGGCTGCTGTGGTCACGGCCAGAGGAGTGGAGTCCACTGTGGTGACATGGCAGAGGGTGCTGGAGGTGCTGGAGGTGGTGGTGGTCATGTAGGTGGCAGCCATGGGTGGTGGAAGTGGTGGATGTGAAGGCTTGTGCTTGGCTAGGTCAAGATGTTGGAGTTTGGTGAACTTGGTGAAGGAACTACCACCAAGGGTGGTACGGATGGGGATGGTCAGTGAGGAGGAGGTGCTGGTGGCGTGCTCAGGTGGTGGTGTTGGCGGCAGGGGCTGGAGAGGGGCATGGCCGATCCTATGATAAAGAAGATCAAGTGCAAATCAAACGAAAAATCAGCATAAGTGAACAAAAGGAGATAAAAGAAAAATAGAATTTTACCAACTTCTCAAACAAGTTATGGCCGAATTTTTTTTTAATGAGATGAGAAATGATGTACGTGAATGAATAATGGAGGTAGGCAGCTGAAGTATGTGAGTTATTATGGCTAATTGATGGCAAAAGTAAGTTAAAAATGTGAAAAGGCGGGAAAATCAAAAGCCATTAGAAATAAAAGGTCACAAACCCTTTCAATTTACCTATAATTATTTATAAAAGTTTATATATTCTGAAATAACAATATTATCAGATAAAATTTCGAAACTTTAAAAAAATATAAAAATATATATACCATTTATCAATCATATAGATTAAAATTAAGGAAAAATAGTTAAAACAGTGAACTAGACTAGAAAATTTGAAATGAAATAATTTGTAGAAAATTAATATGAGCTTGTAAAGTATTTTTAAACATAAATAATTAACATAAAACAAAATTTTATCCACAAAATAAATATTTAAAATTTAATTTAAATATAATTTTTAATGTAGAAAATAGCAAAAAAGGGGAAAACAGCCCTTAAAAATAGGAAATCAATACAGTAAATTTTGGAAAAATTCTATTATTATTTTTAAAATATTTAGAGATCAAATTTCACAAATAAAAAAAATTTAAAATAAAATAAAGAAATTTAAAATGAAGAAAATGGCAGAAAATTAGAAAACAGCCTTTAAAAATAGGAAATAAATACAGTAAATTTTGGAAAAATTACATTTTCATTTTAAGATTGTTTAGAAATGATATCACACGAATAAACAAATTTAAATAAATTTCAAAATGAAATAAAGTCAAATTTAAATATATAGTCAAAATCTAGGGTTGTTACACCGCCCCTAGTCGGTAATTAAACCAACTTGAAACGTTTAAAATGACGGATTGTTATTTAGTTTATAGAGTTTAAACAGAATCAGCCATAAAATCACAGAATAACAATATTTCGAAAAAAAATGAATCTTTCTATTTTCTTACAAATATCAGAGTTTATACAATGTATTGAATTTATACAACAGAATATTTCTTTAAGTACAAAATCCCCGAACTAAAATGAGCGTTTTCCCCCTCTCTCTAACTTCGCTGCCCGGAAACCTTCAAGCTGCAAAACACTCGGTCTGACCCGAGTGTCACATTCAAAAGAAAACAATACACGGGTCAGTCTAATTCAAACTCGGATTTTTAGTGCATAAAGGTAATAATAATCAAATAGACGACAGTCACAATAATTCTCGGCTATCCGACCCTTTTAATAAAGAAATCGGATAACGGTAAATATAACACTTAACAGTGTTAAACAACAAATCAGCAGAATCAAATCATCAACAAGATAAATGAAAAGATTATCAATGAAGATAATTTAGAAAACATCAAAATTGCCTAATTGGCAATTAACAACAAAATGTAATTATTTAAATAAATAATTAGAAACTCAGAATCTAATTATCAAATAGATAATTAGGCAATAACAAAATAATCAAACCAAATCAATTAAAACAATTGAAGTGTTACTTAAAAACACCAAAACTGATTGGCTGCAGTACACGTTAACGTGTACTGCCTCGCCAATACGGTATATGAAATACGCAAAAGATCAACGCATCAGAAGAAAAACAAATACCAACAAAAACAATACGGTGTGGCTGTAGTACATGCTCGCGTGCACTGCCTCGCCACTACAGCATATAAAGTCACCACAACTCCAAATACTAACAGCAAGTCGAAACTGCAGAAGTCAAGTCACGGATATCATGACTCAACACAACTACAAACAAAATAGAAGGAGGGTGAGGGCACCAGAGGTTTGGCACCACAACACATAAATACATGAATAAGTGATACAATAGTTCAGTAAACTGCAAGTATCGACCAGGTAGCCACAAGTGTAAAGCAATGCCCAACACAAATGAGTGAACCAGATTCAAGTGAGGACTAAATGCAACAACAACTCTAGATTAATGCAACTAAAACTAGGTAACTACGTAACACAGCAGCAACTAAAAATAGTGCAACAGGTCAGGAGCAAGTATGTAACGACCCGATATTTCCAACCATTCGCATCCATTATAAGTGTATAGGTAGACACTCATGCCGGAATTGAATTGCTCAAAATACCGCGTTGTAAATAAAAATTTGGCAAATCTCAGGATATACAGTAAATAAAAACCACAGATCACAGACACAGAGTATATAAAAATGCAGCGGAAGAAAAGGAGATAGTAGTTCATGAAGCTACTATATAAATATGAGATACATCAGAGTTAAATAAGATACAACAGAAGAGTAACAGGATACATCAGGTACAAATCAGATACATCACTGAACCACTGGATACTGAAACAAAATAGATGGCTGGATCTTCAAGGAGAGCTCCAACGCCGAAGGTGAATCTGGAATGCTAACTCACTCAATCTGACCCGAGCGTAAAGCAAAACACAAAACCCTCGAGTCAGGACATAAATACTTATAAACTGTAAATCAACTCAAGTGAACAGTAACAAAATGCATCAGTAACTTAAAGGATGCTTGGGACTGCCCATCCTCTAAGGATCCGTTAAACTATTTACTATGTAGTAATATACGCTATATACGGTAGTGTCTAATCAGTAAAGTATAATCATATAGAAAATAGCGTTAAGGGGATGGTGAACCTTAACGCGGTCGGATCTTTAAAACCAAAATCGTAGTGGGCTCGATATAAGGATATGACACGGCACGCGAGGCAATGCCAGGGTGGATACACCGTTTGCACTCCCGGACCGGTGGTGACGGCAAGCCAGCAGCTTCCGCCCACCTCGAACAATACCCCCGAATCAAAGTGGCGCCACCGAATCGAATCACAAAAGTAATAGAATAGTTTCCAATGGAGCATGCTCGATGAAAGGGTGCGACCCTTTGTGTAGCCCGGTATAGCTCCTGTTTTAGTCATATATGCCAACTCACGGGAATTGGGTCCACGTAACATACCTCGAGAACGTCGCCACCATCCTACTTCATTCTGAAATCTCCACCGCGTACACAGTTGTTAAAGTGGTTTTCGGTATTGTCCGGCTATAAGACAATATCCGATCCCGGTCTCTTTAACAACCAATCGTTATTATAACCCATGGATATTTATTTCAAATAATTTATACTTTCAAGACCAAAATATCATACTCATTTCAAAACAATATCACAATTGTATCATTTCCATTTCAAAAATAATTCAATATTATATCATTCAAATAAAACACAAATTTTCAAATCATTGAATATTTCTTTAAATTTATTAAACTTGAAATATTCCTTTAAATAATCATAGCATTTTGGAAATGTTACCTTAAGGAATCATAGCATTTTTGGAATGTACTACTTTCCACTTTACATTGTATATAATCAAAGTATTGATAAGCTTAAAATTTTAACATGTCAATTTATCATTGCCTTATAGTTAAATAAACTTTCTTACTGTAATATAAAATTTAAACCGAAATTCTTATGTTAAGTTAAAAGCACCTTATTAACTTACATTATTATTACAATAAAGAAACTTTATTATTTAATCATTTAAAGTATGCCATTCACATAAATTAAAACTTGCTTATCAAATGTACGTTATCAACTTACATTTTATTATTACAGTAAGTAACATTTATCATTTTAATCAATTTAAAATACACCATTACATTGATTAAAATCAACATGTCAAATGTACGTTTTAAATTTTATATTCCTATTACAATAATGAACATTTATTAATTAAATCAATACCACACTACTTAACTTTACATGTTTCTTTCTTAATTAAAACTTTACATGTTCTTGCATTAATTAGAACTTTCATGTTCTCTCATAAATTAGGACTTTACACGTTTCTTTCATTAATTAAAACTTATACGTTTCTTTCATTAATTAAAACTTATACCTTTCTTTCATTAATTAGGAATTTACATGTTCCTATCATTAATTAGAACCATACGTTCTTTCATTAATTAAAACCTATACGTTTCTTTCATAAATTAAAACCTATACGTTTCTTTCATAAATTAAAACCTATACGTTTCTTTCATAAATTAAACCTATACGTTTCTTTCATAAATTAAAATCTATACGTTTCTTTCATAAATTAAAACCTAACATTTCAGATTTATATTACCATTTCACAAATTTAACTAAACTTCCAGCTTATTTAATTAATTTAACATCTTTAGTTAAAACTCAAATTTCACATTTTCAAGTCAAGTTATATTTTAAAATTTCATTTTCAACAGTCATTTATTCAACCACTTAAATTTATAGAAAATCAATAATTCTTTAATAAATCACTTAAATTCAAATATAAATCAATTTATCATATTTGCCATTTTCCAAATAAAATTAAAGTCCATTTTATTCATGTAACTTAGATATCATTTTTAGTCAAAATTCCAAATTTCAAACATAAGTTATATTTCAAAATCCAGTTAATCCATTCATAAATTACATTTTTAACACATAGAAAAATCATAATTTATTTATTTTAAAACCTTTCAAAATCTATTTAAATCAAATTTCATAATTTTATATTTTTAAAATACTTAAAATATTCAAAGCACTTTATAGAATAACCACGGGTCTGTATATAGTTTTCTAACCTAGGTCAAGTGATACAGATATGTATCATTTCAATCCGCAGTTTAAAAGGTAAAAATCCGGGTTCTATCATTTCAAACCCGCAATCCCAAGTTTAAATAAATAAATAAAATAACTCAGGCCTATCATTTTAGCCCATAACATTTTTTCTAACAGGGAACTTGCAGTGTGATCATATACAGAAATAATATATACAAGGTCAATATCACAATATACAGTCATATATCAGATGTCAGGTGAAAATTAACAGTTTTAACATGGTAATAACATGGCATAGCATATCATATGATCATCATTAACTTGCATAAACATTTACATTACTAAACACTTGTCATCAATCCACTTTTCATAAGTATATATGTCAGAGTGAGAAAGACTCACCTTTTTCAAAGCTAGAGACCAAAACAACATACAAGCACAATTTCACGACTTTTGATTTGAGTTGAAAGATAGCCAAGATATGATTTTGTATCATCAACCCAAAACAAAACAAACCAGACAATATATAAACATTCAACATAAAATAACATTGAAACAATTTTGAAATACAAAGCGAAATGAACAAGATAGATTGGACCTTGCTTCAACCACTTCAATGCTTGGCCTAAGGGACACTTATGCTTGGCTATGATGATGCTTTGGCTCAGGTATGACATCATATAGGTCAGGTTTAACATCGTATAGGCAAGGCAACAAGTGGAGATGAAGGGAATGAGGCAACAATGGTCAAAAACATTGTTTTTAGGCATGTAGGTTGCAATTTGAAGGGTTTGGCCACCATAGATGGCTCGGCCATGGTCATGGTTGGTGGAGTAGATGGTGTTGGAGGCATGGAAGAGATGTAGGAGTTTGTGGCTGCGGCTATGGAGAAGAGGCTGATCCAAACTTAGAAGAGAAACAAGGCAAAATTGCATAGAAAAGTAAGAAAAGTAGAAAGAAGAGAGGGATTTACCTAATTTTTTTCATCAAGGTGGAGGCCATGATTTTTAGGATTTTAGGGCTTCAAAAATTTGTGAATGACAAGAGGAAGTCGGTTGCAAAGGATGGGGAAAGGAATGGCTAAGATGAATTGATGTATTAATGACAGAAGAAACTGCAAAAGAAACGGATAAAACGTTTTTCGGTTTCTTAGCTCTTAACCCTTTCAAATTTCTCATATATATTTATATACATCCAAAATAACTGAAAATAATTAAAATCTCAGTTAAAATTCAAAAATATAACAGATAAACAAAATATTAAAAATTAAATATTAATTAGATATGATTAAATAAGAAAAATAGCACAGAAAAATGAAAACTAGACTTAAGAATTAGAAATAACTTCAATACACTTTAGAAAAATTTACTTAAATTTAAATACATGTAAAATGAATAAAATAAAGTAAAACACAGAAAATAAAAGTGAGTGCATAAAATAAATAAATAAATTTTAGTTATATATAATTAAAATAAAAATGGCTTAAAATTGTAGACTGGGCTTCAAAATTAGAAATAAATCCAAATGAACTTTAGAAAATCTTCATGGACTTGTAAAATATTTATAACAAAAAAAATAACAAAAAAATAAAAGAGCATTCACAATTTTTTTTTATTAAATATAATTTATATGAAGAAAATGGCAGAAAATTAGAAAACAGCCTTTAAAAATAGGAAATAAATACAGTAAATTTTGGAAAAATTCTATTATCATTTAAAAATATTTAAAAGTCAAAATATAAATAATAAAACATATTATCACATATTAAAATAAAATATAACCAAGAAGAAGTAATTTATACAATTTAAAATAGTCATTGTTAAATAACCCTATATACGCACAATATTGTAAAGGGTATAATTTTCACAATCTACATCCATATTCAACGAAACGCAAAGTGGTGTTCTTATAATTTTATGTACCTTCATAATAAAAGAAAAAAAATTAAAATTTTAAACTTTTAAAATTTTAAGTTGAAAGTCACAGTTTGACTATTTTGACCAAAATCAGCATTTCAGGCAAATATTCAACTTACAAAATTTTGGAATTATAACTCATATAAAAATCAAGATTATATTTAAATAATAAATTTAATCATTTCAAATAAGTAAAATAAGTTTTTAAATCAAAATCTTACATTAAAAATAATTAAAATATACAATAAAATAATTACAAAATACTGGGTTGTTACAAAGTATGTGTATCTAAGGTACAACATGTATGCAATTGTGAGACTGAAAAATGCGAGCACCAGACTCGAGTACAAAAACTACAAACTCAAGTGGAGTGAAATCAATTATAAATTCAAGCATGAATGAAACTACAATATAGCTTCAATTGGAAACAATATCACCATTGAAACTAAACTCATATACACATTGTACTCAAGGCAACCAGCATATATAAGTGTAGTGAAAGCCAGTGATCAAGCAACATTACAGCTTCATTCATGTATATATGACTAAAATCACAAATCCACTGTTCGAACTTAAAATTCTAAGTCATGACCAGAGAGGAGCAAGACCAGTGAACTAGACTCCCATGTGCAGGTAAATGAAGATGCAATGAAGTCAAAGCAAGCATATGGCAATGCAGCAAGGTATAGCACAATTTTCAGTGAAGTCACAATGAAATCAAGGCATCAAGTATACACAAATTAATGCACCAGTACAGTTCAGTGAACTGAAGTGAAGTCACAAGTGTAAAACTACACCAGACTAAGTGCCATCAAGTAAACAAGACTCAACATGAATGATCAGGTAATAGGCATATAATCCATCAAGTTAGAGCATGCAAGTGAATCATAAACCAAGTGTACTCAAAAAAACAACAGTTGAACGCAAGTGCAGACTATACATAAGACTAAAAAAATGTCCAAAATGCTAACATGTGAATATGCAACATGCACATATGAAGTGGTGCATTGCAAATTCAAGCATCAGACTTCATGTCGAACAAGAAAAACACAAGTCAGAAAACAAGCAATTGAAATGCAACAAGCCTCGAGTAATTATACTAGAGACTACAAAGAAACCAAGTCAAGTTACGGGTCAAAGCCTTCTCAAACAAATGTAAACTTGAATTTTCACAAAGTCAAGTTACAGACAAAGCTACCATATTCAAAACTTCAGAGAAACCATATCATGAAAAAACAGTGAAACGACAGTGTAACTATCCTATAAATATATACATATGTATACGCATACGTATATACATATACAGATAGTGCTAACAGGCTCAAAAGCACTAGAGTAATGCCAAGTTTTGATAAATAGGTATATTGAAGTACATGGCATGAACAACAACCAATTCGAACATATGATCAAGCATCAGGTCCAAGTCAAAGCAGAGACACTACCAGTGTCATAAAGGCGAAAGACAAAACCAAGACAAATAGAAATGAATACATACTAAGGACAATTAAACAAAGACTCCAAGCCTGTTAGTACTCCAACATTGAAGCTCCAGACAATTCCAAGTTCGAACAATGCCAAAATCGAAAACATTATCAAGTCAGAGCCGAGTTTGACAGTGTCAAACATCGAAGTGAAAAACCTAAAACACGTGCCAGTGAACATGTGCAGCTCAATGAACAGAGGCAACAAAAGTCAGGCAACAGGACAACATCAAGTGATGCAACATCACAAAATCAAAGCTACCGGTCAATACAAAGTATCCCAAAAATTCATAGCCGAGAGACCAACATCATAACCAAGTCAAAGACGAGATAAACAAGTCAAGGGAATGTCCAAACTGAGCACCATCTCAATCCAGAAACTAAATAAAACCAAGTGTACCACGGTGGAACCCCAAACCAAACAAGAGTAAAACTTCAAATGAAGTCAATACTACTGCAAGCACTCAGAAGATTAAGTACAGATATGAAACATGGATAACAATGGTACAACCTATACATGTACTGTGAAGACAACTACACATATCAAGTTGAGTTAAAGCCAAAACTACCCAGCATAAATACGGTTCGATAAGTCAAGGCTAAAGTCGAACAAAAAAGCATCACCAAACTCAAATCAAAAATCATCAAAACCGTGCAGATCCCCAAAATCACACACACACAGATATATACATATATACATATATACATATATATATATATATATATATATATATGAAAACGACTTGAATTAGATGTGAGTAATTAAAAATTATTCACCTTAGTCTTGACGCAAAGAAGAAGCAGCCGAAGTGAGCAATGAGAAGAAAACCGATCAACCTTCAAGCATCGGCTTCGAAGATTTTCACAAGCCCTAGCTTTGAAGACGAGTGAACGAAGAAAATTTTTAGGCCGCCATTTTTTTTTCTTTTTTCTTTTCAGTGGAGTTTGATTTTAAACGAAAAGAAGAGGGGCTTCGTATTTTATGAGGAAGGGGGGAGCGTGATTCCAGGCTGAAACAAAGGAGAGTTGCGTGATTTAAGGATAAAAGCCGTATGGGAGGAACAAGGCTACTGTGTTGTGATGGGAAGGGAAGCAGCTGTTGTTGACCAATTTCAATTTTAAATTTTTATTTAATTCGATTTAATTTCAACGCGTTTATATGTCGTACGCTCACACAACAACTCCAAACGCTACGAAATTTGAAATCCGATAATAATACAATATTCTGGATCCAATGGAACTGGTTTCGTCGAATTCCAAGACTGTGCCTCGGGAGGCTATTTTTTAAATACCGACTCAAACGATATAATTTCAAAACTGATCAAATCACTTTCAAATTCAATTCTGAAGCTTCCATTATCTCCGGCATTGTCAATATATATTTTACAAGCCGTTGAAATATTTTTAATCAGCTTAAAACTGAAGATTCAAATTATTATTCAACTTTCAATAGATTAAATTTCAAAATTTAATTGCCAATTTCATTCTGATAATTTGAAATTAAAGTCAAACCATCATTCAAATATTTAAAATTAATTAAATATTTTCAATTAAATTGTTCAAAATTCTGGGTCGTTACACAAGGAGTAGTATGTGTTTTATACTGATATGATTCTGAGTTTACAAATATTCTGTTCATCTCTGCTATATGTTACTCTGTTGGTACAGTTGCATGCTTTTGTTCAAAACAAAAATTATTCTCATCAAACAGTGTTAATCTGTATGTATTTAACTTAAACATTGTGATTAAACTAGATTAAGATTTCTAACTAGCTAATTAAACTAAGTGTAACAAATATATCACTGTAACTTGTTTAACAGGTATTCTAATTTTTCTTTGATAAATTTCAATGCCATAAATTATTAATTCAAGTTTATATCTTGAATTAATACTAAAAGTTATGATTTTTAAAATTTGAATGAAGATTTTTTGCTCAGTATTTCAAGAGCAGTTCGATCTTGAATAAAAATTGAATTTTTAGCAAATTCTCGAAATCGAATCAATATTAAATGCTGAAACATGAATTGAAGCAAGTATAAATGTTGTGGTCTCAAGAAAAATGTACAATAATTTTTCTATTGTATGAAATTTGGATACGAGATCATCATAGGGTTTTATTTCGAGTTTGCGTACATGTTAGTAAGATGTGGGGTTTGACTCCTGTACGCGATCGAGTTGTTCGATGCTCTAGCGGAGGGTTGTTGGGGGTGTTGACGAGGTGTGGATGAATTTTCGTCACCTCTGGTGGTCAGTATGATGGTGGCGAGGTGTTTTGAGTCAGTGAAGGGTTGTTCTCTATTTTTGTTCGAACTGCAACTTTTCGAAATCGAATTTTTAGAGGTAATTTGTTTTTAATTTTCTAGTGTTCGTGTTAATTGCGATTTGCCTGAAGTATTGGAAGTTCGCCAGAGCCTCGTGCGCCGCCGTACACATATACGGCAACGGTGGCGTATCAGCGTATTGAGGGGTGCACGGTCGCGAGTCATTTCTCGGGTTTTATGGGTGATTGCTTTGAGTTTTCTTGATTGTGTGCGTGAGTTTCCTGATGTTTTAACTCTTACTTAAGTTTAAAATGTAAACTTAGTATGAAAAAAAGAAGTTTGCATACCTGGGTATGTAACTGGGTGAATTGGACGAGCTACTCGAAGTAGCACTCGAGTTTTATCAGGGGAGGTATCGGGTTCTTTGCTAACTGAAGTGTAAGGTTTAATAAAGGATGTTGGTGAATAAATGTTTCAACAAATTATCAGAGTAAACTGAATAAAGGTTTAAATTTTAAGTTAAAATTAATTCATGTTTTAATTATCCTGGTTAAGGTTTAACAACAGTTTAACTCGTAATTAATTATTTTAAATTAAGTAATTACTTAGTTAAGGCTTAACCATGTGTTTTAAAACCTTGTTAAAATTTTAATTAAGTAATAAATAAAGTAAATTAACAAATAATGTTGTAGTTAGTAATATAATTGATTTCAAATTTTAAGAAGACTTTAGATGTTAATTAAGTGAATAATCAATATTAATTGATTATTTTCAGAAGTAATTAAGAATAATTACTTTTTAATTGTAATTAGTAATGTATTATAAGAAATAAATGAAATTGTAATTAACCACTTAAGTTAATTAATGAACGATTAATAGTTAATTAATCAAGTGATTTAATTAAGAGTTAAGAAAGTAATTAGCAGTAAATAAATAGGTAATACGTTTTATTTAGGTTGTTAATTAGTGATTAAGAAATAATTACTTAAGTAACTGAGGTTAAATAACTTGATTAAGAAGTAATTAATTAAATAGTAAAGTAATTAAGTAATTAAGACATAAATATTAATTAAGAAATGATTTATTGATTAAATAATTTGAATAAGTGATTAATTGATAATTAATGATTAATTAAACAGGGTTAAAAGATTAACTCTCAAGTAATTAAATTAATCACGATAAGAATTTAAGATGATTGTTTGTGGATTTTGTATATGTAGAATATCTGATTGTGATGTTTATTGATGATATTCTGTGATGCACTCTGATATGCCTTAACATATCTATGGCAATTGTGTATGATTTATCTGAATAAATGTTATATGAATTCAATCATTGAATTAAACTGTTTAAGTTAATTAGACAAATTGGCCTTTAAAATGGCGTTTGGATTTCGATGAGACCGGGATCGGGTGTCAATTTGATATTCCGAAACCCACATCGATCCAAATTAAATGTTAGGTCATGAAATCTCAAGTGAAGATCGAGATGGTGTTTTCAGAATGCAAGGGTTATCGTCGTTGACTCTGAGGGTGATTCCAAAATGAGTGTGACGACATAATGCCTTCGGTTTCGTTTGAACCCGGAACGAACTTGTATGGATTGAATGCTTTCAGCACATCGTCGGGCGGACGATGAGCATTCTAAGAGATATGTCCTGTAAAGGTAATCGCAGCCTCAAGCCTCATCAATCGGGAATGGCTAAAACAGGGGAGGTGCAGCAAGGTTAGGTGGGTCATGCCCAAGCAGGACGAGATATACCCCTGTCTAGATGTCCCTTTTTATTTCGGCAGTGTGGGCGGTTGGATGTGCACACCAATTGCTAGGTTATCTTGTTCGGGATTGTTCAGTAAGGAATGGTTTCGGCCTTGTGATGCAGGGGAGTTAGGGTGGCTCCTCGTTACGGTGATCTAAGCCACGTAATGTGACGGGTGGTACCCCAGTAGCCCTGCCATTGTATGGAATCCAATCTCAATAAGTGCCGTACATTTTGATTGTGCCCAACTATGTTGAAATGTGAGATGTAAGCATTTCAGCTATTTCTGTATTTTACTTGAAAACCCTAGACACTATTATAATATCATTGGATTTCCTATGAAGTTTTTTTGGTTAGCGTAAGGTAAATACTTACCCTTATTTATTTGTGGGGAGTCTTACGTGATACCTTTATTTTCAAAGATTTTCAAAGTTAAACAACTTTAAACCGTTTACTCATACCAGACCCATGTCTGACCTGGAGTTTATATTTTGTTTTACATAAACTCTTGGGTGCTCAAATTTTTTGAGTAGCCAAGTGATAGGGTTTGGACTTTGATATCTGAAGGAGCTTGGAGCAGGAGTTCCAGACGTATGTAGCTATCTATCTAGTTCCGTTGTGTTAGTTATTGTATGTTGTATCTCTGATGTATATAGTGACAGATGTATGTATGGCTGTCAGGTGTATTGATATTGTATAACTCTGATATATGTAAAACTATGTAATAGTTATGTGATATATTATATTTTGTTCCATTCCGGTGTGAGATTCTGATGTTGTTGTTCTTCCTTTTCTATTCTTTTCTATATCTATCCCTTTCTTTCTTAATGATGATAAGTCTTTCTGGTAGTAGAAGGATGGGTCATCACACCCTTCCTTCATGTCCTTTGAGTAAATAAAAAGTACTTGAAAATATGATGAGATCTTTAAATAACATTATTTAAAAATAATAATAATTGGACCTCAGATGGCTTAGATTTAAATTGTCTGTCATGATCCTTTAATGATCAGAGTGCGTAGCAGAAGCATTGAGACTGTTTTCGCTAAGCACAATTAATACTTGATTTTAGTAATTATTGTTTGGGTTAATATATAATATTGCATGTATGTTTTGTAACATAATAATTGCCAAATTAATATTGAGAGTTAGAAACCTACTCAATGCAAATGATAAGAACTTGCGGTGTCTTCGAGTTGTAGCTACCACAAGAAATATTAGTAAGACTAAATTATGAAAATGAAATTTAATTCATAAGTGTTAATTAACCAAAGGTTAAAATGAATTAAAATTTAATGTATGAGGTTAGTATGGATGCTTTTTTTTGAAACGAAATTACTAAAAGAATTTTAGAAAATGAAGCATCCACATAAATTGAGAATTTTTCTAACAAAGATATACATATGTATATAACTTGATTGTTTTATGAATTGATTGCATGGTTGTATAATTAGAAAATGTTTTGTGTTTTGAAAATAAACATCTTTACAACCAAGTAGAAGATCCATTAAAGGATCAAAACGAGGTTTTACAAATTTAGTGTGTCGATCGTCTGGTGAGTTTTTAAGGATTCTGGTCGATGCGTCTGATCAGCGTTATCGATAGGGATTCCTAAACTCTTGAGAGACAATGTGATACATGCTTTTTGAAATGGCAATAAATATTATTTTTCAAGTATGGATGGTAAATGTAAAAATATACATTAATTGCAAAGATTTTGAAAGTTTCTAAATTGCCATTGAATTAAGTATTTTATATATAAACTTAGTGATTTATGAAAGTAGTATGACATAGAGGTCAATGGCGAGGCAATGGTGAGCGCTTAGTCAACTTTGCAGCCATTGATAAAGTCATTTACTATAGATGAATAAGTAAGATGTTATCATTTTATAAATTGATATTTGTAAAATTTGAATATGGTTACTTCTAAATAAATCATATTCATTGTTGTTAATGTTACTTGTTTATGAAAGTTAGCATACATGGAAAATTTAAAATGCTTAAGTAAGCTTTTGAGGAAAAGTATTTTTGGAAAATATTACCTTATGGTAATTTATTTATGTGGCAAATAATTTTAATTTAGGAAATACCTTAATTGGATGAAACTATCATGTGATAAGAGATTAATAAAGCAGTGTATTAAAACTAAGGAAATGAATTGGTTAGAAAACTAAAATATTGATTAAAATAATATTTTAGTAAAAAGCAAAAAGGATAGTTATGAAGATTAGTTCAAACACTTAATCATTTGATTAATAGTAAGTGATAGAAATAAGATGTATATATTTGAGAAAATTTAAGAAATGCTAATCTGGTACTTCTGAATTAGCATGAAATTGAATAAAGAAGCTAAACCATTAGAGTAAGTTTGGTTATAAATTCAAAGAGTATTAAAAATTTGGTAGATGTGAATTTGTGAAATTCAATTGAAAACATGTTTATGTTATTCTCAACCTTAGTCTAACTTGATAATAAGATAAAAGTTAAATCGTGTGGTTATGAGAAGAAGAAAAAATTATGTATAAATGATTCATTTATTATAAAATGTGAATTATTGAGAAAAGCTAGAAATGATAAATGAATATGTCAACAAGATAAGCTTTTAATTGTGAAAGAAATTTGAAAATCAATATGTAATTCCAAAGTTATTTGGATGGATAATGATTTCTTATTAGTAGAAGAAATTTATTATCTTAAATTAAAATGAGTCTTCATTACAATTTGGTTTCTGTACTTCGTGAAAAGTTTCACTTAGTAAATTGATTTGAAACTTGTTGCATTTGAATTTTTTTAATTTGGAATGTCTTAGCTTTCCAGAGAAGTGGATCATGTAATAAATAAGCTAGTATAAAGATTTTTATCTTGAAATAGTGTAACTTAGATTTAAAAATGGTTTGGGAGTTTTGACTTCAAAATTTTCTAGGTGCTGAAAATTTATTTGAAAATGAGCTGTACTAAAACAGCGATAACTTATGATTTACGAATCCAAATGAGTTCATTCTTTTGCAAAAGAAAGTTTTTTCAGCAAGCTATAAATATTCTTTGTATCATTTTCGAAATTTTTTCAGTTTGGTTATGTAAAAATGAGTTTGAAAACAGACGGACATCTCTGTCCTATTTTATAAATTATGAGATTAAGGTTGAAAGTAAACTAAGCATAACTTTCAAAAACTCAGATTTTGATGATCTTTATATCGTTGGAAAACTTAGACTATGTGAAACAACTTTTATTTTAAGAGTATTCTCACATTTTGAATTTTACTATGTCAAAAGTCTGAGTCTTTGCAGCAGGTTTGAGTTTGAAAAATATGAAGTTTTGAGTTATTGTCTTCTTTAAACTTTGGATGTAGTGTTTCATATGTTTATAAATGCATGCTAATGTGTTTCATTTTAGTGCAGGTGCAAGAGAATAATTGAATGATTAATTAGAGCAATAGTAAGTATAAAAAGTAAGCAAGCTCGCATTTTAAAAGCTAAAATGAAAGGTATGAATTGCAAAGTGTTTTAAGGATTAGAATTATATATATATATATATATATATATATATATATATATATATTGTGTTCCGACTTTTTGGTCGATGTATAACTATAATTCATATTTGTGAAATTGTAAATGGCTCTACGTGCAAGGGAGACTCTGCCGAATTTTTCAAAAAAGTTAAACACTTAGAATTTTTTTGAGAAGTTATTTAGAAAAGTTTAGTAGCCATCAATGAAGAGTCTAATAAGTATGCTTTTAAATCATAAAGTGAAATGGTTTAAGATTTGATAAATTTGGTGGAAAATATATAACTAAATCGTAGTGCATTTATTTTAGAATTAGAGCATGGCAGAACTCTAATTCGATTTACTTTAAATCAAAAGTAAAGATGGTTGAATTGGAAATTTAAGTAAGTAACTTTAAAATTTTCCAAATGTTGAAATTTGAGGTTTGTGTAACAGAAGAAAATGGATTTGAGTGAAAAATCTTATAAAATAAAAAAAATTCTTTGGCTGATTTGCATTTATGCAGTCATATGAAATGGTGGTAGTTGGAAATACCATCCATCTTTTGTTGAATCCTCTTTTGATGATCGTGCTTTACTTGTGTTACTCCTTTAAAGGAGTTAAGTATGTTTAAGTAAAATCAAAAAGTTGGCTCCTAGTTATATGGGACCATCTACTATTACTGAACGCATTGGTTCGATTGCTATCGGGCATCATTTCTGTTCAGTTTTGGGTATTCATGTCATGTTTCATATATCCTAATTTCGTATGTATCTTTAAGATTTAATCTCAGTTGTTAATTCTCGTGTGTTGCATGATCACGAGTTCTCACTGACTTGTGTATTGTGCCGAATTCCATTCTTGTCCTTGATTCGAAGGTTAAGCGCCTTCGAAACAAAGGGGTTCCGCTTGTGAAAATTCAATGGTCTGCTTATCCTAAGGATTGCACTTGGGAAACCAAAGAATTCATCGAGCGATCTTATCTCGGTTTTCCTTCTTTCGGTTGAGTGTGAGCATTCTTGATCTATCTTTGATTTGAATCTTTGTTGTGAAGAAATAAAGGGTTACAGATAACTTTCATTATTGAAATTGCGGGGACGCAATTTTCTTAAGGGGGGAGGTCTGTAACAACCCTGGTTTTGTGATTACCTACAAATAATGAATTATAATGTGAATAATAATTTATTACATGTGAATTTAAATCAAATAATGGAGAGGATAGTTAAAATGATTATCTAAAGTCAATTAAAAATGGATTTCGTGCTAAATAATTATATTTGGGTTCTTAATTGAAAATGTGTTGTTTGGAAAAGCTTATTTAAATGATAAAGGTGTTTAAAAATGTGAAGTTGTGTTTGAAAATATTATTTAACCATGTAGAATATTTTTATATGGTTGGTGCAACTTACTTAAACATGAAGTATTGTCTTTTGTAATTTTTAGAAATAAAAATGTAGGATTTTGCAATGAAAAGAAGAAAATGTGCAATTTTTTTAAAATATGAAAAAGAATTGATTTATGTGTAAAATCATGTTTAAAATTGTTCAAAATAATTTATAATCATAGTTTATATTTTTACAAAGTTAAAATTTTTGTTTATGGTTTAATAATGTAGCTTAAATCAAGTTGGGTGTTAATAAAAACAAATGGCTAATTTAAATTCCTAACTGGGTTATTGGGCTTAGTAAGGAGGAAAGGGGAAAAAATTTCACCTGTACGTACTCCTTTCTCATTCCTCTTCTCCTTCCTAAAAGCTAAACCAGAAAGCTCAAAAAGAAAAAAAATGGCTACTCTCAAATTCTAAAATCAAACCCCCAATTCAAAGCTAGAAAATTGTAGAGAGTTTATTTCAAGAGAATATACAGGTAATCAATCTCAAAACCAATATCTATTTCATCAAATTCTCATATTTAAAATTTAGGGCTTACTGTAACTTGCTTGTTCCTTCTTGTATGTCTCTATTTTGAGTTCTATAGGTTCTATAGTCCTCTTTTGAAGCCAATGCTCAAGTCTTTCTCTAGTATTTTTCTCTATTCTTGATCAAAGATGAGTTTAATCTCACAATGCTAGCTGAAATTAAAATTAGTATATTGCTGTTAGTAAATTAGGCATACATCATTCATCATAAATCAGAAATAGGATTTTCTTGATGTTCTGGAAAGCATATTTTGTATTCTATAATTCTTTGTTTTAATCTTTGCATAATTTTAAAGTTTTAATGGTCGAAATCATATTTTTTTGTTGTTGGCCTGATAACAAACGACAGGGATGATAAAATAAAAACCTGAAATTGTTTTGGCCATAAGTTACTCGTTTCTTATCCAAATCTAATAATTTTGGATGTTCTGGAAAGCTTAGATATAATGCTGAAAGTTTCATGTTTTGAGTTTCATTAAATTTCGAAGTTTATTTGGTCAAAAATGTGCATCCTTACTATTGTCCCGAGAGCAAAACGACAGTAATATAGAATTTAGATCTGAGAATTGTTTTAGTCATAAAATTTTCATCCCAGATCGAAATTTGACGATCTTGGTCATTTTGGAAAGCTTAAAAACTAAGCTACAACTTTTATTTTATTTATTTTGCCGGAATTTGAAGTTTACTGTGCCAAAATTATGGTTTTTCGTCTCTGGCCTGTTAGTGCATAGCTACGGGACTTAGTCTCTTTTCTCCCGTTGTTTTCAGCGCAGAATCCCGGCTTTTCGACGCCATCCCGGGCTCGACCGATGTCGGAATCTGCCGTTCTTGGTCTCGTTGGAAAGATGAAGTGATGATCTACACGTCTGTATAGTTTGAGACAAATCCAGGTTGGTTAGCTATGCCGACCTCGTTGTCGATTTCGGACCTTTGCGTTGTTTTGAATAAACAGAAAATCCTAGTTTCGGTCCAACTTTAAGACGATGCCACTTCTTTGTTTCAAATCGGTTACAAACGGTTCTTTCTGCAAATCATAGTAGAAGTATTAATCTATGTCCTACCAAATTTCATGAAGATCTGGGTTCATTTGTCCCTTCGAACTCATCATCAAAGTTGAACATTTGCGCTATTTTTACACAGCAGTTTATAGTGGTTTTAGTGCGACTTCGAAGCGATGCTGAATCTTCATTTCAAGTAGAAAGTGGATGAATCTTTTTGCAGATTGGAGTTGGGATGTTAGTCTACATTTTTGCAAAATTTCATGTCATTTGGACTCTATTTTCAGGTCCAAACCTGCTGTCGAACTAGTGATCACAGCTTGATTTCAGCGGTTTTTATACTTAGAATAATTTCCGCTATTTTTGATATTTTCCCGAATTCTTGAGTTTTCTCTCTAGATTTCGTGCACGGGTTTTATAAAGCATTTTAAAGTGTTTTTCAAACAAATTGGCTTGTGCAATTATTATTTAGTATTATTTTTAAGTACTAAATTATTTACTCCATAATGGGAGAATTTCAAAGGCAATTTCCAAAGTGTTTTCAAACGATTTCTAAACTCGTTCCAAATTATTTTCTGAGTAAAATTACACTCTTTTGCACTTCGAACAAAGTGGGAAGGTAATTAAATGGTTAGGTAAAACACGTACTATGGAATACGCGCGTCTACCTTTCCAATTAATTCCTAATCTATTCGTTTGATCGTTTTGACCTTCGGGTCTGGTTTACCAATGAGATGAGGTAAACTTTGTACTGCTTTGAGTGTGGAATTGACTAATGGTTAGTAAATCGTTTAGTGCGAACATGTGGTATGGGACACACGTTAATACTTTTCGGGTTCCTTTCCGAGAGTTTGTGTCACATATTGCCAGTTAGTGGTGTCCAGTACTGGGCCTCCGGACCTTCGCTACTACGGTTTGTGCCTTCGGGTTTGTTTCCCTATAGTATCGCTTTTGGAGTTATCCATCGTCACCGCTCGAGAGATACTTGGTTTTGTCGCCTTCGGGTTTGTTGCCCTATAGTATCGCTTTTGGAGTTGGTCCTTCGTCACCGCTCGAGGGATACTTGGGTTTGTCGCCTTTGGGCTTGTGGATCCTTGTTTATACAGTACTGAGCATGTGCATCTTTTGTTTCATTGATATTTATATTTCCCTAGAGTATCGCCCTTCGGAGTTGGTCTTTTGAACCACTCGATACATAGCGATTACCTTGTGGAAACTTGTGTTACCTTTATTGGTATTTGTTATTTGCCATTTTGGCTTGATTTGGGATATTCATATCCTTTGTTTATTTGAGTTGCCGATGATATGAGGCTTGTTACGATTCATCTTTTGTTAGAAGATCGAATTATCTCTTTTAGAGATATTTGTGATACTCTATGACCTTGCATGTTCATCATAATTTAGCTTATCTAACTGATTTGTTTAGCTAGACTGACCCATGTATTTTATACTCAAATCAGACCGAGGTGTTTCAGGTTAGGTACATTTGGACTTAGCCTATTCTGCTTCCGCATGGACTATTTGGCTAGCTCCTTTTGTTATAGCTTTTTGTGTAGTCTTTTTTGGTTGTAACTCTGATGTGTATATTCTTTTGACTCGCTTGTATATTGTGGTTACTACACCACTTGACATGTATCATTTTGTATACTCTGTGATGTATATGTATATGTATGTGATGATCTATTGTTCTGTGATGTGTTTTACATTTGAGTTGTTATATTTTGTTTTGTTAGATCTTATAGCCATTATAGTTTTGTATTAAATATGTATCAGATAAGTCGATCCACCTGGAAAAAAATATGCGACATTTATCGACGTATTCAGTAGATAGTTAAGACAAGGCTACAGATGGTCGCTCCTATACAGCTCTATTCTCCGTATTGGCAGACGGTATTATCTTGTAATACTCTTTGCTAATGTGGGTCTCGGAGTGGGGCGTTACACATAGCATCTGCTATCCATGGTATAGTATACATCCTCCTCGGCCTAGGAATTAGAGGGAAATGTCTCAACGTTTTTTGAGGTGCTTTGGCAGCTCTTCTCTCTTCGTTGAATGTTGTTTTATATCTGGGTTGTTTGCAAACTGGACAAAAAACTCTATTAGTATCATCCTTCCAATACGAAATGCAGTCATTAAAGCACGCATCATAAGTTTTGTAATCCATACCAACTTGCTTAATCATCTTCTTCATGTCGTGATACTTTGTTGGTAGTGTGTTACCTTCAGGAAGTAATTCCTTTATGAATTCTAGGAGTGCAGCCACACCATTGTCGGAAAAGCCATACTGGGTTTTCAAGTTATTCAGCTTGACGACAAAATACGATTTTGTTATCCCTTTTGGACATGAAGGATACAATAGCTCTTTTGCATTATCAAAAAGTGATTTATACTTCTTTCTTTGATTGGCCTGCCAATCAACATCAACAGTAGGAGAATCCCCAATATTGTCTGGCAACAAACTTGTAGGTTGAAATTGATGAAATCTATCAACATCATTAACCAGATCTTCCATCCTAGGAAGTTCAGAGTCATCGGTACTTGTGGCTTGACTAACAGGTTGTTTTTGGTTCTTTGCTGACTCTTCCCCATGAAAATGCCAAACAGTATATGATTGGACAATTCCCCGTCTAAGCAGATGAAAATGAATTTCATCTAATTTAATTTTCATTTTCATATTTTTGCACTGAGTGCAAGGACAAGAATAGATTTCCTTATTTCCACCATTTTCTACAACAAAATCAATAAACTTCTGCACTTCTTCCATATATCATGGGGTTCTTTGATCGACTTCTTTCATCCACTCTTTATCTACACTTGAAGACATATTGACCTATCAACTAAAATACTTACAACATTTTATAAACTTGAAAGTACGAGCAACTTAAAGAGTAATTATACCTCTTACAGAACATGAGTCATTGTTTAAGGATATCGAAGAAAAAGAAGGGAAGAACGTCCAATGAAGTTCTTCAGTTATGCTGAGATCAATCCATACAATTCTATAAACAACGAGTTCATATACAGAGATGTCGGTAACAATATCTCTCTGTCCTCTACAGTTACAGCAAGCCCTAAAAGAAATACTGCTCAACGATTACAAATCGACTGTGAGCAACCACATAGAGAAAGGTAGAAATCAAAAGAGAATCGGGCTGTGCGTTTATTAATAACACATTATTTCTAAAATAATATAAAAATCATGATTACATGAACTGAAAATCAAGACTTTTCTGGAATTACTATTTCTTAAGATCTTATATTACATGTGATGATGGACGAAATCTGGATCTATATATTTGGAGTCGGCGAAAATTTGAGCTGGCAAATTCGAGATGGATCTGAAAATATTATCACTTTTTTCCTTTTTTGATCGAAGTGGATAATGAAAGTAAAGGGCATAGCTAGTTGGGAATGGGGGTATGGAAGGCTGTACTAAAATGTAGTTCGGGTAAGAGCCGTTCAAAAATTTAGAACAGCTATGAGCCATATTATAAGGTTTTGCAACGGAATTTAACCATTGCTTAATAGCAACGGCTTAGAGCCGTTGCAAATTTTCCGCTTCGGGGTTGCGAAATGGCTGGTATGGTGTAGTGTCTCTAATTCCAACCTGACAGCATAGAAGCTCCACCTCCGATCTCTCATGCCCAGGTGAGCGACTGCCATGACAAGCAACTGCACCTCTACATTCAAACCTATGTCGCGACTGCCGCTCCAGTTCGAAATCCACTATCGCAACTGTCGCAATCCTCCTCTACAGCGCCACTAGATCATGCGCCACCACGGCTTCGCCCATGCCAAAGACTGCCACCGCGACCTCGGGCGCGCCTGAATTCACAAATCGAACCACCCCCTCGTGCTCAGTCATGTCGTGATGACCACCACAACCCCACGTCTCACCATAAATCGACTCCAGGATATTTCCACTCACCTTCGCCTTGGACATTGGCGGTGCTGCCAAGTCCTAAACAATTTCGCATAAACGAATCCCCTCCTTCCATCATTGTCGTAGTGCACCTCAATCCTACCAGCCATAGCGTTGGCCCCATAAAAACTGGAAGAACCTCGCGAGCCATTTGAGGCGATTCGTTGGTCGGTGGATGAAGGAGAATCGAAATACAGTTTTGTTTATTCTTTTTTTTATCCTATCGTAATTTTTTCATTCATTTTCGATATTTGAATTCCTAGAGAAGATAAAGGAAGAGGTAGATCGTGTTTTATAAAGCCTGGCAGCGTGCTCCAAAAGATAAAGGAAAAAAAATCTATTTTTATATTCGAAAATATCTCGTTTATAACCCTCAACGCTACAAGAAAAGTGTTAATTTATTGTAAGATGGCATGTTTGGTCATAGTGCAATTTTTAGTTATTTTGTCTTTATTGTGTTCCAAATTACATCGCTGTGAGATGTTGAGAAACTCTTAAAGCGAGCTTTTAAAAATTTTAGCCACCCATTTCATCTTTTTTCGACACATCATACTTTCTTCTCCTCATAACCCTAGTTTATTTCCTTCCATTTCCGCTTTCCCAAAATGTTGAATAAATGCTTAAATCATTGTAGTTGCCATCGACACTCTCTCAAATTGAAACACAGAAGTACTCCTCAGGTTTTCCTCATCGTCAAAGTCGGTGATTGGAATCATCGTGGAATTTATTCGTTCTTTATCGCAGCACCCTACAGCTGAAGTCAAACCTTTATAATATTACAGAGAAATCATTTCCAAAGACGTAAGCTTTATTATGTTTCAGTTTTTTAACTGAATTTATTTGAATGTAAAATTTGTTTTTTCTGCAGGATTAAAATCTTGTATAATCATTTTGATGAGAGGTCAAGCCTAGAAGCTCCTCCAATTGCGGATGACGTTTTTAGATAATAATCAAGGTGAAATTTACATGTCAATGCTTTTACTTTTATTTTTGTTCTTACTGTGTATAAATTATCTTTGACAGTTTATTCCAAGGTAAAAGGTAAGTGCTTAAATTTCTTTCACTTTGTTTCTTTTGATATGATATTTCACTTTAGGGATGCACTTGCATAATCATTTATCCTGATTATTATCTTATCCTTAGTCATAATGAATTGTTAAGAGTTATTGTTGATGCTGTCTCATTATAGGTCATACTGAATGATTTATTGCCATTGCTCATGCCAAATCTATGCTATGATTTTCATTTAGGTTTTTTTCCAGCCATTGTTGATTAGCTTTGGTATATTTTGTGCAACACTGAGATTAATGAGAAAATCATAGTTGTCGGCCTGTCATACATCATTTTGGTTGGACTGTAATTAGTTATATATAACATGTGGCTAAATACATGTGTTTACATATAAAAATGGCACTTGTGCTGTTGACATTCAAACATGATATGATTGATCACAATTTTAGATATGTAGTTGGTCTTTAATGTTGAAAACCATAAAACAAGAAACATGCTTATTTTGAATCTCCTTAAAGGTGTTTTATATATTAACTTTAACTAGAATGAGCAAAAGTACTTACTATTGCTTGAGAGCAACTGAGCTGCTACTTTCTTTGTCATCGGATATGGTATTAGTAGCAAGGCCCACTCTTAGATTTATGTAGAAGTTTAAAAATTGGATTCAACATATCTTGCGGCATGTGTAGGCAACTGAACATGTATGCTGATTGTGATTAGAAGACCTCTTGAGTGAGTATTAAAACATAGAAGTGTTTGGATAAGTAAATTGTGCCAAAATTCAGCTTTAAAATTTTGGAATAGGTCGAAACTAAGTAATTATTTCTAACATGTTGACTTATATGATGCTTTTAGTGCAACAGATTAAGTTTTTGCCAAGCACTTTATAAGTGTTGCAGTGGTTACTTCAAATTATAACTTTAATCATTATTTCTTGGAGAATGCAACTACAACGACCCGTAATTTTGCTACTTCGAAAATGAGAGATTTTGTTTGTTTTAAATTTAAAAAGGTTTAAAACTTAAAGAAACAAGTTATATATAATAGATAATAATAGAGAAATTATTTATTCTTATAGTTGATAATTTAAAAGCATAAATTTGGATTTCAAAACAAATCAACAATAGTTAAGTTTTGTTAAAAAATAAATAAATGCTTAAATAAATAGGTTTAAATATTTATTTGAAAATATAAATCTTATTGAAAACATCTAATAAAGATAATAAAAGTATATTAAAATACTTATAAGTATGTTAATAATCGTTTTACAAAAATAACCAAATTTTGTCGCATTTTGTCAATTTTACACCGTAAAATTAGAGATTTTGATATTATTTATTTATAATTTTAAAATATAAAGAGACATGTTTTAATTTATTTAAAGAAGTAAAAAAATTTATTTTTAAATTTGGTTTACATAAATAAATAGTTTAACTAAAACGTCAAACATGACCGTAAAAAATATTGTCGAACAATGACGTTTTGTCAATTAAAAGTTGTCGCAACGTCGTCGCACCTTTATTTTATTATATAGGAACATATATTCAAATAGTATAAGTATTAATTAATTCATAAATCAAGTTTACTTTTCTTAAACAATGTTAGAAACTTCTAGAAAACAATTAAGAAAAAGTAAGCACAAAAAAAACAAAAATGTCATTTCAAAGCAAACGCAAAACATCAAATCAAAGAAACATAATTATTACTTACTTTACTTAATATCTAAGTGAAAATGACATAAAATATTGATTTGAAATCTGATGTTAAGTGTTGAATAAGATTACTTTAGAAGTAAGTAAGGTTATTTTGGTAATTTGATAAAGGAATATTTTGGTAATTTACCACTTTATTTATTTTTATATATATACCAACCACTTTCTCACTTTTTCACACTTTTCATTCTTTTTCTTCTTCCTTTTCTAAGCTCTCTTCTTCTTCTTTAGAGCTTTAGTGGCTTCTTCTT
Source organism: Allium cepa (assembly GCA_030765085.1). Taxonomy (NCBI): domain Eukaryota; kingdom Viridiplantae; phylum Streptophyta; class Magnoliopsida; order Asparagales; family Amaryllidaceae; genus Allium; species Allium cepa. The sequence continues at coordinate 230,923,778 of CM060938.1, forward strand.
CTCTTCCAAATGCTTACTAACTTTTTCAAAACCATATCAAATCAACTCCAAACACCACCAAACTTTGCCAAAGACCTTAGAATACCATTTAAACATGGTTTAATATCTAAGAAGTGATGAAATGATGGAGGAAGGAGTGGAATAGGGCATAGCCTAACCTATGGAGGAAGAGGAGCAAGTCGTGAAGCTTCGGAGCAAGAAAAAAAAAGGAAGTGCTGCCGATTTCATTCCAAGGTGCTAGGAGCAAATTCAAGGCGCTGCGAAAGCTCTGTCGGATTTTCAAGAGTTTGAAAGAGGAGGTCGATAGCATAAAGAAAAAGAAATGGAGTAGAATTTGATTAGTTGATGTTTAAGTGAAGTGTTGTTAGAAAGAATGTTGGTAGGAAGTTAATCTTTTGGTAAAAGGTGAATACTCTTATTTACTAATAAATACATAAATTATTTCAAGTATAATGATTCAAAGGTTTAAATATGTTAAATGATTTAGACGTTTAAATATGTTGAATGATTAAATATTTGATAACTTGGTTGCAAATTGTTTGATTATGTGATTGATTATGTGGTTGATAACTTGTTTGATAAATGATAAGAGAAATGATTAGTAATTAACCATAGTTAAGTAAATGAGAATTAAATCAATACAAATGTATGTATGAAAGTTATTTAGCCTCTTAATGATTTTAAATAAGTTAAAATAGTTTAAATGTGGTTTAAAACAAATTTGAAGTGTTTCGAACAAGTTCCGAAGCAATTCAAAATTGGTCAAAATCGAGCTCGTTGCGTAGCGGCAGTTCGTAAATTTTGACCTATAACTTCCAACTAGTGTAGAGAATGATTTATAAGTCGGGTTTCTTCGAAATTAAAATTCTTTGCTTCTTAATGATACTAGTTTTCCAACGAAGAAATAAAATCAAGATTTCATTAAGTAGATTTTTAAATATGTCCAAAATAATTTTCTTAAAACATCGCGGTTTTGCAGTTCGGAATCCAAAATGGGATCTCTTTATAAATGATATTTTTAAATGATTAAAAATATGAAATAAATTGGATGAATCTATTAAAATGGTTTAAAAGAGATTTGGAATGTAAAATATGAATTTTCAAGTATTAAAAAGTTGCTTAAATCAAATAAGCTTATATAACACTTTCAGGAGCATTTTTATGTCGTGGATTCTATAACCTTTTGAAACGTAGTTTTAAACTTAACTCTTTCCTGAATCTTTTGTGAATGATTTTAAACGAATATTTAAATAAGTAAAGATGATTTGGAAGTTTTAATAAGAGTTTGAATAAATTGTTAAGATGAATTGTTTATACCACTTAAACAAAAAGTGAAGAAGATTGAATATAATAACAAACTAAGTATGCGGAAACGACTAGTACATTTGTCCCACCTGTGAGATCTGGGAAGATAAAACAAGGTGTTTAACTAAGGTTAGTGATGAAGCAACCAGTGCCCTAAACTTACTTGGCATATGTTTTCTCTTTTTAGGCCAGGAGTGGAATAGATCGAAAGGAAAGCCCGGATGCTCTAAAAGATCATATTTAAGTTCTTCCAAGATAAAATAAAAGAAATAAATTCTTTGAATGTTAAATACCCGCTTAACATCTTTTATCCGTGGTTCGTACAAAGGAACCGAGCTCGGATTTGAGTGATTCCTATGTGAAAACCCCTTCAAACTAATTTTTTAAATAAAATATATTGAAGACAATGATCGTTAAAGACAAAGATATTCATGATGTAGGATTACTTGCCATTAGTCCCTGGAGGTGAAACCTGCCATTAGTCTTTGGAGATGAAATTTACCATATTTAAAGTGGCAGTAGTGCTCTGTTATGAAAATCTTCGATTTGCAAGAATATGATTTGAAGTTAAGAAGAAAATCATTGATTTAGATTTAATGAATGATTTCGGAATATTTTCCCTATGTTAAAGGTTATAACTTGAATATAGGAAATCTTTGATTAAGATTTAATGAATGATTTTGAAAGGTTTTCCTAAGTAAAAGAGAAAATGATTTGGAATTATTCCAGGATTTAAGAAAGGATTAAATAAACCAAATGATTTGATAAATGAGGCTTAATGATTCCATATACTCTTGAAAAGAAAATGGAATAAATTGAAAAGAATATATCTAAGAAAGATATTTGATTTAAATAAAAGATGAAGTAATTGATTGATGATTGATATCCACATATGAACTAAACATATTTTTATCGATAATTGGTTTCGAAGGAACCGGAGTCGGATTTGGGTAATTCCAATCTGAAAACCACTTCGAACCAGTGTATACGTTCGAAAGTGAAGAAATGTTGAAGATGATGATCATTGAAGGCCGTGGATCTTCATAGCGTGAGGACTGCTTGTTGAACATGCTCTGGGTAGCACCCATTATATAGTTATTTATAGCAGTGGTCTCCTCGTAATGGAGATTTTTCAGATTGCAAGGGCTTCTCGCCTAGTAATGGCCGAGGAAATTGCCTTCGATTTCGTTGAATCCCAGAACGCACTTGTATGGATGTTTGTCTGACATTGTATTCTAAATCACATTTGCATGGTTTCTATAAACGTATACCAGTTGCCAACTTCTTTTTGCTTAACACCATTTCCCGAGATATATGAGCTCAAGAAGTTATATTTCCTAGAAATCAGTCATGTGACGTGGAATGATAATGTGGCATTCAAAGTGGAACCTGTTATGATCAGAGCATGGTTTTGTATGAAAAACGTGGCTTTGAAGAAATTGTGTGTAGCCTCACGAGCCTCACACCCTGGTTATGACGAGATTCTATGTGGTCAGATGTATGCTCACATTTTGTATAGTAGTTATTTGGGTTGTAAGATGTTTTGAGCCCTAGGTACCAGATAAGTCTAGGCCTCGTGGCAGGGATGTGCGAAGTCCGAGTCCTTGGATATTATTCGCAGATTGCATCCACTTTTAGCCATTTGTGTTGTTGTATAGCGGCGTCTGAGTCATGGACGTAAGCCGTGGATACAGATCGATCTTTCCACTAGTTCCCTATCATGTTGGAAATCCAATCTCAATACGAGATTTACGGTTTTGTTTGTATTCCCAAAATAGCTGTAATGACTTGCAAACATTTTAGCTACCCCCTTTCTAGTATCATATATTCCATTCGGTATATTCCGTTGACCCCATCCGGATATACTTCGTTAAACAGTCCAGATATTGATACCTTATTTGAATAAGTTTACTTGAAAAGTGTTTTCAAAAGAATGTCATTAAAAATAATATCAAGTGTATTTTGGTATAAAATTGCTTTGGTTATCATAAGGTAAAAACCTGTCAGTGTTTATGTGTGGGCCTGGTTTTATGAGATACCCTTCTTTACAAAGGTTTTGATAACATAGTCATTTTAAAGTCGAGTATCTCATGTTGGTTTATCAAGCCTGATCCGGGTTTAATACTCGGTTCAGATCCAGTAGTTTCAGGTTGAGTTGAAGATGGTTGGAGTTTCCAGAAGAGAGCTGGAGATCTTCATCATCGTATGGACATATTCTATTATCCGATGTACTTAGTGTAATTTGTTTGATGTTTGTCAGCAAATGTAAGGACAGGTGTTTATAACTGTCAAGCTGAATTTAGGTTATGCTCTGATATTGTATTTAAAATTTTCCGCTGCAAAGATTATTATTGAAATAATATACGTTATTCCATTCATGTGAAATTCTGTTCTATCTTTATTTTCTTTCTACGCTTAATGATCCGCGTATTCATGCAGAGTTGGACATGTGTGGTTTATTGTCGATTCAAAGGGTATGGAGAAATGGGCCATTACATTTGGTATCAGAACTGAAGGTTAAGCGAGAACCTTGGCTTTAGTTGGGTAAAGACTCATCAGAGATAGGGTTAGTAATACCCTAAGATGAGTAACTCATTACAGATAGGGTTAGTAACACCCTAGAATGAGTTTGAGTGTATTATATATGAGCTCGTATTTGTTAGTGACTAACAAAAATGTTTTGTGTTGATTTATCTATTGAGTGATTTATGGATTCTGATCGATGCACCTGATCACCGTTCTCGATAAGGGTTCCTAAACATTTAAGCAAAACGAACCGATACACTGATTTTGAAAAAATTGGTAAATGAAATAATTTTACCTTGGATTATATTTTGAATATAAAGTATATATTTTGAAAAGTTAATACAATTAGAAATCAGGATTAGTGAAATTTAAATATAAACATCTTGTGATTAGAATTTCATAATTTGACTATAGGATGTTTCATAAAGATTATCACTAAGTAAGAAATCTGTTAAGAAAATTAATGTCTTTAATACCTATTCCAAAATAATGAATTAATAAATGATAATGTTAAGTTACTATCATAAATTAATCAAATGTTTGATTAAAATTTTTAAGTACAAATACCTTGTGAATTTAGTTTCACGATTTGACTATAAGGTATTTAATAATAAGATTTGTTTGAGGAATGAACATATAAGATGAAAATAATAGAAAATGATTTTGTAAAAGTTATATATAAAAGGAATGAGAAATTAAGTTCGATTAAAACAAATGTGGTAATTTAAATGAAGTTAATTAATAAAAGATAAAATGAATTTATAAGATAGGTTTTACAAAGTAATCTCTAAAGGATTTTGAAAATGGTATTATTTCAAATAAAAAGAGGTATTTTATGATAACTAATTTGATTGGCTCGAAAATAAACTTGTAACGTCCCGGAATTTTCGACAATATCAATTTAATAATCTGTAGTTAAAATTAAATTGATATTGATAATCTGATAATAATTATTCAAGTGAATATGATAATTTTCTTCAATAAATATTTAAATTGGTTATTTTATCTTTTAAAATAATAAATTGATTTCTATTTTCAATATAAATATTTGGTTCATATTTTAAATAAATTGGTATTGTTTTAAATTTAGAATAAATTCAATAAATATTTTATTGTTTAATAGAATAGATATTTTACATATAAACATATAATTTCTTGAAAAGTGATTTTAATTTAACAATAAGGGATTTATAAAAATAATATTAATATTGTATTTACTTTATAAATAAGTTTTAAATAACATTTGTAAATTTTAGTTCAAATTGAATTTATAATTTTAACTTGATTTGAAAAATATATTTGATTTTTAATTTAGTTGAATTTAAACTTAGAAGTATAAAGTCTTAAAATCGTTTTAATTTTTAGTTGTATAAGTTTATAAACATGATTTGTTTTTGTTTTCATTTATAAATTTATACATATAAACTAGTAACTTAATTTAAGCTAATATAACATTAATTTGTAATTAAAAACTAATCATTTTAAAAGAGATAACATGTGTTAAATTAATATGTATTCATATAGACAAGTGTCTCATTCATGACAAGTGTAAAATTAGTTTTAATCTTTCTTTTATTTCCTAAAATCTGAGAATACATTTGCATAGTTTACATCCTCATTCATGCATATAATTTTCATTCTTCTTTAACCATAAACAAACTCAAATCTGCATAATCATAAACAAACTCAAATCTGCATAATCATAAACAAACTCAAATCTGCATCTATTCACCCAAGATCTATTCCAATATCTGCATATTCATATCCCTGAAACCTCCTCATCAAAAGATAAATCAAAATTCAAATGATCCTGCAGGTTCCTCTTCATAAAAATTCATATGCATATTACTCAAAAATCTACAAATTTTCATATACAAATTCACCTAAACCATATACAAAACTGCATGTTCCTCCTCTTAAAAATCCAACCTCTGCATATCCAAAACTAAGATCAGAATACTGCATTTCATATTCAAATTCAAAGAAGAGCCTGCACATGCTTGGTTCTGCATAGATGAACATTTGCATGCAAGCATCTTGATCTTGGAAAGCATGAACAACAGAGAGGAGTTAGCATACCTGCATATACAAGTTCATCTTTACCTGCATGCAAGCATCTTGGTCTTGAAAAGGAATAACAGAGAAAGCACCTGCATTTTTTTTCATAAAGCCTGCATTTTTTTGGTGCTCTGCAAATTCAAATAAAGGTGAGTAACAATTTATTTTAAAAACTAAATTAAAATGATATAGTTGCTTAAATCTATTGCCTGTTGAGTATGATGGATATGCCTGTGTTTGTGTATGAGATGGAATGCTTGCATTTTTGAGTTTTCTGCATATTCAACTGAGCACTGTATTTTTCAAAAGTGAGTAACATTAAATCTTAAAACTATAATTAGGTTGCTTATTAAATGTTAAGATGAATATGCTTGTGTGCTTATATAAGATCTGATGGAATTATGTTTGGATGTGCATTTTACTTTGCTGTGTTTCCAGATTTACTAACATATTTAAAAGAATTTCCTGTGATTGATCCAAGTTGAAGTAGTATCTGGATTTTGGAATAGATAAATAAATAAAGAAGTTTTGTTTAGCATAGATTAGAATGCAAAATTTATAAAGTATGGTTGTTTAAATTTCTTGAATTCAGATTTAAATTTTAAGTGAAGTCAAATACAGGGTGATGTTTCTGATAAAACAGATAATAACATTATAGGTTAAATCTTGATCAAATCCAAACCTATTAACATTGAAATCTAGTTTTATAAACTAAAACTTTTACTGCAACTTGATTTTAAATCAAGTAATAGGAATTTTAGAATATGTTTTTTTTTCTGCCTGTTCTTGAGCAAAACATGAATTTGTCAAAATTCTTGTAATCTGAAGTATAAGAAAACTCAAGATTTCCTTCTGAGTTATAAGATAAGGATTTTAGAATCTTAGAAAGATCAGAGATAGGGATTTTATTTTATTTTAGGGAAGTTACAGTTTGGTTTCAGAGTATGAACCCTAGTTAAGTGGATCTGTGCATTTGGTCAGGGAGAAGTGTAGGATGGTTCGAGTGTTCTGATGTTTAGGAATTGGGAAGTTGGTGTGTAGATAGGCTCGTGGCCGGAGGGAAGGATGCTCAGGTGACCGGAATGGCGATCTATGGTCGTTGACAGGTTTTGACAAAACCTGTTTTCTGATTTTCAGGTTTTGTGTATTGGGGTTAAATCCTGACTTCGTGGATGTAGTTTGATTTGGATGATCGTATTGGGGTGTAGGATGGGATTTTGGTGAGTAGCGATCATGCTTGGCGATCAACGTTGGCTGGAGTCGCCGTGCATGTGCACGGCGATGGAAATTCTGGTGGTGTTGAGTTTAGTGGTGTTGCAGGGAAGATGTGGAATTTAACTCGAAGTAAGAAGGTTAGAGACTCGAAGCAAGTCAGGCAGAAACTCGGAGCAGTGATGCAGGCGACTCGAAGTAAATTAAGGTGTACTCGGGTCACTGTAATTTACAGGTTATTGAAACTGTTTTTTTTGAAATCTGGTTTTAAACTTTTAAACAAAAATCTGTAGCTTTTGTGTAGATTAAGGTTTAGGTTTAAAAATCAAATTCAGGTTGAATTTTTGAATTTAAATTTGTATTTGGATTTGAATTCAAAAATTCCAGATTTTGAAAACCCTGTTTTCTGTTTTTCTGGGTTTTAAAATTTGAATCTGCAAATTTACATTTAAAGCAAAGTTTGAATTTAAATGCAATTCAAGTTTGCATTACTGATTTGAAATTCAAATTTCAGTTTTTAAAACAGAAACTTAAGCTTTAAATTTAACTTAATTAACTATTTTATTTTGTGTAAAATAGTTGAAACTTTGGTAATGAAGTTTTAAAATATGATTAAGATTTAAGAATTAAATTTAAACTGGAAAACTGAGTTTAAATGAAGTTCAGTTTCAAATTTTAAAAGAAGATTCAAATTTGAAAGTTTTAAAATATAAATGATTTGAAACTTCTAGAATTTTGAAATAAATTTAATTTCAAATTCTTATAATTGCATTTTAAGTCAAACATTTGTTTGGACTTGTAAATTTAAATAAGTTTTAAATTTATTTAAAACTTTGATAAGTTTAAAATTTATTTTATTTTAAACTTGAAATTTAAATTGGAATTTAAAGGTAATTGTATTTTGTTTTGAATCAAATTGTTTAAAACAGAATTAAGTTATGTTTATTTTTGATTAAGAATTATGTTTTAGAATTTATTTACAAGGTAATTAAGATTTGTTAATTTATTTAAATTAATTAAATTTGGAATTAATTGATTAATGATTAATCAATTTGGAATTAAGATCATTAATTAAGTTATTAATTAATGATAAATGAATATTAATTATGTAATTAAGTTTTAATTTAAGGTTAATTAATTTAATAATTAACTTTAATTAATAATGATTAAAAATAATTTAATTGGTAATTAATTTAAGTTAATTACTTTTTAAAATAATTAGAGGATGGTTAATGAAGGTCATTAACCATGATTATTTAACAATTAATTAATGTAGTTAATTTTTATAATTAATTAGATTAATTAATTTAATAATAATCAATTATAAATGGTTTGAGTAATTACTTGATAAAGTAATTAAGAAATTAATTACTTAATGTAATTAATTTAATTGAATGAGATTGTTTAATTTAATTAATAAAGTTTAATTAATTTTAAACACCTGGTTTGAGAATAATTACTTTATGTAATTAATGTTTTGGAAATTACTCAGTTAGGTAATTGTTAAATAATTACATGATTGTAATTAAGTGGAAATGTTTAAGTATGAAATAATTTGGATTAATTATTTAAATAATTAATCAAGGTATTAATTAAGAAATTAATTTAAGGATAATTAATTTGGTTTAATATAGTAATTAAGTTTGTTATTTACTTTGAGTAATTAATTTAAGGAATAATTAAGGATCATTAATTATTCTAATTAATGATGTAATTAAAGGTGATTAATTATGATTAATTAATCAATAATAGGTACTTAATTAATGTAATTAATTAAGGATTAGGATAATTAATTATGATTAATTAATTAGTTGGAGTAATTAAAGGTTAATTACTGTTTAGTTGAGAATAATTAATTTGTGGAATTAATTAAGGATAATTACATGGATGTAATTAAGGATAATTAATCAAGAGTGATTAATTAAAGTAATTTATGATTGATTAATTGATTGTAATCAATTAAATGATTAAGTAAGCAAGATAATTTGGGTAAAGCAATTAATTTAATTTATTTTAAATTAATTAAAGATAAAGAAATTAATTTAATTCATTTTAAATTAATTTGAGATAGGGATAATTAATTTAATTCATTTTAAATTAATTATAGTATGGTATGAGTAAATCTTTGCTTATGTATGGATGGATGTCATGGATTGACTTGGATGCTTTGTGATCTCAATAATGAGATAAGTATTGTGGTATGGATGTTTGATGATATTGTGATGATAACATAGGTTATCTATTGTGATGATGATATATGGTATATCTATTTGATATTGATGATGTGAATTACCTGTTATGTGATAATGTTGATTATCAGTTATGATTTATAAGTTATCTATCTGTGTGTATATAGATACTGTAATTGAAATGTTTTAAAACTTTAAAACAACTTGGACCTTAAAAGACACGCTTTGGTTTTCGATGAGACCGGGATCGGATTTCCATATTTGGATATCCGAAAACCACATCGATTCCAAATAACGTTAGGTCGTGTATCAAAGTGGAGCTTTGTGAAGACTCGAGGTGTAAGAACTATGAGTCAGTATAACTCTGTGGGTGATTCCGTAATGAGTTTGACGGAATAGTACTTATAGATTCGAGATGGAGATTTAGAGTGCAAGGGTTATTGTCGTTAACTCTGAGGGTGATTCCAAAATGAGTGTAACGAGATAATGCCTTCGGTTTCGTTCGAACCCGGAACGAACTTGTATGGATTGAATGCTTTCAGCACATCGTCAGGTGGACGATGAGCATTCTAAGTGATATGTCCTATAAAGGTAATCGTAGCCTCAAGCCTCATCAACCGGGAATGGCTAAAACAGGGGAGGTGCAGCAAAGCTTCGTGGGTCGCGCCCACTGGAGAGCAAGATTGATCCCTGTCTAGAAGTCCCTTTATATTCGGCTGTGTGGGTGGTTGCTAGCTACAACCACGGGGTTGTCTTGTTTGGAACTGTTCAGTAAGGAACGGGTCCGGCTTTGTGTTGCAGGGGATGAAGGGAGTAATCCTCGGTACGGTGATCTAGGCCACGTACTGTGACGGGCGGTACCCCAGTAGCCCTGCCATTGTATGGAAACCAAAATCCAATAAGTGCCAACGGTTTTGATTGTATTACCCACTTTTGTGGCTAGTAGCTGGAATTTAATGAATGTAACAATTTCGGCTATTTTCTTATTTACTTGAAAACCCTAGACACTATTATAATATCATCGGATTTCCTATCAAATGTTTTGGTTAGCGTAAGGTAAAAACTTTTCCATGTTTATGTGTGGGAAGTCTTACGTGATATCTTTTCTTTTCAAAGGTTTTTCAAAGTTAAGCAACTTTAACCTGTTACTCACACCAGACCCATGTCTGACCCGGAGTTATTTCTGTTTTTTTCTATAACTCTTGGGTACTCAAATTTTTATGAGTAGTCAAGGGATTCAGGTTAGGATTCTGGATTAGCTTTGACGACTTGTGGAGGAGCAATGGAGCAGGAGGCTTCTACGAGTAGATATATACCTGGTTTTCCGCTGTGTGTTCTTTGAGAGTTTATTGTATTATGTTGTATAACTGGACAGGTGTCTATAACTGTCTAGTATGAGTTGTTTATGCTGTGTATCCCTGATGTATATGATACTATGTAAAGAATTATGTTATTAATATAATTTATTCGTTCCGCTGTGTTAGATTCTGATGTTGTTTGTTTCTTCTCTTCTTTCTTTTCTTCTTCTATCCCTTTCTTTCTTAATTCATGACGCGATTTTCTGGGAGTGAAAGTCGGGTCGTGACATTGTGGTATCAGAGCATTAGGCTGAGTGAATACCTAGGCTCTGAAGTGTATCTTTCTTTAGGGAGCATTAGGCTGAGCGAATACCTAGGCTCTGGAATGAATCTTTCTTTAGGGAGCATTAGGTTGAGTGAATACCTAGGCTCAGTAGTGGTGTCTTTCTTGAGAGAGCGTATTTGTAATTTTTATATATAACTATATATATTTCTACCTATCTGTTGGGTTACCCGTTCAGGTTTTCCAATATAAGTTATGAAGGTAGATGAGGTAGTATTGTGTGTTACACGATTACTACCATTGGTTGGAGTTTGAATGTTTTGAGGTTGGAGGTGTATCTGTTGAGACTGTAGACCTAATACCGTCTCGATTGAATTCTGTAGTGATGTAGAACTTCATTGATCTCTGAAGGAAACCTGTTAGGGTTCGGAGTTTATTTTTGAGATTGGGTGAGTATTGTTTGGATCTGTTGACTTGGCAGAAGTAAGTGATGGTATTTTGTATACCTCAGGAAGTAGTAGCTGCGTGATGAGATGCAGTGACTATGGATGTTCCCGAAGATGTTTTCGTTGGAACAAGTTTAAGGAGGTGAGTCTGCTTCAGTATTGTGGCTGTGTTCAGCCGGAGTTTCTGTTTGCTTTGAAGTCCGAGTTTCTCGGAGAGCTTTGTTTTGGAATTCTTTGGCATCTGTGGCAGCAGTGTAGTTTGGGGTGTTCTCGGCATTGGCAAGAGATCTTCTGATTTAGCAATTTTTCTGAAGTGGAGTTCAGAAGCAGTTGAGTGAACCCGTTTCTTCGATGGGTTGGCTTGTTGAGATTGAGCTGTTCTGTTTGGTTTAGAGAGAACAGTTTTTCTTGGATTTGGTTTGGTGGATCGCAAAAGTGACTTGCGATTGTTTGAGTATTCTCTTGGGTTATCTGAGTTTTTCTGGATGTCTTCAGGAAGTCAGAGTTCTGTTTGCATCTGGAGATTGAGTTTCCTTATCGATTGGAATTCCAGGAGTGGTATTGGAGGTTCAGCTTTATAGTAGAATGATTCCAAGAGTTGAGTTGGTGTAGCAGCTCGGAGTTTTGGAGGAACTCCTGAATGATTCTTATGGACTTGTTGAACCATATCTCTGGGGTGTGTTGTCCAGTTTGTGCTTGTGTTCTTCTTCAGTATTCTCTTCTACTTCGGATCAGAGTTGAGCAGCGGAAGCAGTTTGGAAGTGTATCTGCTTTTCTTTTTCTGAACAGAAGAAGTTGTTGTCTTCTGATATTGAGGAGTTGAGTTTGAATGGTTGGTTTTGGTTGATCTTGAGGAGATCATTTTGTTGAAGTTGATTGGTCTGGTTTCTTTCTAGAAGCATCAGCGAAGGTTGAGCTGATTGGTAGGCTGTGGACAGCTCAGGATCGTCCAAAGAGATTTTGTGGATAAGAGTCAAAGAGATTTGGACTCTGAAGTCGGAAGTTTAATTTTGGATAAGTTTTCTCTGATCGTAACTGAGCTATAAGTTTGGGTAAGTCTGTGAAGTAGCTCTGTAGTGTTTTGGATCTTTTCTGTGATCTTGGAGATTAAGTGATTGATCTTCAGGATTGAGTTGCCAGTTTGGACAACTGGGGTTCGATGAGTTTCACGTATCTCTGAGGGAGTAGGTGTATGATCTGTCTCTGGTTGTGGAACCAGCAGTTTTGGAGTTTTGGTTGTTGAGTCAGACTCGTTTGTAGTCTGATATTTTGTCTAGTGTTATAGATATAGTTGTATAGGAGCTTTGTAGCTTCATAGTATTGTTTGTTTGGATTTTCTAGGGCGAGTATCCCGGTGGATATATATATATATACACAGGGGAAACTCGATAGAATTTTATCCAGAATTTGTCTGGATAATTAGATTTGCTGGATTGGTTGAATTGGTTGTTTGGTTGTTAGCATATGTTGATATATACTTGTGTTTAAAATAAAAATATAATGAGATTATTAAATTACCTTTGTTTTAAATTTCGAGGACGAAATTCTTTTAAGGGGGAAGGATTGTAACGTCCCGGAATTTTCGACAATATCAATTTAATAATCTGTAGTTAAAATTAAATTGATATTGATAATCTGATAATAATTATTCAAGTGAATATGATAATTTTCTTCAATAAATATTTAAATTGGTTATTTTATCTTTTAAAATAATAAATTGATTTCTATTTTCAATATAAATATTTGGTTCATATTTTAAATAAATTGGTATTGTTTTAAATTTAGAATAAATTCAATAAATATTTTATTGTTTAATAGAATAGATATTTTACATATAAACATATAATTTCTTGAAAAGTGATTTTAATTTAACAATAAGGGATTTATAAAAATAATATTAATATTGTATTTACTTTATAAATAAGTTTTAAATAACATTTGTAAATTTTAGTTCAAATTGAATTTATAATTTTAACTTGATTTGAAAAATATATTTGATTTTTAATTTAGTTGAATTTAAACTTAGAAGTATAAAGTCTTAAAATCGTTTTAATTTTTAGTTGTATAAGTTTATAAACATGATTTGTTTTTGTTTTCATTTATAAATTTATACATATAAACTAGTAACTTAATTTAAGCTAATATAACATTAATTTGTAATTAAAAACTAATCATTTTAAAAGAGATAACATGTGTTAAATTAATATGTATTCATATAGACAAGTGTCTCATTCATGACAAGTGTAAAATTAGTTTTAATCTTTCTTTTATTTCCTAAAATCTGAGAATACATTTGCATAGTTTACATCCTCATTCATGCATATAATTTTCATTCTTCTTTAACCATAAACAAACTCAAATCTGCATAATCATAAACAAACTCAAATCTGCATAATCATAAACAAACTCAAATCTGCATCTATTCACCCAAGATCTATTCCAATATCTGCATATTCATATCCCTGAAACCTCCTCATCAAAAGATAAATCAAAATTCAAATGATCCTGCAGGTTCCTCTTCATAAAAATTCATATGCATATTACTCAAAAATCTACAAATTTTCATATACAAATTCACCTAAACCATATACAAAACTGCATGTTCCTCCTCTTAAAAATCCAACCTCTGCATATCCAAAACTAAGATCAGAATACTGCATTTCATATTCAAATTCAAAGAAGAGCCTGCACATGCTTGGTTCTGCATAGATGAACATTTGCATGCAAGCATCTTGATCTTGGAAAGCATGAACAACAGAGAGGAGTTAGCATACCTGCATATACAAGTTCATCTTTACCTGCATGCAAGCATCTTGGTCTTGAAAAGGAATAACAGAGAAAGCACCTGCATTTTTTTTCATAAAGCCTGCATTTTTTTGGTGCTCTGCAAATTCAAATAAAGGTGAGTAACAATTTATTTTAAAAACTAAATTAAAATGATATAGTTGCTTAAATCTATTGCCTGTTGAGTATGATGGATATGCCTGTGTTTGTGTATGAGATGGAATGCTTGCATTTTTGAGTTTTCTGCATATTCAACTGAGCACTGTATTTTTCAAAAGTGAGTAACATTAAATCTTAAAACTATAATTAGGTTGCTTATTAAATGTTAAGATGAATATGCTTGTGTGCTTATATAAGATCTGATGGAATTATGTTTGGATGTGCATTTTACTTTGCTGTGTTTCCAGATTTACTAACATATTTAAAAGAATTTCCTGTGATTGATCCAAGTTGAAGTAGTATCTGGATTTTGGAATAGATAAATAAATAAAGAAGTTTTGTTTAGCATAGATTAGAATGCAAAATTTATAAAGTATGGTTGTTTAAATTTCTTGAATTCAGATTTAAATTTTAAGTGAAGTCAAATACAGGGTGATGTTTCTGATAAAACAGATAATAACATTATAGGTTAAATCTTGATCAAATCCAAACCTATTAACATTGAAATCTAGTTTTATAAACTAAAACTTTTACTGCAACTTGATTTTAAATCAAGTAATAGGAATTTTAGAATATGTTTTTTTTTCTGCCTGTTCTTGAGCAAAACATGAATTTGTCAAAATTCTTGTAATCTGAAGTATAAGAAAACTCAAGATTTCCTTCTGAGTTATAAGATAAGGATTTTAGAATCTTAGAAAGATCAGAGATAGGGATTTTATTTTATTTTAGGGAAGTTACAGTTTGGTTTCAGAGTATGAACCCTAGTTAAGTGGATCTGTGCATTTGGTCAGGGAGAAGTGTAGGATGGTTCGAGTGTTCTGATGTTTAGGAATTGGGAAGTTGGTGTGTAGATAGGCTCGTGGCCGGAGGGAAGGATGCTCAGGTGACCGGAATGGCGATCTATGGTCGTTGACAGGTTTTGACAAAACCTGTTTTCTGATTTTCAGGTTTTGTGTATTGGGGTTAAATCCTGACTTCGTGGATGTAGTTTGATTTGGATGATCGTATTGGGGTGTAGGATGGGATTTTGGTGAGTAGCGATCATGCTTGGCGATCAACGTTGGCTGGAGTCGCCGTGCATGTGCACGGCGATGGAAATTCTGGTGGTGTTGAGTTTAGTGGTGTTGCAGGGAAGATGTGGAATTTAACTCGAAGTAAGAAGGTTAGAGACTCGAAGCAAGTCAGGCAGAAACTCGGAGCAGTGATGCAGGCGACTCGAAGTAAATTAAGGTGTACTCGGGTCACTGTAATTTACAGGTTATTGAAACTGTTTTTTTTGAAATCTGGTTTTAAACTTTTAAACAAAAATCTGTAGCTTTTGTGTAGATTAAGGTTTAGGTTTAAAAATCAAATTCAGGTTGAATTTTTGAATTTAAATTTGTATTTGGATTTGAATTCAAAAATTCCAGATTTTGAAAACCCTGTTTTCTGTTTTTCTGGGTTTTAAAATTTGAATCTGCAAATTTACATTTAAAGCAAAGTTTGAATTTAAATGCAATTCAAGTTTGCATTACTGATTTGAAATTCAAATTTCAGTTTTTAAAACAGAAACTTAAGCTTTAAATTTAACTTAATTAACTATTTTATTTTGTGTAAAATAGTTGAAACTTTGGTAATGAAGTTTTAAAATATGATTAAGATTTAAGAATTAAATTTAAACTGGAAAACTGAGTTTAAATGAAGTTCAGTTTCAAATTTTAAAAGAAGATTCAAATTTGAAAGTTTTAAAATATAAATGATTTGAAACTTCTAGAATTTTGAAATAAATTTAATTTCAAATTCTTATAATTGCATTTTAAGTCAAACATTTGTTTGGACTTGTAAATTTAAATAAGTTTTAAATTTATTTAAAACTTTGATAAGTTTAAAATTTATTTTATTTTAAACTTGAAATTTAAATTGGAATTTAAAGGTAATTGTATTTTGTTTTGAATCAAATTGTTTAAAACAGAATTAAGTTATGTTTATTTTTGATTAAGAATTATGTTTTAGAATTTATTTACAAGGTAATTAAGATTTGTTAATTTATTTAAATTAATTAAATTTGGAATTAATTGATTAATGATTAATCAATTTGGAATTAAGATCATTAATTAAGTTATTAATTAATGATAAATGAATATTAATTATGTAATTAAGTTTTAATTTAAGGTTAATTAATTTAATAATTAACTTTAATTAATAATGATTAAAAATAATTTAATTGGTAATTAATTTAAGTTAATTACTTTTTAAAATAATTAGAGGATGGTTAATGAAGGTCATTAACCATGATTATTTAACAATTAATTAATGTAGTTAATTTTTATAATTAATTAGATTAATTAATTTAATAATAATCAATTATAAATGGTTTGAGTAATTACTTGATAAAGTAATTAAGAAATTAATTACTTAATGTAATTAATTTAATTGAATGAGATTGTTTAATTTAATTAATAAAGTTTAATTAATTTTAAACACCTGGTTTGAGAATAATTACTTTATGTAATTAATGTTTTGGAAATTACTCAGTTAGGTAATTGTTAAATAATTACATGATTGTAATTAAGTGGAAATGTTTAAGTATGAAATAATTTGGATTAATTATTTAAATAATTAATCAAGGTATTAATTAAGAAATTAATTTAAGGATAATTAATTTGGTTTAATATAGTAATTAAGTTTGTTATTTACTTTGAGTAATTAATTTAAGGAATAATTAAGGATCATTAATTATTCTAATTAATGATGTAATTAAAGGTGATTAATTATGATTAATTAATCAATAATAGGTACTTAATTAATGTAATTAATTAAGGATTAGGATAATTAATTATGATTAATTAATTAGTTGGAGTAATTAAAGGTTAATTACTGTTTAGTTGAGAATAATTAATTTGTGGAATTAATTAAGGATAATTACATGGATGTAATTAAGGATAATTAATCAAGAGTGATTAATTAAAGTAATTTATGATTGATTAATTGATTGTAATCAATTAAATGATTAAGTAAGCAAGATAATTTGGGTAAAGCAATTAATTTAATTTATTTTAAATTAATTAAAGATAAAGAAATTAATTTAATTCATTTTAAATTAATTTGAGATAGGGATAATTAATTTAATTCATTTTAAATTAATTATAGTATGGTATGAGTAAATCTTTGCTTATGTATGGATGGATGTCATGGATTGACTTGGATGCTTTGTGATCTCAATAATGAGATAAGTATTGTGGTATGGATGTTTGATGATATTGTGATGATAACATAGGTTATCTATTGTGATGATGATATATGGTATATCTATTTGATATTGATGATGTGAATTACCTGTTATGTGATAATGTTGATTATCAGTTATGATTTATAAGTTATCTATCTGTGTGTATATAGATACTGTAATTGAAATGTTTTAAAACTTTAAAACAACTTGGACCTTAAAAGACACGCTTTGGTTTTCGATGAGACCGGGATCGGATTTCCATATTTGGATATCCGAAAACCACATCGATTCCAAATAACGTTAGGTCGTGTATCAAAGTGGAGCTTTGTGAAGACTCGAGGTGTAAGAACTATGAGTCAGTATAACTCTGTGGGTGATTCCGTAATGAGTTTGACGGAATAGTACTTATAGATTCGAGATGGAGATTTAGAGTGCAAGGGTTATTGTCGTTAACTCTGAGGGTGATTCCAAAATGAGTGTAACGAGATAATGCCTTCGGTTTCGTTCGAACCCGGAACGAACTTGTATGGATTGAATGCTTTCAGCACATCGTCAGGTGGACGATGAGCATTCTAAGTGATATGTCCTATAAAGGTAATCGTAGCCTCAAGCCTCATCAACCGGGAATGGCTAAAACAGGGGAGGTGCAGCAAAGCTTCGTGGGTCGCGCCCACTGGAGAGCAAGATTGATCCCTGTCTATAAGTCCCTTTATATTCGGCTGTGTGGGTGGTTGCTAGCTACAACCACGGGGTTGTCTTGTTTGGAACTGTTCAGTAAGGAACGGGTCCGGCTTTGTGTTGCAGGGGATGAAGGGAGTAATCCTCGGTACGGTGATCTAGGCCACGTACTGTGACGGGCGGTACCCCAGTAGCCCTGCCATTGTATGGAAACCAAAATCCAATAAGTGCCAACGGTTTTGATTGTATTACCCACTTTTGTGGCTAGTAGCTGGAATTTAATGAATGTAACAATTTCGGCTATTTTCTTATTTACTTGAAAACCCTAGACACTATTATAATATCATCGGATTTCCTATCAAATGTTTTGGTTAGCGTAAGGTAAAAACTTTTCCATGTTTATGTGTGGGAAGTCTTACGTGATATCTTTTCTTTTCAAAGGTTTTTCAAAGTTAAGCAACTTTAACCTGTTACTCACACCAGACCCATGTCTGACCCGGAGTTATTTCTGTTTTTTTTCTATAACTCTTGGGTACTCAAATTTTTATGAGTAGTCAAGGGATTCAGGTTAGGATTCTGGATTAGCTTTGACGACTTGTGGAGGAGCAATGGAGCAGGAGGCTTCTGCGAGTAGATATATACCTGGTTTTCCGCTGTGTGTTCTTTGAGAGTTTATTGTATTATGTTGTATAACTGGACAGGTGTCTATAACTGTCTAGTATGAGTTGTTTATGCTGTGTATCCCTGATGTATATGATACTATGTAAAGAATTATGTTATTAATATAATTTATTCGTTCCGCTGTGTTAGATTCTGATGTTGTTTGTTTCTTCTCTTCTTTCTTTTCTTCTTCTATCCCTTTCTTTCTTAATTCATGACGCGATTTTCTGGGAGTGAAAGTCGGGTCGTGACAAAACTAAAAATGGACAAGTGATGTGTTTGGATGGTAAGCACTTCTCTTAAGTATTACTCTTTTTGTTAGGAGGATATATGATACTATTGGTAGTACCCAGTTCCTTGGATTGTTTCGAAGTTACTTGATCTATATAATTTTCTTAAGTTAAAGAAATAATGTGAATCATTGATTAGTAATCTTTATAAAAGTGTTTTAAACTGAAGATAAATTGGGATCGCTAATTGATAAGATAAAGCGGGATTCTCGACGATTTTGGACAGTCGAAAATTTCCGAATCATACCTAACTCGGAGCTAAGGAATTTATGAAAACTAAAAGATTGTGAAATATTCTGAGTAAATAAAATTGGATAAGTATAATTTATAAATATGATTATAAACAAAAAAGGAAATTATAACCTAAAAATGTATTATTAATGAATTCTAGCATTAATTAAGAATTGGACTTAAGACTTTAAAATATGATTGATTTGCATAAGTTATAAGATGAAATAAACTTAAGTAATAGTTTTATGAAATGATTCATAACTAATATTAGTGTTAAAGGAAATACACTAAGTTAAAGGATTATGGGAATTGTAATACAGATAAATTATCTTTTGAGTGAAAAATGGTTTCTTTAGAATATTTTCCTTTATTAAAAATATTTGGAAATAAATAATTAAAAGGATTATATAAAGAAACACCTTTATAAAGTGTTTGACTTACGATGAAGTTTTTATGAAAGTTTTTGCAGGTTAATAAATACATATGTTATATGTAAATCATTTCATCACACAAACTTTGATCTAAGATTCGAGTTCGGAACTTTGAGGTGTTTACACCGATTCGAAAAAGGACTTATCACTTGATTCTTGATGACGAACATTGATGTGGATTTTTGATTAGATGCTTGAGTTTTCTATCATAGTTGAGAGCTATGCAAGGAAAGCAAAGGTTTCTGAGCCAAGAGCCCGACTAAAGTACGCACTAGAGGATCGGGAGATCGATACTAGTTTGGAAATAAAGTTGTGTATTCGAATAGGAGATCGAATAAGATATTTCATATGGATGTTTTGTGTATATTATATGGATTTAAGTTTAAAGATAAATGTTTTGGGCAAATTTATGTTTTGAGTAATTTCGAGGACTAAATTCTTTTATGTAGGGGAGAATGTAACAACCCGTAATTTCGCTACTTCGAAAATGAGAGATTTCGTTTGTTTTAAATTTAAAAAGGTTTAAAACTTAAAAAAACAAGTTATATATAATAGATAATAATAGAGAAATTATTTATTCTTACAGTTGATAATTTAAAAGCATAAATTTGGATTTCAGAACAAATCAACAAAAGTTAAGTTTCGTTAAAAAATAAATAAATGCTTAGATAAATAGGTTTAAATATTTATTTAAAAAGATAAATCTTATTAAAAACATCTAATAAAGATAATAAAAGTATATTAAAATACTCATAAGTATGTTAATAATTTTTTACAAAAATAACCAAATTTTGTCGCGTTTTGTCAATTTTACATACGCTGTAAAATTAGAGATTTTGGTATTATTTAAATATGATTTTAAAATATAAAGAGATATGTTTTAATTTATTTAAAGAAGTAAAAAAATTTATTTTTAAATTTGGTTTGCATAAATAAATAGTTTAACTAAACGTCAAAACATGACCGTAAAACATTTTGTCAAAAAACGACGTTTTGTCGATTAAAAGTTGTCGCAACGTTGTCGCACCTTTATTTTATTATATAGGATCATATACTCAAATAGTATAAGTATTAGTTAATTCACTAATCAAGTTTACTTTTACTAAACAAGGTTAGAATTAAGAAAAAGTAAGCACAAAGAGACAAAAATATCATTTCAAAGCAAAAAATAAAACATCAAATCAAAAAAACATAATTATTACTTACTTTACTTAATATCTAAGTGAAAATGACATAAAGTAATGATTTAAAATATGATGGTAAGTGTTGAATAAGATTACTTTAGAAGTAAGTAAGGTTATTTTGGTAATTTGGTAAAGGGATATTTTGGTAATTTACCACTTTATTTATTTTTCTATAAATACCAACAACTTTCTTACTTTTTTTTCACAATGTTCATTCTTCTTCTTCTTCCTTTTCTAAGCTCTCTTCTTGTTCTTCTTTAGAGCTTTAATGGCTTCTTCTTCTCTTTCAAATGCGTTATTCTCAAAACCATATCAAATCAACTCCAAACACCACCAAACTTTGCCAAAGACCTTAGAATACCATTTAAACATGGTTTAGCATCTAAGAAGTGAAGAAGTAATGGAAGAAGGAGTGGAATAGGGCAAGGCCAAACCTATGGAGGAAGAGGAGCAAGTCGTGAAGCTACGGAGCAAGAAAAAGAGAAGGAAGTGCCATCAATTTCATTCCGAGGAGCTATGAGAAAATTCAAGGTGTTGCGGAAGCTATGTCGGATTTTCGAGAGTTTGAAAGAGGAGGTCGATGCCAAAGAAATGGAGTAGAAGTTGATTAGTTGAAGTTTAAGCGAAGTTTTGTTAGAAAGAATGTTGGTAGGAAGTTAATCTTTTGGTAAAAGGTGAGTACTCATATTTACTAACAGATCCATAAATTATTTCAAGTATAATGATATAAAAGTTTAAATGTGTTGAATGATTTAAAAGTTTAAATATGTTGAATGATTAAATGTTTGGTAACTTGGTTGCAAATTGTTTGATTATGTGATTGATTATGTGGTTGATAACTTGTTAGATAAATGATAAGAGAAATGATTAGTAATTAACCGTAGTTAATTAAATGAGAATTAAATCAATACAAATGTGTGTATGAAATTTATTTAGCTTCTTAATGATTCTAAATAATTTAAAATAGTTTAAATTTGGTTTAAAACAAATTTGAAGTGTTTCGGATAAGTTGCGAAGCAATTCACAAAATTGGTCAAAATCGAGCTCGTCACGTAGCGGCGGTTCGTAAATTTTGACCTATAACTTCAAACAAGTGTAGAGAATGATTTATAAGTAGTGTTTCTTCGAAATAAAAATTCTTTGGTTCTCAGTGATAATAGTTTTCCAACAAAGATATAAAATCAATATTTCATTAAGTAGATTTTGAAATATGTCCAAAACAATTTTCTAAAAACATCGCAGTTTTGCAGTTCGGAATCCAAAACGGGATTTCTTTGTAAATGATATTTCTAAATGATTAAAAAGATGAAATAGATTGGATGAATCTATTTAAATGGTTTAAAAGAGATTTGGAATGGAAAATATGAATTCTAAAATATTAAAATGTTGCTTAAATCAAATAAGCTTGTATAACCCTTTCTGGAGCATTTTTATGCCGTGGATTCTATAACCTTTTGAAATGCAGTTTTAAACTTAACTCTTTCCTGAATCTTTTGTGAACGATTTTAAAGGAATAATTAAGTAAGTAAAGATGATTTGGAAGTTTAAATAAGAGTTTGAATAAATTGTTAAGGTGAATTGTTTATACCACTTAAACAAAAAGTGAAGAAGATTGAATATAATAACAAACTAAGTATGCGGAAACGACTAGTACATTTGTCCCACCTGTGAGATCGGAGAAGATAAAACAAAGTGTTTAACTAAGGTTAGGGATGGAGCAACCAGTGCCCTAAACTTACCTGGCATATGTTTTCTCTTTTTAGGCCAGGGGTGGAATAGATCGAAAGGAAAGCCCGGATGCTCTAAAAGATCATATTTAAGTTTTTCCAAGATAAAATAAAAGAAATAAATTCTATGAATGTTAAATACCCGCTTAACATCTTTTATCCGTGGTTCGTACAAAGGAACCGAGATCGGATTTGAGTGATTCCTATCTGAAAACCCCTTCAAACTAATGTTTTAAATAAAATATATTGAAGACAATGATCGTTAAAGACAAAGATATTCATGATGTAGGATTACTTGCCATTAGTCCCTGGAGGTGAAATTTACCATATTTAAAGTGGCAGTAGTGCGCTGTTATAAAAATCTTCGATTTGCAAGAATATGTTTTGAAGTTAAGAAGAAAATCATTGATTTCGATTTAATGAATGATTTCGGAATATTTTCCCTAATTTAAAGGTTATAACTTAAATATAAGAAATCTTTGATTAAGATTTAATGAATGATTTGGAAAGGTTTTCCTAAGTAAAAGAGAAAATGATTTGGAATTATTCCAGGATTTAAGAAAGGATTAAATAAAACAAATGATTTGATAAATGAGGCTTAATGATTCCATATACTCTTGAAAAGAAAATGGAATAAATTGAAAAGAATATATCCAAGAAAGATATTTGATTTAAAAAAAAGATGAAGTAATTGATTGATGATTGATATCCACATATGAATTAAACATATTTTTATCGATAATTTGTTTCGAAGGAACCGGAGTCAGATTTGGGTAATTCCAATCTGAAAACCACTTCGAACCAGTGTATACGCTCGAAAGTGAAGAAATGTTGAAGATGATGATCACTGAAGGCCGTGGATCTTCATAGCGTGAGGATTGCTTGTCGAACATGCTTTAGGTAGTACCCATTATATAGTTATTTATAGGAGTGATCACCTCGTAATAGAGATTTTTCAGATTGCAAGGGCTTCTCGCCTAGTAATGGCCGAGGAAATTGCCTTCGATTTCGTTGAATCCCAGAACGCACTTGTATGGATGTTTGTCTGACATAGTATTCTAAATCACATTTGAGTAGTTTCTATAAACGTATACCAGTTGCCAACTTCTTTTTGCTTAACACCATTTCCCGAGATATATGAGCTCAGGAAGTTATATTTTCTACAAATCGGTCATGTGACGTGGAATGATAATGTGGCATTCAAAGTGGAACTTGTTATGATCAGAGCGTGGTTTTGTATGAAAAACGTGGCTTTGAAGAAATTTTGCGTAGCCTCGCGAGCCTCACACCCCGGTTATGATGGGATTCTATGTGGTCAGATGTATGCTCACATTTTGTATAGTAGTTATTTGGGTTGTAAGATGTTTTGAGCCCTAGGTACCAGATACGTCTAGGCCTCATGGCAGGGATGTGCGAAGTCCGAGTCCTTGGATATTATTCGCAGATCGCATCCACTTTTAGCCATTCGTGTTGTTGTATAACGGCGTCTGAGTCATGGGCGTAAGCTGTGGATACAGATCGATCTTTCCACTAGTTCCCTATCATGTTGGAAATCCAATCCCAATACGAGATTTACGGTTTTGATTGTATTCCCAAAATAGCTGTAATGACTTGCAAACATTTTAGCTACCCCCTTTCTAGTATCATATATTCCATTCGGTATATTCCGTTGACCCTGTCTGGATATACTTCGTTAGACAGTCCAGATATTGATACCTTATTTGAATAAGTTTATTTGAAAAGTGTTTTCAAAAGAATGTCATAAAAAATAATATCAAGTGTATTTTGGTATAAAATTGCTTTGGTTATCATAAGGTAAAAACCTGTCTGTGTTTATGTGTGGGCCTGGTTTTATGAGATACCCTTCTTTACAAAGGTTTTGATAACATAGTCGTTTTAAAGTTAGAGTATCTCACGCTGGTTTATCAAGCCTGATCCGGGTATTTTTAATACTCAAGTCAGATCCAGTAGTTTCAGGTTGAGTTGAAGATGGTTGGAGTTTCCAGAGGAGAGCTGGAGATCTTCATCATCGTATGGACGTATTCTATTATCCGATGTACTTAGTGTAATTTGTTTGATGTTTGTTAGCAAATGTAAGGACAGGTGTTTATAACTGTCAAGCTGAATTTAGGTTAGACTCTGATATTGTATTTAAAATTTTCCGCTGCAAAGATTATTATTGATATAATATATGTTATTCCATTCATGTGAAATTCCGTTCTATCTTTATTTTCTTTCTACGCTTAATGATCCGCTTATTCGTGCAGAGATGGACATGTGTGGTTTATTGTCGATTCAAAGGGTACGGAGAAACGGGCCATTACATTTGGTATCAGAACTGAAGGTTAAGCGAGAACCTTGGCTTTAGTTGGGTAAAGACTCATCAGAGATAGGGTTAATAATACCCTAGGATGAGTAACTCATTACATATAGGGTTAGTAACACCCTAGAATGAGTTTGAGTGTATTATATATGAGCGCGTATTTGTTAGTGACTAACAAGAATGTTTTGTGTTGATTTATCTGTTGAGTGATTTATGGATTCTGATCGATGCACCTGATCACCGTTGTCGATAAGTGTTCCTAAACATTTAAGCAAAACGAACCGAAACACTGATTTTGAAAAAATTGGTAAATGAAATAATTTTACCTTGGATTATATTTTGAATATAAAGTATATATTTTGAAAAGTTAATACAATTAGAAATCAGGATTAGTGAAATTTAAATAAAAATATCTTGTGATTAGAATTTCACAGTTTGACTATAGGATGTTTCATAAAGATTATCACTAAGTAAGAAATCTGTTAAGAAAATTAATGTCTTTAATACTTATTCCAAAATAATAAATTAAGAAATGATAATGTTAAGTTACTATCATAAATTAATCAAATGTTTGATTAAAAATTTTAAGTACAAATACCTTGTGAATTTAGCTTCACGATTTGACTATAAGGTATTTAATAATAAGATTTGTTTGAGGAATGAACATATAAGATGAAAATAATAGAAAATGTTTTTGTAAAAGTTATATATAAAAGGAATGAGAAATTAAGTTCGATTAAAACAAATGTGGTAATTTAAATGAAGTTAATTAATATAAGATAAAATGAATTTATAAGATAGGTTTTACAAAGTAATCTCTAAAGGATTTTGAAAATGGTATTATTTCAAATAAAAAGAGGTATTTTATGATAACTAATTTGATTAGCTCGAAAATAAACTAAAAATGGACAAGTGATGTGTTCGGATGGTAAGCACTTCTCTTAAGTATTACTCTTTTTGTTAAGAGGATATATGATACTATTGGTAGTACCCAGTTCCTAGGATTGTTTCGAAGTTACTTGATCTATATAATTTTCTTAAGTTAAAGAAATAATGCGAATCATTGATAAGTAATCTTTATAAAAGTGTCTTAAACTAAAGATAAATTGGGATCGCTAATTAATAAGATAAAGCGGGATTCTCGACGATTTTGGACAGTCGAAAATTTCCGAATCATACCTAACTCGGAGCTAAGGAATTTATGAAAACTAAAAGGATTGTGAAATATTCTGAGTAAATAAAATTGGATAAGTATAATTTATAAATATGATTATAAACGAAAAAGGAAATTATAACCTAAAAAATGTTTTATTAATGAATTCTAGCATTAATTAAGAATTGGACTTAAGACTTTAAAATATGATTGATTTACATAAGTTATAAGATGAAATGAACTTAAGTAATAGTTTTATGAAATGATTCATAACTAATATTATTGTTAAAGGAAATACACTAAGTTAAAGGATTATGGGAATTATAATACAAATAAATTATCTTTTGAGTGAAAAATGGTTTCTTTAGAATATTTTCCTTTATTAAAAATATTGGAAATAAATAATTAAAAGGATTATATAAAGAAACACCTTTATAAATTGTTTGACTTACGATGAAGTTTTTATGAAAGTTTTTGTGGGTTAATAAATACATATGTTATATGTAAATCATTTCATCACACAAACTTTGATCTAAGATTCGAGTTCGGAACTTTGAGGTGTTTACACCGATTCGAAAAAGGACTTATCACTTTATTCTTGATGACGAACATTGATGTGGATTTTTGATTAGATGCTTGAGTTTTCTATCATAGTTGAGAGCTATGCAAGGAAAGCAAAGGTTTCTGAGCCAAGAGCCCGATTAAAGTACGCACTAGAGGATCGGGAGATCGATACTAGTTTGGAAATAAAGTTGTGTATGCGAATAGGAGATCGAATAAGATATTTCATATGGATGATTTGTGTATATTATATGGATTTAAGTTTAAAGATAAATGTTTTGGGCAAATTTTTGTTTTGAGTAATTTCGAGGACTAAATTCTTTTAAGTAGGGGAGAATGTAACAACCCGTAATTTCGCTACTTCGAAAATGAGAGATTTCGTTTGTTTTAAATTTAAAAAGGTTTAAAACTTAAATAAACAAGTTATATATAATAGATAATAATAGAGAAATTATTTATTCTTATAGTTGATAATTTAAAAGCATAAATTTGGATTTCAGAACAAATCAACAAAAGTTAAGTTTTCTTAAAAAATAAATAAGTGCTTAAATAAATAGGTTTAAATATTTATTTAAAAAGATAAATCTTATTAAAAACATCTAATAAAGATAATAAAAGTATATTAAAATACTCATAAGTATGTTAATAATCTTTTTACAAAAATAACCAAATTTTGTCGCATTTTGTCAATTTTACATACACTGTAAAATTAGAGATTTTGATATTATTTAAATATGATTTTAAAATATAAAGAGATATGTTTTAATTTATTTAAAGAAGTAAAAAAATTTATTTTTAAATTTGGTTTGCATAAATAAATAGTTTAACTAAAAAGTCAAAACATGACCGTAAAACATTTTGTCAAAAAACGACGTTTTGTCGATTAAAAGTTGTCGCAACGTTGTCGCACCTTTATTTTATTATATAGGAACATATATTCAAATAGTATAAGTATTATTTAATTCACTAATCAAGTTTACTTTTACTAAACAAGGTTAGAAACTTCTAGAAAACAATTACGAAAAAGTAAGCACAAAGAGACAAAAATATCATTTCAAAGCAAAAAATAAAACATCAAATCAAAGAAACATAATTATTACTTACTTTACTTAATATCTAAGTGAAAATGAGATAAAGTAATGATTTAAAATATGATGTTAAGTGTTGAACAAGATTACTTTAGAAGTAAGTAAGATTATTTTGGTATTTTGGTAAAGGGATATTTTGGTAATTTACCAACTTATTTATTTTTCTATAAATACCAACAACTTTCTTACTTTTTTCACAATTTTCATTCTTCTTCTTCTTCTTCCTTTTCTAAGCTCTCTTCTTCTTCTTCTTTAGAGCTTTAATGGCTTCTTCTTCTCTTTCAAATGCGTACTAACTTTCTCAAAACCATATCAAATCAACTCCAAACACCACCAAACTTTGCCAAAGACCTTAGAATACCATTTAAACATGGTTTAGCATCTAATAAGTGAAGAAGTGATGGAGGAAGGAGTGGAATAGGGCATGGCCAAACCTATGGAGGAAGAGGAGCAAGTCGTGAATCTATAGAGCAAGAAAATGAGAAGGAAGTGCCGTCGATTTTATTCCAAGGAGCTAGGAGCAAATTCAAGGTGCTGCGGAAGCTATGTCGGATTTTCGAGAGTTTGAAAGAGGAGGTCGACAGCATAAAGCCAAAGAAATGGAGTAGAAGTTGATTAGTTGAAGTTTAAGCAAAGTTTTGTTAGAAAAATGTTGGTAGGAAGTTAATCTTTTGGTAAAAGGTGAGTACTCATATTTACTAACAAATCCATAAATTATTTCAAGTATAATGATTTAAAAGTTTAAATATGTTGAATGATTTAAAAGTTTAAATATGTTGAATGATTAAATGTTTGGTAACTTGGTTGCAAATTGTTTGATTATGTGATTGATTATGTGGTTGATAACTTGTTAGATAAATGATAAGAGAAATGATTAGTAATTAACCAAAGTTAATTAAATGAGAATTAAATCAATACAAATGTGTGTTTGAAAGTTATTTAGCCTCTTAATGATTTTAAATAATTTAAAATAGTTTAAATTTGGTTTAAAACAAATTTGAAGTGTTTCGGATAAGTTCCGAAGCAATTCACAAAATTGGTCAAAATCGAGCTCGTCGCGTAGCGGCGGTTCGTAAATTTTGACCTATAACTTCAAACAAGTGTAGAGAATGATTTATAAGTAGGGTTTCTTCGAAATAAAAATTCTTTGGTTCTTAGTGATAATAGTTTTCCAGCGAAGATATAAAATCAAGATTTCATTAAGTAGATTTTGAAATATGTCCAAAATAATTTTCTAAAAACATCGCGGTTTTGCAGTTCGGAATCCAAAACCGGATTTCTTTGTAAATGATATTTTTAAATGATTCAAAAGATGAAATAAATTGGATGAATCTATTTAAATGGTTTAAAAGAGATTTGGAATGGAAAATATGAATTCTCAAATATTAAAAAGTTGCTTAAATCAAATAAGCTTATATAACACTTTCTGGAGCATTTTTATGTCGTGGATTCTATAACCTTTTGAAATGTAGTTTTAAACTTAACTCTTTCCTGAATCTTTTGTGAATGATTTTAAAGGAATAATTAAGTAAGTAAAGATGATTTGGAAGTTTTAATAAGAGTTTGAATAAATTGTTAAGATGAATTGTTTATACCACTTAAACAAAAAGTGAAGAAGATTGAATATAATAACAAACTAAGTACGCGGAAACGACAAGTACATTTGTCCCACCTGTGAGATCGAAGAAGATAAAACAAAGTGTTTAACTAAGGTTAGGGATGGAGCAACCAGTGCCCTAAACTTACCTGGCATATGTTTTCTCCTTTTAGGCCAGGGGTGAATAGATCGAAAGGAAAGCCCGGATGCTCTAAAAGATCATATTTAAGTTTTTCCAAGATAAAATAAAAGAAATAAATTCTTTGAATGTTAAATACCCACTTAACATCTTTTATTCGGTGGTTTGTACAAAGGAACCGAGATCAGATTTGAGTGATTCCTATCCAAAAACCCCTTCAAACTAATTTTTGAAATAAAATATATTGAAGACAATGATCGTTAACGACAAAGATATTCATGATGTTGGATTACTTACCATTAGTCCCTGGAGGTGAAACTTCCCATTAGTCTCTCGATTTGAAATTTACCATATTTAAAGTGGCAGTAGTGCTCTGTTATGAAAATCTTTGATTTACAAGAATATGATTTGAAGTTAAGAAGAAAATCATTGATTTAGATGTAATGAATGATTTCGGAATATTTTCCCTAAGTTAAAGGTTATAACTTGAGTATAAGAAATCTTTGATTAAGACTTAATGAATGATTTGGAAAGGTTTTCCTAAGTAAAAGAGAAAATGATTTGGAATTATTTCAGGATTTAAGAAAGGATTAAATAAACCAAATGCTTTGATAAATGAGGCTTAATGATTCCATATACTCTTGAAAAGAAAATGGAATAAATTGAAAAGAATATATCTAAGAAAGATATTTGATTTAAATAAAAGATGAAGTAATTGATTGATGATTGATATCCATATATGAACTAAACATATTTTTATCAATATTTGGTTTCGAAGGAACCGAAGTCGAATTTGGGTAATTCCAATCTGAAAACCACTTCGAACTAACGTATACGTTTGAAAGTGAAGACATGTTGCAGATGATGATTATTGAAGACCGTGGATCTTCATAGCATGAGGACTGCTTGTTGAACATGCTCTGGGTAGCTCCCATTATTGAGTTATTTATAGCAGTGGTCACCTCGTAATGGAGATTTTTTGGATTGCAAGGGCTTCTCGTCTAGTAATGGCCGAGGAAAGTGCCTTCAGTTTCGTTCAGTCCCAGAACGAACTTGTATGGATGTTTGTCTGACATTGTATTCTAAATCACATTTGAGTGGTTTCTATAAACGTATATCAATTGGTGGCGGAGAAGGAAACTTCTTTTAGCTTAACACCCTTTCCCGAGACATATGAGCTCAGGAAGTTATAATTTTCTAGAAATCGTCATGTGACGTGGAATGATAATGTGGCATTCAAAGTGGAACCTGTCAAGATCAAAGCGTGGTTTTGTATGAAAACGTGGCTTTGAAGAAATTGAGCGTAGCCTTGCGAGCCTCACACCCCGGTTATGATAGGATTCTATGCGGTCAGATGTATGCTCGTATTTTAGATAGTAGTGATTTGGGTTATCAGATGTTCTGAGCCCTAGGTACCAGATACGTCTAGGCCTTGTGGAAGGGATGCGCGAAGCCCGAGTCATTAGATGTTATTCGTAGATTGCATCCACTTTTAGCTATTTGTGTTGTTGTATAACGGCGTCTAAGTCATGGATATAAGCCGTGGATACAAATGATCTTTCTACTTGTTCCCTATCATGTTGGAAATCCAATCCCAATAGGAGATTTACGGTTTTGATTGTATTTCCAAAATAGCTGTAATGACTTGCAAACATTTTAGCTACCCTCTTTCTGGTATCATATATTCCATTAGGAATATTCCGTTGATCCAGTGCGAATACATTCTGTTAGACTAGTCCAGATATTAATACCTTATTTTAATAAGTTTATTTGAAAAGAGTTTTCAAAAGAATGTTATTAAAAATAATATCAAGTGTATTTTGGTATAAAATTGCTTTGGTTATCATAAGGTAAAAACCTGTCCGTGTTTATGTGTGCACAAGGTCTTATGAGATACCCTTCTTTTCAAAGGTTTTGATAACATAGTCATTTTAAAGTTCGGGTATCTCACGCTGGTTTATCAAGCCTTCTCCGGGTATTTTTAATACTCGGGTCAGATCCGAGTAGTTTCAAGTTGAGTTGAAGACGGTTGGAGTTTCCAGAGGAGAGGTGGAGATCTTCATCATTGTATGGACGTATTCTATTATCCGCTGTACTTAGTGTAATTTGTTTGATTTTTGTCAGCAAATGTAAGGATAGGTGTTTATAACTGTCCAAGCTGAAATTAGGTTAGACTCTGATATTGTATTTAAAATTTTCCGATGTAAAGATTATTATTGAAATAATATATGTTATTCCATTCGTGTGAGATTCTGTTCTGTCTTTATTTTCTTTCTACCCTTAATGGTCCACTTATTCGTGCAATTTGAGTTGGACTTCTGTGGTTTATTATCAATTCATAGGGTATGGAAAAATAGGCCATTACAGCGACTCATTTAAACAGTGAGATAATTTATGATAGGGACTTCGATTATGACTATTTTGGTTTTAAGACACTAGAGAGATCTTACCTCTTGAAAGTATGTGGGGTAGTTATAGAAAGACCTCAGCACATGCTTATGAGAGTTGCTATTGGGATTCACAAACATGATCGTGAGTCTGCCATCAAAACCTTCCATTTAATGTCTTAAAGATGGTTCACACATGCTTCTCCCACTTTATTCAGTGCTAATACACCTGGCCTTCGGACATATTGACATTGTAAAACAAACGATGTCTAATTTTTATGCTTATGGGAAGTACGATCGTATCCTTCACTCAAAATTTCCCCAAATAGTGATCTGAAATAGTTTATGTTATCATAGAAAAACTTGAGCAGTTTTTTGTGTATATGGTAAAATTTGGCTTTTAAACTCAGCAATTGAACTTACACCAATTATGTGAAATATGAACTATGTCCAACATATGAATCGGTTTGGAGCAAAGCATATCAGAAAAACGACTTAGATTATACCAACTATGCTACTTAAAATGGTTGATTTGATTATATGTTGCTTAGAAATTCTCTACTCAAAATATGGATATCTTGATGGATAGCAGTACATCTTTATTATGCTATTTCAATAGACATCTTAGTTCAATTTCTAACAATTATTTTATTGGATAACTTGATTGCGTTGGTTAGAAATAAAGTTCAGAATCAACAAATTAGTATTTAGTCAATTTGATCGTAACAAAGGGTGTAACCCAATTAGTTGAAATAATTAGAAATGTTAGGATTTGATAGTAATAATTGATGTGATTACATTTACTTGGTAAGTATAGTTGATTTTTAAAAGGCTTAAGGTTATTTGTGTTTTTGGAGTATAAATGGGAGGAAGTCAATTTTTATTCGTTTAAAGCGATGATTTAAGCGTGACTCCTTTTTTTCTCCATCCCCACCCTTTTTCTAGGAAAGTTACGGTTGAAGTATGAAGTTCTAAGAAAATTTTTATTTTTCATGATAATAATCTAATGTCCACTACATTGTTAATTTTATTAAAAAGTTTACAAGATAAACAATTTTAAAATGTTTTTGGCCTTTTCTTTTCTATTTTTCAACAGATCCAAAATGATATGGGTTTAACAATATCGCTTCTATGTTAATACCCATACATTGCATAGTTTTGATTAAACTACCAACATGGTAATTGCTCATGCTGGTGATGGAAAATTCACAAGTGGTGCTATATGACCCGAACAATGAAGAGCAATGAAAAGAAGCAGAGAAATTAAATCATTTTCCGGTTTGCAATGCCCTATCTTTAGAAGGTACTTGCACTATATCTTCAGTTGTATAAAATTATATATTTGAAGTGAGGACATCTTTTCGGAGGAAAATGCATTCTAGGGTATACTGCTAAACTATACCGAACGGTATGCTTAGAAAGATGATATGGCAGGGGAAATATTAGAAGAATAATGTGACGCCCCACCTCTATACCCACGCTAGCCAAGAACATTACGGTGAATGCTGTCAACTAGCACGGAGAATAAGGCTGTTGAGGAGCGACCATCCGTGTAATTGCTTTGCGCGAGCATCGATATGTCAGATAGTATAACATGCATTTCTTATCAAGAGGGAAATCCGACATACCGACACAAACTCAAAGCTACTACACAGTGGCTAAATAAATCCTTCGGAAACAAATATAGAAATAAGCATAACATAAATCAGTCACAGACAATACATATCACAAAGGCGGAAATAGATATGAATATAACACATGAAAGTGTACATCAGAGTAGTGGTCAAAAAGATCCACAATAATACAAAAGAATAGCAACACGTGCTATACAAAAGAATACAACTATGAGTCTATATCCCAAGTGTATACAACAAAATAAACTACAAATCTAAGTATCTTGCCAAAGGATCATATGATGGTCCGATAAGGTGGCAAGCAGAAGCACCTGTAAATCTCAGTCTGACCTGAGTATTATTTAAGAAGAAAATAATAAATGGATCAGTCTAGCTATAATTATTAGATAATGTAACGACCCAGAATTTTTAGAAATTAAAATTTGAATATTTAATTAATTTTAAATATTAATAAGTGAAATTTATAAGTCAAATAAATTTTTATTTGAATTATTGGATTTAATTGAATAATTAAATCGATAATTTAATATGTTAAATTATGGAAATAATTGAAAATTGAGTTAAATATGATTGAAAATGATTTGTAAAATTTTATTTTATCATATTGGAGTTAGAATGATATTTTAGAACTTTTAAAATCGAATTAAAAGTTAAATTGTGAAAATTGAATATTTTAATATTTAAATCGACTAGTGAAAATAGTCAATTTTTGAACAGTCTCAGAATTGGACGAGACCAGTTCCATTGGATCCGTAATAGTTAGTTATTACCGGATTTCAATTTTTGTGTTAATCGGAGTTACCGTTTGATCGTGGCAGCTCGAAACGCATCGATTTATTTTTAATTTTAATTTGGCGAGTTAAAACAGTCATTTTTCAAAAAGTCTCGGATTTCGACGAAACCAGTTTCATCGGATCCGTAATGTAATATTATTGTAAGGTTTCAAATTTCGTATCAATTGGATTTACCGTTTGTTCGGTACAAATTAAAACGCCTAGAAAATCGCTTAAATCGGTTTAATTCAAATTCAACGTTTATAGCCATAACTCGCACAGATGTCCGAATTAGCTTTCGAAACCTGTTCCATTGTGTCCGGAACGCGGGGTAAACCCTAGGAACGTCAGTTTCGGCGCGTAAATCGGAGTTCGGAATTTCCGGGATGAATAGTGTCGTTCAAAATTCTATAAATAGACCACCCCTTTCTCAAAAAAAAAAGAAAGAAAATAGAACCCTAGCCGCCAGCACCCCCATGAGCGGCCAGAATTGTCTCTCCTTCCTCCTCCCTTTTCTTGAAATCCATTCACTTTTAACAGAAATTGTCAACTACAAAGAGGTAGAGCACATCGAGAGCTACGATCTCAACGGTTATGATCGAGAATAGTTGAGCGGATCGTTGGGAATTCGAGCGCAAACGTGCCACGTTCACTTGCGTGCACACGTATCACGAGGTGGCCGAGCTCATGGTGCTTGGGGGCGAAGGTTGAGGGGATGGAGGCGCATCTCGTGGTGGCGACGTGATGAAGTTTAATCAAGTATAGAAGTTGCAAATTCAAACCCTAAAGTATGCTATGGGTTTCATTTTGTTCGGCCATTTACTGGAGAAGGTAACGTAAGTGGAAGATGAAGAGGGGATGGCCTGGATTCAATGGAGCAAGGATCTAAGGGCTGAGATGAGTTGTGGTTTAAAAAAAATTATAAAATGTTGTAAATTATATAGTTTAAATCGTGTAAACTTGTAAAATCAATATCTTTTTCATACGAGGTCGAAAACGCGCGAAACCAGTTGCGTTGGAATCGTATAGACGAGCACTACGCGATGGAATTGGATTGGAGTCGTTTGGAGTTAGTGAGAATTTTGGGTAAAATTAAACGTCCGTTTAATTTTATTCGAAATAAATCGCTAAAACGAAATTTAAAATCAAGGTGAGAACTTCTCACTCAATCGAATCAGTTTCGATTTTTATTTTAAATAGTTAGATTTAAAATATTTGAATGCATGTTTGAATGATGATTGATATCTATTGATTGTTAAAATAGACATTATACGCCGTTAGTAAGCGGATGTTATTTAATAAAAACATATACCGCGAATATTTCATAAACAGTGATATTGGTATCATATATAATAGCAATATATATATATTGGCATATGTATATATTGGAGTTATTGATTTCCCGCATATTTTGATTAGCGGATGAGACCCTATTACGCCGTCTATTAAGCGGATAATATTTAAAATCCCATATACCGCGATAATTTGGTACTGGAGCGGAATTGGTATTGTGCTAATGTTTGTGGATGCAGGAAAACAGGTTGGAGGGATCCAACTGGATTCCTCAACAGTATTTATTAGATTTCAGATATTTTGATATTTGATGGATTATCATATCGATATATGATATCGTTGTTGTCGTGATTGACTATTTGGTATGTAGCATCATTGGACCAAATTTTGGAACTTTAAAATGATTTTTAAAGTGATTTTTGAAAAGTATACGTTTTATAAAATAATTTTGGAATTGATCCATTTTAAATAAATAAACGTTATAATTTTTAAAGTTATAAAAATTATGATTTTTGAGAAATATAGTTAAAAACTGATTTTTGAGAATATGATGCTAATGATTTTATAAAATAGTTTAATCGGGATTTTAGAATTTATTGTGAAAAGTTTAAATATAGGATTTATAAAATTTAATTATTTTATGAATCAAAATGGTGAAATAATAAAGGAGATTAAAGACGTTTTAAAGAATAATATAAATTGATTTATATTAAGAGATTTATAAATGGATATTTATAAATTGAAATATTGACATTATAAAACGAGTTTTATAAGTGTTTGAATGAAGTGAAAATGAATTTTGTAAATGAATGAAATTTATAGAATTATAAATGGAGAAGTTATAAATGAGATTTATAAATAGTAAGATTTATAAATTTATAAATTTATTATAAGAATGGTTTTGGATAAATAATTGAATCTTATAAGTTATAAGATTTATAATTATGAAGTTTAAAAGAACGATTTTGTAAAATAATCGTTTTATAAGCATTTAATTTATAATGTGAACCTTTGGTATATAATTGAGTTATAAATCGAATAGGTTAATAAAGGAGACGTATAAAAAGGAAGTTGTTATAAATAAATAGAAATGGGATTTATAAACGTTGTTTTATAAATTCGCAAACGACTTATTTTGATAAGTTAATTGTTGAAACCTATTAATGGAGTTATATTCACATTTTTGACTGTGAATGATCCTTTGAAATAAAATGAACAAAAGGATGAAATTTGTTAACGTAGTATATTCACGTTTTTGAATAGTGAATAATATGTTAAAGAATTGTTTTGAATGTGATGTTTTAAATTGAATTAAAACGATCTAACGATGTTTTAAATGTGTTGAGATTCGAAACCATAGATTTCAACATTGATTGTTGGAATAGACGTTTTCGAGAAATAAAAAGAAATAGTGGACTATAACACTGTTGTTATAGTAAATGATTTCCGAAAGGAAATGTTTTGTATAGTATTGGGATTGATATATCTATTTTAATTTCGAATCCCTATACTAGTGATTTTGGGTTGTCGTAACGATGTTTTACGTAACATTCGTTTTGGCCCAAAGAAATATGTTTAAGAGCATGATTTCCTTAAAGAATGAAATATATACTTAATCTCGATTTAAGTATATTGAATATTTTCCAAGTGTTGAAAATAAATAAAATTTGTGAATTACTTATTAAATAAGTATGGAAATGTTTTCCAATATAAAGTGAATATTAGAGAATTTATCTTTTTTTAAGATAAATTGAAATGAATAATTGAAATCGTATATGCATGGATATTTTGAAAATATAAATTCACTATGGAATTTATGAATAGAAAGGAAATTGTTTAAAGATAAATATTGATTTATTTTTGAAGTGTGAAAATTATATATCTTGTAAAGATATTTTTGGAAAATAAATAATTTGGAAAATTATTTGGAAACTGGTGATGTGTGCATATCCATTGATAGTTCAATAACCGACTATCAATATTTCCCTTTGAATGGGTAATTGATGTGATTTGTTTGAATTTGAATGCCACACTTATTTTTGAATAAGCGCTCACTATTCGGGTTAACCGGGAAAGGACCATGGGGTCGTATAACCCAATCCGAATACGTGATACGTCGTTATGAATCGCATTGAAGATCGATGTTGAAGACCGGATATTTGCGAGAGCGATAGGATGACCTGTCGATTGACTCTGCACCGAGTTGCTCCGGTATAGAGTTCTCCATATGTGATGGTGAATCCGATCAGGATTGTGAATATCCGGATTGCAAGGACTTCTTTGTAAGTACCTTCGGTTTTGTTCGTGCCCGGAACAGACTTGTATGGATTGTATGTCTGCCGTTACAAATTGAGATATAAAGCAGATTTCTTTCAAATATATTTCTGCTGGTGGCGGAGAATTTATTCTTTTAGCTTAACACCCTTCTCTGAGACGTACGAGCTCAGAGGTTATGTAGTTGAAGGTTATCAGCGATATATTCCCAATTTGGTAATGTGACATGCTGAGTGTTGCTGTAAATGATCATTGTGTTGATTATTTGTGATAGGATCGTTTATTTGATCATCTATCTTGGTGATCATTTCTATGATCATTTGTTGACCCAAAGCATGGCTTTTGTATAAAGTATGTTTTTGTGGACGTGACTTCGTCGAGCCTCACACCCCGTGAATGGTCAAAACAGGAAAGATGCGGCAAGGTTATGAGGGGTGGCGCCCTTTAGGATATGTGCATTTCCTTCTGGAAAAGGGTGGTATCATGGTATGGAGCCCAGATACTTACTCATGTTGAAAACACTTCATGATTGTGTGAATTGATTACGAGCGCTCGGTTAAAGGTCCCAAAGGACCGGGGGATGGCATATTCGGTCAGTTGTTACTCAGTTAGGGGTAACCCGACCTTGTGTTGGTAGAGATCCGGTTTGGTTCTCGGGGATGTCCATCCAGAGGCATTCTCATGTGGCAATGGGATGTTCCTTGGCCTGATCATTCGTTGGAAATCCAAAGAAACAATACGAGACTTGTACGGTTTTAGTTGTATAACCTGCAATGGAATGTGGCGGTAACCTGCTATTGAACATAGTTAGCTATAGTAGGCATAGTTCGAAATGTCTATGCTGGCTAAGATTTATATTCTACTTTCGAAATGAATTTTTTTCTACACTATGCACTAGTAATAATATCAAATGTTCTTTTTAATACGTATTAAGCTTCTTTGACTAGCATAAGGAGAAATCTCCTCCGATTCTGCGTTTGCATTGTGTGTGTGTGCGGGAGGCCTTATGGTAGTCTCATTTTAAAAAGCATTGCGAATTGAATTTAAAAATATTCCTCTATTTTGATTTTAAAGATAAATAAACTGTTTTGAGTTCTCACACCAGTCACATGACTGACTCGGAGTTTATTGTTTTCCTTCCTAAACTCTTGGTGCCCACCAATTTTCACACGGGCAGTCAAGTGTTAAGGTTTATCAGGATATTCAGGATATTCTGGAGTTGCTGGAGGCAAGCTGGATGGCATGGCGTATTTCTAGTTTATATAGTATTTCTTTTTTCCGCTGCACTGTTTGTTGTTGTATGATGTTGTACACTCTGATGATATGATGTAATGAAGTGAAATGTATGAAATGTAATAACTGATATGATTCTTTGTTTAAAGATTATCATTTATTATTATATGTTGTTCCGCTGCGAATTGTGAGATTCTGTTGTTGTTCTGTCTATTTTCTTTCCATTCTATCCTATTTTCTATTTTCTATTTTCTTTTCTTTCTATTCTCTTTCCTCTCCATCTTCTATCTTTTTCTCTCCTCTTTTCTTCTTTTCTTCTTTCTTAAAACCCTCAGTGTTCGGTTTTCCGTCGTTCGATTACTTGGGAGTCGATAAAGTGAGCGTCGATGTTGAATTTTCGGAAGACGAAGAATCGGGTCCTGACAGATAACATGATATAGAATTAAGAGATATGACTAAACATATAATAATCACAATGCCAAGCTGTGATATATAAGTAATTGAAAATCAACAAGAGATTAATCAATATCACAATAATCTACTCAAGGATCAAAAGGAATGTCATACTCCTAATTTCATTCACCAAGCCACAATAATTGATAAACCAAATCAATAGAAATCAC
This sequence comes from Allium cepa, assembly GCA_030765085.1. Taxonomy (NCBI): domain Eukaryota; kingdom Viridiplantae; phylum Streptophyta; class Magnoliopsida; order Asparagales; family Amaryllidaceae; genus Allium; species Allium cepa. Next base: position 230,963,525 of record CM060938.1, read on the forward strand.
GAAGATAGGTGAAGCATAAATTCCAGAATTCAACACACGAAATCCAGAAATCACAGGATGGCCAATCCCATAAAAATGAGTCGGAGCTCCTCCAGACAGGGTATAGTCCCCCATTGCGGACTTTGAGCCGAAGCTCCTCCTGGTGAGCCGAAGCTCCTCCTGACAGGGTATAGTCCCCCATTGCGGACTTTGAGCCGAAGCTCCTCCTGGTGAGCCGAAGCTCCTCCTGACAGGGTATAGTCCCCCATTGCGGACATTGAGCCGAAGCTCCTCCTGGTGAGCCGAAGCTCCTCATGACAGGGCATAGTCCCCCATTGCGGACATTGAGCCGAAGCTCCTCCTGGTGAGCCGAAGCTCCTCATGACAGGGTATAGTCCCCTATTGCAGACTTTGAGCCGAAGCTCCTCCTGGTGAGTCAAAACTCCTCCTGACAGGGTATAGTCCCCTATTGCGGACATTGAGCCGAAGCTCCTCCTGGTGAGCCGAAGCTCCTCATGACAGGGTATAGTCCCCCATTGCGGTCATTGAGCCGAAGCTCCTCCTGGTGAGCCAAAGCTCCTCATGACAGGGTATAGTCCCCCATTGCGGAATTTGAGCCGAAGCTCCTCCTGGTGAGTCAAAACTCCTCCTGACAGGGTATAGTCCCCCATTGCGGACATTGAGCCGAAGCTCCACAAAAATGAAGTATCGTCCTTGACATGGACAAAGAGACATCGCACATTTCTAGTCTAAATCACAAAGATGATCGTCATGATCAACGAGAAGTGTCGATTACAGTAAGCTAGTAAATATATGAGCTTAGCTTCATGTCCCATAACCACTAGCTTAACTTAAATATTTACGAACAAATTGTAGGTCTCCACTAGAAAATTGTCACAAAAGATTCAATCGAACAAGTCCAAGAATTAACCAACGAAGTAAACGCAAGCGTTTCATACCACTTGTTTTACTAAGTCGTTTAATTAGATTTCTCATACGAGTAAGGTAAAGGTTTGTATATACTAATTGATTAGAAGTAGGTTTGAGAAAACGAGCTTTGTAATAAAATAGTGTTGAAATCATTTGAAGAAAGAGTTTTGATATTTACTACTAGTATAGAAAACCTTTATATTTTTAAAGTGACAAATCACAAAGAAGATTGTAGGAAGAATCAATCACTAAGATTCACATTCGAAGATGTGAATAAACTCCAAAGAAACCGATAAAGAATCCATCGAAATGGATATTCAAAAAAATCCCTAAAAAGGAGTCATAATAAATGATAACAACAAATAGGATCATCACAAATCGATTTAAATTGGAATTCTCAAGAAAATAGGCAAATAGGCAAAATAGTGCTGATTCAGACGTCTGAAATCAAGGATTCAGACGTATGAATCTGGAAAATAAATATTTTCCAAAGACAGAATTCAGACGTCTGAAACCTTGGATCCAGACGTCTGAAATAGGCACTTTTTAGCCTATTTCCTTTCTGGTTCCAAATGAACCAATTCAGACGTCTGAAACCATATATTCAGACGTCTGAATCTGGGAATAGAAATCTTCCTAGAACAATATTCAGACGTCTGAATATTACGTTTCAGACGTCTGAATCTGGGGTTCAGGGCATTCCCTGAACCTAGGCCAAAAATGGCCAAACGAATATCGGAAACGATCGAACGAGCAAATGGCGATGACTAAGGAATTACGTCGAACGACAACCCAGCCTAAACAGCTCTTCGATACGCCTCAAATATCAATGTCCAAATATCCATAATAGGATTTTCATAAATTAGACCAAAACACCAAAAATTGGAATTTACACAAAATCAATCCAAACCAAAATCAATTGCACAAGAATAAATGTTAGGAATTCATACCTAACAATCGAAGATTATTATAGACAAAGATGTGAGATAAAAATCTCACCTTTGAACCCAAATCAATGAAGGAGAAGCTTTAAAAACAAGCTAAGATCAATTCCTCTTTAATAACAACTCAAGACGCTTCAATCTAAGCTTAAAAGAGAAACATTTCCTAAATTAGGTTTAGGAATTTTCTAAAATCAAAGAGAGAATGAGTTGGAGAAGAAGAAGGAGATGCTTACCAATGGGTTCACTTGAGTTTGGAGCAAGAAGATGGATTTGCTAATGGAAACTAGGGCTTAGGAATTTCTATTTCCCATTCTCTTCCACCATTGTTGCTAAAGCTTGAGTGTTTAAGCAAAGAGGAGAAGTTATGAAGAGAAGGGGGTTGGGCTGAGCTAATAAGGGTGCAGTCCAAACCAAAGTCATAAGTGGGAAAATGTAGCAAAAATCAACTATCTCCAAACATATCGAAGCTTATACTCAAAAAGGTCGCAAACGACATTTTAAACTCAATGGGGGTGGTCTCGAGTCCCAATTCGACTGTTTGCAAAAAGTAGCTTTTCGGACCACAATCTGACGAACGATAAAATATTTAAATAAAATATTTAAATATAAAATCGATAAATATGCGGGTTGTTACAGACTCCCCTCCTTAAAGAAATTGCGTCCTCGCAATACTTAAGAAGAAAATAAGAAGTAACAACCATAGAAGCATATCAACGCAAAAGAAAATTTGAAATAGGAAGTTCACCATAAAGAGCATGAAAGGGTAAGCCTGAACGGGATCGCTCGATGAATTCCCAGAACCCCAAGAGAAATCCTTAGGATCTGAGAACCAATGAACTTTCACAAGAAGAACACCTTTATTCCGAAGGCCCTCAACCTCCGAAGCAATGATGCAAATGGAATGTTGCTCATAAGTCAAATCTGGTGAAACTTCAATTTCCTCAATATCACCGGGCTCAAGAATAAAATAGGAAACCTAAATCCATTTCCATAGTTAAAAGACGTAGAAAACGTCAAGAATAGCAGAAAATTGAGCCAGTGCATCGGCGTAGTACAAAAACGGTACGCCCGAGAAACTTCAACTCGAATAATTTAGAACACCGACGTAGTACAAAAATGGTACGTCCAATGAACCGATAAACCGGAACAACGATGTAGTCTAATAATGGTACATCCATTGATCCAAATGAGACGGAACATCGATGTAGTATAATAACAGTACATCTGATGAACCGAACACCATAAAAGAACACCAGACACTAGTCCATAAATGGAATAAGATAAAGCTCAATAAAACAAAGTATACCAAAACGTCCGATGAACTTGATAAAATGAAAATTCCATTCCGACAACATCAAAGAATCAACAACTTGTTGCCTTCGACCAAGCGCGTTGGCAACACGATTTCCCTTTCGGGAATAAAAGAATATCTAGATCATAAGATGCTAGGAACTCGAGTCAACAGGGAATTCCTTATGAGAAAATAAATATTCCAAAGATTTATGATCGAGGTAGAGAACAAATTTCTCATCCAAAAATGATGATGCCAAACTCTAAAAGCGAAAACAATAGCCGCGAGCACTAGATCATGAGTGGCATACCTAGTCTCAATCGGCTTTTAATGATTTAGAAGCACAAGTGATAGCACGTTATCTTATGCAAGAGAACGACATCCAAACCAATACGATAAGCATTGGTACAAAAGATAAAGTCTTGGTTCCCCCTCGGGAATCACAAGAACAAGAGTATCGAAAAGAAAGAATTTCTTTTAAATAATCTTCTTTCCTGAAAAGTTAAAACTTTCAAAATTACATTTATCATTATGTAATAATCATTCTAGAAAAATTTACTATTTTCAAGTTAATATACTGTGTCCGATTGTCTCATCAAAGCGTTTAGGAAATTCCTATCGATAACGTTGATCAAGCGCATCGACCAAAATTCTTAAAACACTAAATGGGCAATACAATCACATAATCGTATTCCATAGGATAAGTAAGTTTCTCAAAAACTTCTAAGAATATTCTTTGTTCGTTTTAAGAACAAAAATCCGGTTATACTTCTAAATAAATCTTATGAAAAAGATTTTGCAAAATTTTAAATTGCTATTTTTATCCAAAAATCAATAAATAAAAGAATGGTCTCATCGAAATATTCATAGAATATTCGATTTATAAAATGGATGAAATAAGCTGGACAAATTGAATGACAAAATAAGTCATTCATTAGAATCATAATGAGTGCGGAGTGCGTAAGTGGAATGCTAACTCACGCGACTCGTAGCCAAATGAAAATTGGTGGCAAGGTCAAACTAAAAAGACCTTAGCACCACACAAAAGATTACGTAGGTGATAATCCTAAGACAAGTCCAAATAAACCGAAAAATTTCACAAACTATTTAGATGAGAGAAATATAACTTTCCTCATCATGAGGGTTTAAAGAATAAAATGATGCCTTCAAAAATTTGAAATCGAAATCACAAGGAAAAATAGAAATCTGCTTAACAAATAGAAAATGTCGAAGATGAATAGTCCACGCGGAAAATAGGATATGGGCTTCACAACGATTAAGCCAATCTTTACAAAAAATCAATTCCGAAGCCTAAGTAAAAATATGGGCTCGGAAAGAAAAACCACATAAAATAGTTTCGACATCAATAGAAAGTAAATTGAGTGTTGCGGATCTACCATCCGGATTCGCAACTCTCAAAGAACTCATCAAGCCCAAAAAATATTTTTAAAGAAAAAGAATCACAAGTTCACTTGATATAAAATAGTGAGATGGAACCCATATCAAAAAGAACTCAAATAAGAAGATCACGAAATAAAGCAATGCCATCAAGGATTGAATGTAAAATACCTTGACTAAGAGAAGAGTTGCTAGGGGCTTGCAGCTTCCCTTCTCTCCTGCTTTGACGCTTGGGACACGAAGAGATATAATGATCCGCACTTTTGCAATAGCGGCAAGAAATAGGCCTTAGACACCTATTTATATAGTGGTCCCTAGAGCCACAATTGTAGCATTCTCCGCGATTAAGGATGGGAGTATTTGCTATAGAAGTCTCTTGCTTCGCCCTCTTGTTAGGATTAGGACTTTCAAACCTAATAAAGGGATGCCTCTTCTTGTTGTTGTTGGAGTTCGGTTTGGCACTCCCAACCTCGACATCAATTTCTCTATCGGCCTCTTCAAGACGAAGAGCGATATCAATAAGCTGATCAAATGAAACCTCAAGTTTCAGGAGTAATGACTTCTTAAGATTCTTATTCAAGCATAGACAAATATCTGATTTTTCTTCAATGGGGTGTTGATGTATTCAACCCCGTATTTGGACAGAGATTCGAAAGATGCGACATAGTCTGTCACAGAAGATTCACCTTGAACAAGGTCTATGAAACGCCGGGCTAAAGTTACTTTCTCAGCCTCCGGCATAAATTTCAATTCGAATCTTTCTCGGAATTGCTCCCAAGTGAGATCCGCCTCAACGAATTCAGAAACCAAAAGCTCATACCAATCTAATGCTCTTTCTTGGAGCATGCTAGAAGCCACTTGGACTCGATGTAAATCAATAAGGTTCATGCGAGAAAAGATGCGATCACATGATTTAAGCCAAGCTTGAATTTCTATAACACTCTCGGATCCCTTGAATGGCCTTCCACCCAAATCGATGTAGTCTCTGCACAAGCGTGCAAAACCGGATCTAGGATGAGTAGGCTCTTGAATGGGTCCGGCTGCTTGAGCGTTCTTTACTAGATCAAGAAGTTGCTGGGCAGACATAAATACTCCATCCTGGGGAGTAGCACTAGATTGACCGGCGCTGGGACGGCCCGGTCTAACCATTTCTCTTCTTTAAGAAAGAAAGAAGGAGAAAAGTTATTCTCAAAATAAATATCAAGCAATCTTGATGATAAAACAAGGAATCATAAAAGAAAATAGGATAGCACGGTACGAAGACCCGAATAAAATCCTAAAGCACGACTCCTAAGATGGACTTAGGACGATGATCCTTGTTATAATATTCCATATTGTTCCGAAGTTTGGCTTTGATACCAAGCTGTGACGCCCCATCTCTATACCCACGCTAGCCAAGAACATTACGGTGAATGCTGTCAACTAGCACGGAGAATAAGGCTGTTGAGGAGCGACCATCCGTGTAATTGCTTTGCGCGAGCATCGATATGTCAAATAGTATAACATGCATTTCTTATCAAGAGGGAAATCCGACATACCGACACAAACTCAAAGCTACTACACAGTGGCTAAATAAATCCTTCGGAAACAAATATAGAAATAAGCATAACATAAATCAGTCACAGACAATACATACCACAAAGGCGGAAATAGATATGAATATAACACATGAAAGTGTACATCAGAGTAGTGGTCAAAAAGATCCACAATAATACAAAAGAATAGCAACACGTGCTATACAAAAGAATACAACTATGAGTCTATATCCCAAGTGTATACAACAAAATAAACTACGAATCTAAGTAGCTTGCCAAAGGATCATATGATGGTCCGATAAGGTGGCAAGCAGAAGCACCTGTAAATCTCAGTCTGACCCGAGTATTATTTAAAAAGAAAATAATAAACGGATCAGTCTAGCTATAATTATCAGATAACATGATATAGAATTAAGAGATATGACTAAACATATAATAATCACAATGCCAAGCTGTGATATATAAGTAATTGAAAATCAACAAGAGATTAATCAATATCACAATAATCTACTCAAGGATCAAAAGGAATGTCATACTCCTAATTTCATTCACCAAGCCACAATAATTGATAAACCAAATCAATAGAAACCACGAAGATAGGTGAAGCATAAATTCCAGAATTCAACACACGAAATCCAGAAATCACAAGAAAAGGATGGCCAATCCCATAAAAATGAGCCGGAGCTCCTCTAGACAGGGTATAGTCCCCCATTGCGGACTTTGAGCCGAAGCTCCTCCTGGTGAGCCGAAGCTCCTCCTGACAGGGTATAGTCCCCCATTGCGGACATTGAGCCGAAACTCCTCCTGGTGAGCCGAAGCTCCTCATGACAGGGTATAGTCCCCCATTGCGGACATTGAGCCGAAGCTCCTCCTGGTGAGCCGAAGCTCCTCATGACAGGGTATAGTCCCCCATTGCGGACTTTGAGCCGAAGCTCCTCCTGGTGAGTCAAAACTCCTTCTGACAGGGTATAGTCCCCCATTGCGGACATTGAGCCGAAGCTCCTCCTGGTGAGCCGAAGCTCTTCATGACAGGGTATAGACCCCCATTGCGGACATTGAGCCGAAGCTCCTCCTGGTGAGCCGAAGCTCCTCATGACAGGGTATAGTCCCCCATTGCGGACTTTGAGCCGAAGCTCCTCCTGGTGAGTCAAAACTCCTCCTGACAGGGTATAGTCCCCCATTGCGGACATTGAGCCGAAGCTCCACAAAAATGAAGTATCGTCCTTGACATGGACAAAGAGACATCGCACATTGCTAGTCTAAATCACAAAGATGATCATCATGATCAACGAGAAGTGTCGATTACAGTAAGCTAGTAAATATATGAGCTTAGCTTCATGTCCTATAACCACTAGCTTAACTTAAATATTTACGAACAAATTGTAGGTCTCCACTAGAAAATTGTCACAAAAGATTCAATCGAACAAGTCCAAGAATTAACCAATGAAGTAAACGCAAGCGTTTCATACCGCTTGTTTTACTAAATCGTTTAATTAGATTTCTGATACGAGTGAGGTAAAGGTTTGTATATACTAATAGATTAGAAGTCGGTTTGAGAAAACGAGCTTTGTAATAAAATAGTGTTGAAATCATTTGAAGAAAGAGTTTTGATATTTACTACTAGTATAGAAAAACTTTATATTTTTAAAGTGACAAATCACAAAGAAGATTGTAGGAACAATCAATCACTATGATTCACATTCGAAGATGTGAATAAAATCCAAAGAAACCGATAAAGAATCCATCGAAATGGATATTCAAAAAAATCCCTAAAAAGGAGTCATCAAAGTCATAATAAATGATAACAACAAATAGGACCATCACGAATCGATTTAAATTGGAATTCTCAAGCAAATAGGCAAATAGGCAAAATAGTGTTGATTCAGACGTCTGAAATCAAGGATTCAGACGTCTGAATCTGGAAAATAAATATTTTCCAAAGACAGAATTAAGACGTCTGAAACCTTCGATCCAAACGTCTGAAATAGGCACTTTTTAGCCTATTTCCTTTCTGGTTCCAAATGAACCAATTCAGACGTCTGAAACCATATATTCAGACGTCTGAATCTGGGAATAGAAATCTTCCCAGAACAATATTCAGACGTCTGAATATTACGTTTCAGACGTCTGAATCTGGGGTTCAGGGCATTCCCTGAACCTAGGCCAAAAATGGCCAAATGAATATCGGAAACGATCGAACGAGCAAATGGCGATGACTAAGGAATTACGTCGAACGACAACCCAGCCTAAACGGCTCTTCGATACGCCTCAAATATCAATGTCCAAATATCCGTAATAGGATTTTCATAAATTAGTCCAAAACACCAAAAATTGGAATTTACACAAAATCAATCCAAACCAAAATCAGTTGCACAAGAATAAATGTTAGGAATTCATACCTAACAATCGAAGATAATTATAGACAAAGATGTGAGATAAAAATCTCACCTTTGAGCCCACATCAATGAAGGAGAAGCTTTAAAAACAAGCTAAGATCAATTCCTCTTCAATAACAACTCAAGAAGCTTCAATCTAAGCTTAAAAGAGAAACATTTCTTAAATTAGGTTTAGGAATTTTCTGAAATCAAAGAGAGATTGAGTTGTAGAAGAAGAAGGAGATGCTTACCAATGGGTTAATTTGAGTTTGGAGCAAGAAGATGGATTTCCTAATGGAAACTAGGGCTTAGGAATTTCTATTTCGCATTCTCTTCCACCATTGTTGCTAAAGCTTGAGTGTTTAAGCAAAGAGGAGAAGTTATGAAGAGAAGGGGGTTGGGCTGAGCTAATAAGGGTGCAGTCCAAACCAAAGTCATAAGCGGGAAAAAGTAGCAAAAATCAACTATCTCCAAACATATCGAAGCTTATACTCAAAAAGGTCGCAAACGACATTTTAAACTCAATGGGGGTGGTCTCTAGTCCCAATTCGACTGTTTGCAAAAAGTAGCTTTTCGGACCAAAATCCGACGAACGATAAAATATTTAAATAAAATATTTAAATATAAAATCGATAAATATGCGGGTTCTTACAAATAAGTTGGTTTATTTACTATCTAGGTGAGATGCGTAGTAGATTGTCTTAAAACCATAACCCTTTACGATACAGTTCACAATTATTTATCACATACCAATTGTGTATGATTTTATATCATTCTGCAAGAACCTGCACAAGAGAACACGGTGTCGGTGCTGTAAAAATGAAGGTAGCAGATCATATTGTATATGCATCGTTTAAAAGAAATGATATTGTTACCATTAATATCTCTATTTTATTTTTTCCAAATGAGAAAACATTTTGTTCAAAACGATAAGATGATGACTAGTCGCAAGGAGCAGTTAAAATCTGCTTGCATTACGAATTACCAAACTACTATGCAATGATAATAAGTTTCAAATTTGTAAATAAATATCCATTAAATCCTTTTGTTAAATGGTGTAGTTGTTCGATATATATAAATCCAAAAAGTAAAATAGTCTCTAAATAAAGTGACCATAGACATGGCATTAAGCAAACAAAGATCATTGGTTCAAAGTTTTACACTTCTGCTTACAATATAATGAATGGTGAATGTGCTCCAGTTATTGATAGGTCGGCTCCTGTATATGTGACTATTGGTGATGGAGGAAATCTTGAGGGACTGGCCACTAAGTAAGGGCTCATTTCGTCATTCATATCATACCATCTTTTATAGGGTTGGGGTGTGGAGGGAGGGGGTTGTTAGAAGAGAATCGAGTTACGTTTTCTTTGGGGTAGGGTTGTGGGAGTTTTGTTTGGGAAGGGGGAGGGTGGTTGGTTCGAATCCGTTCCTTTTAAAATATGATAACAGCTAAGAGGGGGTCTTTGCGGAATGAAGTCCCCATTCAAAAACCAAATTAAATTACTTTACTTACCTTTTTACATTTTGTTTTGGAAGCCATTTCTTAGTTTAGCGTTTCAAATTTCAATGGTAGGTATGTGAGGAAGATTTTTTTTTTGGATGTCATTTTTTTGTCCCGGTATATATAATCACCAGTTAGTCAAAAATTATTTTGCTAAGCATTTGCATTATTGTACCTTCACCATATTGTCTATTGTTGCTTGCTGATTAGCAAGCTGGTTAAACACGGTTGGCATATTTCATAATTTTGCCATAAGCAACCAAATTTTAACTAGAGGAAGTGGGATCGATAGTGCACATAATTGGTAATTTTCTTGTAATTTACCTGCAAGAAGCATATTGTAAATTAATCTGAAAAGAATGTAGATCACAATATACACACACACACACTCACTCTTCCTGTAGAATTCTGAATAAACTGAACATTGCCCAACTATTTGATTAACCGATACTAAAAAATTACATGGAGATGAGCAGTATAAATCATAATCAAGGATAGCTGCTAGCAATTAAAAAGGAACCATAGATTACAATAACTACTTTATCCCCGTATTATATCAACAGGTAATTCAACATGCATATCGTGTCCAACGTCAAAATAAAGAGCTGATCGCATATGAAATGTGAGGTTTTATTCTTGCCAGAATTTGATGCATTGTGATACTATGTATACAAAAGTGATTGGCTGAACTAGGATGGTTTTGAAGCAACCTAATGTGGAAATGATTGACAACTAGCAAGCAATTTTCCCTTTGAGAATTTCCATTGATACATCATATTTTGCTGGTAAGTGTCATCGTCTATCTGATTGATACTAATCGCTGATTAATATATACCACTATGAATGATGTCATTTTGATGAAGCGAGTATGCTCCAAGCCTTGTGTGAATGGATCCTACAACTATTGGTACTACATTACCGGTGATTTATGCATGTAAACCATACACAATAGGCTATGCATATAGCAATTATCATACATACATACACATACATATACATACGTACAGACATATGTACATACATACATATATACATACATACATATACATATACACACATATATACATATATATATACACACACAAATACATACACATATATATACATATACATACATAAATATATACATATACATACATATACATATACATATACATACATACATACATATATAATCTCTGTACAGACATACATGCATACATATACATATACATACATACAATACATACACACACACACACACACACACATATATATATATAATCCCTGTACGTGTATACACAGGAAAAATGAGAAGCTAGATGTGATGACCTAGAATTTTCGAGCATTTAAAATCGGAATATTTAATTGATTTTAAGTATTCAATAGAGTAATTTTAACTTGAATTACGAATATCACAATTTATTTGATAATTAAATTATTGAATTAAATAATTAGAAGTTGAGTAAATGATGAATTTGGAGTTTTGAGCCTGTTGGAAATAAATTGAAGACTTATGAAACTTATATTGATAATACTGAAAATTATAAAGGTGTTAAAATTTAATTTAACAGTGGTATGTTTAGTTTTAAAAATTTAAATCGTTTAAATTGAATTTAAAAATAGCCTTCCGAGGCACAGTCTCGGAATTCGACAAAACTAGTTCCATTGGATCCGTAATATTGAATTATTATCGGATTTCGAATTTCATGTTGATCGGAGTTAGTGTGTGAGTGTACGATATATAAACGCGCTGAGAATTGATTGAAAAAAAATCCAATTATATTTAATTTAAATGGTCAAGCTTCTCTAATACGCTTCTTCGTTTAATTATCAAAAAGTGGTAGATATTTTTCTTCGTTGTGGGAACAAAACGAAGCCTCTCTTTCTTCGTTTTGGATCCAAGCTAATGGCCGCTTTCATCTATTGCAAATCGAAGCCGAGCCTTTCCTTTCCCCTCCTCCCCTCTTTCATTCGACCTTCGGTTTGATTTCCCTTCCCTTTCCAATTTCGAAAACCGAAACCCAGCTTTGAAAAAAAAGGGGCCGCACCCTCCTATAATCGAAAAAAAATTTAATAAAGGGGGAGAATTCGGGTGGTACTCGCGAGGCAAGAGGGCGCTCGCACGCGAGGGTAGTATCGAAGCGCGATCGATTTCGTGTAGAAGTAGGGATGCGGCGGTCGCGTTCTATCGCGCGCATTCGTTTGGGGTGGGAGCGAGTTTGAGCACGACTGCAAGTTGCGTCGTCGTCATCATCGAATCGAACTGGGGGCGCGACTCGAGATGGAGGGTTTCGTGCGGCTTCTTGGCGCGACGACTAGGGTTTCGAAGTCGCGGCGATGCTTGGAGTCGCGATTCTGGTGGCTTTTGCGTGGGTAGCTTTAAAGGGGAGGCATTCGATAGTAAGGTATAATTTAATTTTTGTTAATTAAAATTAATTACATATACATAGGCTAAAAAAAAGAAAGGAAGAAACATTTAGGGTACTTAAAAGTAAATTTTATATATATATAGAGGTTTGGAAAAGATCTACAGTAAAATAAATTACCGATTTATAGTAATAATTATTATTATTGTACCGGAACGATAAGCTAGAAGAAAAGAAATTAATTTGACAGCTAGATTTAAAATAGTTGTTTTTTAAAATTTAAATTTTGGGTTATTAATTATTTATGCAAGAGTTAAATATATGTACAAACAATTTATATAAGGTTTTGGAGGGAAATTATAGAAGGGATTTGTGATAAAATTTTATGATTTACGTATTTAATTTATTTTGTTATCAAAAGATGTAATAAAGGGAAATTAATTCAAAACAAAATTAAATGGTAATTAAGTGTTCGATTTATATTTCGAATATTAATAAATCGTAAATTGGTTTGTACAAGGTTAAAAATCGTGAAAACAAGACGAGTTTGAGGTGAATGGCAATCATAGGCCAAAGGTGAGTTAATCTTACTCAATTTAAATTTAAATTTAAATGATTAAATTTAAATAATTGATTGTATGGTTGAATTGATTGATGTGATATAGTATAGTATAATTTGTAATTGGCATGTTATGTGATGCTAACGTCTGTGGATGCAGGGAAAACAGGTTGGAGGGATCCAACTGGACCCCTCAACTTTTATTTAAATTATTTTATATTCTATTCTCTGTTCTGATTGTTTGATATTCTATAATGAGTTATGTGAAAATATTGAATGTTATGGCTTGGTTGATATAATTGGGTATAATGAATTACCAAAATATAAATTTGATTTTGGAAATGAAAATAAAAGAAGTGAAATTTCAAGTAAAATAATTATAGAATAAATTCAAGAATAACTTGAAAAAAAGGAATAAGTGACTTTAAATTTTAATAAATGATTCCTGAGAATGGAAAGGAAATTTGAATAAACAGAAAATTTATGAAGTTTAAAATGCAGTATTATTAATTTAAAAGAACAAACATTATTTAGAATTTAAGATTTGAATTATTGGAAGAGTAAAGAAGATATTGAAAATAATAATAATAATAAAGACCATAACTATTGAATTTGGAAATGAACTGATAAGTAAAAGAATTAATTCCAAATAAAATAAATTGGAAAATCAATTTGGGAAAATTGATTAAGTGATTGAAGTGAAATTTTCTCTGGATGGCCAAGTACATGTTTTAAAGGTAAATTTGCAAATATAAATTAAATGTTTTAAAGTTGTTTTTAAAGAAGTAAGTTTTGTAAAATTTATTATTTCTAATATTTAAAGTAAGTATTTTCTTTAATCTATTCTAGCAGTAATTATTAAGAAGTAACTTAGTATTTTGGTTTTGAAAGTAGAAATCTAGTTTTACATTTTATTAAGTAACTTTATTTTCAAATGTTTATATAGTATGTATTTTAGTAAATTATTAAAGTAGTCTTAACTTAAATGATTAAAGGTAAAGTCCAAAGTAAGTATTTTTGTTTTATCTATTATCGTAATAATTATATAAAGAATGACTTGGTATTTTGTTTAAAGCATTATTTTAAATTAAGTACTAAAGAAAGATTTTCTAAATTAAATATTAACCATACTTTACAATTAAAGTGTTTTGAAATTATTTTCAAAATCTAAAATCTTGTGCTTGGTGATTCCAGTGGAAATGAAATACTCGGAATTTATTCTGAGAAAAAGGAAGGTAGTTTGAAAACTCTTTTCAAAAGGATTTGAAAGTGAGAATATACCTTGTAAAGATATTTGGAGATAAATAAATAATTTGGGAAATTATTTATTGGTTGGATGGTTGTTTGTGAATATTAATTGATAGTTAAATCACCAACTATCAATATTGGACAAATGCGTTGATCGTTTCGAAGAGACCGGGATCGGGATTTATTTCTCGAAAACCACTTCGATCTGGTTTGTACGTTTCGTGAAAACGATTTTTGATTCGAAGATGGAGCGGTGAAGTGCAAGGGCTAGTCGCTACTAATCCTGAGGATATTTCCAAAATGGATGTAGTAGGAATAGTGCCTTCGGTTCCGTTCGAACCCGGGATGGACTTGTATAGATGAATGCTTGCGAAACATCGTCAGGTGGACGATGGGCATTCTAAGGGATATATTCTAAAAAGGTAACGCTTAGCCTCAAGCCTCATCAAATGGGAATGACTGAAAATCAGGGGTTATGCAGCAAGGCTAGGTGGGTAGCACCCAAGCAGGGTGAGGTCATTCCAGTCTAGATGTCCCTTTTTATTTTTCGGCTTAGTGGGCGATTGCTGATCCCAACCGCGGGGTGATCTCACTCGGGATTATCCAGTAAGGGGTAGTCCCGGCCTTGTGTTGCAGTGGAGCGGGCGTACTCCTCGGTACGGTGATCTAGGCCCCGTACTGTGACAGGTGGTACCTCAGTGCCTAGTCATTAGTTGGAAATCCATACTACCTACGAGCCTTGTACGAGTTTTGTTTGTATTACCCACTCTGTAGCTTGTAGCTGGAATTTAATAATGTAACAATTTCGTCTATTTTATAAGTATTTGTATATAGACCCTATTATAATATCAGAGGATTTCTATGAAAATTGTTTTAGCTATCGTAAGGTAAAAACCCGACATGTTTATTTGTGGCGTGGTCATACGAGATGCTTTTGTTTTCAAAGGATTTTTGAAACTTTAATAATCAATTGGGTGTGATTTTCTCATGCTGGTATTCCAGACTGACTCGGGTGTTATTTGACTATAATGCTCGGGTCAGACCGAGTATTATAGGATACAGGACATGATGCTGTGGAGCTCAGGAGACGAGCAAGATGATGATACGTACTCCCGTACTTGTTTATATATTTATTTATTTATTTATTTATTTATTTATTTATTCCGCTGTGTTTGAGTTGTTGTGTATCTTGAGTTGACGTGTATCCATTGTATGATATTGATGTTGAGCTGTGATTTATGTACTCTGATGATGTAATATATAAACAGAGATATTTGATTTTTGAGTAAAATTATTTATTATCTATTATATTTTATTCTGCTGCTATGGTTAGATTCTGTTGTTGTTTTCTATTTTCTTCTTCTACCTCTTCTTCTTCAACCCAAACGGTTCGTATTTTTGTACAACTTGAGTTGATTTAGATAGAATAGTGTTGACTCAAGGGGTACGGATGTGTGGGTCGTTACAGTTGGTATCAGAGCTTAGGTTGGTGATAACCTTGGCTCTGGTGGGAATTACTCATTTAATATAGAGTGCGTAGTACTCTCGAATGAGTTTGAGCGTATTAATAAATATGAGCGCGTATTTGTTAGTGAATATAAATTGTTTTAATATTGTGTTGATTGATTTATTGAGTGGCATACGAAGCTTCGTCGACACAGTCTGTGCAACTGTATCGAAAGGGTTTCTAAACACTTGAATAGAACAATTGACATGGTATTGTTTTAAATATGGGTAAATGAAATAATTTTACCCAAACATATTTTGATATAAAGAAAAGTTTTGAAAACTATTAAGCTAATATATGGTTGCTTGGATGTTAGAAATGATGATATTAAAGTATTATCATTGTTAAGTGAAAAATTTAACAAGAAATTGAAAACGTAACCAAAGGTTAAGGAAATAAATTCATTATAAAATGAAAGTTATAAATATGAATTATAAATGAAATTTATAAATTGAAATATAATCAAATAAGAATTTGTATGAGCATAAGCTATGCAAATGAATGATAGTAAAATTGATTTAAGCAGGATTTGGAAATTTAAAATCCTGGAGATTTGGAAGTATTTGAAGATAAATAATAGCACAATTGTTTTGGAGATATTTTTGGAAGGAAATTGTTTTAAAGGGATTTTGAAAGTGATATAGCCTTGAAATCACTTGGATTATTGGGAAATGAATTCTGATGATGACGGCCGCATCATCAGTATTCATTTTCGAATTTCTAAGTGACGGATTGCTACCAAATTGATTTGTTCAAAAAAGCTAGTTATTTTTGAAAGTCTCAAAAGAAATTTGTTGGGAATAAAACAGGATTTGTTTAACTTTTGAGAAATGTGATTTGAGATGTTGAAGATTTCAAAATGATTTGAAACCAAAGGTCGGGTGTTTAAAAATCCTAATGAGATAAATTGTAAGCTTATAAATTGAGATGATTTTTAAATCATGAAAGAAATATAAGCTTTGAATAACGGAATTTATATTTAAAATGAAAATGAAATTAACTTGGATTGGGAAATAAAAATTTAATTGGATTGAAATTGATTGAATTAGGCTGAAGTAATATCCAGTTGTACTCGAATTAAGTTGAAATCGAATTAAGATTAAATAAATCTGAGTTAAAATAAAATTGAATTGGGATAAAAATTCAATTGAATTATTGAATGGAATTAGATTCTTACCTGAATAAATGGAAAAATAAATTGGGTAAGGATTGAATTGAAATAGTTAGACCAGAATAGCATATAAAAGAATTAAAATGCATGGAATAAAATATGCTTGGGTTATAAATAAGCATAAGGCTTGAATAAAAAAAATAATCAAAAAAGAAGAAGAACATATTCAAGCCTATAATAAATGGAATAGTGTAAATAATAAGTTGTGACTTATAAAATTTGGAAAGTGGGATATAAAACCCAAAATAAATATTTTTGATGAATTGAAAAAAAAATAAAAAAATAAAAAAAATCAAAATCAAAACTTGAATTATAAAATAAATTTTAACTTAAGGAAATTTTAATGAAGAGATTTTGAGATTAAAATCAAGTTTTGGATTATAAGTTGGGGAAAGACTATTTAGATAATAATTAGAACGAGAACCCAATGCAATTAAATAAAAGCTGAATTGTGAGATAATAATGAGGTTTGGAAATAGAACTCAAGTTATAAATTAAATTCGACTTAAATTGTCGATGAAGTAAATATAATTGAACTGTGAGTTCATAAAACTGGGTGGTAAATTGAGAATGGATAGAGGATTCAGAACTTGAGTTATAGATTATAATTTAGCTTGAAGTGTTAACAAATTAAATATAATTGAAGTGTATCGGATAAAAATGTAAATGGATTAAAATAGCAATGGTTTGAATGTGCAAATAAAATCCAAATAAGAGAAGATAACTTGGAAAATAGCCAGGTAATAAATTGAATGAGCTAAATCTAGAAAGTTAAAATGTATAATAACCAATCAAATAAATTTGTAGCTTGAAATGGGATTGGATTAAAATAGAATCAAGTTAAATTGAAAAGAGAACTTTGTTTGCAAAATGAGAATGAGCTTAAGTGTAAAAATTGAATAAATTGAGGTTAATTGACTTAAGCTAAATGAATGAAGGAAAGTTGAATTGAATTTAACTTAAACAAAGTTTAATAATATTGGATTGGTTTTAAACCAAGTAAAAATAAATTTGGATCGGAATAAAATTTGGTGGGTTGTAAATAAAATTTAAGAAAATGAAAATTCAAAATGGATTGAGTGGATAAACTAATAATATTGAATAAATGAATGGATGAGATAAATAAGAACCATATGAAGTATGGTTTAAATAAGTTGAGAAATGGTTATTGAATGATATAGCTTGGTTTGTTTTGAGCTAAATAAAATAGTTTGGAATAAACAAATATGGAATAAAACGTAAATGAATGGAATGTGAATGAAATTTAAATGGAATGTGTCGAGCTAAATAAATAATTGTGAATGAATTAAAATAAAAAGGAAATTTAATTGGTAATGAAGATGTACCTAAATTGTTAATGGTTTTGAATGAACTGGTTTGGTTAATAAAATGAAATGCAAATGAATGAATTCAAATCTGAGATGCAATGAAAATGAGAATTAAATTGGTTATAAAACATAATACTTATTTATTCACATAAATCTCGTTGAATTGCATTGAATAAATTGTCATTTGATGTAAATGGAAGTAATTAAAATTCTAAGAGTTGATAGAAGTAAAATAAATTGATTTTGGAAGTAATTGGATTAAATATGAGTTCGGTTTGCATAAAAATAAATTAAGTGTAAGCGATTGAGTTTTAAACCATTCCAATTGAATGAAAATGATTTGTAAATTAATTGAAACAGTTGAATTAGTATGAAAATTGTATAAATTGCTTACGAAAAATGTTTGATGTGCATTTCTTATAGAATTCATTTGTTTTTACCATTGTAACTAAGTGAAATATAGTTAAACTACATATATTTGGCACTTACATGTTTAAATTGAGTAAGTACAGGTGCCTGGATGCCGTGGGGCTGGTTATGGTTGTGCTAGTTGCTAATATAAATAAGCTGATTGCTTAAAAATGCTAAATAAGGTACGTCTACGCAATAAAAATAGGAAATATGAACTGTTTTTGGTTTTTCCGACCGGGTGGGTCGATGTATATATATTTATCTCTTTTGTCAAATTGCAAAAGCTCCTCTGTACAAAGGAGACTCTACCAAAATTTTCCAGAAATTTTGGGAGTTAGAAATTTTTTGGAAATTTTGGAAAATTTTGTTAACGACAAACAAATTCAAATTGGAAACTAAAATAAGTTAGTAAATGAAACCAATTTAAAGTTATGACATGAATTAGTAATAAATGACAAATAAAATTTATATATGCAGAGTTAAAGATAAATTGAATTAATATGGAAATGAAAGAATCGATTTGAATAGGAATGGATATAAACTAATGTGGTAAAGTGAAAATAAATATAAGAAACATATAAAATGTTTATGTTAACTTAAGTAAAGAATGGTCAATTCTTAATTGGGAATTGAACAGTGTAAATATATTCTGAGTTGATATTTGAATGAATAAATATGGACATTTTGTAAGGAAATCGATAAAATGTTTTTGGAATGCTGTAATTGGATATTAGTGCTAAGCAGGATATGCAGGTAATATAAAGGAAAAAGAGAATTGGATTGATTTCAAAGGATATAAATTTGAAATGCTAGACAAAAAGGTATGTATTTAAATTTGGTATGAAATTTGATTGGGATTTGAATTGTGCCACTTGGCTTTTTGTTTTCCTTTTGGATTTGGGAGGCCGTAGAGCCATTTGTAGCAGTACCGAGCTAACCGCGCAAAGGAGACGCTTGCGAAATTTTTCGGGAATTTAGGGAGTTAGAAAAATTTTGAGAAAATTTTGATAATTCAAGATTTGGTTTTAAATTGAAACTTGAATGGTGAAACGAATAGTATAGTTTAAAACTATGAGAGAGTTGAGAAGTTAATAAGAATGATAACGGGTCTTTTATAAGAAGAATGTTAGTAAGATATTGATTTGTTTGGTTTTAGGAAAAAGTAAACGGGTATTGGACCATTCTTCCTAACTAGTAATTTCGGGGACGAAATTCTTTTAAGGGGGGAGGAATGTGATGACCCGAAATTTTCAAGCAATTAAAGTCGGAATATTTAATTGATCTTAAGTATTCAATAGAGAAATTTTAACTTGAATTACGAATATCACAATTTATTTGATGATTAATTATTAAATTAAATAATTAGAAGTTGAGTAAATGATGAATTTGGAGTTTTGAGCCTGTTGGAAATAAATTGAAGACTTATGAAACTTATATTGATAATACTGAAAATTATAAAGGTGTTAAAATTTAATTTAACAGTGGTTTGTTTAGTTTTAAAAATTTAAATCGTTTAAATTGAATTTAAAAATAGCCTTCCGAGGCACAGTCTCGGAATTCGACAAAACCAGTTCCATTGGATCCGTAATATTGAATTATTATCGGATTTCGAATTTCGTGTTGATCGGAGTTAGTGTATGAGTGTACGATATATAAACGCGCTGAGAATTGATTGAAAAAAAATCCAATGATATTTAATTAAAATGGTCAAGCTTCTCTAATACGCTTCTTCGTTTAATTATCAAAAAGGGGTAGATATTTTTCTTCGTTCTGGAAACAAAACGAAGCCTCTCTTTCTTCGTTTTGAATCCAAGCTAATGGCCGCTTTCATCTATTGCAAATCGAAGTCGAGCCTTTCCTTTCCCCTCCTCCCCTCTTTCATTCGACCTTCGGTTTGATTTCCCTTCCCTTTCCATTTCGAAAACCGAAACCTAGCTTTAAAAAAAAAGGGGGGGCGCACCCTCCTATAATCGAAAAAAAATTTAATAAAGAGGGAGAATTCGGGTAGTGCTCGCGAGGCAAGAGGGCGCTCGCGCGCGAGGGTAGTATCAAAGCGCGATCGATTTCGTGTAGAAGTAGGGATGCGGCGGTCGCGTTCTGTCACGCGCATTCGTTTATGGTGGGAGCGAGTTTGAGCACGGCTGCAAGTTGCGTCGTCGTCATCATCGAATCGAACTGGGGGGCGCGACTCGAGATGGAGGGTTTCGTGCGGCTTCTTGGCGCGACGGCTAGGGTTTCGAAGTCGCGGCGATGCTTGGAGTCGCGATTCTAGTGGCGTTCGCGTGGGTAGCTTGAAAGGGGAGGCATTCGATAGTAAGGTATAATTTAATTTTTGTTAATTAAAATTAGTTACATATATATACATATATATTGCCTAAAAAAAAGAAAGGAAGAAACATTTAGGGTACTTAAAATAAAATTATATATATAGAGGTTTGGAGAAGATCTACAGTAAAATAAATTACTGATTTATAGTAATAATTATTATTATTGTACCAGAACGATAAGCTAGAAGAAAAGAAATTAATTTGACAGCTAGATTTAAAATAGTTGTGTTTTTTAAATTTAAATTTTAGGTTATTAATTATTTATGCAAGAGTTAAATATATGTACAAACAATTTATATAAGGTTTTGGAGGGAAATTATAGAAGGGATTTGTGATAAAATTTTATGATTTACGTATTTAATTTATTTTGTTATCAAAAGATGTAATAAAGGGAAATTAATTCAAAACTAAATTGAATGGTAATTAAGTGTTCGATTTATATTTCGAATATCAATAAATCGTAAATTGGTTTGTACAAGGTTAAAAATCGCGGAAACAAGACGAGTTTGAGGTGAATGGCAATCATAGGCCAAAGGTGAGTTAATCTCACTCAGTTTAAATTTAAATTTAAATGATTAAATTTAAATAATTGATTGTATGGTTGAATTGATTGATGTGATATAGTATAGTATAATTTGTAATTGGCATGTTGTGTAATGCTAACGTCTGTGGATGCAGAGAAAACAGGTTGGAGGGATCCAACTGGACCCCTCAACTTTTATTTAAATTATTTTATATTCTATTCTCTGTTCTGATTGTTTGATATTCTATAATGAGTTATGTGAAAATATTGAATGTTATGGCTTGGTTGATATAATTGGGTATAATGAATTACCAAAATATAAATTTGACTTTGGAAATGAAAATAAAAGAAGTGAAATTTCAAGTAAAATAATTATAGAATAAATTCAAGAATTACTTGAAAAAAAGGAATAAGTGACTTTAAATTTTAATAAATGAATCCTGAGAATGGAAAGGAAATTTGAATAAACAGAAAATTTATGAAGTTTATAATGCAGTATTATTAATTTAAAAGAACAAACATTATTTAGAATTTAGGATTTGAATTATTGGAAGAGTAAAGAAGATATTGAAAATAATTATAATAAAGACCATAACTATTGAATTTGGAAATGAACTGATAAGTAAAAGAATTAATTCCAAATAAAATAAATTGGAAAATCAATTTGGGAAAATTGATTAAGTGATTGAAGTTGAAATTTTCTCTGGATGGCCAAGTACAAGTTTTAAAGGTAAATTTGCAAATATAAATTAAATGTTTTAAAGTTGTTTTTAAAGAAGTAAGTTTTGTAAAATTTATTATTTCTAATATTTAAAGTAAATATTTTCTTTAATCTATTCTAGCGGTAATTATTAAGAAGTAACTTAGTATTTTGGTTTTGAAAGTAGAAATCTAGTTTTACATTTTATTAAGTAACTTTATTTTCAAATGTTTATATAGTATGTATTTTAGTAAATTATTAAAGTAGTCTTAATTTAAGTGATTAAAGGTAAAGTCCAAAGTAAGTATTTTTGTTTTATCTATTATCGTAATAATTATATAAAGAATGACTTGGTATTTTGTTTAAAGCATTATTTTAAATTGAGTACTAAAGAAAGATTTTCTAAATTAAATATTAACCATACTTTACAATTAAAGTGTTTTGAAATTATTTTCAAAATTTAAAATCTTGTGCTTGGTGATTCCAGTGGAAATGAAATACTCGGAATTTATTCTGAGAAAAAGGAAGGTAGTTTGAAAACTGTTTTCAAAAGGATTTGAAAGTGAGAATATACCTTGTAAAAATATTTGGAGATAAATAAATAATTTGGGAAATTATTTATTGGTTGGATGGTTGTTTGTGAATATTAATTGATAGTTAAATCACCAACTATCAATATTGGACAAATGCATTGATCGTTTCGAAGAGACCGGGATCGGGATTTATTTCTCGAAAACTACTTCGATCCGGTTTGTGTGCTATGGGCTGGTTTAATATATTTCGGTACTAAGTTATCAAAATATATAGAATCGGATTTTTGGAAAGAAAATAAAGAAGTGAATTTATAAGTAAAAATAATTATAGAGAATTTGACTGAATTTAAGAATGAATTGGAAAAGAATAAAAGTGGATTTTAAATGTTAATAAATAAATTCCGAGTAGGGAAACAAGATTTAAATAAATAGGGAAATAATGAATTTTTAAAACTTAAGTGGAGTATTTTAAAGAGAAAAGGAATATATTTTAAAGATTTAAGCTTTAAATTTATTCAAAGGAATAGAGAAGGAGTTCGGGGAAATCTGAAACTGGTAATTTCAGATAAAAAGATTTTAAATCATAAATTAAGGAATAAAAATCTGAAGTCAATGGGTTTTGAAATAAATGAGTAAGTAAAGGAATTTATTTCAAATGAAGTAAATTGGAAATCAATTTGGGAATTGATTTAAGTGTGTAAAACCGGGATTTTTAAAGGAGAAGCGAGAATTGAAATTTATAAACTGGGTTTATAAAAGTAAAGTAAAATATGTCAGTGGATATTTAGGAAGAATAAATTCAAGGTGGGAATTTACTAAAGGAATGTGTAAATTTGTTTAAAATAAATAGTGATTTATTTTTATAGGAGGTGAAAGAAAAGTAAATTTCCCTGGATAGCCGAGTACGTTTTCAAAGCAAATTTTTAAGTACAAGTTAAAAGTTTTTAAAGTTGTTTAAAAGTATGATTTAGAAAATCTATTATTTGAAATGTTTGAAATTTTAAAGTACGTATTTTTCAAATTTATCTTAGTAGTAATTATTTAAAGGTGACTTGGTATTTTGTTTTAAAAGAGAAATTTAGTTTTATATACTATAAAGTAGCTTTATTTTAAATATTCTTAAAGTGTATATTTTTAATAAGGTATTAAAGTAGTTTTTAATTTAAATATTTTAAAG
The DNA here is from genome assembly GCA_030765085.1 of Allium cepa. Classification (NCBI taxonomy): domain Eukaryota; kingdom Viridiplantae; phylum Streptophyta; class Magnoliopsida; order Asparagales; family Amaryllidaceae; genus Allium; species Allium cepa. The sequence continues at coordinate 230,987,310 of CM060938.1, forward strand.
TATATTTGATAATAAAGTGTTTTTAAAATTTTCTAAAAATCTAAGTGTTGTACTTGGTGATTTCAGTGGAAATAGAAAATATTTGGGAACTTTATTCCGTAAAAAAAGATGGTTTGAAACTGTTTTCAAAGGATTGAAATTAGAAATATATCTTGTGAAGATATTTTGAGATTAATAAATAATTTTGGAGAAATTATTTATGGTTGACGGATGTTTGTGAATGTTAATTGATAGTTAAATAACCGACTATTAATATTGGCCAATGCGCTGATCGTTTCGAAGAGAACGGGATATGGATTTATTTCTCGAAAACCACTTCGATTCGGTTTGTACATTTTCGTGAGGAAGACGAGTTTGGATTCGAAGATGGAGCAGTGCAGTGCAAGGGCTAGTTGTTACTAACCTGAGGGTTTCCAAAATGGATGTAGTAGGAATAGTGCCTCCGGTTCCGTTCGAACTTGGGACGGACTTCTATGGATGAATGCTTTCGGAACATCGTCAGGTGGACGATGGGCATTCTAAGTTAAACGTTCTAAAAGGTAACGTTTAGCCTCAAGCCTCATTAACTGGGAATGACTGAAAATCAGGGGTTATGCAACAAGGCTAGGTGGGTAGCACCCATTTCAGGGTAAGGTCATCCCTGTCTAGATGTTCCTTTTATTTCGGCTTAGTGGTGCGGTTGTTGATGTCAACCGTGGGGTGATCTTACTCGAGATTATCCAGTAAGGGGTAGTCCCGGTCTTATGTTACAGGGGGTCGGGAGTGATCCTCGGTATGCTGATCTAGACCAGGTACCGTGACAGGTGGTACCCCAGTGCCTAGTCATTAGTTGGAAATCCATTCTCCCTCTGCGCCTTTTACGAGTTTTGTTTGTATTACCCACTTTGTGGCTAGTAGATGGAATTTAATAATGTAACAATTTCGGCAATTTTAATAAGTATTTGTATATAGACCCTGTTATAATATCAGTGGATTCTAATAAAAAATGTTTTAGCTATCGTAAGATAAAAACCCGACATGCTTATTTGTGGCATGGTCTTACGAGATTCTTTTGTTTTCAAAGAAATTTTGAAACTTTAATAATCAATTGAGTGTGATTTCTCACGTTGGTTTTCCAGACTGACTAGGGTGTTATTTAACTATAAGGCTCGAGTCAGACCGAGTATTATAGAATACAGGATATGATGCTGTGCAAATCAGGGGACGAGCTGGATGGCGATATGTACTGCCATACTTGATTATTATTATTCCGCTGTGTATCCAGTTGTATGTTATTAATGTTGAACTCTGATGATGTACTCTGATGATGTATGTATAAACAGATATAGTAATTGTTTTTGGTGTGAAGATCTGTGATTATCTATTATATTTTATTCCGTTGGGATGGTTAGTTTCTGATATTGTTTTCTATCTTCTTCTTTTACCTCTTCATCTTTAACCCTAATGGTTCATATTTATGTTCATCTTTGAGTTGATATGTTGGAGAATAGTGTTGACTCAGGGGTACGGAACTACGGGTCGTTACAGTTGGTATCAGAGCTTAGGTTGGTGATAACCTTGGCTCTGGTGGGAATTACTCATAGAATAGAGTCCGTAGTACTCTTGAATGATCTTGAGGGTATTAATAGATATGAGCGCTTATTTGTTAGTGAAAATAAAATTTTTCTATATTGTGTTGATTTATCGGTTGAGTGTATATGGATTCTGGTCGATGTGTGGGACGCCATATTATCGATAGGAGTTTCTAAACTCTCAAACAAGGTAAACCGACACAGCATTGTCTTAAATAGGGTAAATGAAATAATTTTACATAAAATTATTTTTGTATATAAAAGAAATGATTTTTCGTAAATTGTTATAGTTATATATGGATGCTTGGTTGTTAGAAAGTGATAATATTAAATTATTATCATTGCATGAGAATTGAATAAGAAATTGAAATAATAACCAAAGATGAAGGAATAAATTAATAAATAAATGGGATTTGTGAATGTGATTTATAATTGAATAAGGAATTGAAATCATAGTTGAAAAACTAAGAAACAAATTCGTATACAAATGAAATTTGTAAATGTAAACTATAAATGTGAATTATAGTGTGATTTAAAATTAAAATAAGATAAAATTCTAAAGTAATGTTTGAATATAAATTTAAAGGATTTGCAATTTGAAAATTTGGAAATTTAAATTCCTTGAATTTGAAAATGATTCTCAAAAAGCTGGAAAAAATAATATATATTAGAGAAATATTTTTGAATCGGAATTGAAAATCTAGAGAGATTTGGAATTTAAAAATATTTGAAGGGATTTTAGAAAGATAAAAGCATTGAACTCTTTTCGGTCGCTGGAAAATAATTTCGATGATGATCGCCACATCATCGGTGTTAATTTTCGAGTTTCCAAGAGGGGGATTGGTACTGGATGTTTTGGGTTAATGTTGGTTTGTGAAATTTGGTTAGATTTTGAAAATGCAAAGGAATAGTTTGGTTTAGATATATATGTTATCAAAATTAAATTTTGAACATTTTAGTAATGAGTTTAAATGTGTAAGCAAAAGGGAATTGAAACTGAATGTTGAACTTAAGTTTGAATGGAAAAAAAATAGTCAAGTTGGACTAAATAAAACAAAGTTTTGAGACTAAAATTAGTTAGTAACTGATTGATTTATATGGTATGAATATGAAAAGAAATTGAATATTGGATGATGTTTGATTTAAATTGTGTAAAATAAAGTGCAGAATTAGTTCAAATGGACTAAAAATAAATAATGTTTGGAAATTAATTTTATTGGTTGAAAATGAATTTGTGAATGAATATGAATAAGTGAGTAGCTTATAAAAGTTCTAAAAGGAAATAAATAAGCCGAAGTAAATGTATTCGTATTCTGAAAATGAAATGAAATGAAAAAAGAAAAAAAATCCAACTCAAGCATAAATTGAATGACCTTATTACTAATAAATTCAATAATGAATTGTTAATGTGAATTAAAATTTAAAAATGGATAAAAGAATAAACTAATCGAATAAATTAGTAAAATGGTTGGGATTTGATCAAAGGAAAATCAAATCAAAGATTTAAATGGAGGTTGGTGGAATAAAATAAACTTAATTTTTTTTGTGGAATAGTTTGAAGAAAATAAATAATTTAAGTAAACTGTGAGATGGTTATTTAATATATTGGTTGTCGAGTTTAATACAATGGTTTGGAATCAAACTTTCTGGAAATGAAAGAAAATGCAATGAAAATATTGTGAATAAACTAAATTGGGATGGAATCAAGGGTAAATTGAGTTGGAATCGATTTAAATGGTTATAAAGCTTAAGTAATTATTTATTCACATTAATATTGTCGAATTGCATAGGAAAATGAGTCGTTCGATGTAAACAGGATTAGATAAAATCCTTTGAGTTATTAGAAGTGAAATATGATGATTTTGGAATCAATTGGAATGAATATAAGTTTGTTTTGATTAGAATGAATTAAATATAAGCGTGTAAGTTGTAAATCACTTAAACTGAATGGAATGGTTTGGAATTGGTTGTAAGCAATTGTAATATGTGTCGGAACCTTATATGTGCTTATGGAAATTATACAACGTGCATTATATGTGAAATTTATGTGTTAGCTATTGAAAATAAGTGAAATGTTAATAAATTGCATATATTCGTTACTTATATGTTTGAATTGAGTAAGTACAGGTATATGAAGGCCATTCGGCAGGATTTTGGTCACGCTAATTGCTAAAATAATAAGCCGCTTGCTTAAAAATGCTAAGTAAAGGTACGCCTACGCAAAAAAAATAGGAAATATGAACTGTTTTTGTTTTTCCGACCATGTGGGTCGATGTATATATATTTATATCTCTTGTCAAATTGCAAAAGCTCCTCCGTACAAGGAGACTCGGCCAAAAAATTTCGAAAATTTTAGAGTTAGAAAATTTTTGGAAAATTTTTTTGTTAGCGATAAAATGATTTTAAATTGGAAATTTAAATAAATTAATGAATGAAACTAATTTAAAATAACGATATGAATCAGTTATAAATGGAAGATAAAATTCAATACTCAGAGTTGAAGATAAATTAAATTCATTTGGAGATGGGAGAACCAATTTGAATAGAAATAGATATAAACTAAAGTGGTGAAATAAAAATAAATATTTAAAGTGTATAAAATATTTATATTAAACTTAAGAAATGAATGGTGAAATCCTTAAGTAAATTTTGTATTGCAAAAACATTATTCTAGGTGAATAATTGAATGAAGATTAAAACCGAAAGTTGTGAAATGGGATAATTGTCGATAGTGAATAAAAATCAAAATAATGTGAATAAAGGAAAATTGATATAGTTAATAATCGATGGATATAAATACATAGGATGTACGTATTTTATTCGCATAGCGATTTGATCCAGATTCAGGCACAAAATTTTGAAATAGTTATATCAATCCGAGTTAGGATTTTTCAATCGATTTTCGACGGCGAACCCTGAATATGGATATGGATTTTGATTGATTTTGGAAATTCTCTATCATAGTTATGACTATGCAAGGAGAATGACGGTTTATGATCAAGAAACCAGATCTGAGTCCGCACTAGGAAGTCGAGTGGACGATACTAGTTCGGAAGTGAAATTGTGTGATCGAGCGAGTGATCGAATTTGATATTGCGTACGAATGGTATATGTATATCATACGGGCTTGAATGAATTGATATTGAAATTCTGTAAAGAAGTCAATAAAAGAATTTTGAATGTTGTGATTGGATATTATTGCTAAATAGGATTCACAGGTATTACAAAGGAAAAGGAAAATTGGTTTTGATTTTAGAAGATAAATTTGAATTGCTCGACAAAAAGGTATGTGTTTAAATTTCTGTATGAAATTTGATTGGATTTTTGATTGAGGTATTTGGCCTTTTTTTCTTTTGGAATTTAAGAGCCCGTAGAGGCATTTTATAGTTGTACCGAGCTAGCCGTGCAAAGGAAACGCTGGCGAAATTTTTCGAAAACTCGGGGAGTTAGAAAAATTTTCAGAAAATTTTGATAAATCGAAACTTTGGTTTTAAATTGAAATTTTAATGATTTAGCAAATAATATTGTTTGAAACTTATGGGGGAGTTTAGGAAATTAATAAGAGTGTAGTGTCTTTAAATGACAAGGTTGTTTGGGTTAATGTTAGACTGCTTGGTTTCGGAAAATAGTTAACGGGTTGTGGACCATTCTTCCGAACCAGCAATTTCGAGGACGAAATTCTTTTAAGGGGGAGGAATGTGACGACCCGGAATTTTTGAGCTTTTGAAATTAGAATATTTAATTGATTTCAAATATTTAAAAGTTAATTTTTAACTTGAATTCAAATATCACTATTTATTTGATAATTAAATTATTGAATTAAATAATTTGAAGTTGGGTAAAATGTTGAATCTGGCGTTTTAAGCCTGTTAAAAATAATTTGAAGGCTTGTAAAATTTATATTGATAGTACTGAAGATAGTAGAAGTGTTAAAATTGAATTTGAAAGTGCTTTGTTAAGTTTTGAAATTTTATCGTTTAAATTGAATTTAAAACTAGCCATCCGAGGCACAGTCTCGGAATTCGACGAAACCAGTTCTATTGGATTCGTAATATTATATTATTATAGGATTTCAATTTTCGTACTTTTTCGAGTTGTTGTGTGAGCGTACGATATATAAACACATTGAAATTTACATCGAAAATTCAATTTAAAATATATACATATATCCTCATATAAGCAACCTTCACCAGCCGACATTCCTTCACATCAGAGTTTTTTTTCATCTCCATTCACATCACTATACATAGAACATAGACGACCTAACTTTTCCCTTCGTTCAAATCAATGTCCCTCCTTTCTTTTCTGTTCAGATCAAAATTCACATCGTTTCTTTTTATTTTTAATGGCCTTAGCCCGAGGGAGGTTGAAATCGTTCTTCAAACAAATCTGAGAAATCGATTATTAACCTCGAGTTCCCCCTTTTCCATTTTCCTTGTTCAAATATAACCAAATGAAATCGGTTTTATAAAAAAAATATTGTAATCAATTCGCATGAGAGAAGGTGCACGGGAAAGGGATTTTCTCGCGTGAACGACGCGAGTCGTTCGTGGTCATGATGGGCGACGACGAAGGGTCCCGTACTCTTGCGCTCGCGTAGGGGACGACGAGGCTAGGGCTTGCGTGGGGCAGTTCGACGAGCGGCGGCGTGGCAGCGAGCATTCGTTTGATGGGAAGACTCGCAATGAAGTTCTCGACTTAAGGATTGATTTTGGCATTTAGGCGATGTCTAAAAGGGGGCGCATGAGCTCAAGGTCGCGACGTTGTTCGCGGGTGAAGAGATCAAGGCGATTGGTCTAAGGGCATTGTCTGATTTAGTCGACGAGGATGTATTCAATCTTCGTTTTTCTCCTTTTTATCTTGCTAGTATATTCATATTCAGATTTAAATTTATATATAGCTAAAAAAATATAAAAATAAAAATAGATATAGGCACACATACACACATTTTTACTTACTAGTTAATTAAATTAACTAGATTACGTTAAATTCTAAATGGGAAATTTATTGATTGGATTTATTTCGAATATTGATAAACCGTATAAATGTTTGTTACAAGGTCTAAAAATCATGGAAAATCAAGTCAAGACGGATCGGGTTGCAAACAGTAAAGTCAAAGGTGAGTTAATCTCACTCACCTGGGTAATATTCAAATTTTAAATAGTTAAATTTAAATAATTGGTTGAATAATTGAATTGATTGATGTGCTATATTATAGTATATAATACATCTTGGAATGATTGATTTCCCACATTATATTGTGGATGAGACCCTATGCGCCGTATAATAGCGGATGATATTATATTAGTCCCATGTACTGCGATATTCCACCTCGAAGTGGAATTGGTATTTTATATTATACTAACGTCTATGGATGCAGGGAACAGGTTGGAGGGATCAACTGGATTCCTCAAAATTATCTAGATTGTTCTAATAATCCTATGTTTTATTGTTTTCTATTCTGGGTTGAATTATATTGATAATTGGAAATGTTGGATGCTATGGGTTAGTTTAAGATATTTCGGTACTAAGTTATCAAAATATATAGAATCATATTTTTGGAAAGAAAATAAAGAAGAGAATTTATAAGTAAAAATAATTATAGAGAAGCTGATTAAATTTAAGAATGAATTAGAAAAGAATAAAAGTGGGTTTTAAATGTTAATAAATAAATTCTGAGTAGGGAAAGAAGATTTAAATAATCAGGGAAATAATGAATTTTTAAAACTTAAGTGGAGCATTTTAAAGAGCAAAAGAATTTATTTTAAAGATTTAAGCTTTAAATTTATTCAAAGGAATAGAGAAGGAATTTAGGGAAATTTGAAACTGGTAATTTCAGTTAAAAAGATTTTAAATCATAAATTAAGGAATAAAATCTGAAGTCAGTGGGTTTTGAAATAAATGAGTAAGTAAAGGAATTTATTTCAAATGAAGTAAATTGGAAATCAATTCGGGAATTGATTTAAGTGTTTAAAACCGGTAATTTTAAAGGAGAAGCGAGATTTGAAATTTATAAACTGGGTTTATAAAAGTAAAGTAAAATATATCAGTGGATATTTGGGAAGAATAAATTCAAGGTGGGAATTTACTAAAGGAATGGTAAATCTATTTAAAATAAATAGTGATTTATTTTTAAAGGATGTGAAAGAAAAGTAAATTTCCCTGGATAGCCGAGTACGTTTTCAAATCAAATTTTTAAGTATAAGTTAAAAGTTTTTAAAGTTGTTTAAAAGTATGATTTAGAAAATCTGTTATTTGAAATGTTTGAAATTTTAAAGTACGTATTATTCAAATTTATCTTAGTAGTGTTTATTTAAAGGTGACTTGTTATTTTGTTTTAAAAGAGAAATTTAGTTTTATATTCTATAAAGTAGCTTTTTTTAAATATTCTTAAAGTATATACTTTTAATAAGGTATTAAAGTAATTTTTAATTTAAATATTTTAAAGTACATTTTATAATAAAGTGTTTTTAAATTGTTCTAAAAATCTAAGTGTTGTACTTGGTGATTTCAGTGGAAATAGAAATATTTGGGAACTTTATTCTGTAAAAGAAGATGGTTTGAAACTATTTTCAAAGGATTGAAAATAGAAATATATCTTGTGAAGATATTTTGAGATTAATAAATAATTTTGGAGAAATTATTTATGGTTGATAGATGGTTGTGAATGTTAATTGATAGTTAAATAACCAAATATCAATATTGGCCAATGCGCTGATCGTTTCGAAGTGACCGGGATCAGAATTTATTTCTCAAAAACCACTTCGATCCGGTTTGTAGGTTTTCGTGAGGAAAACGAGTTTGAATTCGAAGAAGGAGCAGTGAAGTGCAAGGGCTAGTCGCTACTAATCCTGAGGGTTTCCAAAATGGTTGTAGTAGGAATAGCGCCTTCGGTTCCGTTCGAACCCGGGATGGACTTGTGTGGACGAATGCTTTCGGAACATCGTCAGTTGGACGATGGGCATTCTAAGTGAAAAGGTATAAAAGGTAACGCATAGCCTCAAGCCTCATCAACCGGAAATGACTGAAAATCAGAGGTTATGCACCAAGCTAGGTGGGTAGCACCCTTTTCAGGGTAAGGTCATCCCTATCTAGATGTTCCTTTTATTTCGGCTTAGTGGTGCAGTTGCTGATCCCAACCGTGGGGTGATCTTACTCGAGATTATCCAGTAAGGGATAGTCCTGGTCCTGTGTTGCAGGGGGTCGGGAGTGATTCTCGGTATGCTGATCTAGACCTGGTACCGTGACAGGTGGTACCCCAATGCCTTATCATTAGTCGGAAATCCATTCGCCCTACGCGTCTTTTACGAGTTTGGTTTGTATTACCCACTTTGTGGCTAGTAGCTGGAATTTAATAATGTAACAATTTCGGCTATTTTAATAAGTATTTGTATATAGACCCTATTATAATATCAAAGGATTTTAATAAAAATTGTTTTAGCTATCGTAAGGTAAAAACCGACATGTTTATTTGTGGCGTGGTCTTACGAGATGCTTTTGTTTTTTCAAAGAAATTTTGAAACTTTAATAATCAATTTGAGTGTGATTTCTCACGCTGGTTTTCCAGACTGACTTGGGTGTCATTTAACTATAATGCTCGGGTCAGACCTTGTAACGACCCGAAATTTTTGATCCCGAAAATTTCAGATAGTTATGAAAAGAAGAAAGAGATAGAAGAAGAAGAAAATCAGAAACACCAACATTTCACATTCACAACGGATAAAATATAATAATAAATAATAACAGTTTACAAAAGAATACTATATCTATCGATTATATTTAATACATCAGAGTTACACATATATACAGACACTGGATATACACAATTATCATGTCTCAGATTTACAATAATATAATACAGCGGAAATACTCTATACGTTCTTGCCATCCAGCCCGTCTCCTGAGCTCCAGAACGTCCTTACTTGAAAATCTGTAATACTCAGTCTGACCCAAGCATTACACCAAAGTAACACCCGGGTCAGGCTGGAAACCAGCGTGAGTAACTCATCCAACATGGAATATCCATGCAAACAACTTGTATAAACCTGGGGTAACTCATATCAACTCACAAATCCACAATTTGTTATAGACATCACTTATTTCACCACCAATTTACTAATTACCAAAATTTAGATTAAATAGTCCAATTCACTTAAATCATTTTGTTCCAGCCTATAGATTTCCCATATCAATCTATAAAAGTTCGAAGTGGTTTCGGGTATTTTGTAATACCCGACCCCGGTCTCTTCGAGTCTCATGTCACCCAAGTTATCCAAATGAAAGACACAACATTTCCTATCAGAGATATCAACTCATTCAAAGCATTCAATACCATTCAATCATCCATAAGCAAAGCATGGTCGCTACCAAAATTTATTTAATAAATTCAAATTGAATTTTTAACCTCAATCACTTAGATTTCTTCACTTGTCATTAATTAATTTTCAAATCAATTAATTAATCATCCCTTCATTATTCATCTTAATTAATCAACCTGGATTAATTATCCTTTAATTACATTCAAGTAATTATCTTTAATTAACTTCACAATATTAATTATCCTTAACCAAAAACAATAAGTAATCTTAATTACTTCATGAATTAGTTAACTATTTTAATTACATCAATCCTTAATTACTTATATTAATTAACTTCTCATAAGTCACTTATTATTGATTAATTCATCTTAATTAATCAATCTTTAATTACATCGTTAATTATATAAATTAATGATTTCCAATTGTATTTCAATTTATCCTAATCTAAATCAATTACATTAAATAATTAATCATTAATTAAACCGCAAATATTAATCATTCTTGATTTATCTCAACCTGTAATTATCTATCTTTCTATTTACCTCATTAAATAAATTAATTACTCCTTAATTAATCACCTTGATTAATCTCTTGATTAATTCCACAAAGTAATTATATTTCATTAATTACATTAAGTAATTACTTGTCAAACCATCCAATGATTATTCTGAATTACTTACATTTAAATAATTAACTTAAAACTTAATTAATTAATTCAAACCCTTCATTACTAAATTAATTAACCCAAATCATTAATTAATTGAATTAATTAATTATCCATTTTAATTACCCCACTAATTAAATGAATCACAAATCATAAGTCCTAATTAACATTAAAATGAAAACATTTTCTTATTTATGAATTAAGTTTAAAACAATTTAAAACCCAAATACTTCGAGTCAAACCGCAATTAACTCAAGAACCAACCAAAACCAAAGTCACATCATCATCAGTGCACATCCAATCAATTTAACCATTCAACCAATTATTTAAATTTAACCACTTAAATTTAAATAAAAATCCAACAGAGTGTGATTTACTCACATTTGCTCCTTAAATTTACAATCCACTTCATTCTCGATTTGATTCCACGATTTTCAACCTCACTGGCAAACTATCCAATACTGCCCTTCAAACTTCAACGTCGTTGCCATCTCCTTACACACCCGAAATCCAAACTGCACAGCCTCACGCTCCTTCGATTTGATTGCAGCTCGAGCTTCAACCTCCACCATGACCTGACATAACCATCGCTCTACCAGAAATCGCCACACCTAACAGACGTGACCTCCCCCAGCCGTCCACCACGATGCCCCATCACTGCCGTAACTTCCCCATATCCTCGTCAATCAAACAATCCACAAATCCACCACCCAGACTTCACCACCATCAACGAACATAAGTCTAAACCCCACTATATTCTTCCCTCTGCTCACTCGACCACAACAACAACTTCACCAATTCCCTATTACTTCACCGTGATCGTCCAACCACTAGAACGTCAACTGTAGCCAAATCGACAAATCGAACTCAAATCGCCAGAAAGACCTCACCATCATCATCACCAGACCTCCCAATAGCACCTTTCTTCCTCCTCCAATAATCATGACTCACAACTACAGTCATGACCCACCTCGAACATCTTACAACCCATCGTTGATCCATCACTCCGAACTCAGAACCTCACCCTCGACTAAAACCACGAGCATGAGCTTCGATTTCGAAAATTTGATGTTGGGAAATTGAGATTTAATATTCTTTTTTCTGGATCGAACAAGAATCTGGAATAATTCAAGATTGGATCTGAGTTTTTTTTAGTTCGATTCTGTTTTTCAGATTAGAGAGGGAGACGGAGATAAAATAGAGATTTGGGTATAGCTCCTTGCGTACGATTGTTGGTAAATAAAAATATCTCTGACTAATTTACTCCAAATTTTATTATATTATAAGACTTCCAAAACGTCTCGTTAAATTGCCATTTAAAATTTTGAACTCCTCTTAAGGTGTGCCGCTAGGCGTTATAAGGTTTTACCCGCATTTCGAACACAATGGAACGTGTTTCGGAAGCTAGTTCAATCATATGCGTGAGTTACAGAAGAAAACGATCGATTTTAAATTAAATCGATTAAAATAGTTTCTAAGTGTTTTGAGCTGCCAGGGTCAAATGACAACTCTGATTGCTACGAAAATTGAAATCCGATAATAACTAACTATTACGGACCCAATGGAACTGGTTTCGTCGAATTCCAAGACTGTGCCTTGGAAGGCTATTTTTTAATATCGATTTTGTTTATATATTTTCAAAACTGAACAAAATACTTCCAAATCAATTTTTAACACTTCTACTATCTTCAATATTATCAATATAAATTTTACAAGCATTCAAATTATTTTTAACAGGCTTAGAATTCCATATTCAACATTTTACCCAACTTCAAATTATTAAATTCAATAGTTTAATTACTAAATAAATAGGTGATATTTGAATTCAAGTTAAAAATTAACTTTTTAAATATTTACAATCAATTAAATATCCCAATTTAAATCGTTAAAAATTCTGGGTCGTCACATTCCTCCCCCCTTAAAAGAATTTCGTCCCCGAAATTGCTAGTTAGGAAGAATAGACCAATACCTGTTTACTTTTCCCTCAAAACCAACAGTTATATCAACTTGCCATAACATATCTTTTATTAAAGACCCATTATTGCTTCAACCAGCTTCCCAAAACCTTCCATAGTTTCGAACAACATTATTTACTTCATTTATTCAAATCTAAATTCAAAATTCAAACTTAAATTATCACAACTTCCTCAAAAAAATTCTAACTCTCTAAATTTTCAATTTTTTTGCCCGCGTCTCCTTTGCGCGGCTAGCTCGGTACAACTACAAAATGCCTCTACGGGTTCCCTAATTTCAAAAGAAAACAAAAGGCCAAGTGGCTAGATCATAGACCCAATCCAATTTCATACAGAAAATTAAATACATACCTTCTAGTCGGGCAATTCAAATTATCTCCTGAAATCAAATCCAATTTTCCTTTCCCTTTATAATACTTGCATATCTTACTTAGCAATAATATCCAATCATAGCTTTTAAAATCATTTTATATCCTTCCTTATATAGGTTTCATATCTACTTCTATTCAACTTAGTTTTTCCCATTTACATATGAATTCAATTTATCTTGAATTCTGAATGTTAAATTTTATCTTCCATTTACAGCTGATTCATATCAATATTTTAAATTAGTTTCATTCACTAATTTATTTCAATTTCTAATTTGAAATCGTTTGTCGCTAACAAATATTTTCCCAAAATTTTTTCTAACTCCCGAAATTTTCAAAAAGAATTTGGCAGAGTCTCCTTTATATGGAGGAGATTTTGCAATTTGACAAGAGATATAAATATATATACATCGACCCACACGGTCGGAAAAAGAAAAAACAGTTCATATTTCCTATTTTTATTGCATAGGAATACCTTTTGTTTAGCATTGTAAGCAAGCGGCTTATTGATTTTAGCAATTAGTGCAACCAAATCCAGCCAAACGGCCTTCAGGTACCTGCACTTACTCAATTTAAATATGTAAGTGCCATATATAGAAAATTTATTAGCATTTCACTTACTTTCAATAGCTAAACACATGCATTACATAAGCAACAAGCACCAAACACTTTCCATAAGCGATTTATATGATTTGAAGCTAATTCAATTTATTTTTAATCCAAGCAAGCTCATATTCACTTCAAATGATTCAAAAATCAATTTTATTGGCTTCTATTAATTCATAGAATTTCTTTACCTTCGTTTACGTCAAACGACAACTATTTTTATGCAAATTCGACGATATCCGCTAAATAGAGAATCCATTTTAGTTTATAACTACTTCAAATTTATTTCAACTCATTCTGTATTTAATTCCATTTCATTTCTAATTTATTCACCAATCATACATTTCATTTCATCTCTGTAATTGTTCCATTCAAAACAATTTATTAAGCTTGGCACATTCAATACTTATAAATTAATAGCCATTTCCAATTTAATTTAACCCAGACTTTTTCGATCTTTCGCTTTTGCTCGAAGCCAAACTTCTATTAGTTTTAAACTTAAGTTAATTTACTTTCTTTAAATTATTTCAACTTCATACTTAAGCTCACATCATTTGCAAATAAATTTTCTTTTTCACCTTTACTTGATTCTATTTCAGTCAAATCTCATTTCAATCTACAAATTTATTTGATTAGTTATTACAAATTTAATTCCCAAATTCAATTCATTCACGACTCATTTAACTAATTACAAGGCCATTTTCAATTTATTTCTACCTACCTGGGTTCTGTTTGCAATTCAAACCATGTCTATTATAATTCAATTTCATTTCATTCGACAACACTTCCCTTATGTCTAATTTACTTGCAAATTTCGTTAAATATTATTCATATCGCACTTGAATTTTATTTGTAATTCAACCATCACTATTTCGATCCAACTCTATTTTATTTTTACTTTTACAGCATGTCCACTTATTTAATTCATTATCAAATCCAAGTCGAATTCTATTTACAATTCGAATTCATTTCCAAACTCCGTTATTAAATTACAATCCATTTTATTTAACCGAGTTAAATTTTTATTAACATACTCTATCAAATAATTCTTTAGCTAATTAGCTTACTTCCAACTTTTAAATCAATATTCGATTTTATTACAAAATATCACTTCGTTAAATTTTCCCGAGTTCAAATTTTTTTCATAATTCCAGTTTGAATTTTCTTCCATTTTCCCAAAATTCCAACATTTTTATTTTAAAATTTTAGAAATGCTTTAAATTCACATAATACTATTAAAATAGATCTTTATGAAAATACGTTTTATAACTCGATGTCTCAACCAGTCCATCCTTGGTCTCACAGAAATTCAGTCATACGTTGATCAGGCGTAGCATTGAAAATCTATAAGTACTTAGCAGACCCATTTTCAACATTTAGTGAAAATACTTGGGAAAATAATTTTATTGAAAATATAGAAAACAGCTTTTGAAAATAGAGGAAATATCTTTGGTGAGAATGCTCTAGAAATCATCACCCCCATCCTTGGTCGCAGTTACATCCTGGGTTACTTTCCCATCGCAGCAAAAGTCCATCTAACTGAAGGCACTCCATGCCCCTCGATTATGCTATGGGACCAATAATAGATCGTAGTTACATTCCAGGGTTACGTTGCCATCGCAGCAAAAGTCCATGTAATTATAGGCATCAGCGCCCTCGATTTTCGCTGTCAAAATGAAACTTCTCCACTCCTACTGTGATAACCTGGATTTTCTGGACATTTGTAATTGATAAATAACTGGGTTAATTAATTTAATTTTTGATTTATAAATTTAATATATAAATGTGATAATCTCCTTTAAAATTATTTAAAATTTATAAAGTTAATTGTTCTCAAAATAATAATAATAATAATGTGCCAATTTTTATATTTATAAACGGATTTTAAATAGAATTGAAATTGTGTTTGTCTATATATATATTTAAAAAGTTGATTTGAATTTGAAATTCAAAGAATAAATATCTTAAATTAAATTGGATACAGAATATATATATATATATATATATATATATGATTTTATTTGTATATAATTTGTTTTCTATTATTTTCCTTAAAAGATCATATTCATATAAATGTATATGTAAATGTTTTAGATTTTAGAATACATGTATAAGAATTATTTGTATTGTAATTAGTTTTAGGATATTTTCTTTTAACAGTAAATTTATATTTACATATGTAAGTATTAATTAATAAAGAAATTTTAATGTGTTAGTTTATGTTAACATTTAAATTAAATAGAATTAAATTAAAAATACAAATATATGTGTAAACATGTAAATTATCTTAATAATACATGTAAAGAAATTAAGTTTTAAAGTGAATATGTAAGAAGATTAAGCTGGCTTATGACAAATGTTGGCAAAATGAACATGTGGCCTTCAATTTTTTTTCATTTACTTGAAATTTAAAACATAAGAAAATTGTTTTTCCTCTTTTATTTTCCAAACCTTTTTTCCTTCATTCTTTCATGTATTAATGGCAACTACTCAAACCTAAAAATTTTAAATCCAAAAGCAAATCTGAAAACTTCAATCTGCAAACTTTTAACTTGCATTTCAAAAGGAAATTCAGATCCATTTCAACATTTAGATTATCAGATTGAGGCATGCATGTATTCATTTTCATCAGCAAGCATCAAAGGCAAAGTAAAAGCATTTTTTTTCAGATTGTATAATTCAAGGCCTGGAATAATAACTGAAACCTACTCTGCAAATTAAATCACAGGTGAGTTGAACTCTTAGTGCTTGAATTAGGATTTGGTGAATCCTTGAATATATGATAGAAATCATGTGTGCATGATGTTAAAGAAGTAACCTTGTGTATATATATGTGTTGAAGTATCAGGTTAGCAAGATCCTGTTTAAAATATTACAGGTTTGAAAACTGAGTTAGTGATGAAAATCTTCCTCTCAAATGAATTTTGGGCCTTGAATTTCGAGTAAGAATTGTTTGTATGCGAATAATCCAAAATTTTCTCCTTTAAACTTGAAGCATGTGGTTAATAATCCTTGAAGCTGAAGCAAAACAAAACTTATACATGTCTGAATGTACACAACCATCTCTCTGAGTAGATACAGGGTGGATTTAGAAAAAAATCCAAAATCACCTTAGATAATAATTGTTAGGTCTCAGATTTCAAACAAAATATGGTTTATATAATGTTATATATGAAGATGTATTTGTTTATTTGCCTGTTCAAAAAGTTGTGTGTGTTAAAACTAAAATTTTGTTCTCTGCTTATCTACAGGTTTCTAAATTTAAAAGCAAATTTCATATCTCTTCAGATATTTGAGGTAAAAAAAAATTGTAAACAGAAAATGTTTATAAGTGTATAAATTAAATTTTTAATAGTTTTATATATATAAATGAACTGTGTATATAAAATGTATGAATTTACGGTCTAATCAAATTATAGGCAAAAATAAATTGCCAGGGATTGATGAATCAATTATATAACCTAATTCTGGATCGTGATTCATGAATTTAGAAATAAGAATTGTGATCTTTAAATTAGGAATGGATGAGGAATTGTGGGATGATGGGTTTCGGCAATTTTGTCGAATTCTGTTGATTAGTGTCGAAATACGCGACGAGGCTTGGGCGTAAGGTGACCAGTGGGTGCTAGATCATAGGAAAAATAGGGATTGATTATTCAAGTGATCGAGCAGTGAGATTGGAGGTGAACTAGGGTTCGAGTGTTAGTTTGGGGGCGTTATTGTTCCCGAAGTTTTCGCGATGGCCATGGATGATCGGAGTCGATTGTGTGATGAGGGATAGAAGCGGGAGGTCGTGCTGAAGGTTTGGGATTAACGAAGAAGAGGGACGTGGACCTGATCGACGGTAATGACCAATTTTCCGTTGAGTTCTTCTCAGTTTCTTCTCGATCAAATGTTAATTTTTTTGACATGGCCTTCAATTTAATGTTCTGGGTTGCTGAGTGGTTGAACGTTGTTGTGAGTGATGCTTTGGGGCCGGAGTTGATGGCCAGAGCAACGACGTGTGGGCGTGCATGTACACGGGTTTATCTGTGCATCTCGTTTTTTTCTTAAGGACTAAGAAGAAGAAGAAGAGTGGGAATGGGTTTTCTCGGGTATATGCTCGAAGTGTGATGGGGACCATCTCGAAGCAAAGCAATACGTGAGAAACTCGGAGCTTATCTCAACAATTTTGTATGGTGACTCGGGTATTCATTTAAAGAACCCGGGTTTGCTTTGTTATCTGTTTTTTTATGGGTTAAAACAGAAGAATTCGTAGCCAGTTTCAAATTAACAGAAATGTACAAGGTTAAAGCTATTTTCAAACCGGTGTCAAAATATAGGCAGGTGTTTACCAAAATATATGAATTTAGATGTGTTTATTTTTGAAAATTAAGTGGTTTATTTTTGAAATTAAGTAATTAATTTAAGAATGTGGTTTATTTTAATTATTCAAGATTTTATAAATTGAAATAAAATTTGTTAAATAAACTAATGGATAGATTAATTTATATAAGTAATTAATGAGAAGGATAGCTAATCATTTATTATGATAATATAAAGTAAATGAATAAATTTGTTGAAGATAATTACCTTACGGAAGTAATTAAGGGTTAGTTTATTTAATTTGAGTGATTAAGGGATAATTACTGGATGGGAAAATAAGAGATGATTAATTATTTAAGTGATAATTACTTAATGTAAGTAATTAAAAGATAAATCTGTTGAGTGCTAATTAATTTAATTAGAGGATAAATTAATTAATGTTCAAGGTCAACTAATTAAGGACAATTAACCAATAGAATAATTACTTGATGAAAGTAATTAATTAAAGGTAAAGTAAATTAAGGAGAAATTAGTTAATTAAAGTAATTAATTAAAAGAAGGTTAATTAAGGGGGATAGTTAGGGAATAATTGATTAATTGGGCTGGAATTAATTAACAGTTTAATAATATTAAACGCCTTGGATTATTCGTATCACTAGTATGTGTTTTTTTGTGTGATACTATATGAAATGATTTATGAGATGTTGGGTTGAATAGTGATGATGTGAATATCTATGAGGAATTGCTGTGTGGAAATGACATCATATTTTTATGATTGAGTTGTATTTACTTAAATAACTTGGGTTAAAATGATATTGAATTCGAAGAGACCGGAGTCGGGTATTAGTTAATACCCAAAAACCACTTCGATTCGTATAGATGGATATGTGAAATAAATTGGTTGATATGGGATGATTTAAGTAAATTTGACCTTTTAATCTAGGTTTGGTACTTAGAAATTGATGTGAAATGTACGTAATGACTATGAACGTCTTGTGAACTTGTAATTTAATACAAGTTACTCCGGTTTATATAAATTGTATGTTTTGGGTATTCCTTGTTAGATGAGTTTACTCACGCTGGCTTCCAGCCTGACCCGGGTGTTACTTTGATGTAATGCTCGGGTCAGATCGAGTATTACAGATTGTCAGGTAGAACGATCTGGAGCTCAAGAGGCATGCTGGATGGCAAGAGCGTATCGAATATTTCCGCTGTATAGTATGGTATTTTTGGGTATCTGTGACATGATAATTGAGTATATTCAATGTCTGTGTATCTGTGACTCTGATTGTATTAAAATGTAATTCGACAGATACAATATTCATTTGTAAACAGATATTATTTATTATTATATTTTATCCCCTGCGAATGTGAGATTGTGTGTTTCTTTTCTTTTCTTTTTCTTCTATCTCTTTCTTCTTTTTCATAACTATCTGGAACTTTCGGGTTTGAAATTTCCGGGTCATTACATTTGGTATCAGAGCTGAACGTTAAGCGAGAACCTTGGCTCTGGTGGGATTACTCATTAAGGATAGGGAAAGTGGTACCCTAGAATGAGTTGAGTGTATATATATATGAGAGAGCGTATTTGTTATTTTCTTATATAAAGACTTTAAATGGTTTTATATAAGTTTATATTTTGATATATAAAGCAATATATCTTTCTAACAAACAGTTAAGGAATTGGTTGTTAAATTATTGAATTAAATTAAGAAGTAATAGAAATACAACCAAACTGAAATTAAATCTTGAATTCGGGAAAGGTTTCAGGATAAGGATAATCAATTAATTAAACTTTATTTAATGAGATTAATAAATGGATAATAATTAGAAATGATAAATAAAGAGGGAGTTACTTAATGAAGTAACTAGAGGCAAGTAATTTAAGGGACAATTACTTAATGAAGGTAATTAAGAAATAAGTTAATTACCGAATGTCATTAATTGGAATTAATGAATGATGTAACTAATTTAAAGAAATAATAAATAATATTATTTAATGCAATTGAATGAAATAGTCCTATTTCAAACAAGAGTTGTTTGAAAATTTAAAAGAAAATTGTTTTGAATTAAAAACCAACGGTGGTTTAAAAATTTAAAAGTATAACTTGGTATGTAAAATAAATAAATTTGTATACATGTGGATATACTTGATATCAAGGATAATTTGAAATAAACTCTAAATATTGAGTTTTAAATTCGGAATGAGATATGATACACATAGTGATAAGTTTTTGAACTTAATAAAGGGGAAGATTATTAATGTGAAGTTTAACATTTGAAATGGAAGTTCAAAATTTGGTAAGGTTGACTAGATTAAGTGAATTGAGTTTAACCTGGGGTAAAAGTTAAATAGGTTGGGATGGTCAACCTGATTTGGGAATTCAAGATGAAAATAAGATTTAACTTGGGATGTTAAATGGTTGATTGGAATTGAGAGTTTAAGCGGTCTCAAATTGGGTTTGAGATCTAGAAATTGAAATAATTGGTGTTGGATAAATGTGGATGTTTATTTATCCTGATATCATTCCATTATTACAAATAATTTATGAAATGTCAATTGAATTGTTTAAATAAAATGAAGAAATGGATTGTGGTAATATATCCATTGTAGAGATAAATAAAATCCAACTTAAATTTAAAATTAAGAATATGGAATTCCTTTAAACTTAAGATTTAAAGGTTAAGAAATGAATTTGTAAATTAAATTGTTTGAAACTCTTACTTTAAGCTTGTAATGAGTTAAGTAAAGATAATTTAAAATGGAAATTTGAAATTTGGACTCAGAATTGAATTGTTTAAAAAAAATTGAAGGAAAATTGATTTAAAGAAATTAAATCAACATTTGAAATATTAACTCGAATTTATATAATTCGAGATGGTTTAAATTTGGAATTTGGATTGAAATTAGTTCAAATTGATTTTGATTTGAATTAATTAAAATTGTGATTGAAGATGTATAGTATAAAGTTCAAATGGAAAATTTGAATTGGATTGATTTGAATAATTTGGAATTGTAATTAAAGTTGAATAGTTTTAAATTCAAATGGAATTTGAATTTGGGAGGAAATAAAGAATAATTCAACTTGATTTGGAAATGGAGTTTAAAATTGGGATTTATTCAAACTGGAGTTAAAATGAATTGAAATTGGAACTAGTTCAATTGAAATTTATCTGAATTAGAAGAATTTGAGATCAAAGTCGAATAAAGTTAAATTTGAAATGAAACTGAGGTTAATTCCGCTTGATTTGGGATTGAATCAATTTCAATGGAAATTGAAGTTGTTTAAATTGGAATTGGGTCAATTTAAATGGTAGAGGAAATTTAAATTGAATTGATAAGAATGGAGACTAGGAAGAGAACAGTTTTGACTCTGGACTATTTTTTTTTATATGTAAATTGTTTTTAATATAAACCTATTTTTCCAAGCTATTTATTATATATACAACTTTTCTTTTAAAAGCCAAACTATCTTATATTTTTTTATAATTATTTTTGAAACTGTTTAACAATTTTCCAACTATTTTATAAACTAGTTACTCTATTTCAACTATTTTTCAAAACTAATTACTAGCTTATTATTATTTTGCAATTATTTAAAATTTCTATAATTATTTTAACTATTTTCTAACTATTTTACACCTATTTTACAAATTAGTAACTATTTTCCAACTACTTATCTATTTTTAAAAATTTCAAGCTATTTTCTAATAAACCGGTCGGAGTTCGAACTGTTATTGGTTAAATACCCAATCGAGATAAGAATTTAAGGAATAATCCAAATGTGAATTAAGGCAAATGTGAGTAAGTGAATGAAAATCAAAGTGGATGTGAATAGGAATGAAATTGTTTTGGCTAATAACCAATAAAGATAAATACGTAGGGTGTACGCATGTTATTCTATTCGCATAGTGATTTGATCCAGATTCGAGCATAGAATTTCGAGATAGTTATATCGATCCGAGTGGGATTTTTCACTCGTTTTTCGACGGCGAACCTGGATATGGATTGTTGATTGGTTCTGGATATTCTCTAACATAGTTAGGCTATGCAAGGAGAATGTCGGTTTCTGATCAAGAAACCAAATCTATGTCCGCACTAGGAAGTCGGGTGGACGATACTAGTTCAGAAGTGAAATTGTGTGGTCAAGTGAGCGATCAGATTGGTATAGCATACGGATGATATGTGTACATCGTACGGATTTGAATGAAAATGATATTGAAAGGAGTAATCAAATTTGGGGATTCGATTTTGAGTGAAAAAAGTTAAATATCTTTGTTTTATAAAATGAAACTCCTCTTGTTGAATCTTTTGCCAGAGGAAAAGGTTTTTTGAAGTATAAAATGAGTTTTATACAAGTTTGAAATGATCCAAAGTTTTAAAAGATTTTATATATCTGAATATATATATAAAGGATCATATGAGGATTTTGGAAAAAGGTTTTGGGAACCTTTGGATTTGGAAAGGCTTTTTGGTAAAATCGATATTGAATTTGGAAAGCCTAGTTTAAGAATTATCGATTTTGGGATAATCGATTTTGTGTAAAGAAGCTTTGTATGAGATCATACTAGGTGTATGATTTGAAGATACTATATATGTATAGTATAAAATGTTTTGATGATGCTCTGGGAAAAAAGGCGCTCCCTTGAAATGAACTTCTCACGAGTACCACCGGGTGGTGCTGCCTTGAGCCCCAAGGGGGGTTCTAAAGTTGATCCTGTAAGGAGTCCGGACAAAACTAGTTCCCGAGGATTATGTGTAGGGTATACCATAGAGAAAGTCGTGTGTGCCGCTGAGAGCCAACAGTCTGCGTTTGATTATATATCGGTAGACTGCGACCTATGGTATAACAAAGGGAAAGTCGTATGTGTCGCTGAGAGCCAACAGTCTGCGTTTGATTTTATATCGGCAGACTGCGACCTATGTAGGGGTGTAGAGGTTTCATTTCAACAGCGAAAATCAGAGGCCGCTGAGAGCCTGCAGTTACATGGACTTTTGCTGTGACGGCAACGTAACCCTGGATGTAACTATGATCTGTTGTGGGTTCCATGGCATAATCGAGAGGCCGCTGAGAGCCTGCAGTTACATGGACTTTTGCTGTGACGGCAACGTAACCCTGGAATGTAACTATGACCATGGATGGGGGTGATGATTTCCAGAACATTCGCACCAAAGATTATCCTCTATTTACAAAACGTTTTCTATATTTTCAGTAGAATTATTTCAAAGTATTTTCACTGATGTTGAAAACGGGTCTGCCAAGCACTTGTAGATTTTCAGTCTTACGCCTGATCAACATATGACCGAATTTCTGTGATAACAAGGATGGACTGGTTAAGACATCGAGCTATAAACGTATTTTCTTAATTTTCTGTAGATTTTAAAGGTGTTTTAAAAATGATCAAAGAATAATTTTCTGATAATAAGCATTTTATAAATTCTGGCATCGTTCCTTTTCGAGGACAAAAAAATTCAAAGGGGGAAGAAATGTGATAACCCAGATTTTATGGACATTTGTAATTGATAAATAATCGGGTTAATTAATTTAATTTTTGATTTATAAATTTAATATATAAATGTGATAATCTCCTTTAAAATTATTTAAAATTTATAAAGTTAATTGTTCTCAAAACAATAATAATAATGTGCTAATTTTTATATTTATAAACGGATTTTAAATAGAATTGAAATTGTGTTTGTCTATATATATATATTTAAAAAGTTAATTTTAATTTGAATTTGAATTTGAAATTCAAAGAATAAATATCTTAAATTAAATTGGATACAGAATATATATATATATATATATGATTTTATTTGTATATAATTTGTTTTATATTATTTTCCTTAAAAGATCATATTCATATAAATGTATATGTAAATGTTTTAGATTTTAAAATACATGTATAAGAATTATTTGTATTGTAATTAGTCTTAGGATATTTTCTTTTAAGAGTAAATTTCTATTTACATATGTAAGTATTAATTAATAAAGAAATTTTAATATGTTAGTTTATGTTAACATTTAAACTAAATAGAATTAAATTAAAAATACAAATACCTGTGTAAACATGTAAATTATCTTAATAATACATGTAAAGAAATTAAGTTTTAAAGTGACATATGTAAGAAGATTAAGCTGGCTTATGACAAATGTTGGCAAAATGAACATGTGGCCTTCATTTTTTTTTCATTTATTTGAAATTTAAAACATAAGAAAATTGTTTTTCCTCTTTTATTTTCCAATACTTTCTTCCTTCATTCTTTCATGTATTAATGGCAACCACTCAAACCTGAAAATTTGAAATCCAAAAGCAAATCTGAAAACTTCAATCTGCAAACTTTTAACCTGCATTTCAAAAGGAAATTCAGATCCATTTCAACATTTAGATCATCAGATTGAGGCATGCATATATTCATTTTCATCAGCAAGCATCAAAGGCAAAGTAAAAGCATTTTTTTTTCTTCAGATTGTATAATTCAAGGCCTGGAATAATAACTGAAACCTACTCTGCAAAATTAAATCACAGGTGAGTAGAACTCTTAGTGCTTGAATTAGGATTTGGTGAATCCTTCAATATATGATAGAAATCATGTGTGCATGATGTTAAAAAAAACCTTGTGTATATATATATGTGTGAAGTATCAGGTTAGCAAGATCCTGTTTAAAATACTACAGGTTTGAAAACTGAGTTAGTGATGAAAATCTTCCTCTCAAATGAATTTTGGGGCTTGAATTTCGAGTAAGAATTGTTTGTATGCGAATAATCCAAAAAAATTTCCTTTTAAACTTAATGCATGTAGTTAATAATCCTTGAAGCTGAAGCAAAACAGAACTTATACATGTCTGAATGTACTCAACCATCTCTGTGAGTAGATACAGGGTGGATTTAGAAAAAAAATCCAAAATCACCTTAGATAATAATTGTTAGGTCTCAGATTTCAAACAAAATATGGTTTATATAATGTTATATATGAGGATGTATTTGTTTATTTGCCTGTTCAAAAAGTTGTGTGTGTTAAAACTAAAATTTTGTTCTCTTCTTATCTACAGGTTTCTAAATTTAAAAGCAAATTTCATATCTCTTCAGATATTTGATGTGGAAAAAAAAATTGTAAACAGAAAATGTTTATAAGTGTATAAAATAAATTTTTAATAGTTTTATATATATAAATGAACTGTGTATATAAAATGTATGAATTTACGGTCTAATCAAATTATAGGCAAAAATAAATTGCCAGGGATTGATGAATCGATTATATAACCTAATTCTGGATCGTGATTCATGAATTTAGAAATAAGAATTGTGATTTTTAAATTAGGAATGGATGAGGAATTGTGAGATGATGGGTTTCGGCAATTTTGTCGAATTCTGGTGATTAGTGTCAAAATGCGCGGTGAGGCTTGGGCGTAAGGTGACCAGTGGATGCTAGATCATAGGAAAAATAGGGATTGATTATTCAAGTGATCGAGCAGTGAGATTGGAGGTGAACTAGGGTTCGAGTGTTAGTTTTGGGGAGTTATTGTTCTCGAAGTTTTCGCGATGGCCATGGATGATCGGAGTCGATTGCGTGATGAGGGATAGAAGCGGGAGGTCGTGCTGAAGGTTTGGGATTAACGACGAAGAGGGACGTGGACCTGATCGACGGCAATGAACAATTTTCCGTTGAGTTCTTCTCAGTTTCTTCTCAATCGAATGTTAATTTTTTTGACCTGGCCTTCAATTTAATGTACTGGGTTGCTGAGTGGTTGAACGTTGTTGTGAGTGATGCTTTTGGGGCCAGAGTTGATGGTCGGAGCAACGGCGTGTGGGCGTGCACGTACACGGGGTTATCTATGCATCTGGGATTTTTTTTCCTTAAGGACAAGGAAGAAGAAGAACAGTGTGAATGGGTTTGCTCGGGTATATGCTCGAAGTGGGATGGGAACCATCTCGAAGCAGAGCAATACGTGAGAAACTCGGGGCTTATCTCAACAATTTTGTATGGTGACTCGGGTATTCATTTAAAGAACCCGGGTTTGCTATGTTATCTGTTTTTTTTATGGGTTAAAACAGAAGAATTCGTAACCAGTTTGAAATTAACAGAAATGTACAAGGTTAAAGCTATTTTCAAACTAGTGTCAAAATATAAGCAGGTGTTTACCAAAATATATGAATTTAGATGGGTTTATTTTTGAAAATTAAGTGGTTTATTTTTGAAATTTAGTAATTAATTTAAGAATGTGGTTTATTTTAATTATTCAATATTTTATAAATTGAAATAAAATTTGTTAAATAAATTAATGGATAGATTAATTTATATAAGTAATTAAAGAGAAGCATAGCTAATCATTTATTATGATAATATAAAGTAAATGAATAAATTTGTTGAAGATAATTACCTAACGGAAGTAACTAAGGGTTAGTTTATTTAATTTGAGTGATTAAGGGATAATTACTGGATGGGAAAATAAGAGATGATTAATTATTTAAGTGATAATTACTTAATGTAAGTAATTGAAAGATAAATCTGTTGAGTGCTAATTAATTTAATTAGAGATAAATTAATTAATGTTCAAGGTCAACTAATTAAGGTTAATTAACCAATAGAATAATTACTTGATGAAAGTAATTAATTAAAGGTAAAGTAAATTAAGGAGAAATTAGTTAATTAAAGTAATTAATTAAAAGAAGGTTAATTAAGGGGGATAGTTAGGGGATAATTGATTAATTGGGTTGGAATTAATTAACAGTTAAATAATATTAAACGCCTTGGATTATTTGTATCACTAGTATGTGTTTTTTTGTGTGATACTATATGAAATGTTTTATGAGATGTTGGGTTGAATAGTGATGATGTGAATATCTATGAGGAATTGCTGTGTGGAAATGACATCATATTTTTAGGATTGAGTTGTATTTACTTAAATAACTTGGGTTAAAATGATATTGAATTCGAAGAGACCGGAGTCGGGTATTAGTTAATACCCAAAAACCACTTCGATTCGTAAAGATGGATATGTGAAATAAATTGGTTGATATGGGATGATTTAAGTAAATTTGACCTTTTAATCTAGGTTTGGCACTTAGAAATTGATGTGAAATGTAAGTAATGACTATGAACGCCTTGTGAACTTGTTATTTAATACAAGTTACTCGGGTTTATATAAATTGTATGTTTTGGGTATTTCTTGTTAGATGAGTTTACTCACGCTGGCTTCCAGCCTGACCGGGTGTTACTTTGATGTAATGCTCGGGTCAGACAGAGTATTACAGACAGGTAGAACGATCTGGAGCTCAGGAGGCGTGCTGGATGGTAAGAGCCTATCGAATATTTCCGCTGTATAGTATGGTATTTTTGGGTATCTGTGACATGATAATTTAGTATATTCAATGTCTGTGTATCTGTGACTCTGATTGTATTAAAGTGTAATTCGAAAGATACAATATTCATTTGTAAACTGATATTATTTATTTTTATATTTTATCCCCTGCGAATGTGAGATTGTGTGTTTCTTTTCTGTTCTTTTTCTTCTATCTCTTTCTTCTTTTTCATAACTATATGGAATTTTCGGGTTCGAAATTTCCGGGTCATTACACCTACATAGGTTGCAGTCTACCGATATAAAATCAAACGCAGACCGTTGGCTCTCAGCAACACACACGACTTTCGCTATGTTACCATAGGTCGCAGTCTACCGATATAAAATCAAACGCAGACTGTTGGCTCTCAGCGGCACACACGACTTTCGCTATGGTATACACTACTCAAAATCCTCAGAAACTAGTTTTGTCCGGACTCCTCACAGGATCAACTTTTGACCCCCCTTGGGGCTCAAGGCAGCACCACCCGGTGGCACTCCTGATAAGTTCATTTCAAGGGAGCGCCTTTTTCCCCAGAGCCATCATCAAAAGACTTTATACTATATACATATAGTATCTTTCACATCATACACCTAGCATGATCTCATAGAAAGCTCATTTACACAAAATCGATTATCCCAAAATCGATAATTTCCAAACTAGGCTTTCTAAATTCTAGTATTGATTTTACCCAAAAATCAAAAGCCTTTCCAAATCCAAAGGTTCCCAAAACCTTTTTCCAAGATACTCATAAGATCCTTTATATATATATAATTTTTAAAACTTTGGATCATTTCAATCTTGTATAAAACTCCTTTTATACTTCAAACACTTTCGAAACCATTTCCTTCTGGCTACAGATTCAACAAAGGGAATTTTATCTTATATTACAAAGATATATAACTTTGTTTATTCAATATCGAATATTCAAATTTGATTACTCTTTTCAATATGAATTTCATTCAAATCCGTACGATGTACACATATCATCCGTACGCTATACCAATCCGATCGCTCGTTCGATCACACAATTTTACTTCTGAACTAGTATTGTCCACCCGACTTCCTAGTACGGACTCGGATCTGATTTCTTGATCAGAAACTGTCATTCTCCCTACATAGCCATAGCTTTGATAGAGAATATCCATAACCAATCAACAATCCATATCGAGGTTCGCCGTCGAAAATCGAGTGAAAAAAATTCCAACTTGGATCGATATAACTATCTCGAAATTCTGTGCTCGAATCTGAATCAAATCACTATGCAAATAGAATAATATATGTACATCATACGTATTTATCTTCATTGATTATTAACTAAATCAATTTCTCTTTCTATTCAAATTTACTTAAATTTTCATTCACTTATTTACAATTGCCTCAATTCTCATTTGGATTATATCTTCAATTCTTACCTCAGTTAGGTATTTAATCAATAACAGTTTGAACTCTGACCAGTTTATATTTTTAGAAAATAGCTTGGAAATTTTAAAAATAGATAAGTAGTTGAAAAATAATTATTAGTTTGCAAGATAGCTATAAAATAGTTAACTAATTGTAATATAGCCGGAAAATAGTTAAATGGTTACAGAGATTTTAGATAATTGCAAAATAGTTGTAAAATAGTAATTAATTTGTCAAATAGTTAAAAAATAGTAATTAGTTTATAAAATAGTTGAAAAATTGTTAAATAGTTCCAAAACAATTGTAGAATAAATATAAAATAATCTGGCTTTGAAAAAGAAAGGCTGTATATATTAAATAGCTTGAAAAAATAAGTATATATTAAAACAATTTATATTGAAAATAGTCCGGAGTCAAAACCGTTCACTTCCCCAACAATTCAATTTAAATTTCCACTTCCATTCAATGGACTCAATTCCAATTTGAAGAACTTCAATTCCCATCGAAATTTATTTAACCCCAATTCAAGTTAAATCAATCTTGATTTCTTTCCCAATCCAAATGAAATTCCATTTGATTTTAATCCTGTTCAACTTTAATTATAATTTCAAATTATTCCAATCAATTTGGACTAATATCAATTGAACCCACTTCAATATCAAGTTCTTTCAGTTTAATCCAATCCAAAATTTCCATTTAAAATTTTAAACTTATACATCTTCAATCTTAAATCCAATTAATTCAAATCAGATTCAATTTGAATGAATTCAATTCCAATTTCAAATTATAAACCATCTCGAATTATATAAATTTGAGTTAAATTCTCAAAGGTTGGTTTAAATTTTTAAACCAAATTAACTTTGTTCACTTAAAGTTTTTAAACAATTTAATTTTCGAGTTCTAATTCTAGAATTTCATTTTCAATTAATTTGATTTTAATTAGGTTGTATTTCTGTTACCACTTAATTTAATTCCAGTCTAAGATTTCAGTTTGGTTGTATTATATTACTTTTTAATTTAATTCCAATAATTTAACAACCAATCACCTTAATATTTATTAAAAGGAAATATTGCTTTATATATCAAAATATATTTTTATGTAAAATCATTTAAAACCTTTATATAAGAAAATAACAAGTACGCGCTCGTATATATATACTCAACTCATCCTAGAGTAAGACGGATTCTATTTAAGGAGTAATTCCCACCAGAGCCAAGGTTCTCGCTTAACCTGGCTCTGATACCAACTGTAACGACCCAAAATTTTCGATCCCGAAAATTTCAGATAGTTATGAAAAGAAGAAAGAGATAGAAGAAGAAGAAAATTAGAAATACCAACATTTCACATTCGCAGCGGATAATAATAATAACAGTTTACAAAGGAATACTATAACTGTCGATTACATTTAATACATCAGAGTTACACATATATATACAGACACTGGATAAACGCAATTATCATGTCTCAGATTTACAATAATATAATACAGCGGAAATACACTATATGTTCTTGCCATCCAGCCCGTCTCCTGAGCTCCAAAACGTCCTTACCTGAAAATCTGTAATTTTCGGTCTGACCCGAGCACTACACCAAAGTAACACCCGGGTCAGGCTGGAAACCAGCGTGAGTAACTCATCCAACATGGAATATCCAAGCAAACAACTTATATAAACCCGGGGTAACTCATATTAACTCACAAATCCACAATTTGTTATAGACATCACTTATTTCACCACCAATTTACTAATTACCAAATTTTTGATTAAATAGTCCAATTCACTTAAATCATTTCATTCCAGCTTATAGATTTCCCATATCAATCTATAAAATTTCGAAGTGGTTTCGGGTATTTTCTAATACCCGACCCCGGTCTCTTCGAATCTCATGTCATCCTAACCGAAGTTATCCAAATGAATGGCACAACTTTTCCTATCAGAGATATCAACTCGTTCAAAGCATTCAATACCATTCAATCATCCATAAGCAAAGCTTGGTTGCTACCAAAATTTATTAAATTAATTTAAATTGAATTTTTAACCTCAATCACTTAGATTTCTTCACTTGTCATTAATTAATTTTCAAATCAATTAATTAATCATCCCTTCATTATTCATCTTAATTAATCAACCTGGATTAATTATCCTTCAATTACATTCAAGTAATTATCTTTAATTAACTTCACAATATTAATTATCCTTAACCAAAAACAAGAAGTAATATTAATTACTTCATGAATTAATTAACTATTTTAATTACATTATGTAACAACCCGCATATTTATCGAGTTTACATTTAAATATTTTTATTTAAATATTAAATCGTTAATCGTATTTTGGTCCGAAAAACTACTTTTTGCAAACGGTCAAATTAGGACTCGAGACCACTTCCATTGAGTTCGAAATGTCGTTTACAACTTTTTAAGTATAAACATCGATAGGTTTGGAGTTAGTGAAATTTCACTAACTTTTCCCGCTTTGGACTTTGGGTTAGTTTAGCCTATTAAGCCCAAGTTCCAACCCTCTTCTCCTCACTCTTCATAAATTTCCTAACTAACTCAAGCTTTGGCATTAATGGTGAAGAGAATGGGAAATTAAAACTCCAAGCTCAAATTCAATTGCAACTCCATCATTCAACTCCAAATTCAAGTAGAAGATATTGGATTCAAGCTTTGGATTGCTTCTCCTTGCTTTCAAGCTTCATCTTCATAAATTTTAGTGCAAAGGTGAGATTTTTATCTCACAATTCTAGCCTATAACTATATTGGACTGTTGGGAATGATTCCCTATCATTTTAGCATGCATGTTAGCATTTGGTTTGGATTGGATTGGCGAAAAACTCCAATTTTTAGCGTTTTGTTGAATTTTCCGCACTTGAGTCGTTCTGGCCATTTTTAGGTCGTTCGGAGTTAAGTCGTTCGTCCATAGGTCGTGAGTCGTTCACGAGTTAACCCTAGGTCGTTCTGGCCATTTTTAGCTCGTTCGGAGTTAAGTCGTTCATCCATAGGTCGTGAGTCGTTTACGAGTTAACCCTTAAGTCGTGCAGCCCTTCAGTCACGCAACCCTTAAGTCGGTTACGAGTTATACCGATGGGTCGCTGGACCCTTAACTCGTTGAGTCGTTGAGTCGTTGGGTCGTTGGACCCTTGAGTCGTTGAGCCGTTGAGTCGTTGGACCCTTGAGTCGTTGAGCCGTTGAGTCGTTGGACCCTTGAGTCGTTGAGCCGTTGAGTCGTTGGACCCTTAAGTCGTTGAGCCGTTGAGTCGTTGGACCCTTAACTCGTTGAGTCGTTGAGTCGTTGAGTCGTTGGACCCTTGAGTCGTTGAGTCGTTGGGTCGTTGGACCCTTGAGTCGTTGAGCCGTTGAGTCGTTGGACCCTTAACTCGTTGAGTCGTTGAGTCGTTGGGTCGTTGAGTCGTTGAGTCGTTGGATCCTTGAGTCGTTAGGTCGTTTGGCCATAGCTCGTTAGGTCGTATGACCCTTGAGTCGTAAGGTCGTATGACCCTTGAGTCGTTAGGTCGTTAGACCCTTGAGTCCTTAGGTCGTTAGACCTCATTTTATCTTCACTAGGTCGTACCGTTTTGGTCGGGGCGCTGCCCCGCACCCCGCCGGGGGTGCTGCCCCCTGGACCCCCGCGACCTGACCGGGCAGGTCGAACCCCGTAAGCGGTGGCGTTGCCCCCGCACCCCCACCTTGGGGGGTTGCCACCCCCCCTGGACCCCCCCTCCGTAGGGGATCTTATCTGAAAAACATTGAGCTGGTTTCCTTGGATTTTATTCACATCTCCGTATGCGATTTTTTTGACTGATTGTTTCTACAATTGCTTCTGTGTTTTGTCACTTTATAATATAAAGGTTTCAATACTAGTAGTAAATATCAAAACTCTTTTAACAAACAATTTCAACTCTATTTTTAATAACAAAGCTCTTTTCTTAAACCGTTTTCCAATCTATTAGTATATACAAACCTTTACCTCACTCGGATGAGAAATCTAATTAATCGACTTAGTAAAACAAGTGGTATGAAACGCTTGCGTTCACTTCGTCGGTTAATTCTTGGACTTGTTCGATTGAACCTCTTGTGACAATTTTATTAGTGAAGATTTACAGTTTGTTCGTAAATATTTAAGTTAAGCAAGTGGTTATGGGACATGAAGCTAAACTTCTATATTTACTAGCTTAGTGTAATTGACACTTCTCGTTGATCTTGATGATCGCTTTATGAATTAGACTAGCAATTGCGCGATGTCTCTTTCATTGCAAGGTTAGACTAGACACCACTTCTGTGATTCCATTCACACATACCTTTCTGCTTTTTGGTTAGTCTTGACCTCAATCTGTGTGATTCCACTCACACATGTGGGGTAGCTCCCCATGGTCTTCGGACCGTCATGTGATAGGCCTCTTTCCCTTTTTATGATTTCTGGATTTCTCGTGTTGATTTCTGGAATTTATGTCATTGACTTGTTATGAGTACAAGTTTAGGGTATGATGCCCCCTTCGAATCTTTGAGAAGATTCTTGTGATATTGATTATTTCTTATTGATTGATCTTCTGTTGATCATTATTTACATACTTATAGTGGTATGTCGTTATGGATGTTTATGTTTATGCCATATCTTTTATGTTATATCATGTCATCTGATATTTATAGCTAGACTGATCCGTTTATTATTTTCTTAAATAATACTCGGGTCAGACCGAGATGTTACAGGTGCTTCTGCTTGACTTCTTCCCAGGGATTCATCACTCTGACTTTTGGCTAACTGTTTAGATTAGCAGTTTTTGTTGTATACACTTGAGATATAGACTCATAGTTGTATTCTTTTGTATAGCACGTGTTGCTATTCTTTTGTATTATCGTGGATCTTATTGACCACTACTCTGATGTACACTTTCATGTGTTAGCTATATATTCATATCTTCTTCCGCCTTTGTGATATGGATATCTGTGACAGATCTTTGTGATATGATTATTTCTATGTTTGTTTCCGAAGATTATTTATAGCCACCGTGTGATAAGCAATTACATGGATGGTCGCTCCTCAACAGCCTTATTCTCCGTGCTAGTTGACAGCACTACTCCGGAGTGTTCTTGGCTAGCGTGGGTATAGAGGTGGGGCGTCACACATTAATACTTAATTACTTATATTAATTAATTTCTCATAAGTCACTCATTATTGATTAATTCATCTTAATTAATCAATCTTTAATTACATCGTTAATTATATAAATTAATTATTTCCAATTATATTTCAATTTATCCTAATCTAAATTAATTACATTAAATAATTAATCATTAATTAAACCGTAAATATTAATCATTCTTGATTTATCTCAACCTATAATTATCTACCTTTTTATTTACCTCATTAAATAAATAAATTATTCCTTAATTAATCACCTTGATTAATCTCTTGATTAATTCCACAAAGTAATTACATTTCATTAATTATATTAAGTAATTACTTGTCAAACAATCCAATGATTATTCTGAATTACTTACACTTAATTAATTAATTTAAAACTTAATTAATTAATTCAAACCCTTCATTACTAAATTAATTAACCTAAATCATTCATTAATTGAATTAATTAATTATCCATTTTAATTACCCCACTAATTAAATGAATCACAAATCATAAGTCCTAATTAACATTAAAATGAAAACATTTTTTATTTATGACTTAAGTCTAAAACAATTTAAAATCAAATACGTCGAGTCAGACCATAAATAACTTGAGAACCAACCAAAACCAAAGTCACGTCATCATCAGTGCACATCCAATCAATTTAATCATGCAACCAATTATTTAAATTTAACCATTTAAATTTAAATAAAAATCCAACAGAGCGAGATTTACTCACCATTGCTCCTTAAATTTGCAATCCACATCATTCTCGATTTGATTCCACGATTTTCAACCTCACTGGCGAACTATCCAATACTGCCCTTCATACCTCAACGTCGCTGCTATCTCCTTACATACGCAAAATCCAAATTGCACAGCCTCATGCTCCTTCGATTTGATTGCAGCTCGAGCTTCAACCTCCACCATGACCTGACGTAACCATCGCTCTACCAGAAATCGCCACACCTAACAGACGCGGCCTCCCCCAGCCCTCCACTACGACGCTCCATCACTGCCGTAAC
Organism: Allium cepa; assembly: GCA_030765085.1. Taxonomy (NCBI): domain Eukaryota; kingdom Viridiplantae; phylum Streptophyta; class Magnoliopsida; order Asparagales; family Amaryllidaceae; genus Allium; species Allium cepa. Next base: position 231,022,014 of record CM060938.1, read on the forward strand.
TTCCCCAAATCCTCGTCAGTCAAACAATCCACAAATTCACCACCCAGACTTCATCACCGTTAACGAACATAAGTCCAAACGCCGCTACATTCTTTCCTCTTCTCACTCGACCACAACAACAACTTCACCAATTCCCTATTACTTCACCGTGATCGTCAAACCACTAGAACGTCAACTGTAGCCAAATCGACAAATCAAACTCAAATCGCCAGAAAGACCTCACCATCATCATTACCAGACCTCCCAATAGCACCTTTCTTCCTCCTCCAATAATCGCGACTCACAACTGCAGTCGTGACCCACCTCGAACATCTTACAACACATTGTTGATCCATCACTCCGAACTCAAAACCTCAACCTCGACCAAAACCACGAGCACGAGCTTCGATTTCGAAAATTTGATGTTGGGAAATTGAGATTTAATATTCTTTTTTCTGGACCGAACAGGATTTTGGGATAATTCGAGATTGGTTCTAATTTTTTTTAGTTCGATTCTGTTTTTCAGATTAGAGAGGGAGACGGATATAAAATAGAGATTTGAGGATAGCTTCTTGTGTACGATTATTGGTAAATAAAAATATCTCTGACTAATTTACTCCAAATTTTATTATATTATAAAACTTCCAAAACCTCTCGTTAATTGCCGTTTAAAATTTTGAACTCCTCTTAAGGAGTGCCGCTAGGCGTTTATAAGGTTTTACCCGCATTACGAACAAATGGAACGTGTTTCGAAAGCTAATTCAACCATATGCGCGAGTTACAGAAGAAAATGATCAATTTTAAATTAAATCGATTAAAATAGTTTATAAGTGTTTTGAGCTTCCAGGGTCAAACGACAACTCCGATTGGTACGAAATTGAAATCCGATAAGAACTAACTATTACGTACCCAATGGAACTGGTTTCGTCGAATTCCGAGACTGTGCCTCGAAAGGCTATTTTTAAATATCGATTTAAACGATATATTTTCAAAACTGAACAAAATACTTTTAAATCAATTTTTAACACTTCTACTATCTTCAATATTATCCATATAAATTTTACAAGCATTCAAATTATTTTTAACATGCTTAGAATTCCATATTCAACATTTTACCCAATTTCAAATTATTAAATTCAATAGTTTAATTACTAAATAAATAGGTGATATTTGAATTCAAGTTAAAAATTAACTTTTTAAATATTTACAATCAATTAAATATCCCAATTTAAATTGTTAAAAATTCCGGGTCGTCATAGACCGAGTATTATAGAATACAGGATATGATGTTGTGGAGCTCAAGAGACGAGCTGGATGGCGATACGTACTGCCGTACTTGATTATTATTCCGCTTTGTATCCAGTTGTATGTTATTGATGTTGAACTCTGATGATGTACTCTGATGATGTACTCTGATGATGTATGTATAAACAGAAATAGTAATTGTTTTGGGTGTAAAGATCTGTGATTATTTATTATATTTTATTTCGCTGCGATGGTTAGATTCTGATGTTGTTTTCTACCTTCTTCTACCTCTTCTTCTTTAACCCTAATGGTCCGTATTTCTGTTCATCTTTGAGTTGATATGTTGGAGAATAGTGTTGACACAGGGGTACAGAACTGTGGGTCATTACATTAATGGCAAACATGCTTGGTTTCAGTTGGTTGGTATTTCATACTTTGAGATTACAGGCCACGGGTTCGATCCTAGAGATGTACCTTGTTGAAATTAATGGAGCATGCTAAATAATAATAATAATTAATTATTAATATATAATAATTAAAAACTGCTATTAAATACTAATGATTAATTATTAACTTGAAATATGAAATAACCATATTAACAATTAATTATTAATTAATATTTAATAATTAATCAATAATAAATTAATTAACAATCAACAGTCAGTCAACAAATAATAAATATTTAATTATAATTAATAATTACTACTAAATAATAGTAATTAATAATAAGTAATATAAAAGTTATAATAATTAGTTAAATAAAAGTTAAACAGTAATAATTAAAAGCTAAAATTTAATATCAAATAATAATTAACAATTTTAATTAGATAATAATAATTATAGATTATGTTGAAATATGAAATAAATACTATTAATATTCAGTAATCCACCTTAGTGAAATATACTTTCTTAATGAATTTAGAAATTCGTATAATATTTAAATATAAATTGTCACTTATGGATCTATCTTCAGCAAGCGGGCAGAGCATTTGAGCGGTCCAACCATATGTTGCGTGTATAATAATTTGTCCTATTTTACTTATAAAAATTAAAATAAATGTTATTTTTGTATAAAATATTTTTCCTATTAAATAATAGATAATTAATAAATAACTTTTATTAATTAAGATTAAATATATTAAAATTAGTAACAATCATTATTAATTAGTAATATATACATATTAACTAACATTTAATAATTTATATTCAACTATAATTATGGGTTTTATATAATAATTGCTAGCAGTAATTATTAATTACTATTGAATATACAAAAGTTGGTAATTAATAATCGTAATTGTTGTATAATAAAATATAGATAATAATTAACATTATTAATATTCGGTTATAATTAAGAAGTAATAATTAATAATTAAGAAGTAATAATTAATAATTAAGAAGTAATAATTAATAATTAATAATTACTATTCATTGTCTAATAATTAATAATTAAGACTAATATTTAATAACTAATATTTTGAAATTTTGTCTAAAATAAATTTAAAAATATTCATAAAACTTAGAAAACTTTCATAAAATTCAAAAATACCATTTTTGAAATTTTCATAAAATCTAATTAAAATATTTAAAAATTTGAATTTATTTAAAATAAAGGAAAAAGTATTTATTAAGTTTAAAGTCCATAAAATTTAAATACAATATGAAAATATTCAAAATTTATAAAATTCGAAAAAGTTGATAAAATTATAAATTCGAATAAAACAAATATTATGTTAGTAATTATAATTTTCATATGCATGTGGATGTTCACTTTTGTAACTAGTGGAATTTTTGTTCATGCCTCCAAATATTGGACCCAAATTCCAAAACTAAGTTTGGCTCCGACTTACTTTTCGTTCCCCTTTCTCAAATCATGGCTCTCTCGTTCTCATCGATCACTACAATTTTCTTCAATCCCTCTTGCTTTTTGTTCCTTAGCATTTGTTCTCTAACTGGCTTGCCACCATCGCCATCAACTACCTCACGTACGACAGGGCCAACTTGCCTTTACCCACTACGACCCATTATTGCGCCAAATTAGAAAGCTTGAAGCGAAGTCGATCTCTGCCTGGAAAGCATAGGCAAAGGCTCTTCCATGACCTTGCCACTCGATTCTCCACGTCGATCTCCTTATTTCGTCCGTCGATAAAGCAAAGATCTTAATGTCGCTGGCTCCAGAAGCAGCTATTAGGTAACCACGCACATTTCCTTTATGTGTTTATCCGTCATGTGCATTTATTAGGTGACCATGCTATTTTAAGTATTAGCACTTGCATTAGTTTAAAATAACATACAATTAAAACCATACAGACTTTATTCATGAGAAAGTTTAGTAATATAATATATCATATTTGAGGTCTCGTTTCATTGTTGTGAGCATATTAGTAGTTCCTTCTAGCTTCTAACGTGTAAAGGAGTACAAAATAGCATACAACATTTCAGAATTGGTGCCTCAAATTGTTTTTCCAAAAACAAATTATTTTCCTTCTATAGTTTTACGACTAATTTCAATTACATTGGCCAAAGGATACAAGACAAAAGGCTTGTTTAAAATAGTATTAGATTGTCCTGTGACCTAGGTCATGAATTTTCGTTCTTGATTAACAATTATTAAAAATTTAGCAATTTACAATAATGTATGTCTTTTACTTAATTAGCATTATTGTTTGCTAATTAGAATCATTTTAGGCGATAATATTTGGGACTATTTTTTGTTGCCTATAAAGTATGTATTTTCCTAACTTTTGAATTATCTACTAACTAACATTTTGATTCACACTGATCAATATTCTGTTTTACAGATTTCGTTACCTCCATCAATGTCTCTTTTGTTGGCCAATTTTAAGTGAATTTTTTATGTCTTAACCATAAAGCGTTGCTGCTTTCAATGGGAACCTCAATATCGTGTGATTTGTAGATATTTTTCTTCTGTGGATATTGTAATTTTGGAATTTTATGGGTTAAGCAATTAAGCTTGATGACAGGTCAGCTATTACACATAACATTGTTGGGCTATGAATAAATGGGTTTGGTCGTCTTGCAATGTAGCGAATTAAAACGGTTTATTAGAGTTATATGGTTGATTTTATAACTTGAAGTGGTTGTTAAAATTACATGTAATATTCACTGTCCATATATTGGAAGCCTTCGAACTATGACTGTAGATTGTGTAGTGCAATGATTGACCATTTCTTAAATGCATGGTTTATTTAACTTTGAATTTAGAATACACTAATTTTTGGAATCCCTTCATTTTACTGGATATAGTTTATATAGTCTGTTTTATAATGTAGGCATATGAGACAGCTTAAGCTAGTTAATATGTTTGGTATCTTATAAAACGACACACAATTTATTGGTGGTTTCTATTAAACAAACATAACACAACAATAAGTTAGATGTAGATTCTTTTCTATCAAAGTTGACTTAGGGATGGCGAAGTTAATAATTTTCACAGCTATCGCACCTGAACCGAATAGTCACATGTAAAAAAAAAATGGCGCCTTTTTTCATCGCCATTATCGCTTAGAACATTGTTATCAATATTCTAAAATTATGCTATTTTAATCCCATTTAAAACCAAATATCTTCACCTATTTTAGTCACAATCAAAATAATTCATTTACACGATGCTTGAAAGTTATATGAAATTTGAATCTACATTTCAACAAGTTGGAAAATTAAATCAGACAACAATTAGATGAACTTTTTATTCTTATTTATTTCAGTGGTTCATACTTCAGCTAACTACACTGCATAGTGTTTAGATGTGTAATTCACGCATCAATAGTTTGGAAACCAAGAACAATCTTCCATTTTGTTCAAATGTACATCACTCGTTAAATAACATGTTTATTGTAAATGAAAATCAATCGTTACATAAAATGTTAGCTTTGATTTGGCCTCTATTCATGATTGATTTCTTGATGGAGGCATTGACTCTATGTTTGAAAATTGATTGCTAGGCTACCGTTTATAGTTTATATCAATCTGACCCAGCTTAGACTAGGCCCGAACAGTTTAGATACCAAACTGCCACAACCTACCCAGGATCTTCTTCACGAAATGATGATTTCGTGTCAAATAAACCAATAGAACGATAAATGTTTACTTCCGTTGATCGTGATGATACCAGAAACTAGCTATCTCCAACCCGTTGATCTCGCAAGATGCCGTGTTGAAAGATCTACATTACGATCGTTGATCACTCATAAGTGATACCGAGAATTGGCTTCAAATTCGTTGATTTGCTCACGAATAACCCGAAGATGGAAAGAAGAAGGAGATCACAATCAACTTCAACAATGGTGGCCAATGCTCACACACAAATTTATTTCAAAATCAACTCCCTTTTACAAATGACAACACACCCCTATTTATAGGAAAGTACAACACACGCGACTCAATACTTGCGACTCAACATCATACGACTTACAATACAACATCACACGACTTAACACATATGAGTTACAACATCATACGACCCACGACATACGACTTAACAACAATTACAACATAACAACATACGACTCATGATACAACACACGACCTAACAACAATGCGACTTAACGACATAAGAAGAAAGCACGGCTTTAGGAACGACTTAAGAGACTTAAGCGACATAAGGAATCAGCGACTCAACACATGCGACTTAAGAAGATAACATAGCTTCATGCGACATACGAAATCAGCCTTCATGCGACATAAGAACAATGCAGCCTAACTGAGTGACTTAAGAAATGCGGCATAACTTAACGGCTTAAGGAAATGTGGCATAAGTGAACAGCTTGAGGAAATGCGGCATACGTCTTACAACATCACACCATATATCATCTTTGTACTTCTTCCCAATAGAAAATATAACAAATGCTCGTCTTCTCACTGTCACTTCTCCACCTTTCTTTAGCCATGTCAGTTTATAAGGTCTAGGGTGTTTTTTAGTCTTCAACCCTAACTTCTTGACGGCTTCTTTAGAAATAATGTTATCGCAGCTTTCCACATCAATAACAAATCGACAAACCTTTCCCAAGATAGTACATGTTGACTGAAAGATATTGCTTCTCAGCCAACTAGAATCATTCTCATGCTTTGGCACTAAACAAGACCTCTTTATCATCAAGTTACACCCTTCGTCTCCTAACACAACTTCTTCATTTTCATCAAACTTCGATGGTTGAGAATAATCAATTTCAACTTCCACATCCTCATACTCACATTCCCCTGCAACTAATGCTCTCTTCTTTGGCTTTGTACATTCATTACCTTTATGGCCAAACTCCTGACAATTATAGCACTTAATATTGTTACTGGCCTTTGCTTTAGTGGCTTCATTGACAGTTGGTTTATTGACTGCCTTGGAAACATTAGAACTGCTACTAGCACTCTTATTCTGGTTGTTAGAACCCATAAACACACCATTTCCTCGTCTCCCTTGTTTCTCCCAAGCTAGAGCTTTCTGATGTGCTTTAGCAACAGACATTGGATTAAACATATTAACCATGTCTTGAATTTTCATCCGTAACCCTCCAACATATCTAGCCATTAGCTATTCCTCGGTTTCCATAATATCATTCCTTGCAATCAATTGATAGAATTCATCTGCATAGTCATTCACTGACTTCGTCCTTGTCTCAAATTCTGCAAACGTTGATACATAAGAGATTGATAATTGTACGGCAATAAAGTTGCTTTCATCATCTTTCTCATCTTCTCCCAAGTGATAACTTTTGACTTTCCCATTCTCTCCCGAGTTAGTTTAGTTTGTTGCCACCAAGCCATAGCTCTTCCCCTTAGTTTTGTAGCAATTAATTGGACTCTGCGATTCTCAGGCACCTCCTTGAATTTCAAAATTTCTTCCACAGTCGACAACCAATCAAGAAATTCTTCTGCATGCATTCCACCTTTGAATTCTGGAATTTCTATCCTCATACCTGACTCCCACTTACGATCATTTTCTGAATCCAGATATTGATTTCGCACTTGGCCTCGATTTCGATAATGAATAGTACCTCCATCACCATCTTCCTCAAAATCAGATGTATTTCGATATCGATCCTGACCATCTACATCCCTACGACCACGCATGTCCCTTCTACCCGGTCATTCAGCATCACGATATGGTTCATTCTCGAACCCACGTTGAGTTCTTCCCTCTTCATTTTGGTACCTATGGTGGTCTCGCCTCATTGAAACTGATGATTCTCTCCTATCTCGATAAGACTGGGGTAATATCCTCCTTTCTTCTGAAACCGAAGGTGAAACCCTGTTTCCACTCTGGTTCGAAACTGGTGACGTTCTCCTTTGATTTTGATTCATGTCATTCATCAATTTCTCCTATTTTTCAATACCCTCATTGAACTTTTCATTGATACGCTGCTCCATTTGCTCAGCTTCTTGTCTTCTATACAAATTCTCAACATGATGATAGCGATTACCACGTCTCGGAGGCATGATCATTAAACAATCTCGTTTCCATCTCTGATTTGGCTCTGATACCAATTGACGCAGCTTAGACTAGGCTCGAACAGCTTAGATATCTAACTGTCACAACCTATCCAGGATTTTCCTTACGAAATGATGATTTCGTGTCAAATAAACCAATAGAACGATAAATGCTTAATTCCATTGATCTTGATGATACCAGAGTCTAGCTATCTCCAACCCGTGGAACTCGCAAGATCCCGTGTTGAAAGATCTACAATTCGATCGTTGATCACTCGTAAGTGATACTATGAATTGGCTTCAAATTCGTTGATTCGCTCACGAATAACACGAAGATGGAAAGAAGAAGGAGATCACACTCAACTTCAACAATGGTGGCCAAAGCTCACACACAAATTTATTTCAAAATCAACTCCCTTTTACAAATGACAACACACCCCTATTTATAGGAAATTACAACACACGCGACTCAATACTTGCGACTCAACATCATATGACTTACAATACAACATCACACGACTTAACACATATGAGTTACAACATCATATGACCCACGACATACGACTTAACAACAATTACAACATAACAACATACGACTCACGATACAACACACGACCTAACAACAATGCGACTTAACGACATAAGAAGAAAGCACGGCTTTAGGAACGACTTAAGAGACTTAAGCGACATAAGGAATCAGCGACTCAACACATGCGACTTAAGAAGATAACATAGCTTCATGCGACATAAGAAATCAGTCTTCATGCAACACAAGAATAATTCGACCTAACTGAGCGACTTAAGAAATGCGGCATAACTTAACGGCTTAAGGAAATTCAGCATAAGTGAATGGCTTAAGGAAATGCGGCCTACGACTTACAACTTAAGGAATGTGGCATAAGTTTGAACGACTTAAGGCATATGTTGGTAGCGACATAAGATTGAGTGACATATGTTGGTGCGACTTAAGGCATATGTTGGTTGCGACATAAGATTGAGCGACTTAAGGTCGTTGAGCGACTTAAGCGACATAGCTCGGAAATGATCGTTGAGCGACTTATCATGGTGCGCTACATCATCCTCCCCTGGTTGAAAAGAATTCGACCCTGAATTTACACTTTCCTCTTCTTCGACATACTCATTCTCATGGTATGGAATCAAGTGTTGGACGTTGAAAATGTCAGCTGTATGGATATGATCCGGCAATTTTAACTGATAAGCGTTCTCATCAATCTTTTTTACGATTTGCAAAGGACCAATCATTCTAGCAGCTAGTTTGTTGTAAGTACCAATAGGAAATCGATCCTTAGTCAATACTGCATATACAAAATCTCCTTCTTTGAACTCAACATTTCGTTGTTTAATATCTGCGGATTTCTTATATTTCACATTCGCCTTAAGAAATCGTTCCTACACAACCTTGTGGCACTCTTGCAATTCATTCACAAAATCACTATCTCATTTGATCACTCCTTTCTACCGTGGTACTATAGATAAATCCAATGGTCCCTTAGGAATTATTGAGTAAACGACCTGGAATGGACCGAACCCAGTGCTACGATTAACTGCATGGTTGTGTGCAAACTCAGCTTGACACAGCTTGGAATCCCAACTCTTCAAATTGTCATTCACGAGGCATCTCAATAGATTACCTATGGATCTATTCATAACTTCTGTCTGTCCATCCATCTGTGGATGATAAGCACTACTAAATTTCAGCTTTGTCCCGACCATTCTCCAGACTCATCCAAAAATGACTTAGAAAACGAGTGTCTCTATCCGATACAATAGATTCAGGCAACCCGTGAATTCGATAGATCTCTCTGAAGTATAACTGTGCGACATTAACTGCATCTGCAGTCTTCTTGCATGCGATAAAATGTACCATTTTTGAAAACTGATCGACCACCACGTAGATAGAATCATTGCCACGTTGCGTCCTCGGCAAGCCCAATAAAAAGTCCATACTAACATCCACCCATGGTTTAGTAGGTATAGGCAACGGAATATATAAACCTACATTTGTTGCGGTCCCCTTTGAAACTTGACAAATATGGCACCTCTGAACGAACTTTTCAACTTCCTTCCTCATTGACGGCTAAAAATAAGACTTTGAGATCAGCTGCATAGTACGGTCGCGGCCCACGTGTCCTTCTTCATGTAATTCTTTGATGATTTTTATTCGTAGACTGCAATCTGGAATACATAACTGATTTCCTTTGAATAGAAAACCTTCAACCAGCATATATCCATCCATGTTTCCCTGCTCGACTTTGTCTAGGATTTCGGAAAAATATGAATCTGAAGTAAGCAAATCTGGAAGTAAGTCAAAACCCATCACCTCAACTCGCATGGTTGTTAGTAAATTCTCCCTCCGACTCAATGCATCGGCGACACGATTAGTTACTCCAGACTTGTGCTTTACGACGAATGTAAATTGTTGCAAATAAGCTATCCACGATGCATTCCCAGCTGCAATTTTATTCTGCCCTTGTAAATGTTTCAATGCTTCATGTCTGTATAAAAAACAAATTCTTTGTGGAACAAGTAATGTCTCCAATGCTTCATGGCCTACGCAATAGCATAAAACTCCACATCATAAGTATTGTATCGCATCTTTGCTCCCGAAAGTTTTTCACTGAAATAGGCAATTGGACGACCCTTCTGACTCAACACTCCTCCAATCCCAACTTTGGATGCATCTATATGTAACTCAAATAGTAACTGAAAATCTGGCAACACTAGAATCGGTGCTGAAGTTAAAAGTTCCTTGATTTGTTCAAAAGCAGATCCTGCCTCTTTCGTTCATGAAAATTGCTTTCCTTTCATACAATCAGTAATAGGAGCCATTACACTACTAAAGTGCGGTATAAATCTTCGATAAAATGAAGCTAACCCATGGAAACTTCTGACTTCTGTTATAGTTTTAGGCTGTGGCCAATTTCTGATTGCGGCTACTTTACTCTAGTCCACTGGTATCCATTCCTTAGACATGACATAACCCAGAAATAAAACACTTGGCGTCATGAACACGCATTTCTTCGTCGCTGCATAGAACTGTTCTTGACGAAGAATAGTCAACACCTTTCGCAAGTGTTGAATGTGCTCCTCTGTGCTAGCACTATATATCAAGATATCATCAAAGTAGAATACAACAAACTTCCTGATGTAAGGTCTGAAAATTTGATTCATCACCCTCATAAATGTGCTTGGTGCATTAGATAGACCAAATGGCATGACCACCCATTCATATAATCCTTCCCGAGTCTTGAATGATGTCCTCCATTCATCACCTGGTCTTATGCGAATCTGATGATAACCACTCTTAAGGTCGATCTTAGAAAAGATTACAGACCCACTGAGTTGATCCAATAGATCATCAAGTCTTGGCATAGGAAATCTGTATCTGACAGTTATTTTGTTGAGTGCCCTGCTGTCTGTACACATTCTCCATGAACCATCTTTCTTCGGTACCAACAGAGCTGGTATAACACAATGACTGAGACTCTCCCGAACACGCCCTTGCTTAACAACTCCTCAACCTGCCTCCTCAACTCTTCATGCTCTTTTCGACTCATACGATAATGCGGCCTACGCGGTAAAACAACACCTGGCACTAGATCAATTTGATGTTGTACATCCCTTAGTGGCGATAATTCCTGGAGTAATTCCGTAGGAAAGACATCTTCAAATTCATTTAACACCAGTCTAACCTCCGCAGGAATTTCAAGATCTTCACTTGATTCATACCCAATCAACATAAACAATTCAGCACTATCATTCACTTCTTTAACAAATTCTCTCGTAGATAATAGACTAGTTGACTCCACTTTCTTCTCTGACTTGCTTTCACTTTGTTCATGCTTCTTAGGAACTAAGGTAACTTGAGTACCTTCGAACATGAAACTGTAGCTGTTGGTGCGACCATTATGTTGTACAACTCTATCATATTGCCATGGTCTTCCCAATAGTTGATGACACACATCCATATCGACAACATCACACCATATATCATCTTTGTACTTCTTCCCAATAGAAAATATAACAAATGCTCGTCTTCTCACTGTCACTTCTCCACCTTTCTTCAGCCATGCCAGTTTATAAGGTCTAGGGTGTTTTTTAGTCTTCAACCCTAACTTCTTGACGGCTTCTTTAGAAATAATGTTATCGCAGCTTCCCACATCAATAACAAATCGACAAACCTTTCCCAAGATAGTACATGTTGACTGAAAGATATTGCTTCTCAGCCAACTAGAATCATTCTCATGCTTTGGCACTAAACAAGACCTCTTTATCATCAAGTTACACCCTTCGTCTCCTAACACAACTTCTTCATTTTCATCAAACTTCGATGGTTGAGAATAATCAATTTCAACTTCCACATCCTCATACTCACATTCCCCTGCAACTAATGCTCTCTTCTTTGGCTTTGTACATTCATTACTTTTATGGCCAAACTCCTGACAATTATAGCACTTAATATTGTTACTGGCCTTTGCTTTAGCGGCTTCATTGACAATTGGTTTATTGACTGCCTTGGAAACATTAGAACTACTACTAGCACTCTTATTCTGGTTGTTAGAACCCATAAACACACCATTTCCTCGTCTCCCTTGTTTCTCCCAAGCTAGAGCTTTCTGATGTGCTTTAGCAACAGACATTGGATTAAACATATTAACCATGTCTTGAATTTTCATCCGTAACCCTCCAACATATCTAGCCATTAGCTGTTCCTTGGTTTCCATAATATCATTCCTTGCAATCAATTGATAGAATTCATCTGCATAGTCATTCACTGACTTTGTCCTTGTCTCAAATTCTGCAAACGTTGATACATAAGAGATTGATAATTGTACGGCAAGAAAGTTGCTTTCATCATCTTTCTCATCTTCTCCCAAGTGACAACTTTTGACTTTCCCATTCTCTCCCGAGTTAGTTTAGTTTGTTTCCACCAAGCCATAGCTCTTCCCCTTAGTTTTGTAGCAATTAATTGGACTCTGCGATTCTCAGGCACCTCCTTGAATTTCAAAATTTCTTCCACAGTCGACAACCAATCAAGAAATTCTTCTGCATGCATTCCACCTTTGAATTCTGGAATTTCTATCCTCATACCTGACTCCCACTTACGATCATTTTCTGAATCCAGATATTGATTTTGCACTTGGCCTCGATTTCGATAATGAATAGTACCTCCATCACCATCTTCCTCAAAATCAGATGTATTTCGATATCGATCCTGACCATCTACATCCCTACGACCATGCATGTCCCTTCTACCCGGTCTTTCAGCATCACGATATGGTTGATTCTCGAACCCACGTTGAGTTCTTCCCTCTTCATTTCGGTACCTATGGTGGTCTCGCCTCATTGAAACTGATGATTCTCTCCTATCTCGATAAGACTGGGGTAATATCCTCCTTTCTTCCGAAACCGAAGGTGAAACCCTGTTTCCACTCTGGTTCGAAACTGGTGACGTTCTCCTTTGATTTTGATTCATGTCATTCATCAATTTCTCCAATTTTTCAATACCCTCATTGAACTTTTCATTGATACGCTGCTCCATTTGCTCAGCTTCTTGTCTTCTATACAAATTCTCAACATGATGATAGCGATTACCACGTCTCGGAGGCATGATCATTAAACAATCTCGTTTCCATCTCTGATTTGGCTCTGATACCAATTGACGCAGCTTAGACTAGGCTCGAACAGTTTAGATATCTAACTGTCACAACCTATCCAGGATTTTCCTCACGAAATGATGATTTCGTGTCAAATAAACCAATAGAACGATAAATGCTTAATTCCATTGATCTTGATGATACCAGAGTCTAGCTATCTCCAACCCGTGGAACTCGCAAGATCCCGTGTTGAAAGATCTACAATTCGATCGTTGATCACTCGTAAGTGATATTGAGAATTGGCTTCAAACTCATTGATTCGCTCACGAATAACACGAAGATGGAAAGAAGAAGGAGATCACACTCAACTTCAACAATGGTGGCCAAAGCTCACACACAAATTTATTTCAAAATCAACTCCCTTTTACAAATGACAACACACCCCTATTTATAGGAAATTACAACACACGCGACTCAATACTTGCGACTCAACATCATACGACTTACAATACAACATCACACGACTTAACACATATGAGTTACAACATCATATGACCCACGACATACGACTTAACAACAATTACAACATAACAACATACGACTCACGATACAACACACGACCTAACAACAATGCGACTTAACGACATAAGAAGAAAGCACGGCTTCAGCAACGACTTAAGAGACTTAAGCGACATAAGGAATCAGCGACTCAACACATGCGACTTAAGAAGATAACATAGCTTCATGCGAGATAATAAATCAGTCTTCATGCAACACAAGAACAATTCGGCCTAACTGAGCGACTTAAGAAATGCGGCATAACTTAACGGCTTAAGGAAATTCAGCATAAGTGAACGGCTTAAGGAAATGCGGCCTACGACTTACGACTTAAGGAATGTGGCATAAGTTTGAGCGACTTAAGGCATATGTTGGTTGCGACATAAGATTGAGTGACATATGTTGGTGCGACTTAAGGCATATGTTGGTTGCGACATAAGATTGAGCGACTTAAGGTCATTGAGCGACTTAAGCGACATAACTCGGAAATCATCGTTGAGCGACTTATCATGGTGCGCTACATCACAATCTTAAAGCATAATTTTATCACTTTGCAGGGTTGTCAGAGAACTTGCTACTTCTATTTGATTATTATGGTTTAAAGAGAATTAAATGGAAGTCTTTTAATATATGTGGAATAATTACTTAAAACTACTTATGCCAACTTAATAAAAATTAATGGCATATCTTTATAAAGCAAAATGCATTACGTATGATTCTATCACCCTTTTTCCTTTTTTCTTTTTTAAATTTGTGTATGAATTTGTAAATATAACCGATTATATCAACATTGTTAATAAAATATATTTTTATTGTCAAGTAACTATTTTAGTGCACCCATGCACCATTAGGAGCGGATGCTTGTAAGGTTTGGGTCGATTCGGTGGTGGATCCTGAAGCTGTTCTATATAGACTTACTATAGACATCTATAGTTTTAGACCAGCGGTTGGGATGATTTTTGCTTGACACAAGGACTTTATCTCTTTTGATCAATATGTATCGGTCCTCCTATTAACATATATTATAGATTTGGTTATGTTTTTAATAGAGTTATGAATTAACAAATGGTGTGAAGTTGTACTTGTTTTGGATTTTTTTGAACGTAAATGATAACAGTTATTATTAGTGAAATATTGGTTTTAATAATAATGTTCTGAAATTTTTGGTTAATAACAGTTGTGAAAAGAAAATTTATAACCTTTGGCAGATAGTGTAAATAGATTTATTACAATGGTATTTTCGAATACAAATTTAAGATTTGTAGAAAATTCTTAGGTCAACCAAATATGAGAAAGTAGCACTAGTCTACTATAGATAATCTTCCAAAAGACTTAGTTCATTCTCATATATTTTAAAGGTTCTATACATTTGGAATACTCAATAACTATTGCAAATAGTTTTGACAATTCATTAACAATATGGAGCTTTCGTAGTATTTGGTAAGAAGGATTATAAAATTCAATTAGAAAATGAAAATTATTCTTCTAAAACATACAATAGATTTGATATATTAGTAAACAACACAAATTAAGTATCGTAACTCCGAAGCACGATGCACATCTCAAATAAGATAACTCAAATAAAAAGAGCTATAACATCAATGTTCCATAATAAATTTCATAAATGGATGTACACACAAATATCAAACATTCCACGGCTAAAATGTATATTTACATAAAATAGAAAACCTACATCTTATCTGGCTGTCTGCCATTTAAACGCAACAACAATGTGAACCAAGTTTAGCAAGTCGATTGATCCATTTTGGAATCGATTTTCCAGTTAATTTGAAGCAAACAACCTTGCTAAAATGGTTACAGTTCTTTGTAAATATGTTGTAGGAATCACCACTGTAGTTGTGAGAAAGAACATCCATAAATAAGCGTAACTGGAGTGGATCATAGGAAGTTGTTCCAAGCACAATTGATTTCCTAAATTTGTAGTTCAGACATTTTTTGGGTTCTACTTCAAATACACCACATGATGGAAAATCAGCTGCCCCAAACGAATACTCTACTCCATGAACTATGAGCAAATGTAGGAAATCCTCTATAAGACACTAATGCATTGAATGTCACTCAAATAAATGAAATTTCCTTGATTTTTTTTCGAATAGGAAAACCAAAGCATTTTAAAGGAAAGTACTTCTTCCCTTAAGTTTTTTCTTTTTATGTAAGCAATGGTATTCGATGTAATCATGATATGAACCAACTAACCAATGGATACTAAAGACTATGTAACATTCCTGTTTTTAAATCAAATTTAATTTGGCATGTAATTTAATTTTTGAAATTCAATTGTAAATTAATTTGGTATTTTCTAAAATTAATAGATATTTGTTTGTTTATTAATATAAATGAATATAAATATGATTTTTAAATAGAATCTCTAATTGGAAATTCAGAAATAAATGTTTGGGATAATATTTTAATTTTAAATCTAACCGTGGAATAATTTGAAAATTTAAATAAATATTTATATCAAAAAAAGGATATTGTTTGTTTATTCATTTACACAAACAAATTGATTGTATAATAATTTTTGAATTTGAAATTAAAACCTAAATAATACATTGGATTTATAACTCTATATTTTAATAATAGAAAAGAATTTATTTTCTATTTTTAATATGATAATTTGGAAGTTGTATTTTGAAATTGATAAATTTACAAAAGCTATTTAAAAGGTTAAAAATCCAATATATATATATATATATATATATATATATATATATCTTTTGAAAAATTAATAAAGACTTGAATAAAGTATTTAAAAAGGAAGAGTAAATATAAAAAATTTGAAACTGAACAAATCTTTTGGAATAAAATTTGGTTTATAAAATATTAACATATTAACTAATTTATAAAAATGAAAATCTGTGTAGATATAAAACTAGACAAGAGTTTAAAATAATTTGATTGCAAATATTAGTCAAGTATAATTAAAAGTTTTAAAATTTACATACATGCATGTATATATCTTTTAGAAATAAAAATGATTCATATAAAGATATTTTAACTCAAGTTCAAGTTTAAAATAAGAATTGAATAAGGAGTTATATACCTTCTTTTTAAATTTGTTTGAATCAAATTTGTATATATGTATATTTAAGAATATATGAATGTAAGAAAAAAAAATTGATAAATATATTTCATAAATTAAAATGAAGAAAGGGTTTAAACTATAGATTATAAATTAATTTGAGAAAAGGACAAACACAATTTAATCAAAAGTGACAAATGTTTAATAAGTGTTCATTTAAATTAACAAATGTAAATCAAGAAGACATAAAAATAACAAGTGGCATTATGAAAATCTTTCAAATTTAATTTATTAAAAGAAAAAGAAAAAAAGGCTTAAGCAAAAAAAAGACACCAGGTGAGTTTCTCCTCACTTCTCAAATCTGAAAGTAAATCAAACTTCATTCTCAAATCAGCAAAAGCAAAATCATCTCAAATTAATCCAAAATCAGAAAAGAAAAGGAAATCTGAGAAAAAATCAAATTACAGATCAAAGCAGACCTGAAAAACAATTTAACTTTCACAAGTTTACATCCTGATCAAGTTTGAATCTGGAAATCAAAGCTTGGAAAGCATGCAAATTCAGGCAAGCAAATTCAAACCATCTCAGATCTGAAAGCAAACCAGGAGATGAAATTTAAAGCAAAAGCCTTAGCAAATTTAAAAGAATCAAAACCTGATATCTGAAGCATTTCAAAAATTCAAAACAACAGCCTGGAGAAGCAAGATCAAACCAAACAATGACTTTAACCTGAAATGGATCCAAGAAAGCAAGTTAAAATCTAGAGGCTTTAAACAGCAAGCTCAGGAGCAATCATCAACAGGCTAAAGTGGAAACAAATTAAAGAAGCAAATAAAACTTCCCTGCTCTGTTAAAATTCAGGTGAGCAAACCTTATTTTTAAATCCTGATCTGCTTGATTGCATCCTTGCGATGATGACTTGAAAAATGTTTGGCATGAATGTTTGTTTTTTGGAAAAATAGATGGACACCTCTGTGTAGTACGAATATGCCTGTGTGTGTAAATATGCAGCCTCTGTTAAGTTATCAGGCACTAATCCATTTAGTAATTTTACTAAATTCCATTCTCCTCGTATAATCATTATTAGGCTATGATCATTAGAGTAAACTTGATTGTAAGAATGTAAATTTATTTTTAGAAATGGGTTTAAGTGTATATGTTAAGTAATTGGTTCAAAATTAATAAATAACAGTAAAAATTATATACAAGTCGAAAAATCAATGATTATGAATTTGAGTTTGGATTTCACCATCATATTAGTTAGGGAAAATTATGAATTTTAATGGCAAATTCTAGATTTTTTGGCTTGGGATTGTAGAGTTTCCTCGAGTTAAACGTAATTCGTATTTTTATCAATTCTGACGAACATGGGGGGAAGTGGTCGTCGTGCTTTGGGATGAAGGTTGCCTAGGTGATAGGGAATCGGAAAAAATGTTAAATAATTTTTCTGATAATCACGGTGGTGGCGCGGTAGCTTTTTAGGGTTTAAAAACCAAATTTGGTCACTACTGTTCATCGTGCTCGTGTGGCAACATGGGTTGATTAAAGTTGTTCGGTCCAGGGGGGATTGTCGTAGCATGTTGTGGGGTAGTTGTGGACGTGGTGGCAAGAGTAGTAATGATTGGTCGACGGTGGGATGGGTCGATTTGGGGGAGATAAGTGTTTCTCCGGTTTTGGTTTTGGGTAGGTAGGAGATCGTTTTTCGATCTGGAGGGTCTTATGCTGGGGTGAAGTGGCAAGACTGACCTGGAGATGACGAGAGGTCAAACGGAGGTGTCACGGTAGTGGATTAGGCATGGGCGAAGTCGTATACGTGCACGCGTGTCTTTGTACATGATGGGTTTAGGCAGTTTGGTGGTTCGCTGATGTAGTTGATGCTTCGAATCGGATTTAAGTTCGACGTTTGTCTCTTTTGCATCATGCGTGAATTGATTTTCACGAAGCAATGTTGTCGCCATTCGATGTTTTAGCGTTTTGGAGGAGGAACTGGAACCATGTGTGACGCCCCACCTCTGTACCCACGCTAGCCGAGAACACTACGGTGTAATGCTGTCAACTAGCACGGAGAATAAGGCTGTTGAGGAGCGACCATCCGTGTAATTTCTTTGCGCGAGCACCGATATGCCGGATAAAATATAACATGCGTTTCATCTCAAGAGGAAATCCGACATGCCGACACAAACTCAAAGCTACTACACAGTGGCTATATATAATCTTCGGAAACAAATGTAGAAATAAACATAACACAAATCAGTCACAGATAATTCATATCACAAAGGTGGAAGAAGATATGAATATATAACTAACAGATAGAAGTGTATATCAGAGTAGTGGTCAAAAAGATCCACAATAATACAAATAATAGCAACACGTGCTATACAAAAGAATACAACTATGAGTCCATATCTCAAGTGTATACAACAAAATAAACTACTAATCTAAGTAGTTAGCCAAAAGTCAGAGAAGTCAATCCCAAGTGAGAAGTCAAGCTGAAGCACCTGTAACATCTCGGTCTGACCCGAGTATTATTTAATAAGAAAATAATAAACGGATGAGTCTAACTATAAATATCAGATGAAGCGATATAGAATAAGAGGTACGACTAAACACATAATAATCACAATGCCAAGCTGTGATAAATAAGTAATTGAAAATCAAGAAGAGATTAATCAATATCACAAAAATCTACTCAAAGATCAAAGAAATGTCATACTCCTTATTTCGTTCACCAAACCATAAATATTGACGATTATATCAATGTCAATCACAAAAGTCAATGACACACAAATTGACCAATGCACAAATATTGATAAAACTTATCAATGAAAATCACGAAAATTGGTGAAAACAAATTCTAGAAATCATCTCAAGAAATCCAGAAATCACAAAAAGGGGGAAGGCCTATCACAAACGGGAGCATAAAGCTCACCAACACGTGTATCACAAACGGAATGCTAATTCCATGGTTGCTAACCATCACAAATTGAGCCGAAGCTCCACAAACGGCCCGAAGACCATGGGTTGCTACCCCACCAATTTGAGTCGAAACTCCACAAAACGGGGTTTAGTCTCCCTCGTAGACAAAGAGACATCGCACATTGCTAGTCTAAATCACAAAGATGATCATCATGATCAACGAGAAGTGTCAATTACACTAAGCTAGTAAATATATGAGTTTAGCCTCATGTCCCATAACCACTTGCTTAACTTAAATATTTACGAACAAACTGTAGATCTCCACTAGAAAATTGTAACAAGAGATTCAATCGAATAAGTCCAAGAATTAACCGACGAATTAAACGCAAGCATTTCATACCACTCGTTTTACCAGGTCGTTTAATTAGATTTCTCATACGAGTGAAGCAAAGGCTTGTATGTACTAATAGATTGGAAAGCGGTTTAAGAAACGAGCTTTGTAATAAAATAGTGTTGAAATCGTTTTGATGAAAGAATTTTGATATTTACTACTAGTATTGAAAACCTTTATATATTTTTAAAGTGACAAATCACAAAGAAGATTGTAGGAACAATCAATCACTAAAATTCACATACGAAGATGTGAATAAAATCCAAAGAAACCGATAAAGAATCCATCGAAATGGATATTCAAAAATCCCTAAAAAGGAGTCATCAAAGTCATAATAAATGATAACAACAAATAGGATCATCACGAATCGATTTAAATTGGAATTCTTAAACAAATAGGCAAATAGGCAAAACACTACAGTTTCAGACGTCTGAAACAAGTGGTTCAGACATCTGAATCTGGAAAAATTAAAAATTTCCAGAACGTGATTCACACGTCTGAACCAAATGTTTCAGACGTCTGAAATAGGCGTTTTTAGCCTATTTTCTTTCTGTTTGAAAATGAGCCAATTCAGACGTCTGGAATCCCATATTCAGACGTCTGAAACTGGAATTTTGAGGATTTCCTGAACCTCGACCAAAAATGGCCAAACGAATATCGGAAACGATCGAATGAGCAAATGACGACTAAGGATTTACGCCACGCGACAACCCAGCCTAACGGCTCTTCGATACGCCTCAAATATCAATGTCCAAATATCCATCATAGATTTTGATTTCAAAACACCAAAAAATGGAATATACACCAAATCAATCCAAACCAAAATCAATTGCACAAGAATAAGTGTTAGTGTTAGGAATTCATACCTAACAATCGAAGATAATTATAGACAAAGATGTGAGATAAAAATCTCACCTTTGAACCCAAACGATTGAAGAAGAAGCTTGAAAGCAAAGGAGAATCAACCACTCTTCAAATCCAACCCAAGAAGCTTGACTCTAAGCTTTAAAAGAAGAACATTCCCAAAGTTAGGTTTAGGAATTTCTGAAATTGATAAGAGAATGAGTTGGAGAAGAAGAAGAGAAGCTTACCAATGGGTTCTTATATTAGTTTGGAGCTAGATTTTGATTTGCAAAAGAAAACTAGGGCTTGGAGTTTTAATTTCCTCTTCCACTCTCCATTGCTATAAAAGCTTGAAGTGTTAGGAATATGAAATGAAGTAGTGAAGAGGAGAGGGGGTTGGGACTGAGTTAGTAAGAGGGTTCAGCCCAAACTAAAGCCCTAAGTGAAAAAGTAGCAAAAAATCAACTTACTCCAAACATATCAAAGCTTATACTCAAAAAGGTCGCAAACCGCATTTTAAACTGAATGGGAGTGGTCCCGAGTCCTAATTCGACCGTACGCAAAAAGTAGCTTTTCGGACTAAATTCCGAGTATCGATAAAATATTTAAATATAAAAATCGATAAATATGCTGGTTGTTACAGACTCCCCTCCTTAAAGAAATTGCGTCCACGCAATACTTAGGAAGAAAATATAAAGTAACAACCATAAAAGCATATTCAACACAAAAGAAATTTGAAATAAAAGGTTCACCTTAAAGAGCACGGGAAAACAAGTCCGGATGTTATTGCTCGATGAACTCACTAGATTCCCAAGAACAATCCTTAGGATTTGAAGACCATTGAAATTTCACAAGCGGAACATCCTTATTTCGAAGTCGTTTGATTTCCGAAGCAATAATACGAACAGGATGCGGCTCATAAGTAAAATTAGGTGAAACTTCAATCTCTTCCACAACACCGGGCTCAAGAATAGAATCGGAATCTCGAAGACATTTCCGTAATTGAGAAACGTGAAACACGTCATGCATGGCAGAAAACTGAGCCGGTAAAGAAAAGCGATAAGTCATGGAACCAATACGTTCAGTGATAGGAAATGGCCCAATAATCGAGGCGCTAATTTTCCCGATCGACTGAAACGTACAACACCCTTCATAGGTGAAACACGAATGAACACAAGGTCTCCCACAGAAAATTCTAATCTCTTTCTTCGATTATCGGCATAGGATTTTTGTCTACTCTGGGCTTCTTTCATCCTATGTCGAATAAGGTCAATTTTCTCTGTGGAACCCCGAATAAAATCTGGACCTAAAACCAGTTTCTCACCGGCCTCAAGCCAACAAGAAGGAGATCGGTATGGCCTTCCATAGAGTGCCTGAAAAGGTGCCATACCAATACTAGATTGGAAGCTATTATTATAGGAAAACTCAACAAGAGAAATATGATCTTCCCAACTTCCACCAAAATCAAGAACACATGCACGAAGAAGATCTTCAAGAGTTTGATTCACGCGCTAGTTTGTCCATCGGACTGGGGGTGATAAGCGGTGCTAAAATTAAGCTTCGTTCCTAAGGCTTTTTGAAGACTCTTCCAAAATCCACTAGTAAACAATGGATCACGATCACTAACTATAGAAGTAGGAACTCCATGCAATTTAACAATTTCTTTAACAAAGAGTTTGGCCAAAAGAGGAACGGTTCGGTTAGACCGAACGGGAATAAAATGGGCGGATTTAGTAAGTCTATCCACTATCACCCATAAGCTATCATGACCCGAACGAGAACGGGGAAGGCCATCGATAAAATCCATGGAAATTTGATCCCACTTCCAAATTGGAATTTCTAAAGGTTGCAATAACCCATCGGGTTTTTGATGTTCGGCCTTAATGAGTTGGCAAGTTATGCAACACTTAACAAAGTTAGCAATATCAGATTTCATTCCCTCCCAATAATAAATCCACTTCATATCCGCGTACATTTTACTACTACCGAGATGAATGGTAAATTTAGAATGATGAGAATCTTCTAAAATATCTTTATGAAGATCACTAATATTTGGCACGATAAGTCTACCAAATTTCCGAATGCCGCCACGAGAATCGATATTAAAGTCTTTCAAACCTTTAATATCAATTTTATCCTTAATATTTTGGCCAAGAAGAGCCAATTCAGGATCTAGCCTTTGAGCTTCAAGAATGCGGTCTAAAAGAGAAGGATGATCCTCAAGGCTACATAAAACAAGAGATGAACATAAATCGGAAACACGGTCTCCAATTTCGCAAGTGGATAAAATCTCGAGATCATTCCATTCGGATATCATCATAGAAACAACCGCTTGTTGCTTTCGACTAAGTGCATCCGCAACGCGGTTTCCCTTTCCGGGAGTATAAAGGATATCAAGATCATATGGTGCAAGAAATTCGAGCCAACGCTGTTGACACAAATTAAGTTCCTTTTGAGAGAATAAATACTTCAAGGACTTATGATCAGTATAAAGAACAAATTTCTCTCCTAAAAGATAATGACGCCAAATCCGAAGAGAAAAAACAATAGCCGCGAGTTCTAAATCATATGTGGAATATCTAGTCTCGGCAGGCTTCAATTGCATAGAAGCATAAGCAATAACACGTTCTCTTTGCATAAGAACGGCATCCAAACCAACGCGACTAGCATCGGTATAAACAACGAAATCTTGATTCCCCTCGGGAATAACAAGAATAGGAGCATTAGAAAGAAGTTCCTTTAGTTTCTGAAAAGAAGTTTCACATTTGTCCGACCAAATGTATTTAACACCTTTCTTCGTTAAGCTAGTGAGAGGCACGACAATCTTAGAAAAGTCTTTGATAAAACGGCGGTAATAACCCGCCAATACAAGAAAACTACGAATCTCCGTCACACTCTCCGGTCTCTTCCAATCTTGAATCGCTTCAATCTTTGAAGGATCCACGGAAATTCCGGATTCGAAAATAATATGACCGAGAAACTTCACACGAGATTGCCAAAAGTGGCATTTAGAAAATTTTGCCTTTAGTTGATTACTCCTAAGAGTTTCCACTACAGTCCGAAGATTCTTTTCATGCTCCTCCTCGGTTTTTGAATACACAAGAATATCATCAATAAAGATGAGAACAAATCGGTCGAGGAAGTCTTTGAAAACTCTATTCATAAGGTCAACGAAATAAGCCGGAGCATTCGTTAGACCAAATGGCATAACAAGCCATTCATAAGATCCATAACGAGTACGGAACGATGTCAAAGGAATGCTATCCTCTGCAATACGAAGCTGATGAAATCCAGTAGCTAAGTCTAATTGTGAAAAGACTCTAGCACCACTAAGTTGATCGAATAGATCATCAATCCGAGGTAAAGGATATTTATTTTTGGTAGTAAGACCATTAAGCTTGTGGTAGTCAACGCAAAGCCTAAGTGTACCATCGGATTTCTTCACAAAAATAGCCGAAGCTCCCCAAGGCGAGGAACTAGAGCGAATAAATTGCTACATCTCCAATTCGGATAATTGTTTACGCATCTCTTCATTTTCTTTATTAGACATACGATAAGGAGGACGAGTAATAGGTTGAGCTCCAGGGATCAGATTAATTATGAACTCAATTGCCCGCTTAGGTGGTAATCCTAAAACGGGCTCAAATATGTCGGAAAATTCACGAACAACGTGAATAAGAGAAATAATATCTTCCTCATCATCATTATCGTCATCATGAGGATTTAAAGAATATAAAGATGCAACCAAGCTGGAATCCGAATCTTTAAGATTAATAGAAATCTGCTGAACAGATTGAGGATGTCGAAGATGAATAGTTCGCTCAGGACATATGATATGAGCTTTATAACGGTTAAGCCAATCCATTCCGAAAATCATTCCAAAGCCTAAATAATGCATGACATGCAAATCGGCTAGGAAAGGAAAATCATACAAAACAATATCGACATCATTACACAATAAACTGATTGTTGCGGATCCACCAACCGGATTCGCAATTCTCAAAGAAGTCATTAAAGCAACAGCACTTAAAGAAAAAGTATCAACAAGTTCTTTTGATATAAAAGAATGGGATGCACCCGTATCAAAAAGAACTCGAATAGGTTGATCACGAAATATAATAATACCATCAAGGATAGAATGAGAAATACATTGACCACGAGATGTGTTGCCAGGGGCTTGAGCAACATTAGCTTTCCCTCCTTCCTGCCCTGAAGCTTGGGGCATGAAGATATAACATGACCGGGAACTTTGCAGTAACGACAAGAGAGAGACTTTGGGCACTTGTTTGCATAATGGTCCTTCGAACCACAATTATAGCATTCCCCACGACCAAAGGAAGAAGTCTTTGCCACTGGGGTTGCTTGCTTCCCCTTTATGTTGGGATAAGGGCCTTTGAATTTACTGGGCCTTTTCTTATTGTTGTTGAAGCTTGGTTTGGAACCCACCACTTCAACATCATTTTCCCTATCCGCCTCTTCAGGACGAAGAGCGATATCAATGAGTTGGTCGAAAGAAACTTCTAATTTTAGAAGTAATGGCTTCTTGAGATTTTTGTTTAAGCCATAGACAAATCTTTGATTTTTCTTCAATGGGGTGTTGATATATTCAACCCCGTATTTAGAGAGAGATTCAAAAGACGCGACATAGTCAGTCACGGAAGATTCACCTTGAACAAGGTCAATAAAACAGCGAGCCAAAGTCACCTTCTCAGCTTCTGATACGAATTTTAACTCGAAGCGCTCTCGGAACTTCTTCCAAGTGAGATCTGCTTCATTTATTTCTGAAATCAGAAGCTCGTACCAGTCTAATGCTCTTTCTTGGAGCATACTAGAAGCCACCTGAACTCGGTGAAGATCAATGAGGTTCATGCGAGAAAAGATTCGATCGCATGTCCTTAACCAAGCCTGGACTTCAATAATCGTTTCAGAACCTTTAAATGGCTTCCCACCCAGGTTGGTGTAATCATTGCACAAACGTGCAAACCCAGATTTAGGGTGAGTAGGTTCCGGATTAGAACCAGCTGCTTGAGCATTCGTGACAAGGTCAAGAAGTTGCTGGGTAGTCATAAAAATTCCATCTTGGGGAGTAGCACTAGATTGACCGGCGCTGGGACGGCCAGGTCTAACCATTTCTCTTCCTTTAGAAAGAAATAAAGAAGAAGACAAAGGTTATTCACAAAAAGAATATCAAGAAATCTTGATAGATAAAACAAGGAATCATAAAGAAAATAGGATGAATCGATACGAAGACTCGAATTAAATCCTAAGGCACAACTCCTAATAAGGACTTAGGACGATGATCCTTGTTAAATTATTCTACATTGTTCCGAAGTTTGGCTCTGATACCAAGTTGTGACGCCCCACCTCAATACCCACGCTAGCCAAGAACACTACGGTGTAATGTTGTCAACTAGCACGGAGAAATAGGCTATTGAGGAGCGACCATCTGTGTAATTGCTTTATGCGAGCACCGATATGCCGGATAAAATATAACATGCGTTTCATCTCAAGAGGAAATCCGACATGCGGACACAAACTCAAAGCTACTACACAGTGGCTATATATAATCTTCGGAAACAAATATAGTAATAAACATAACACAAATCAGTCACAGATAATTCATATCACAAAGGCGGAAGAAGATATGAATATATAACTAACACATGGAAGTGTATATCAGAGTAGTGGTCAAAAAGATCCACAATAATACAAAAGAATAGCAATACATGCTATACAAAAGAATACAACTATGAGTCCATATCTCAAGTGTATACAACAAAATAAACTACTAATCTAAGTAGTTAGCCAAAAGTTAGAGAAATCAATCCCAAGTGAGAAGTCAAGCTGAAGCACCTGTAACATCTCGGTCTGACCCGAGTATTATTTAATAAGAAAATAATAAATGGATCAGTCTAACTATAAATATCAGATGAAGCGATATGGAATAAGAGGTACGACTAAAAACATAATAATCACAATGCCAAGCTGTGTTAAATAAGTAATTGAAAATCAACAAGAGATTAATCAATATCAGAAAAATCTACTCAAAGATCAAAGAAATGTCATACCCTTATTTCGTTCACCAAACCATAAATATTGACGATTATATCAATGTCAATCACAAAAGTCAATGACACACAAATTCACCAATGCACGAATATTGATAAAACTTATCAATGTGAATTACGAAAATTGGTGAAACACAAATTCTAGAAATCATCTCAAGAAATCCAGAAATCACATAAAGGGGGAAGGCCTATCACAAACGGGAGCATAAAGCTCACCAACACGTGTATTACAAACGGAATGCTAATTCCATGGTTGCTAACCATCACAAATTGAGTCGAAGCTCCACAAACGGCCCGAAGGCCATGGGTTGCTACCCCACCAATTTTAGTCGAAACTCCACAATACGGGGTTTAGTCTCCCTCGCAGACAAAGTGACATCGCACATTGCTAGTTTAAATCATAAAGATGATCATCATGATCAACGAGAAGTGTCAATTACACTAAGCTAGTAAATATATGAGTTTAGCCTCATGTCCCATAACCACTTGCTTAACTTAAATATTTACGAACAAACTGTGGATCTCCACTAGAAAATTGTCACAAGAGATTCAATCGAACAAGTCCAAGAATTAACCGACGAAGTAAACACAAGCGTTTCATACCACTCATTTTACTAGATCGTTTAATTAGATTTCTCATACGAGTGAAGTAAAGGCTTGTATATACTAATAGATTGGAAAGCGGTTTAAGAAACGAGCTCTGTAATAAAATAGTGTTGAAATCATTTTGATGAAGGAATTTTGATATTTACTACTAGTATTGAAAACCTTTATATTTTTTTAAAGTGATAAATCACAAAGAAGATTGTAGGAACAATCAAGCACTAAAATTCACATACGAAGATGTGAATAAAATCCAAAGAAACAGATAAAGAATCCATCGAAATGGATATTTAAAAATCCCTAAAAAGGAGTCATCAAAGTCATAATAAATGATAACAACAAATAGGATCATCACGAATCGATTTAAATTGGAATTCTTAAACAAATAGGAAAATAGGCAAAACACTACAGTTTCAGACGTCTGAAACAAGTGGTTCAGACGTCTGAATCTGGAAAAACTAAAAATTTCCAGAACGTGATTTAGACGTCTGAACCAAATGTCTCACACGTCTGAAATAGGCGTTTTTAGCCTATTTTCTTTCTGTTTGAAAATGAGCCAATTCAGACGTCTGAAATTCCATATTCAGACGTCTGAAACTAGAAATTTGAGGATTTCCTGAACCTCGACCAAAAATGGCCAAACGAATATCGGAAACGATCAAACGAGCAAATGATGACTAAGGATTTACGCCACGCGACAACCCAGCCTTAACGGCTCTTCGATACGCCTCAAATATCAATGTCCAAATATCCATAATAGGATTTTCATAGATTTTGATTTCAAAACACCTAAAATTGGAATATACACCAAATCAATCCAAATCAAAATCAATTGCACAAGAATAAGTGTTAGGAATTCATACCTAACAATCGAAGATAATTAAAGACAAAGATGTGAGATAAAAATCTCACCTTTGAACCCAAACGATTGAAGAAGAAGCTTGAAAGCAAAGGAGAATCAACCACTCTTCAAATCCAACTCAAGAAGCTTGATTCTAAGCTTTAAAATAAGAACATTCCCAAAGTTAGGTTTAGGAATTTCTGAAATTGATAAGAGAATGAGTTGGGGAAGAAGAAGAGAAGCTTACCAATGGGTTCTTCTATTAGGTTGGAGCTAGAGTTTGATTTGCAAAAGAAAACTAGGGCGTGGAGTTTTAATTTCCTCTTCCACTCTCCATTGCTATAAAAGCTTGAAGTGTTAGGAATATGAAATGAAGTAGTGAAGAGGAGAGGGGGTTGGGACTGAGTTAGTAAGAGGGTTCAGCCCAAACTAAAGCCCTAAGTGAAAAAGTAGCAAAAAATCAACTTACTCCAAACATATCAAAGCTTATACTAAAAAAGGTCGCAAACGGCATTTTAAACTCAATGAGAGTGGTCCCGAGTCCTAATTCGACCGTATGCAAAAAGTAGCTTTTCGGACTAAATTCCGAGTATCGATAAAATATTTAAATAATATATTTAAATATAAAAATCGATAAATATGCGGGTCGTTACACCATGTTTTGGGGGAAGAAGGGGCGATGTTTCGATGTGGTGTTTGTTGGGCTTCGGGCCGATTTAGTTGCATTGTGAAAAATGAGTTTGGTCTGTTTAGTTTTGGGTTGTGAAATCTTTGGGCTAAAGGGCCTTTGTATACTTTAAACAAGGTATATTATTTTAAAAGAACTTGTTATATAAAGGTTTTAAATCCAATTGTTTACCAAAATTTTAACAAGTATGATGATAATGAATACATTTCTAAGTATTTTTATATGGAGTTTGACAATGCTTGAATTAAATAAGTGTTTGAAATAAGTATAATAGAAACTTTAATTAAGAAATGATTTCGAAAGAATTTATTTCAATTTAAATAAGCTGTAACGATATAATTAAGTGGTTAATTATGGTATATAGGTTATCTTAATTATGTAAGGTTTTTGTAATTGAAAAAAAATATAATCTCTTGGTTAATTCAAGTGTGATTACTTAATATAAGTAATTAAAAGTTACTTATGGAAATAATTAAGGAATGATAAATTACTTAATTACTTAAAAGGATTTAATTTATGTGATTCATTAATTAAGTGATTAATTCAAAGATTTATTAAGTGATTAAAGGTTAATTACTTAATAATTAAAAGTTGATTAATTGATTATTAAAGTTAATAAATTTGTAATTACTTAATATAATTAAGGGATAATTAATTAAGGATTAATTAATGAAAGCAATTAAGGATAATTAATTTAAGGATAATCAATTAAGGGATAATTAAATATGTAATTAAACTAAAGGTTAATTTTAATTAATGTGATTAATTAAGGACTAATTAATTAACTAAGGGTAATTAGTTAAGATGGATAATTAAGGATTAATTTATTAATTAATTAATACTAAATGATTTGTAATTAATTAATCAGGATTGAGTAATTAATTCATGAGTAATTAAATAAAAAATAATATATTAAATTGAATTAATTTAGGATTAAATAATTAATTAATCATGTTTATGAATAATTAATGTATGCTTGGATTGCTTATGAATGTTTGTATTGTTTGAAATGCCTTGTATTGATTGTTATCTCTGGACTGTTCTGTGAATTGAGTTGTGTGTAATTTATTTATTTATTTATTTATTTTATCTATGATACATTTATCTGTAAATCTGTGAATAAAGGAAAGCGTTACAGGAATATACCGCTTATCGATATTGATATGATTGAATATGTGATTGATTGATGTTGTTGCACTATTGGGTAAAACCCCTAGAATACACATACACACATAAATATGGATTGCATGAGGAAATCGGTTATGTCACAAATTTCTAATGATTTTAAAGATTGAATTTTTCAGTCCAAAGTAGTTTTGGAATTGGAATTGGAATTGAAAGCTTTGAAAATAAGTTTCAAAAATAAAAGTTATTTGAATAACTTAATAAGAGTTTTGAAATTTAAATAATTTGATTTAAATTTGAATTCAAAATTTGAAATTGAATTCTATGTTGGGAAGCTATGGTTTAAAAGTGTTATACAAGTTATAAATGTATTTATATGGGTTTAAACCATTTTTAAAAGTACTGTTTTGAATTTAACCCAAGGGCTTTAACTTGTACAAATGAAATCAAATTTTTCCGAAACAAAAACTATTTGTTTTTAAATGATAAAAGCTTCCATATAAGGAATAAATTTCCAATTTATGTTAAAGGGATTTCGAGTTTGAAATGAAAATGGTTTTTCGAGTTATGAATAAATCTTTGGAAAACGGGTTTGAAAACTATTAAATCATTGATTTAAAGATTGAATGGGTTAATCCAAATTGAAATGGAAATTATTTTGAAATCTGTGAATGAATCTTTGTGAAAGGTGGGTGAACTTTGTGAAGTGAATCTTTTTGTTTAAAGATTTAAAATGGTAATTTGTTTAAACCATTTGAAAGAAAGGTTTTGGGTTTTAAAGTTGTGACTTAACTAAATTCCCAATATCCATATGTTTATAAATATTGTGCTCATTATTCGGTTTAGCCGGGAGAGGACCATGTGTCATATAACCTATTCCGAATAATGATACGACGTTATGGATAACATTTGAGAACCGGTGGTGAAGATCGGAAATTTCCAAGAACGAAAGGATAACCCATCGATTGTCTCTGCACTGAGTCGCGCTAGTATAGAGATCTCCATATGTAATGGGGAGTCCGATCGGGATTGGGAATTCCCGAATTTGCAAGGGCTTCTTCGAAAGTGCCTTCGGTTCCGTTCGAACCCAGAACAGACATGTATGGATATGGGTCTGACATTACACTTTGAGATGTAAAATCGGTTTCTATCAAATACATTTCTGTTTGGTGGCGTAAATTTATTATCTTAGCTTAACACCCTTCTCTGAGACGTACGAGCTCAGAGGTTATGTAGTTGATGGTTACTAGTGATACATTGCCAATTTGGTAATGTGGCATATGAAGTGTTGCCGATCATTTATTGATCAAAGCATGGCTTTGTGAAAAAGCGTAGCTTTGTGGACGTGACTTCGTCGAGCCTCACAACCCCGTAATGGTCGAAACATGAATCGTGGCATCAAGGTTATTTAGGTGTAGCTCCCCCTGAGGGTATGACCATCCTTTTAGATAAAAAGTGATATCATGGTATGTAGCCCAGATATTTACTTATGTTTATTTTAAATGTGGTATCATGGTATGGAGCCCAGATACTTTGCTGTGTGGTTGTTGGATTGAGGGCCCTCGGATAAAGGTCAGTAACGACCGGGGATGGCATACTCATGTTTATAGTTACTTTCGGGCAGGGGTAACCCGGACTTGTGAAGCAGAGATCCGGTTAGGTTCTTGGGGGCGTCCGTCTAGAGGCGTTCCATTTTGTGTGGGAAGTTCCTTTGCCTGACCATTTGTTGAAAATCCAATCATCCAATACGCACCCTTTACGATTGCAGTTGTATAACCTGCCACCTCAGGTGGTAGCTATAGTACGCATAGTATAATGGTACCTTATTGGCTAAGATTAATATTATACTTTCGAAATGTTTTCTGCACTGTTCACTAATAATATTATCAAATGATTTTCGCATATCAAGCATTTTTGACTGTCATAAGGAGAAATCTCCTCTAAGTTTGCGCTTGCATTGTGTGTGTGGCAGGAGGCCTTATGGAAGTTTCATTTTCTAAAAAGCATTGTGGATTTCAATGTTTTAAAATCTTTTGTTGTTTGTTTTAAAGATAAACTGTTTTTGTTTGCTCATACCAGTCCTATGACTGACCCGAAGTTTATCGTTCCTTTCCTAAACTCTGGGTGCCCATAATTTTCCACACGGGCAGTCTAGAGTTGGGTTTTTCAGATAGTCGAGTAGTAGGAGTAGATTCGATAGCCTTAGAAGCCTTTGGTTTGGTAGCTTTCAGTCTTTAGGAATCATCTTCAGTCTTTGGATGACTGACCTTGCTTAGTACAAGTTGATGGGGGTTCGAGCTAGCTTTGGATTGGAGATGGAGTTTTTGGAGTTTGGCATTGAAGACATTATCTTTCCGCGATAGTTGCCTAGTTTGCTTTATCTTCTACTGTTGTTTCTTTCCGCTGATATTTCTTGTATCTCTGATTTATATTGATATTCAAATGTATCTAATATTGTATCAAATGTTGTATACCAATGATATTATTTCATTTTTTTCTTCCGCTGTGTTGTACTTAAAGTGTTATAAGCTCCGGCGAACCAGATTCGACGTTTGGATCTACGGCATTTGAATACGGGTGACATATTCGGTGCCGATTTTCGAAGGTCGAGTGAGGGTCGTTACAGACTATGTGAGAAACTATTGTAATAATACACATAAACCAATGTTAATAACACTTTTGTAAGAAACTTGTGTGGTATGTTGGATCTGTAGCAATATTAATTTTGAATGATCATAGAAAGAATTTACACTTTAAAACAAATTTCTACAAGAACTGAGATACAAACATTAAGAATACAACTTAAAATAATAACAATTATTTTTACAATATTTTATTAAGTAACAATAAAAAATTCATATTAACCATGATTAAATATCATCGCTTTACTTGGTTGATAAATCATCTTAAGTTTACATTGATAAAATGTAGCAGTTTTATTATGGTAAACATCTAGTACGCTAAATAAATGACTATTTTTAACATTTCAACAACAATATTCTAGTCACATTTCATATATAAAAATTATGTATGCAAAACCAATAATTCTATAGATAATAAAATAAGAAGCCCCATAACTACATCAACTAGTTCCTATAATGGAAATGTGAACTAGGCTTAGTTAGGTGCAATAATAAATGAAAATGAAAATAAACAAAAATGTGCAAAATTACCGTCCACTCTAGAATGAAATTCACCAAGGCCCTGCCTAGTAACATAAACGATTAGTTGAGGTTAAATCATAAACGTTAAGAATAACTAGTGTTTCTATTGACCTTCTCTCACTTCTTTCCATTGTCACGCGCTCTAAACGTGCGGTAATCATTACTAAATATTCTTTCAAGTTCTTTGGATGTCCATTTGAATGATCAACATGTATTCCCGCATCTTCTGTCGTGGAACGTAAAGAAGCTAGTTGCGTAATAACATCGACTATTTTTTAGCGCATTTGCTCTTTAGTTTTGGTAGCTTGGTCAATTTTTCTTTTATAAGCTTCCAAGCATTCCCCTTGTTCTAACTCAAGTATCATTCTCTCTATCTGTATTTGATTCACCAATCTCATCCCAAATCACCTGTTATAGTAATGTAGTGGAAATTAGTGACTAGGAAATAAGTAAGACTTTCTTCGATCTCTTTTTTTCTATATATATTCTCTGCATCTATATGTTTATATGATTTTTATCATATTAGAATATCGGGTTTAATGTTGTTGCCTTATCTATAGGACAGTTGATCCTTACTTCACATCTCTAACTAAACTTCACCTTAGGAGCATAGATTGAGCAACTTCAGTTGTCACATTGTAAATGTGGCATGTAATGAAATTTGAATATTAGTATGTTATAATGGGAGTAAACTGCACATGTGACTCTATACTTTTTACAGCCTTGCTTTAGTAAGAAAATATTTAATTGCATCCCATAATATAGGAATAAGATAAAAAGCTGCAAGGATGACAAAGACCATCATAAGGGAAAATAAATCACTTTTAGTTCATTGCTCCGTATATTTAGTTGCTTCCGTCTACAATAGAGTGAATATAATTTATGTTTTTAATTTTTTTTGAAGTTGATATGTTCTTTAGCAATATTACATCTTTGTTAAAATTACCCAAGAATGTTTTTAATGATGTCAAGTATTGTAGATTAACCAAAGATATTTAACTCATGTGTAGAGCATTCATGTTGTCTGAAAGGAATGACATGTTTATGTATTATGTTTTTATGTAAGTGGGCAAAGTTGGTGATTAGATGTATTAAATGCAAAACGAGATATATAAAAACTTTACCAAACTTTAGTTTACAAAGAAGATTTTGATACTTTACCTAATAATCATAAACAAGAAAAGGTAGGAAATAAACCATTATTACTGTTCTTTAAAAGGGTGTCACTTCGATAATCGCGATGAAGCTGGTCAGTAATTAAAGCACCATAAAAGCATTGTTGTATAGTTCATTTAATCATTATTTAAACAAATTTTGAACCAACCAATATACAAAATGATGTCAATATCACTAATATAAAAATTAAACACAAATATGAGCCAATAAAAAAAGTGTTTGTTATAAAAATCAACCACGATATAATCAATCGCACGTTATTCAGCTGCAAAATGAACAAATCTAAATAATCTCATTACGTAGTATCTTTTTAAATTTGTCAATCTATTGTACAACCTTCTTCAAGCTTTCATGTTGATTACTACCTAACTAATGTACTAGTTATTATATGCTAATTATGACCCAGTCATTTATTATATCAAAATAAGCGCATCAACAAATCGGTAGGTATTGCCTTATGAAGCTACAAAAATAATCTTTTTAAGTAATTCCGTATGATAAATAAAATTAAAATGATATTAACTACTTATTTGAGTCAAGGTGGTAAAGCCTTTCGATAAGAAATTGATTAAAGTTATCATAGCCAAATAAATTGTCCTTCCCTTCAAAACTAATTTTATGTTGGGTTTAATTAATCAATTTCTTTGTTCCAAGCACTATAGAATAAAGGGTTAGACTTGAGATTATATCATAGGAGAACATGTCAAGTGTTTTAGATTTTAATGTATACTTAATTTTATGATGGATTTGACTTGTTCTTTTTCTGGAAATACCTATTAACATTTGACATGCAAAATTAACGCGTAATAGGAACGATGGGGTTATTATAATTAATATTTGACATACACAATTCACTGGAATTTAAATTGTAATCAAAACATTTAATGTACTTTATTTTAAAATTAATAATGCACCGAGAGATGAAAGGGCTCGTGGAGTTGATATTGATTAAAAATTAATTATGGAGATAAAATTTATATTTAACATATATATACCAAAGAGGAAGCTTTAACGATACATAAATTATTTGAATATGATAAAACCTAATAAAGAAAACCAAAATACAAAATACACTTAAATAAATGGCCAATTCTATTAACACACCACTTTCTTCCTACCTGGTGTTTTATTAAAAAACACACACCACATTTTTCTTCCTTACTCCATTTTATTTTGAAATAAACCTTGTTTCTTTTATCCCACTTATTCTTATATTCAACTCTTCTCATGGCAATAATAAAAGATTCTCATCTCATAACATTTAAAAAATTCATAACGATCATGGACAATTTGATCTTCTTTTTTATCCAATAATGCAATCTAAAAGAGAGAAAAACAAGCTACAGCTTAATAAAATATAAAAATGATATGAAGCTTATGTAATATATTTCATGCATACTAGGTTTATTATTATTCCACATGCACTATGCACTATGCACTATGCACTATGCACTATCTTAGTAGCAATTCAAGCATTAAATAGGCTTGGTTGCTATCATATCCTAGTTACTATATATGGACCTTAGAAAACATACACATTTATCTTCTAGTAATAAGATATCTTCTTTGAAAATTCTATCCTCATTTTTATGCAAGTATACCAACAAAAGAGAAGGAGATGGAAAATATGAGGACATGAAAAGAACGAAAACATCTCAGTAAAAATAATTACATGGATAAAACAGTCGTTTTTTTTCAAAAAAAAATAAATTGGCAAAAATAGAATAATGTGGTGTATTAAGAATGGGCCAAAATAAACAATAAACTAATCAAATCAAAACTTAAAAAGTTTCTTATAATTTAAGGAAAATAGAAAATAAATAAATGGATATAATTTTAGCAAAAAATAACATATTCCATGGGCAAGCTTATTATACAATAAAAGAATATGAATGTAAATTGCAATGTTCATTGATGGGTGATAGAGATATAAATATACTTTGTGTGCAAAATGAAAAATTATTCCATAGGGAGGGAATAGGAAATGAAATGAGAGTAAATATGTGGAAAGAACACAAAAAGTCATACATTGAACTTTTTATGTGTTAGAATACAACGTATAAGATGCGTCTAGAGTATGTCATTAAATGGAATGAAAAGGTGGTTCGTAATATAGAAATAACTGAAGCTTGGTAAGAAGATATTCTCTTTCTGTCGTTTGCATATCATCAACCAAAGGACTATATGTAGAAGGACTAAATTCTCCTTCAACACCTGGTGAGATCTCAAAGGTTGAAGAGGAAGCAACAAAATGGCGGACCCAATTCCTGTTTGAAAAGAGCACAAATATTATAAGGCCAATAACGCTATGAACAAATAGGTTGAGCGATACCCCATCGACGAATACGGTTCTAATGGTGGAACCAATAATGGTATCATAGGCGACGCTGCAAAATGCTAGGAAGTTAGTGAAAAGAAGGAGAGAGAATGTTGTAGTTGTGTATGAAAAGCATGAAATGCTGAATGTGAGTTTTAGGCAAAGAAATAGTGGACGCAGATCTAGATTTTTCAATGTTAGAGACATAATGGTATGTATATATGTTTTTGGTTACCAAAATACTATAGCACTGAAAAATGAAATTCTGTGATAAATATTATAGATTTTACTTAGAGAGGAATAGAGTGAAGAATGGAAATGGGTTTATATAGAGAATGACAAATTCTCTCTAGACTTCTCTTTTAATTATTATTACCTTCATCTCGTATTTATTTCGCATTGAAAGAATTTATTGACTCTTTAATCTATTTTAAATTCAAATGAAATGCTTTTTTGACTATATAATTGTGGAAATTAATTATAGAAATTGATTGCAAATTATCAAAATTTTCCTAATTGATTATGTATGATATATATAAATTTATCAATCGATTAATAACTTCTGTTAATTTACCGAGTAACTTCAGGATTAGTAAATCAACTAATTAGTTTCCTCTAACTAAATGAGGCAATTAATTTCCTTTATTTATTATTTTATTGAAATTAAAGAAACTCAATTCAATTTTCAAAATTATACTCTCACTAAAATTAAATATGATTTCATGTGAAAATTATTAGAAAACTCCTTAATTGACTATGCATGGTAATA
Source organism: Allium cepa (assembly GCA_030765085.1). NCBI lineage: Eukaryota > Viridiplantae > Streptophyta > Magnoliopsida > Asparagales > Amaryllidaceae > Allium > Allium cepa. The sequence continues at coordinate 231,059,799 of CM060938.1, forward strand.
AATCAATTGATTAGTATCGTTTTTAAACCTTTTTATTAATTATCCAATAAATGACTTTTACCATGTAATCTATTTTTTAAAATTATGAATGCTTGTGCATGTATAGTAAGCATAATATTTATATAGTCCTAATCACTTATTTAATTGATATTATCTTATTAATCATTCCAACATGTTATTACTTTGTTTTCACTTTCTATAATGTTATTTCATATCTAAGGTCTTATTTCAATATCCTGCGATTAATTTTATATCTTTCACTATTCTTAGAACCCAAAAAATGGAAAGAAAACCCAAGTCTCAGGAGAACACTGGGGAATTAAAGTGAAATTTCCATCAAATCTTAATATAGGAGACGAAAGTTGTGCATAATCTCATAGATATTTTGTAACAAATAGTTTTTAACTCTAGTCTTTAATATAGATTATAGTGCAATGAAAATTAAAATATAACTAAACTATATAAATGACCGAAGAGTTTACCAAATGATTGTATCCTTGCAACTATGCAATAGCGTCAGCCATGCTAGATTGCTCATTGTCAAAAGATTTTGGGGTTTGTATATTATTGAACTGGATATAAGATTGTATTCCAAATTTTGGTTAATTTCAAATTTCATTGATTGGTCAACAATAAATGCTTTCCATTGATAATTAAAAAATATCATGTTCAAAATAATAGATTTCAAATGGTCTTTATTATGAAATTGGTTGCATGAGACACTGAAATTGGGAAATATAATTCTTCGCACTACTACAAGATTAGGTTGTTACTTTTTTTTCTTTTTTCCTATCCTGTTCAATCTTTCTGACTTGTTAACTTCTTGACGTTTAAAGCTGCTTAGATAGAAATATGTAGAGAAAGCGTAGGATTATTTTTAAACTTTTATAGTTATATGGAACTATATATTCGTATATCACTTTCAGTCCTTTCTATTTATTGTTTGACCAGTTTGTAAGTAAGCTTTGATTCTACATCTAATTTATTGTCTGTTTTTACCATACACACACACACACACACACACACACACACACACACATACACATATATATATAGTAATGATGATGTTAAAGCATATTGCAGAAGATCTCACTATTTGTAATTTACCTATATTATTTGTACTTTTCCTAGTTACAATATTTCCTATTATATTACTACATAGGCTTCAAGTAACTAAGATATAAATATAAATCATGTATTTTGGTATATCAATTAAGCCATTAGTAGAGTATAGACTTTTAATGATTGTTAATTTTTTTCCTCTCCCTCTATTCTTCTTTTATATTTTATTTTATTAAATAATTTCAACAAATGATAAATACTAAAAATTTCACATATTTGTTTGGTTTAATTTATCTTGAATAATTGAGTGCATGTTAAAAGTGAAAGTAAGGTTAGAGTTTAGAAATTATCACAACAACAAAACTGCCCTAATATAGCAATATTTTTGCAATGGTCATAATCTACTAGTTGTAATAAAGGTTTTTACAACGTTTTGTTTCGGAAAGTTGTAATAAACTTACTTTTAACAATTTTTTTTGTTAGTTGTTGCATATGCATATTACAACTATTGTTCTTTTGCCAATTGTAATAGATGTCAATTTTCATCAACTCTTTTGTTATGCTAGTTGTAATAGATACATATTAGCACCTTTTGGTCACTTATTGTAATAAATAATTAATATGTATTAAGCAATAATTAATAATTTAAAAAAAAATAAAATAATTAACAATTAATAAAAATTCAATAATAAATAATAATTAAGTAAATGATGCTTAAATATAATAAAAATTAGATATTAATGGCCAACATGTTTGGTTTCAATTGGTTGGTATTTCAGACTATGAGATTACAGGTCACAGGTTCAATCCTAGAGATGTACCTTGTTGAAATTAACAGAGCATGCTAAATAATAATAATTATTAATTATTAATGTATAATAATTAAAAACTGCTATAAAATACTAATAATTAATTATTAACTTGAAATATGAAATAACCATATTAATAATAAATTATTAATTAATATTTAATAATTAATCAATAATAAATTAATTAATAATCAACATTCACTATACAAATAATAAATATTAAAAATTTAATTGTAATTAATAATTACTATTAAATAATAGTAATTAATAATTAGTAATATAAAAAATATAATAATTAGTTAAATAAAAGTTAAACGGTAATAATTAAATGCTAAAATTTAATGTCAAATAATAATAATAATTAAAAAATTTAATTAAATAGTAATAATTAAAGATTATTTTGAAATATGAAATAGTTACCATTAATGCCCAGTAATCCAACTAACTGAAACATACTTTCTTAATGAATTTAGAAATTCGTCTAATATTTAAATTTAAATTTTCACTTATTGCTCTATCTTCAGCAAGCAAGCAGAGCATTTGAGCGGTCCAACCATATGTTTTTTGTAATTTTTCCTATTTTACTTATAAAAATTAAAATAAATAATATTTTTTTATAAAATATTTGCCCTATTAAACAATGGATAATTGATAAATAACTTTTACTAATTATGATTAAATATATTAAAATTATAATAGAGGGAATTATCGTGAAGGACAAAAATTAGGGCTTTTTAATCACAAGGACAGCCCGCTAAAATTTTATCCTCAAGGACAAATCACTGCAACTTGCCTCTCCAACTCCAGATCTTGCTACAAAACCCACACCATCGCTTCCTTCTCCAACCCAATAAACTCCGACCGAGACGTCGACCTCTCAGATCTCGACAACACCTTGGCAGAAATCAAGGACCTGCGCGCGGAGTTCGAGCTCGAGAGGCGAATTCGGAAGAAGATGGAGTCTGTGAAAAAATATGAGATGAAGGAGCTCGCGGAGAAGAAAAGAGCACGCGAGGAAGCGGAGAGCGACCGTGAAAAGTTAGGTATGGAGATCAAGCACGTGAGTGAGGATTTCGAAAAGACGATGAAGGAGGCCGTGGACGAGAGGAGAAAGCGATGACGAGAGGATGGAAATCATTCTACCGTGTTCAGTTTTTGGGTATCAGTTTTGTATGCGATGTGGTATCAGTTTTAATAAAATAACACAGTATCAGTTTTTGGGTTTCAGTTTTGTATGCGATGTGGTATCAGTTTTAATAAAATAACACAGTATCGGTTTTGTATGCGATGTGGTATCAGTTTTAATAAAATAAATAGTATGGATTTGCGGTGGTTTAGGAAATAGTATGGATTTATGGTGGAAAATTTCTGATGGGTTATTGGTTTGACGAAACGGTGAAGGTGGTGGTATAGTGTGTGGTATTTGGAAGCGATGGGTAGGGTTTGCATCAGAAGGAATTTCAAAACTGATACCTAAAATTTCAAAACTGATACCTAAAATTTCAAAACTGATACCTAAAATTTCAAAACTGATACCTAAAAACTGGTATCAGTATCAGCTTTTAAGAGCATGGTGCTGGTGAGGGGGTGGCGTTGGCGGGTGGAGGAGGTGACATGGGGTAGTTGCACGACGCTGGTGAGGAGGTGATGCTGCGACGATGGTAAACACAAAACGGGTGGAGGAGGTGGCACGAGGTGGTTGCTCCAAAACGGGCGAAGGAGGAGGTGGCAATGGTGGCGCTGGTGAGGAGGTGGCGACGCTAGTGAGGAGGTGGCGGCGCTGGTGAGGAGGTGGCGTTGACGCGGGATAAGGTGGTCGGAGCTGAAAACGGGATTGAATGGGCACGGGGAAGAGAGATTTGTGCATTTGAGAAAAAATAGGCTTTGGGCCTGTCCTTGAGGATAAAATTATAGGCATGTGTCCTTGAGGATAAATTATTTGGATATTTTGTCCTTTACAATGAATCTCCCATTATAATAATTATTATTAATTAGTAATATATACATAATGACTAACACTTAATAATTTATATTCAATTATAATATGGGTATTATGTAATAATTGCTAGTAGTAATTATTAATTAACATTGAATATACAAAAGTCGGTAATTAATAATCGTAATTGTTGTATAATAAAATATAGATAATAATTAACATTATTAATATTCAGTTATAATTAAGAAGTAATAATTAATAATTAAGAGTAATAATAAATAATTACTATTCATTATCTAATAATTAATAATTAAGAATAATATTTAATATTTAATAAGTAATATTTTGAAATTTTGTCTAAAATAAATTTAAAAGTATTCATAAAACTTAAAAAACTTCGGTAAAATTTGAAAAAACCATTTTGAAATTTTCAGAAAATTTAATTAAATATTTAAAATTCTGAATTTATTTGAAATAAAGAAAAAAGTATTTTATTAAGTTTAAAGTCCATAAAATTTAAATACGATATGAAAATATTCAAAATTTTATAAAATTCAAAAAAGTTAAAAAATTATAAATTCGAATAATACAAATATTATGTTAGTAATTATTATTTTCATATCCACGTGGATGTTCACTTTTGTAATTAGTGTAATTTTTTTTCATGCATCCAAAAATCTGACCCAAATTCCAAAATTAAGTTTGGCTCCACCTTGCTTTTCGTTCCCCTTTCTCAAATCCGTAGCTCTCTCATTCTCATCGATCACTACTATTTTCTTTAGTCCCTCTTGGTTTTTATTCCTTTTCATTTGTTCTCTAACTGGCCTGCCACCATCGCCATCAACGACCTCACATACGACTAGACCAACTTGCCTTTACCCGCTACGACCCATTATGGTGGCAAATTAGAAAGCTTGAACCGATGTCGATCTCCACCTGGAAAGCATAGGCAAAGGCTCTTCCATGCCCTCGCCAAACGATTCTCCACGTCAATCTCCTCATTTCGTCCGTCGATCAAGCAAAGATCTTAATGCCATGGGCTCCAGAAGCAGCTATTAGGTAACCATGCACATTTCCTTTATGTGTTTACCCATCATGTGCATTTATTGGGTGACCATGCTATTTTAAGTATTAGCACCTGCATTAATTTAAAATAACATATAATTAAAACCTTACTGACTTTATTCATGAGAAAGTTTAGAAATATAATATATCATATTTGAGTTCTCGTTTCATTGTTGTGAGCATATTAGTAGTTCTTTCTAGCTTCAAACGTGTAAAGGAGTACAAAGTAGCATAGAACTTTCTAGCATTAGTGCCTCAAATTGTTTTTGCACAAACAGATTATTTTTCTTCTATAGTTTTGCAACTAATTTCGATTACATTGGCCAAAGCTTACAAGACAGAAGGCTTGTTTAAAATAGTATTAGGCATTCCTGTAACCTAGGTAATGAATTTTCGCTCTAGGTAAACAATTAATAAAAATTTAGCAATTTACAATAATGTATAAATGTCATGTACTTAATTAGCATTATTGTTTGCTAATTAGAATCATTTTAGGCTATAATATTTGGGACTATTTTCTGTAGCCTATAAAGTATGTATTTTCCTAACTTTTGAATTATCTACTAACTAACATTCTGATTCACACAGATCAATTTTCTTTTTTGTAGATTTCGTTACCTCCATCAATGTTTAAAGCAGTTATACTTTGTAAGGAGTCCTTTAGGTATGGATTTTGATAATTCCACTGACAGGGTTAGTATATTGCTTTTTGTCTCTTTTTTTGCCCAAATTTAAGTGAATTTTTTATGTTTTTATCATAAAGTGTTGCTGCTTTCAATGGGAACCTCAATATCGTGTGATTTGTAGAGATTTTTCTTATGTAGATATTGTAATTTTGGTACTTTATGGGTTAAGCAATTAAGCTTGATGACAGGTCAGCTATTACACATAACATTGTTGGCTATGAATAAATGGGTTTGGTCGTCTTGCAATGTAGCAAATTAAAATGGTTTCACTAGAGTTATATGGCTGATTTTATAACTTGAAGTGGTAGTTATAATTACATGTAATATTCGCTGTCCATATATTGGATGCCTTTGAACTATGACTATAAATTGTGTAGTGCAATGATTGTCCATACATTGGATGAATTTTTTATTTTTGTTTATTTCATAGGTTCATACTTCAGCTAACTACACTGCATAATGTTTACATATGTAATTCACGCATCAATAGCTTGGAAACCAAGAACAATCTTCCATTTTGTTCATATCTTCTTTTTTTCTTTTTTAAATTTGTGTATGAATTTGTAAATATAACCAATTATATTTATATTGTTAATAAAATATATTTCTATTGTTAAGTAACTATTTTAGTGCACCATGTACCATTAGGAGCAGATGCTTGAAAGGTTTGGGTCGATTCGGTGGTGGATCCTGAAGCCGTTCTATATAGGCTTACTATAGACATCAATAGTTTTGGACAGACGGTTGGGATGATTTTTTTCTTGACACAAAGACTTTATCTCTTTTGATCAATGCGTATCGGTCCTCCTATTAACATATGTTATGGATTTGGTTATGTTTTTTAATAGAGTTATGATTTCACAAATGGTGTAAAGTTGAACTTGTTTTGGCTTTTTTTGAACGTAAATGATACGTGTTGTTTCGAATACAAATTTAAGAATTGTAAGAAATGCTTAGGTCAGCCAAATATGAGATAGTGGCACTAGGCTACTATAGATAATCTTCCAAAAGACTTGGTTCATTCTCATATATTTTTATGGTTCTATACATCTGAAATACTCAATAACTATTACAAATAGTTTTGACAATTCACTAACACTATGGAGCTGTAACGACCCTACTTCCTACTCCCAGGAAGAAGTATCGTTAATAAGAAAGAAAAGGGTGAGAAAAATAGAAAAGATAGAGAAGAATGAACAACAACATCAGAATCTCACAGCGGAACGAATAAATTATATTAATCACATAAGTATTTACATAATATATAACATCAATCAGAGTTATACAGACAATACATCACATACAAGACAGTTATAGACACCTGTCTAGTTAATACAACTCAATACAATACAACTCAAACAATATGAATCAGAGATACCAACACAGTGGAACTATAAATATATATCTACAATGCTGAAGCCTCCTGCTCCATTGCTCCTCCAGAATTCGTCAAAGCTAAACCTGAATCCTTTGGCTACCCGTAAAAATTTGGGTACCCGAGAGTTTATGAAAAACAAAAATAAACTCCAGGTCAAACATGGGTCTGGTATGAGTAACAGGTTAAAGTTGCTTAATTTTGAAAATCCTTTGAAAAGAAAGGTATCACGTAAGACTTCCCACACATAAACATGGAAAAGTTTTTACCTTACGCTAACCAAAACATTTGATAGGAAATCCAGTGATATTATAATAGGTCTAGGGTTTTCAAGTAAATAGAAAATAGCCGAAATTGTTACATGATTAAATTCCAGCTACTAGCCACAAAAGTGGGTAATACAATCAAAACCGTTGGCACTTATTGGATTGTGGATTCCATATAATGGCAGGGCTACTAGGGTACCGCCCGTCACAGTACGTGGCCTAGATCAACGTACTGAGGATCACTCCCGACCCCCTGCAACACAAGGCCGGAACCATTCCTTACTGAACAGTCCCGAACAAGATAAACCCCGGCAGTTGTCGCGAACCAACCGCCCACACAGCCGAAATAAAAAGGGACATCTAGAAAGGGGAAATATCTTGTCCTGCTTGGGCATGACCCACTTAACCTTGCTGCACCTCCCCTGTTTTAGCCATTCCCGGTTGATGAGGCTTGAGGTTACGATTACCTTTATAGAACATATCTCTTAGAATGTTCATCGCCCGCCTGACGATGTGTTGAAAGCATTCAATCCATACAAGTTCGTTCCGGGTTCGAACGAAACCGAAGGCATTATCTCGTTACACTCATTTTGGAATCCCCCTTAGAGTTAACGACGACAATCCTTGCACTCTGATTCACCATCTCGAATCTATAAGTACTATTCCGTCAAACTCATTACGGAATCACCCACAGAGTTATACTGACGTATAGCCCTTACACCTCGAGTCTTCACTTGCTCCACTTGGATTAACGACCTAACGTTTAATTGGAATCGATGTGGCTTTCGGATTCCAAATATGGAAACCCAATCCCGGTCTCATCGAAATCCAAACGTGTCTTTTAAGGCCAAGATGTGTATTTAGTCTTAACAGTTCAATTCAATATCACCAATATATACACAGATAGATAATTCACAATATCTTAATAGATAGTCAACATCAACATAAACAGATGATCAATATTATCACTACAAACGGATAATGCATATCATCATAACAGATAATTCATATTATCATCATATTTAAATCAAAGCATCCATATCACATAGATATTATTCATCCACATCTGAGATCACAATCAATCAATGAAATATCAATATCATCTATAAGCAATGATTTATGAATCACAATCTATAATTAATTTAAAATGAATTAAATTAACTACTTCTATCTTTAATTAATTTAAAATAAATTAAATTAATTACTCATTCCATAAATCCTGCTCTCACAACCATTAAATAATTATAATTCAGGTTAATTAATCATTCTCAAATTACAAGAAATAATTTAGTCTTTAATTAATTTCTCAATTGAATTATTCTAAATCGTTCATAGCAATTAACCTTCAATTACTTCCTTATTAATTATTCCTTAATTAACAATTCTTAATTACATCATTAATTATAAATTAATGATCTTCAATTTATATCAAATTACTTATTTAAATTAATTAAGTGATTAATCTTTACTTAAACACAATTATTAATCACCCCTTGATTAATAACAAACCAGTAATTAACTACCCTTAATTACTTATTAATCATTCCATGATTAATTATTTCCATAAATCAATCCTTTGATTGATTACAAAAGAAATTACTCAATTTACTCCACTAGCAAGTCATCTTGTATGAATTTTACCAAGCAATTATCATCTAATTACTTTCCTAAGTAATTATACTCCATTAATTACACTAAGTAATTACACATACCAAATCATCAAATGATTTCTTAAATTAATTGATTTAATTAACTTAATTTAAATCTTATTATCTATTACTTATATATTCAAATCAATCATCTTTGATTTAAATATACTTGACTGCATTCCAGTAGTTTTCCTTAATTTATTTACAGAAATTAAACTTGAATGAATCCATTATTTAATTTCATTTATATAGATTTATTACAGTTTAATTATCTTGTTGGTTAATTATTCTCCAATAAATCAATCTCTAATCCCATCATTAATTTTATTAATTAATGATTTCTATTTACATTTTCATTTGTTAATTATATTAAGAATACAAATCTTCAAATTACAAATATTAATCCTCTTGATTAATAACAAACAGTAATTAATAATTTATAATTAATTACTTCTCAATAACACTCTTAATTAATCCCCTGATTAATTTCAAGTAATTATACTCCAATTACTTCCATTTCCCATCATCCAATAATTTCATCAATTACTTCACTAAGTAATTACAATTTCAAAATATCAATTGATTAACCCAAATTAATCAAACTAAATTAATTAACTCAAATTAATTCATTTTACACAATTAATAAGTAATTAATTTCTTAATTACTTTCCAAATAAATAATTGCATTTAAACTATTGAATTAATTTATCTAATTAATTTATTACAAGATCAATCACATTAATTAATTATGAAATATTCTAGTTAATGATCTTCATTAACACTTATTTAATTATTTTCTTTTAAAATAATTAAATTAGTTATCATTATTAATTATAAGTTTGATCAACCATTAAGACTTATTAATTTAAACAAATATCTAATTTATGGTTCTTAATCACATATTAGTTAATTAATTCATTAATTAACTTTAATTACTACTTTTAAACTTATAACTACTAAATTAATTAATATCCATCATTAATTACCCTTACCTAATTAACTTAAAGGTTAATGCATATAAATTCTAAAACTTCATGAATTAAACCATTCTTATTATTGATTATATTTTCAATTCCAATATGTTTAAAACATTTATTCCAATTAATCCTAATTTTATCCTAAATAAAGTTTTTAACACTAATTTATTTTCAAAACCCCTTTTAAACTTACATATTTAATAGCATTAAACTTATTTGAATCAATTCAAATTAGAAAACTTATTTTAGTTCCAAATCTAGAATTTAAATCTAAATTCTGATTTCCAATTTTCGAGTTAACTTGATTCAATCGTTTCTTAACAGTTCAAATTTCATTTGATCTTAACTCTCGTTTAAATATATTTTAATTATTAACCACTTTTAAGTTATTAAAATAATTTAAATTTTGAAAACTTTATTATTTCCAACTCTCTTTCAAAAACTAACTTAAATTCACTTTTTAAACTTGATATAAAACAAGGCTGGACTTTGATTAGATTTTAAACCCAGATTTCAAAACTGTAACAAACAGCTATAGGTTGTAAAACCTGAAATACCCATAACCCGACCCCTCTCTGGTTTACTTCGAGAAAACACGCGAGGTTCCCCGATAAAACAACAGCATTGCTTCGAGTTCCCCAGGCGCACGCGCGAAAATGAAATCAAGAAAACAAAACCTGGGAACACAAACTCCTCTCCCTTCCAAACCTGTCAACGGCACGCGCGCAGTTCCTCCACCACCGGAGACCACCAAACTCCGGCTACCCCATCGACCATCTTCCCTCTACCTCCCCTCAAAGCCATGTGTCATTCGCACCCTTGTACAAGACGCGGTGATCCAAAACCCAAAACGCAGTAAAATTAGGTTTAGGAACTTTAAATCCATGCCGACGCTTCCACAACCCAATTCGCCGCCACCCACTATTTTTCCCAGACCCCACGATCACCCCCGCATCTCCAGTTCCACTCACGACCTCCCCCATCCACGCGTTCGTCCATGGCAACTCAAAATGCCTCAAACAGTAAAGTACAAACTGCACTCAACACCTACGGCTAAAACTTTTGCTTTAACCTTTAAATATCATGTTATGGTTCACTGATTCATCTTGTATTCCTAAATTCCAAAATTTAAAAAGTTAAATTTTTTATTTACCTGAAGTTGTGCTTATGCATTTAGCTTTCCAGAGTTGCTGCTGAGTTCTTTAGTTTGAACATATTTTAAAATTTTAGTACAATGTCTAATAAACAATATTTTGTTTAAACTCTAGTTCCAAATTCCAAGTAGATTGTGTAGGAATAAGTTTAGGAAACAAAGTTGTTTTAGAATTCAAATTTGTGAATACATGATACAGCCTGGACACCACCACACCCTACAAGCATAGGCAGAGGATTCAATATGTATATAAATAGATATATACCTATACTATCCATAGGCATATATACTACAGATTCATTTCTTAAATAGATATTTTTTTTATATAAAATAAAGTTACTCATTTTCATCTGTGAAAGAACAGAAGCTGTCAATGCCCAAAAATACAGTTCAGACATGCATGTTTCAGATATTCTTATCACTGAATTATCACTGTATATGCATAAACAAGTATCATCCATCCCAGAGCTTTATAAGCAACAGAAATCTACTTATTTAGTTTGATTTAAAAGTTACTCACCAATCTGCAGAGTAGAACAGAGACACTTTTGTTGAAGCAGGCTTTGAAATTTATAGGCTTGAATACAACTGAAACTTCTTTTTGCTTTGCTTCCTGAATTTTGTTTAAGTTTGAAATAGTTTTACTTTCATGTTTTAGTTTGAAAAGAAGTTTATTTTATTTGTTACTTAGTTCGAAATGAATCAGGGAAGCTGATTTATAGAAAAGAAAAGAAGACAGGGTATATTATTATGTTTCAACAACTAGGACAATATTTGTACAACATAGCATGAAAATCTTGTTTGTGCAGATTTTAAAACAAAGATATTTTATAAATGGAGGCTGATATGAAACAAAATTGTGTACTAAAAGATCTTTCATTAATTACTTTGGTTTGTTTATTAAAGAATGCATTATACAGTCTTCCCTTGCAAGCTTCATATATACATTTTTTTTTGATTAATGCGGCCTGCACATATTTTAGATTTTGCTTCTAGATGTTATTTGTTTTTATCTCAGCCTGCATACTTTTGATTTGTTCTTGGATTTTGTTTTATACTTGATACTTGTCTGAATCTTTATTAACAAGCTACTAGCATTATTATTTTATTTAGGTGGCTGAGACAAGAATGTTGAGGAGATCATTAAATTTTATTGTCTTGATGCTTTAAACATATATATTTATATGTATACTGCAGTTCATTGTTATGTTAGTTTACAACTTTGAAAATTCTTTTGTTTCTAGTTTCATTGTTGACTTGTATCTAGTTTATTTGTTGTATTGTTATCATAAATTTGAAATGTATGTGAATGTTATCATTTTTATTTTGTTATTTGAAAACTAATTGAACTTGTTAGTTGTTTTGTTATTGTAATTTAACTAATGTACTTACTTATTTTTTTTCTCCCATTTATCTTATAGTCTTGTATTTATATTTTTCTTTATTTTTTTTTAACATAATTTTAAAGTAACTCATTTACCAATTTGAAATGATAAATAAAATAAATCATCTTTTTATTATAAACTATATATTTTATAATATATAATAAAGTATTGTTTGACAAAATTATATTAAAACTCATATATAACTTTAAATTCATATTTTAATCAAGCTACACTAAAAAGAAAATAAAACAAATCTTTTTGTTAATAAACTTAAATTTAAACTTAAGTTAAAATAAGTTTTAAACTATGAAAGCATTTGTCTTATGTATTTAAAATCAAATATTTATTTATTTATTTAATTAGCTTTGAAAAGTTTATTTTAAAACATAATTTCTAATTCACTAAAATATATATATTAGAATCTGAAACATAATTTGTTAGTTAAACTTTAAAACAAATCTCATCTATTTACAATGTATACAAATATATACATATATAAATAGAAAAAAAATAAATTTATTTTAACAGATATCATTTATCAATTAAATATTTATTAAAAGAAAAGTATCAATTCAGATTTTATTAACAAAAATATATCAAATCAATTTAATATTTAATGCAGATTATTAAATTGATATTGCTCGAAAATTCCGGGTTGTCACATTCCTCCCCCCTTAAAAGAATTTCGTCCCCGAAATTTGAAAGCAAAGGTAATTTAATAATCCATTTTAGATTTTAATTAATTTTAAACCATAAGCATATATCAATTACATGCTAACAATCATCACAACCAATCTACTCAATCAACAAAACTAACTATCCAGACAAATTCTGGAGAGAGCTCCCTAGAGTTTTCCAGTATAATACCAGAATACTCGATCTATAGAATCCAAACAGCCTATACTACTAATCTACAGAATCCCTTTGAATCGGAGAAAATTATCCAAATCAAATCTCCGACTTCGAAATCCAAATTCCTCCGTCTCTTATTCACCAAATTCTCTGACAATCCAGAGCTGCTTTCATCCCTACTGATCAGCTCAACCCATGCTGATAACTCTTAAAACAATCTGAATCCAAAAACAATCCAGTAGAATGATCTTTTCAGAATCGATCAAACCAAGAACTCAACCTTTACTATCCTCAGTAGGAAACAACTTCCCCTTTCCGGAAAAGAAAAAAAATGCACTCCCAACTGCTTCCACTGCACAACTCTGATCAGGAGTAGATGAAAATGCTGATGATACACATAAACACAAACTGGATAACACATTACAAAATATGATTCAACAGATCCAAAATAACTCAGAAGTTCCTCCAAAATTTGAGCCACTTTACCAACTACTCTCTCTAGAAAGCATTCTACTACTAAGCTGAACCATCGACATTACTTCCGCAATCCAGTCGATACCAAACTCAACTCCTCAGATGTTAAGGCAAATCACCGACCTCTTCAAAGATATCCAGAAGAATTTCTGCCATCCCAGAGAATACTTAACTATCGCAAGTCACTTTTGCGATCCACTCAGGCTAATATCCAAAGAAAACTGTTATCTCCTTACCAATCTGAACAGCTGAAGCTTATCTAGCGAATCCATTGGAGAAATGGATTCACAAACTGCCTCTGAACTTCACCTCTAAAGAACTGCTGACAAATGACCTCCTCGCGTGCCGACAGAACATTCTGAGCTGCAACACTGCTGCTGATGCCAAAACTACTTAATCCAAAATTCCTCGAAAAACTCAGGCCTCAAAGCCAAACACAACATTCAGCTGAACTCAACCTCAAAACTAAGGCAGACACACTCCTTTATCCAAAGAGCCTTGAGAACTTCTTCGAAAACAATCCATCGCTACTGCATCTCAACACGCAACTACTACTTCTTGAGTTACCAAGATAATATTTCTAGCTTTTGCTCAACTCAAAAAAATCCAAATTCTACTCATCCAATCTTGTACAACAAAATGGACTCCAAATCTTAACAAGTTCCTCAAGAGATTTAGTGAAATCCTTACACCCCAAATTTACTCGAGACGGTATTAGGTCTACAGTCTCGTCAGATGTACTTCTAACCACTAGTAGTCGTGTTACACACACCACTACTCACTCAAGAGCCTAGGTATTCACTCAACCTAGCGCTCTGGTACCACTGTAATGACCCTACTTCCTACTCCTAGGAAGAAGTATCGTTAATAAGAAAGAAAAGGGTGAGAAAATAGAAAAGATAGAGAAGAAAGAACAACAACATCAGAATCTCACAACGGAACGAATAAATTATATTAATCACATAAGTTTTTACATAATATATAACATCAATCAGAGTTATACAGACAATACATCACATACTAGACAGTTATAGACACCTGTCTAGTTAATACAACTCAATACAATACAACTCAAACAATATGACTCAGAGATACCAACACAGCGGAACTATAAATATATATCTATAATGCTGAAGCCTCCTGTTCCATTGCTCCTCCAGAATTCGTCAAAGCTAAACCTGATTCCCTTGGCTACCCGTAAAAATTTGGGTACCCGAGAGTTTATGAAAAACAAAAATAAACTCCGGGTCAGACATGGGTCTGGTATGAGTAACAGGTTAAAGTTGCTTAATTTTGAAAATCCTTTGAAAAGAAAGGTATCACGTAAGACTTCCCACACATAAACATGGAAAAGTTTTTACCTTACGCTAACCAAAACATTTGATAGGAAATCCAGTGATATTATAATAGGTCTAGGGTTTTCAAGTAAATAGAAAATAGCCGAAATTGTTACATGATTAAATTCCAGCTACTTGCCACAAAAGTGGGTAATACAATCAAAACCGTTGGCACTTATTCAATTGTGGATTCCATATAATGGCAGGGCTACTAGGGTACCGCCCGTCATAGTACGTGGCCTAGATCAACGTACCGAGGATCACTCCCGACCCCCTGCAACACAAGGCCGGAACCATTCCTTACTGAACAGTCCCGAACAAGATAAACCCCGGCAGTTGTCGCGAACCAACCGCCCACACAGCCGAAATAAAAAGGGACATCTAGACAGGGGAAATATCTTGTCCTGCTTGGGAATGACCCACCTAACCTTGCTGCACCTCCCCAGTTTTAGCCATTCCCGGTTGATGAGGCTTGAGGTTACGATTACCTTTATAGAACATATCTCTTAGAATGTTCATCGCCCGCCTGACGATGTGTTGAAAGCATTCAATCCATACAAGTTCGTTCCGGGTTCGAACGAAACCGAAGGCATTATCTCGTTACACTCATTTTGGAATCACCCTTAGAGTTAACGACGACAACCCTTGCACTCTGACTCACCATCTCGAATCTATAAGTACTATTCCGTCAAACTCATTACGGAATTACCCACAGAGTTATACTGACGTATAGTCCTTACACCTCAAGTCTTCACTTGCTCCACTTGGATTAACGACCTAACGTTTAATTGGAATCGATGTGGTTTTCGGATTCCAAATATGGAAACCCGATCCCGGTCTCATCGAAATCCAAACTTGTCTTTTAACGCCAAGATGTCTATTTAGTCTTAACAGTTCAATTCAATATCACCAATATACACACAGATAGATAATTCACAATTTCTTAATAGATAGTCAACATCAACATAAACAGATGATCAATATTATCACTACAAACAGATAATGCATATCATCATAACAGATAATTCATATTATCATCATATTTAAATCAAAGCATCCATATCACATAGATATTATTCATCCACATCTGAGATCACAATCAATCAATGAAATATCAATATCATCTATAAGCAATGATTTATGAATCACAATCTACAATTAATTTAAAATGAATTAAATTAACTACTTCTATCTTTAATTAATTTAAAATAAATTAAATTAATTACTCATTCCATAAATCCTGCTCTCACACCCATTAACTAGTTATAATTCAGGTTAATTAATCATTCTCTAATTACAAGAAATAATTTAGTCTTTAATTAATTTCTCAATTGAATTATTCTAAATCATTCATAGCAATTAACCTTCAATTACTTCCTTATTAATTATTCCTTAATTAACAATTCTTAATTACATCATTAATTATAAATTAATGATCTTCAATTTATATCAAATTACATATTTAAATTAATTAAGTGATTAATCTTTACTTAAACACAATTATTAATCACCCCTTGATTAATAACAAACCAGTAATAACTAGCCTTAATTACTTATTAATCACTCCATGATTAATTATTTCCATAAATCAATCCTTTGATTGATTACAAAAGAAATTACTCAAATTACTCCACTTGCAAATCATCTTGTATGAATTTTACCAAGTAATTATCATCTAATTACTTTCCTAAGTAATTATACTCCATTAATTACACTAAGTAATTACACATACCAAGTCTCAAATGATTTCTTAAATTAATTAATTTAATTAACTTAATTTAAATCTTATTATCTATTACTTATATATTCAAATCAATCATCTTTGATTTAAATATACTTGACTGCATTCCAGTAGTTTTCCTTAATTTATTTACAGAAATTAAACTTGAATGAATCCATTATTTAATTTCATTTATATAGATTTATTACAGTTTAATTATCTTGTTGGTTAATTATTCTCCAATAAATCAATCTCTAATCCCATCATTAATTTTATTAATTAATGACTTCTATTTACATTTTCATTTGTTAATTATATTAAGAATACAAATCTTCAAATTACAAATATTAATCCTCTTGATTAATAACAAACAGTAATTAATCATTTATAATTAATTACTTCTCAATAACACTCTTATTTAATCCCCTGATTAATTTCAAGTAATTATACTCCAATTACTTCCATTTCCCATCATCCAATAATTTCATCAATTACTTCACTAAGTAATTGCAATTTAAAAATATCAATTGATTAACCCAAATTAATTAAACTAAATTAATTAACTCAAATTAATTCAATTTACACAATTAATAAGTAATTAATTTCTTAATTACTTTCGAAATAAATAATTGAATTTAAACTATTGAATTAATTTATCTAATTAATTTATTACAAGATCAATCACATTAATTAATTATGAAATATTCTAGTTAATGATCTTCATTAACACTTATTTAATTATTTTCTTCTAAAATAATTAACTTAGTTATCATTATTAATTATAAGTTTGATCAACCATTAAGACTTATTAATTTAAACAAATATCTAATTTATGGTTCTTAATCACATATTAGTTAATTAATTCATTAATTAACTTTAATTACTACATTTAAACTTATAATTACTAAATTAATTAATATCCATCATTAATTACCCTTACCTAATTAACTTAAAGGTTAATGCATATAAATTCTAAAACTTCATGAATTAAACCATTCTTATTATTGATTATATTTTCAATTCCAATATGTTTAAAACATTTATTCCAATTAATCCTAATTTTATCCTTAATAAAGTTTTTAACACCAATTTATTTTCAAAACCCCTTTTAAACTTACATATTTAATAGCATTAAACTTATTTGAATTAATTCAAATTAGAAAACTTATTTTAGTTCCAAATCTAGAATTTAAATCTAAATTCTAATTTCCAATTTTCGAGTTAACTTGATTCAATCATTTCTTAACAGTTCAAATTTCATTTGATCTTAACTCTCGTTTAAATATATTTTAATTATTAACCACTTTTAAGTTATTAAAATAATTTAAATTTTGAAAACTTTATTATTTCCAACTCTCTTTCAAAAACTAACTTAAATTCACTTTTTAAACTTGATATAAAACAAGGCTGGACTTTGATTAGATTTTAAACCCAGTTTCAAAACTGTAACAAACAGCTATAGGTTGTAAAACCTGAAATACCCATAGCCCGACCCCTCTCTGGTTTACTTCGAGAAAACACGCGAGGTTCCCCGATAAAACAACAACATTGCTTCGAGTTCCCCAGGCGCACGCACGAATATGAAATCAAGAAAACAAAACCTGGGAACACAAACTCCTCTCCCTTCCAAACCTGTCAACGACACGCGCGCAGTGCCTCCACCACCGGAGGCCACCAAACTCAGGCTACCCCATCGACCATCTTCCCCCTACCTCCCCTCAAAGCCAAGTGTCATTCGCACCATTGTACAAGACGCGGTGATCCAAAACCCAAAACACAGTAAGATTAGGTTTAGGAACTTTAAATCCATGTCGACGCTTCCACAACCCAATTCGCCGCCACCCACTATTTTTCCCAGACCCCACGATCACCCCCGCATCTCCAGTTCCAGTCACGACCTCCCTCATCCACGCGTTCGTCCATGGCAACTCAAAATGCCTCAAACAGTAAAGTACAAACTGCACTGAACACCTACGGCTAAAAATTTTACTTTAACCTTTAAATATAATGTTATGGTTCACTGATTCATCTTGTATTCCTGAATTCCAAAATTTAAAAAGTTAAATTTTTGATTTACCTGAAGTTGTGCTTATGCATTTAGCTTTCCAGAGTTGCTGCTGAGTTCTTTAGGTTGAACATATTTTAAAATTCTAGTATAATGTCTAACAAACAATATTTTGTTTAAACTCTAGTTCCAAATTCCAAGTAGATTGTGTAGGAATAAGTTTTGGAAACAAAGTTGTTTTAGAATTCAAATTTGTGAATACATGTTACAGCCTGCACACCACCACACCCTACAAGCATAGGCAGAGGATTCAATATGTATATAAATAGATATATACCTATACTATCCATAGGCATATATACTACAGATTCATTTCTTAAATAGATATATATATTTTTATATAAAATAAAGCTACTCATTTTCATCTGTGAAAGAACAGAAGCTGTCAATGCCCAAAAATACATTTCAGATATGCATGTTTCAGATATTCTTATCATTGAATTATCACTATATATGCATAAACAAGTATCATCCATCCCAGAGCTTTATAAGCCATAGAGATCTACTTATTTAGTTTGATTTAAAAGTTACTCACCAATCTGCAGAATAGAACAGAGACACTTTTGTTGAAGCAGGCTTTGAAATTTACAGGCTTGAATACAACTAAAACTTCTTTTTTCTTTGCTTCCTGAATTTTTTTAAAGTTTGAAATAATTTTACTTTCATGTTTTAGTTTGAAAAGAAGTTTATTTTATTTGTTACTTAGTTCGAACTGATTCAGGGAAGATGATTTATAGAAAAGAAAAGAAGACAGGGTATATTATTATGTTTCAACAACTAGGACAATATTTGTACAACATAGCATGAAAATCTTGTTTGTGCAGATTTTAAAATAAAGATATTTTATAAATGAAGGCTGATATGAAACAAAATTGTGTACTAAAAGATCTTTCATTAATTACTTTTGTTTGTTTATTAAAGAATGCATTATACAGTCTTCCCTTGCAAGCTTCATATATACATTTGTTTTTGATTAATTCGGCCTGCACATATTTTAGATTTTGCTTCTAGATGTTATTTGTTTTTATCTCAGCCTGCATACTTTTGATTTGTTCCTGGATTTTGTTTTATACTTGATACTTGTCTGAATCTTTATTAACAAGCTACTAGCATTATTATTTTATTTAGGTGGCTGAGACAAGAATGTTGAGGAGATCATCAAATTTTATTGTCTTGATGCTTTAAACATATATATTTATATGTATACTGCAGTTCATTGTTATGTTAGTTTACAACTTTGAACATTCTTTTGTTTCTAGTTTCATTGTTGACTTGTGTCTAGTTTATTTGTTGTCTTGTTATCATAAATTTGAAATGTATGTGAATGTTATCATTTTTATTTTGTTATTTGAAAACTAATTGAACTTGATAGTTGTTATGCTATTATAATTTAACTAATGTACTTGCTTATTTTTTCCCCATTTATCTTATAGTCTTGTATTTATATTTTCTTTATTTTTTTGTTAACATAATTTTAAAGTAACTCATTTACCAATTTGAAATGATAAATAAAATAAATCATCTTTTTATTATAAACTACATATTTTATAATATATGATAAAGTATTGCTTGACAAAATTATATTAAAACTCATATATACTTTTAAATTCATATTTTAATCAAGCTATACTAAAAAGAAAATAAAACAAATCTTTTTGTTAATAAACTTAAATTTAAACTTAAGTTAAAATAAGTTTTAAACTATGAAAGCATTTGTCTTATGTATTTAAAATCAAATATTTATTTATTTAATTAGCTTTGAAAAGTTTATTTTAAAACATAATTTCTAATTCACTAAAATATATATATTAGAATCTGAAACATAATTTGTTAGTTAAACTTTAAAACAAATCTCATCTATTTACAATGTATACAAATATATACATATATAAATAGAAAAACAATAAATTTATTTTAACAGATATCATTTATCAATTAAATATTTATTAAAAGAAAAGTATCAATTCAGATTTTATTAACAAAAATATACCAAATCAATTTAATATTTAATGCAGATTATCAAATTGATATTGCTCGAAAATTCCGGGTTGTCACAGGAGCATTCGTAGGATTTGGTAAGAAGGATTATGGAATTCAATTAGAAAATTAAAAATATTCTTCTAAAACATACAATAGATTTGATATATTAATAAAAAAACACAAATTAAGTACCGTAACTCCAAAGCACCATGCACATCTCAAATAAGATGACTCAAATAAAAAGAGCTATAACATCAATGTTCCATAATAAATTTACATAAATGGATGTACACACAAATATCAAACATTCCATGGCTAAAAATGTATATTTACGTAAAATAGTAAACCTACATCTTATCTGGCTGTCTGCCATTTAAACGCAACAACAATGTGAACCGAGTTTAGCAAGTCAATTGATCCATTTTGGAATTGATTTTCCAGTTAATTTGAAGTAAACATCCTTGCTAAAATGGTTACAGTTCTTTGTAAATAGATTGTAGGAATCACCACTGTAGTTGCGAGAAAGAACATCCATGAATAAGCGTAACTGGAGTGGATCATAGGAAGTTGTTCCAACCACAATTGATTTCCTGAATTTGTAGTTCAGACATTTTTTTTGGTTCTACCTCAAATACACCACATGATGGAAAATCAACTGCCCCAAACGAATACTCTACTCCGCGAACTGTGAGCAAATGTAGGAAATCTTCTATAAGACACTAATGTATTGAATGTCACTCAAATAAATGAAATTTCCTTGATTTTTTTTCATATAGGAAAACCAAAGCATTTTAAAGGAAAGTACTTCTTCCCTTAAGTTTTTCCTTTTATGTAAGCATGGGTATTCGATGTAATCATGATATGAACCAACTGACCATCAAATGAACTACAAGACTATATGAACAACTATTGTAATAATACACGTAAACCAATGTTAATAACAATTTTGTAGGAAACTTATATGGTATGTTGGATCTGTAACAATATTAATTTCGAATGATCATAGAAAGAATTTACACTTTAAAACAAGTTTCTACAAGAACTGAGATACAACATTAAGAATACAACTAAAAATAATAACAATTTTTTTTACAATATTTTATTAAGTAACAATAAAAAATTCATAATAACCATAATTAAATACCATCTCTTTACTTGGTTGATAAATCATCTTAAGTTTACATCGACAAAGTGTAGAATTTTTATTAAGGTAAATATCTACTAAATTCTATGCTAAATAAATGAATATTTTTAACACGTCAGCAACAATATTCTAGACACATTTCATATATAAAAAATTATGTAAGCAAAACCAATAATTCTATGGATAATAAAACAGAAAGCCCCATAACTACATCAACTAGTTCCTATATAATGGAAATGTGAACTAGGCTTAGGTAGGTGCAACAATAAATCAAAATAAAAATAAACAAAAATGTGCAAAATTACCTTCCACTCCAAAATGAAATGCACCAAGGCCCGCCCAGTAACATAAACGATTAGTTGAGGTTAAGTCATAAACGTTAAGAATAACGGGTGTCTCTGTTGGCCTTCTCTCACGTCTTTCCATTGTCACGCGCTCTAAGCGTGCGGTAATCATTACTAATTATTCTTTCAAGTTCTTTGGATAACCATTTGAATGATCAACATGTATTCCACCATCATCTGTCGCGGAACGTAAAGTAGCTAGTTGCGCAATAACATCGACTATTTTTTGGCGCATTTGCTCTTTAGTTTTGGTAGCTTGGTCAATTTTTCTTTCATAAGCTTCCAAGCATTCCTCTTGTTCTAACTCAAGTATCATTCTCTCTCTATCTGTATTTGGTTCACCAATCTCATCCCAAATCACCTGTTATAGTAATGAAGTAGAAATTAGTGACTAGGAAATAAATAAGACTTTCTTCGATCTCTTTTTTCTATATCTGTTATCTGCATCTATATATTCATATGATTTTTATCATACTAGAATACCGGTTTGTAATGTTGTTGCCTTATCATACTAGAATATGACAAGAATTATGTAAAAGGTTAAAATAATTTAAATTAATGGAATCAAAGCATCATTATTATACCTAAAATGGGTGAATGACAAAATAATTTCATAAAATGTTAAATAATCAATAAATATAAAGTGTTCATCTATAAGACAATTGATCCTTACTTCAAAGCTCCAACTAAACTTTACCTTAGGAGCATAGATTGAGCAACTCCGGTTGTCACATTGTAAATGTGGCATGCAATGAAATTTGAATATTAGTATGTTATGATGGGAGTAAACTGCACACACGACTCTATACTTTTTATAGTCTTGCTTCAGTAAGAAAATATTTAATTGCATCCCATAATATAGGAATAAGATAAAAAACTGCAAGGTTGATAAAGACCACAATAAAGGAAAACAAATCACTTTTAGTTCATTGATCCATATATTCAGTTGCTTCCATCTACAATAGAGTGAATATAATTTATGTTTTTCAATTTTTTTTGAAGTTGATACGTTCTTTAGCAATATTACATCTTTATTAAAATTACTCAAGAATGTTTTTAACGATGTCAAATATTGTAGACTAACCGAAGATATTTAACTCATGTATAGAGCATTCATGTTGTCTGAAAGGAATGACATGTTTATGTATTATGTTTTTATGTAAGTGGACCAAGTTGGTGATAAAATGTCTTAAATGCAAAATGAGATATATAAAAACTTTGCCAAACTTTAGTTTACAAAGAAGATTTTGATATTTCATCTAATAATCATAAACAAGAAAAAATATGAAATAAACCATTATTATTGTTCCTTAAAAGGGTGTCACTTCTACAATTGCGATGAAGCTTGTCAGTATTTGAAGCACCACAAAAGCATTGTTGTATAGTTCATTTAGTCATTATTCAAATAAATTTTGTACCAACAATGATGTCAACATCACTAATATAAAAATTTAAACACAAATACGAGCCTATAAAAAAGTTGTTGTTACAAAAATCTACCACGGTATAATCAATCGCATTTTGTTCAGCTGCAAAATGGACAAATCTAAATAATCTCATTCCGTAGTATGTTTTTAAAAAATTTCCATCTATTTTACTACCTTGTTCATGCTTTCATGTTGATTACTACCTAACTAATGTACAACTATGATTTATCAAACAGTTTCATCAATTAGACTTATAAACATAGTTACTATAAACTACAGATTAAATCTATTTTAGAAGATATTAACAATTTTTTGAAGTATATACAATTATTCATCGCTAGAGAACAAAATATAAATAATTTAAAAAGTAATAATACGAAATTCATTTTATAGTTGGTACATTTTTATTTTAGTGGATTTTTAAGTCCTAATTGGCTTTCCAAAAAGATGAATAGTGCATTTGGTTATAATAGGAAAAAATTCAAATTACTCCAAACATTGAAATAAAAAGAAGAATAAGTTTATTAAAAACATATTAGTATCAATAATTTAGAACCAAGCTTTGATCTAGCCTATATGTAAAGACAAGAGTTTTATTGTCTGGCCTACATAGAACATAAATACATATGTTTAGGTTTTTTAAGCCCAAATTATTGTTTTTAAAAATTAAAATTTTGTTTTGCTATGGTATATCAAAGAACAATATTTCTTATAATAATCTAAATAAATATAAAAAACATTTAAAAAGACATTTAGCCTGAGCTATGCAATATTTTAGGTTATTGTAAATTACTGGTTATTATATCTTAGTCATGACCAAGTCATTTATTATATCCAAAAAATGCGTCAACAAATTGGTGGTTATTGCCTTACGAACCTACAAAAATATTTTTTTTTTAAGTAATTCCACATGATAAATAAAAACAAAATGATATTAACTACTTATTTGAGTTAAGGTGGTAAGGCCTTTCAGTAAGAAATTGACTAAAGTTATCTAAGCCAAATAAATTGTCCTTCCCTTCAAAACCGATTTTATGTTGGGTTTAATTAATCAATTCCTTTATTTCAAGCATTATAGAATAAAGGGTTGGACTTGAGATTATATCATAGGAGAACATGTCAAATGTTTTAGATTTTAATGTATACTTAATTTTATGATGGATTTGACATGTTCTTTTTCTGGAAATATCTATTAACATTTGACATGCATAATTAACGTGTAATAGGAACGTTGTAGTTATTATAATTAATATTTAACATACGCAATTCATTGGAATTTAAATCGTAGTCAAACATTTAATATACTTTATTTTCTAATTAATTATGCACCTACAGATGAAAGGGCGCTTAGAGTTGATATTTATTAAAAATTAATTATGGAGATAAATTTTATATTTAACATACATATTCAAAGAGGAAGCTTTAACGTATAAATTATTTGAATATATAAAACCAAATAAAGCAAACCAAAATACAAAATACACTAAAATAAATGGCCAATTCTATTTACATGCCACTTTCTTCCTACCTGGTGTTTTATAAAAAAGCACACACCACTTTTTTCTTTCTTACTCCATTTTATTTTGAAATTACCCTTGTTTATTTTATCCCATTTATTCTTATTTTCCACTCTTCTCATAGCAACAATAAAAGATTCTCATCTCACAACATTTAAAAAATTCTTAACGATCATGGACAATTTGATCTTCTTTTTTTATCCAATAATGCAATCTAAAAGAGGAAAAAATATGCTACAGCTTAATAAAGTATAAAAATGATAGGAAGCTTATGTAATATATTTCATGCATACTACGTTTATTATTATTCCACATGGACTATGCACTATCTTAGTAGCAATTCAAGTATTAAATAGGCTTGGTTGCTATCATATCCTAGCTACGAACCTTATAAAACATACATAGTTATCTTCTAGTAATAAGATATCTTCTTTAAAAATTCTATCCTTATATTTATGCAAGTATACCAACAAAAGAGAAGGAGATGGAAAATATGAGGTCATGAAAAGTACTAAAACATCTCAGTAAAAATAATTACAAGGATAAAATAGTCGTTTATTTTCAAAAAAATTTTTTTGGCAAAAATGGAATAATGTGATGTGTTAAGAATGGGCCAAAATGAACAATAAACTAATTAAATCGAACCTTAATAAGTTTTTTGTAATTCAAGGAAAATAGGAAAGAAATAAATGGATATATTTTTTACCAAAAAATAACATATTTCATGGGCTAGCTGATTATACAATAAAAGAATATGAATGTAAATTGCAATGTTTATAGATTGTTGACAGAGATGTAAATATACTTTGTGTGCAAAATGGAAAATTATTCCCTAGGGAGGGATAGGAAATGAAATGAGAGTAAATATGTGGAAAGCATATCAAAGGTCATACATTGAACTTTTTATGTATTAGAATACAAGGTATAAGATGTGTCTAGAGTACGACATTAAATGGAATGAAAAGGTGGTTCGTAATATTGAAATACCTGAAGCTTGGCAAGAAGATATTCACTTTCTGTCTTTTGTGTATCATCAACCAAAGGTCTATATGTAGAAGGATTAAATTCTCCTTCAACATCTGGTGAGATCTCAAAGGTTGAAGAGGAAGCAACAATGAATGCGATTCTAATGGTGGAACCAATAATGGTATCATAAGCGAGGCTGCAAATTGCTAGGAAATTAGTGAAAAGGAGGAGAGAGAAGATTGCAATTGTGTATGAAAAGCATGAAATGATGAATGTGAGTTTTAGGCAAAGAAATAGTGGACGTAGATCTTGGTTTTTGAGCGATAGAGACATAATGGTATGTATAATATGTTTTTGGTTACCAAAATACTATAGCACTGAAAAATAAAATTTTATGATAAATACTATAGATTTTACTTAGAGAGGTATAGAGTGAAGAATGGAAATGGGTTTCTATAGAGAATGACAAACTCTCTCTAGACTTCTCTTTTAATTATTATTACGTTCATCTCGTATTTATTTGGCATTAAAAGAATTCATTGACTCTTTAATCTATTTTAAATTCAAATGAAATGCTTTTTTTGACTGTATATTTGTGGAAATTAACTATAGAAATTGATTGCAAATTATCAAAATTTTCCTAGTGATTAAGTATGCTATATATAAATTTATCAGTCGAGTACCGAGTAACTTCAGAATTAGTAAATCAACCAATTAGTTTCCTCTAACTAAATGAGGCAATTAATTTCCTTTAACTAATTATTTTATCGAAATTTATTATCGACCTTGATGACTTCTATTTTGGAATTTTTGGGTATATCGATATTGATGGATTTGGAATCGATTTCTTTGGATTTAATCCACGTCTTTGAACGTGAAATTTTGGGGATTGATTGTTTTTACAATCATCTTTATGGTTTTTCACTTCTAAATACAAAGGTTCCTATACTAGTAGTAAATATTCAAACTCTTTCACAAAGATGATTTCAACTCTATTTTCAATATCAAACTCGTTTATAAAACCATTTTTCAATCTATTAGTATATACAAACCTTTACCTCATTCGTTCGAGAAATCCTATTAAACGACTTTGCAAAACAAGTGGTATGAAATGCTTGCGTTTTCTTTGTCGGTTAATTCTTAGACTCGTTCGATTGAAACTCTTGTGACAAATTTCGAGTGGAGATTTACAATTTGTTCGTAAATACTTAAGCTAAGCAAGTGGTTATGGGACATGAAGCTAAACTCATCTATTTACTAGCTTAGTGTAACTGACACTTCTTGATGACCATTGATGATCATTTTTTGTGATTTAGACTAGCGATATGCTATGTCTCTTTGTCCACGTAGGGGACGGTACCTCGTTTTATTGAGTTTCGTCTCAATTCTTTTATAGGCTAACGACCTATGTATTTTTTGGAGTTTCTACTCATTTTTTGTGGGCTAGTGACCCATGTTCGTTTATGGAGTTCGGTCCATCGGACGTACCTTTGTACTACGTTGTTGTACTAGCTTATCAAGATCATCGGGCGTACTGTTGTACTACGCCATTGTTTTGAATTAATCGAGTTTCAGGTTCCTTGGACGTACCGATATTGTACTACGTCGTTGCACCGACTCTATGGTTAGTGACCATAGGATAGGTCATGTTTGTGATACATGTGTTGGTGAGTTTTCATGCTCCCGTTTTTTGATAGGCCTCCCCCTTTTTGTGATTTCTGGATTTCTATTGATGATTTCTAGAATTTGTGTTTCACCGATTTTCGTGATTTCATTGGTTAGTGTTATCAATGTTTGTGCATTGGTGAATTTGTGTTTCACTAACTTTTACGATTGGCATTAATATATTTGTCAATATTTGTGATATGGTGAAAGTGATAAAGAATATGACACTCTTTTTGGTGCTTTGAGATTTCTTGAGATATTGTATGATTTTAGTTGTTGTTAGATGTATACTAGTCACAGTATGGCATTATTGTTATCATATGTTTTTATCATATCTCTTATTCTATCTCATTTTATCTGATATTTATAGCTAGACTGATCCGTTTATTATTATTTTATTAAATAATACTAAGGTCAGACCGAGATATTACAGGTGCTTCTACTTGACTCTTTATATGGAGCCATCATCTGACTTTTGTCTAACTACTTTAGATTGGTAGTTTATCTTGTTATACATTTGAGATAGAGACTCCTCGATGTATACCTATTCTTTTGTCTTGCACTTCTATCCATTCTTTTGTGTTATTGTGGATCTTTTTGACCACTACTCTGATGTACACTTTTAAGTGTTATATATTCATATCTATTTTTGCCTTTGTGGTATGGATATCTATGACTGATTTGTGTTATGCTTATTTCTATATTTGCTTCCGAAGATATTACAGTCACTGTGTAGTAGTTTTGAGTTTGCATCGGCATGTCGGATTTCCTCATGCATGTTATACTACCTGACATGTCGGTGCTCGCACAAAGCGATTACACGGATGGTCACTCCTCAACAACCTTATTCTTCGTGCTAGTTGATGGCATTACTCCGTAGTGTCCTTGGCTAGCGTGAGTATAGAGGTGGGGCGTCACACATAGACTGTTGGCTCTCAGCGGCACACACGACTTTCGCTATGTTACCATAGGTCGCAATCTACCGATATAAAATCAAACGTAGACCGTTGGCTCTCAGCGGCACACACGACTTTCGCTATGATCTGCAATAGATCACAGCGACATCGAGTTACACTGTCGTCACAGCATAACCCAAATGCCTCTGTAGGTGTAACAACCCGCATATTTAACGATTATATATTTAAATGTTTTATTTAAATATAGTGTCGTTAGTCGGATTTTTAGGTCCGAAATGTTACTTTTTGCAAACGGGCGAATTGGGGCTCGAAACCACCTCCATTGGTTCCAAAATGACGTTTGCGATCTTTTTGAGTATAATCTCTGATATGTTTGGAGTTTGTGAAATTTTGACCCTTTTTCTACTTGGGCTTGAGTTTGGGTTCAGCCCCAATCTCCTCTTAACCCTCTAGCTCATTAACTCTTCATCCATTCACCCTCATTTCCTTCCTTTAACTTAAGTAAACTGAAAATGGGGGAAAGGAAGAAGAATTAGAAAATCCAAGCCCTAGTTCCATTTGCAAACTCCAAATTCTTGCTTGAAATTCAAAGAGAAGGTTAGGTAGGCCTCCTCTTCATCTTCTCCAACTCTTCTCCTCTTCAATTTCTGAAAGTTTCCTAAACCTAACTTTGGGAAATATATGTTTTATTCTTAGATTGAAGCTTGTTGAGTTGAAGTGAAGATTGGTTGGTCTTCTCCTTGCAAAGTGAACTTCTTCTTCTTTGTTTTTGGGTTAAGGTGAGTTTTGAACTCACATCTACTTCTCTTGATATCATGAGTGATGGGTATGAACTCCTATTACTTATTCATATGTATTTGATTTTTTTTTGGATTGGTTTGATGAATATTCCAATTCTTGAGTTTCAAAGTCAATTTTTATGAACATTCTCTTATGGATGTTTTGATCCTATTTTGGTGATGAATCGAAGTGCTTATAGGGCCGGGTAGCCGCTTGGCGTAAATCCCTAGCATCCGTGCTCGTCCGATTGAAGGTTGGGAGAGTTTGCACTTCATTGGTAATAAGTAGGAAATGCAGGAAATTGGGTTCAGTCGACTGGATCCTCTGTTCAGTCGACTGAGATGAAGCCCGAAATTTTTCTGGACAATTTTCAGTAGACTGAACAGGGATTTCAGTCGACTGACCTGCTGTAACAACCCGGGATATAGCTTCGAATTTACAATCGTCATTTAACGATTTAAGTGATGAAAATTGCTATTGAATTTTGATCTGTTGGAATCCTTTGATAAAAAAATAAAATAAATTTGCAATTGGATTTTTCTAGGGTTAAAAATCTTTTATAATTTGTTAAAAAGGGTGGTGGGCTTTAAAACTTATCTCGGCCCATGTGCATTATTGGTGCCGTGAGAAACTCATACCCGCCCCTTTCGTTTTTTTGACTTGATTAGTAACCCAAAACCCTAGCATACGAAATAAAAGAAAATACTATGGCGGCCGTTCTTTTTCGTCTTCTTCGATCTGAAATCAGGGTTTTTGGATTACAATTGAAGCCGCGCCTTCGTGGATTTATCGACATGGGTTTTGAGTGATAAATTGTTCTCGTTCGAGTTCCACTCTGCTGTTCCAATTCGTTGACGAAGGTGAGTAATTTCTAATTACTCACATTTAATTTAATCTCATAAGTGTGCGATTTGTGATTTGATTTACATGGCTTTGATGGTTTTTGATCTGCGTTTGACGATGTTGTTTTCATTTGATTGTGACTATATTGTTTAGTGCCTTTAGTAGTACTTGCGACATTGTTGTGATTGTTGCTTTAAATACCTTGTTGCTTTTAGCTTGATACACGCGGTTTTGATTTGTGACTTGGTCATTATGGCTTTGATTT
Organism: Allium cepa; assembly: GCA_030765085.1. Classification (NCBI taxonomy): domain Eukaryota; kingdom Viridiplantae; phylum Streptophyta; class Magnoliopsida; order Asparagales; family Amaryllidaceae; genus Allium; species Allium cepa. Next base: position 231,090,458 of record CM060938.1, read on the forward strand.
TGTGGCATTCATACTTGACGGCTCTGACTTGATTTGGAACGGCATGTCATTTTGGCTTGATTATCTGGACTTGTTAGTTCATGATTACTTGGCCTCAAACTGTGTTGTGTATCCATCACGACCTGTTTTCTGTTTGATTTGGTTTTGTTGTTGATGGTGTACTTGATAAATTTATTTGTCTTTGATTTTTGGGTATGCTTTGCAATGACCAGTACTTATTTCGGCCTGGGCTACATTTGACTTGTTTAATGTTGCACAGTGTCTTTGGTTTGATTCGAACTCCTTGTCACTCACGGCTTTGATACATAATTGTGCGAACTTGCAATTATGTTTTGATTCGAACTCTCTTACTTTGAAATCGGCTTACACTGTTTGCGTAGCCACTTATACTTGCTGTAGCATGCTTGTTCTTGGCTGCATTATCCACATGAGATCATTCGACTTTGATGTGCGCTCTCTTATGTTGCAGTGTTTGTGTCATTTAATTCACTGCACTTAAGTTTTCTTCGTACTCGAGTCTGGTGTTTGCATTTTTAGTCTCACAGCTGCATACTTGTCCATCATATTGTCCACTGCATTGGGTTCGAGCATGGCTATTTCATCATATGATTAAGTTGGTCTGCATTGGACTTGAATTTGCATTTCAGTTTGCCGACCTGATGGCATTTGATTTTATTTGCCTCACTGTGCCACCCAAGTCTGTGTCATTACTTGCACTATCCAATATCACACCTGCATACTATATGTCGCCATTCCGGCTGTCGCAGTTACATTTAGTTCATTTAGTTGGAGTTTTTGCTGGCATGCATGTGTATATACATGTGTATGCACTGTCTTCCTGTTGTTGTATCTGACTCATTACTGTTTATGTATGGTAGACATTGTTTACCTTGCCTTTGCTGGTTCACTTTGTAGTCTCTGTCTTGTGCATTTGTATAGTTGGATCTGGTAAATTGTTGAAGTTGGGTTGACCTTGTGCTGCCCTTATTCATTGGTTTGCACTGCTTCATCATGTCACTGTTTCATTTGAATCTGGGATGCTATCTCGAAATATGTACATCGCCATGTTGTATTGGTATCCATATTTGACTGGGTATTGAACTTTATTCTTTGTTACAGTTCGGTGCAAATCTTCTTGTATGGTTGGAGTCTCTGTTTTACCATATTGATAATATTTGGTTTGGACATGGGTGTATTGTGACTTGTACATTGATCTGTACATTTGTTTTCACTGCTTATCAGTGATATTTGCTTCTGCCCTGTGCACTTGTATCCTCTTGAAGTTCCTGATGCTCTTTGGACCTGATGCTTGTGTATACAGTTGCATATCGAGTTGTTTTCATGTTGCACGTGAATAAGATTATTCATATCTGCTGCACTGTGCCTCTGCACTTATATACTTCATCATTTTTGTCACCACCACATGTTTCATTATGCATGTGCTTGGTTGTACATGTCTGTTTCACTGCCTTTTGTGCATGTACTGAAATGTGTTGCACTTGTACTCCTTGTTTCTGTTTTAGGTCGAGATGCTTGTGCACTTTGTTTCAGTTTGTTTTGGTGTACATGACTTGCTACTTTACACATCGCCTTGAGTTGAGCCTAAAACACATTGGGCTTGACCTTGCATTTGTCTTTGCAATTTATTCGACACTCGGTCTTAAGACATTCACAGCGATGCTTGTGAATTTTCATTGGGTACATCATCACTGTAGTGGCAAGGCAGTGCACGCAAGCGTGAACTGCAGCCACACGGTATTCATTGGGTACATCATCCCTGTAGTGGCAAGGCAGTGCACGCAAGCGTGAACTGCAGCCACACGGTATGGTTTTGTGATATTCTATTTTGTTTTGATTTATTGATCTTTAGCATATTCCATATGCTGTAGTGGCGAGGCAGTGCACGCGTGCGTGTACTGCAGCCCTACCCGAGTTGGTATTTTAATTGATATTTCATGTTATTTTGGAGTTGTATTTTGATTGGTTAATTTGATGATTTTGTTGTTAATTGCCGTTTAGGCAACTCAGATGTTTTTAGATTATCTTCATCGATATTCTTTTCACTTATCTTTGTTGATGATTTAATTTTGCTGATTTGTTGTTTAACACAATTACGTGTTATAATTATCGTTATACGATTTCTTTATTTAAGGATCGGATAGACGAGATTTAGTGTGACTGTCATCTAATTTTTATTTAATTATTATTGCTTCTGTGCACTAATAAATGAGTTTGAATTAGACTGACCCGTGTATTATTTTCTTTTGAATGTAATACTCGGGTCAGACCGAGTATTTACAGGTTGTTGATAACTTACTTTGGGTTGCTGCTAAAGCGATGAAGCCTTTTCATATCTTTTGGAGTAGTCGTCGTCATGTTTAGTAGCCAGTATAATTGTATGGGTTGTTGTACATTCATGTATATTATTCACGATAATGTACTTGTATATGTAACTTCCAGAGTCGACAGTTGTAGTTGTATCATCTGTATTATATCACATGTATATCAACTGACATCAGTTATATATATATGAGACTTTCTGTTATATCTATGTTCCGCATATACATTATCTGTGTTATTATTATATATATTGTCCTAAACTATTATGAACCATCGTAGTTCGTTTTATACTAGAATTGGGTATGTCGATGGGAGTAAATAAATATGAGATGAAAAATAAAGATATATACCATTCCTATCGAGATAACTAATACTAGTGTAAGGCCTAACTACGGATGGCCGCTCCTATCCATCCTTATTCTTCGTGATAACAGACAGTATTTCTTTTAATACTCTTTGTTATTGCGAGCATAGAGGTGGGGCGTTACTGTTGGTATCATAGCTTGGGGTTTATGGACATAATATAAAACATAACTTAGATGGAATATGTCTTACAACTATATGTCGATGTTTTATTATGCTTTGAGTCAACTAAAGTTTTGAAAATATGTTGAAAATTTTAAATATCTTTATTTAAAAATAAAAAGTGAATTTGTGTTTGTTGATTTGTTTGAATTGTGTTTTGTTTGCGCAGCGAAAACAGTGAGACTGCTTCGCTGAGTACAGCTAATAGTTATTTTGATTTAAAAATCGAAATATGAAAATGAATTTAATTTCATTATGTTGTTTAACTAGTGATTCTGATTTGTTGAAATTCTTGCTGGTTTTCTTTGGTGCTAATCATATCTGATTAGATTCTTCCTATTTTAAAATATCTTAATTGAAGATATAATAGAATGCTTTCTTTGTTTATTTTGTAGTGTGCGTGCAAACATGAGTTGCACGTTACCACATTAATTTTACGTTGAACCGATGCTTGGTTATGAAACGTATTTTGTTGCCGTTATTTTATAACGGGATTTTAACACTTGTGCTAAATTTTTGAAGTACGGTGTTTTGTTGACATTTTTGATGAATGTTTTTGATGAATGAAAATTCACTAGTGTTATATTTTGTTGCGAATTATTTTGATGAGATTTTGACGTTTAAAATTTGTTGTCGCTTTGACTTCAGTAACCGTCAAATTTTAAAGTGGATTTTCAAGCGGTTATTCCGCAATTCTGATTTGAGATCCGTTTTTACGGTGTTTTGAGAATTGCAATTTCCCTGTTGAAATTATCACTAATGTTGCTGTTCTATCACGGATTTACAAATCTTTTTAAAAATAAATTGTTTCCCAAAATTTTTATAGTTTGCGTTTTCAAAAGAATGAGAAAGCGATTTAAACGTTTCAGAAAAATCGAGGACTATGACCCCTTTCTTTTACTGATTCGCTTAATTCCGGACTTGTTCGTTTGAGAATGTAAGTTATTACTTTTATAAAATAAATGAAATTGTTTTCAGAAGTTTTGCAGTTTGCGTTTTCAAAAGAATGAGAAAGCGATTTAAACGATTCAGAAAAATCGAGGACTATGACCCCTTTCTTTTACTGATTCGCTTAATTCCGGACTTGTCCGTTTGAGAATGTGAAATGTTATTTTTGAATCCACAATTTTGCACTTTCAAGGAAACGATGAAGAGAATTAAACGATTTAGTAAAACACGTGGTATGGGACATGTGAGTTTGCTATTTCGGTTAATTCCGGACTCGTTAATTGAAATATTTGATGTTTTGATGATTCTGATGATTTGTGTGCTTTCGAGCCACTATGTTGGACCTTCGGGTCATTTGTTGGACCTTCGGGTCATTTGTTGGGCTTTCGGGCCACTCTGATGGACCTTCGGGTCAATTGTTGGGCTTTCGGGCCACTCTGATGGACCTTCGGGTCAAATACCAGTACTAGACCTTCGGGTCACTCTGCGGACCTTCGGGTCAGTCTGATGGGCGCCAAAATTATGTTGAGTACTTGGTAGGCTTCGGCCATTTGTTGATGCACGTGCGGCGAACTAAAAACTCGCCATCTGATGGGATCGATCCAACCTTTCATGTTGATTTTCTAGAGTATCTTAATTGATTTCTAGATATTTGTTGTTTCCAATTATCTGCAGGTAATTGGAATAATTGTTGATTTGATTATCGCTTGTGATAATTAAATATTTGTTGATATGAGTTCTAATTATCGTTTTTGATAATTAGATATTTGTTGATTTGATTATCGCTTGTGATAATTAAATATTTGTTGATATGAGTTCTAATTATCGTTTTGATAATTAGATAATTGTTGATTTGATTATCGCTTGTGATAATTAAATATTTGTTGATATGAGTTCTAATTATCGTTTTTGATAATTAGATATTTGTTGATTTGATTATCGCTTGTGATAATTAAATATTTGTTGATATGAGTTCTAATTATCGTTTTTGATAATTAGATATTTGTTGATTTGATTAGCGCTTGTGATAATTAAATATTTGTTGATATGAGTTCTAATTATCGTTTTTGATAATTGGATATTTGTTGATTTGATTATGACGCAGCGGATATTTCAAAACAAACTTCAATTGATGAAATGTAGCAATCGGTGATTTGAAAATACTGCAATGCCCAAATTCGTTGATCCGAAGATACCGAATTTTAGCTATCTCTAACTCGTTGATCTGAAGATTCCATGAAAGAGATCTACGATTCTTCAACGTTGATCTTGCGCACAAGATTCCGTGAATCGGCTTCACAAACAAAGATTCGAGCGCACTCGAATGACGTAGGTGGAGATAGGAGATCACACTCGACTACCAATTTGAAGAAAGCACAAAGCAATCAAAAGGAAATTTTATTCAATATTCATCAACTATTACAATGACATTACGTCCCTATTTATAGGGTTTATGACTCAACACAAAGACTTAAAAATTTACAACACAAAGGACTTAGAAATTACAAACAGTGACTTAACGTAACTGGCTACGACTTATGAAACACGGCTTTGACTCAACTACGACGACTCAACTCCTTTACGCGACTCATCAATGTCCCGGTAACGACTCAACAGAAGGCGCTAAAACAACTTTCGCGATTTACTGGAGCTTCATATGTCGTTCGCGACTCAAAAGATGGATCGGTCGCGCCTTAAGGAATTGGAGTACGCTACCGAACTTCGCGACTTATGGTGTCTCGGTTCTCGATTCACGACCTAGGGAAGTAGGAATGGGTCGCGACTTAGGGTTTTGGGAAGGAGAAAGTTGTCTCGTGTCTACCCTATGGTTTTTGGAGTAGGCTGTGGTCGCGACTTAGGGATTTGGGAAGGAGAAAGTTGAGTCGTGTCTCGGTAGGGTTTTTTTTTTTTTTTTTTTGGAGTAGGCTGTTGGTATTGGGGATGAACCGTGAGTCGCGGAGGATGAGAATGAGTCGTGGATGTTGATGACTCGTGAGTCGTTGGTGGTTTGAGTCGTGGGTCGGTGAAGTGGTGATGGGAATGAGTCGGTGATGGGTGGCCAATGCGTCGAACGAGGTAAATTCTTCATCATCCTTCCCTTGTTGGATAGAATTCGTCCTCGAATTCGCACTCTCGTCACCGTCGATGAAATCCTCCCCACAATACGGAATTAAATGTTTGACATTGAAAACATCAGAAGTATGAACATTTTCCGGCAACTTTAACCGATACGCATTATCATTTATCTTCTTTAAGATTTCTAATGGACCAATTTTTCGTGCTTTCAACTTATTGTAAGCTCCAACTGGAAAACGATCTTTCGTCAAAACCGCGTAAACAAAATCACCCTCTTTGAAGACTACACTTCTTCGTTTCTTATCCGCCATTTATTTATACTTCTCATTTTCCTTTTCCAATCGTTCCTGAACGATTCTATGGCATTCCGTCAACCCATCAACAAAATCAGCAGCTCGTTTAACTGTCCTCTTCGGTTGTGGTACTACTGCCAAATCCAATGGTCCCCTGGGTAAATTTGAGTATACAATCTGAAATGGACTAAATCCTGTACTTCGGTTATTTGCATGATTGTGAGCAAATTCAGCTTGACACAACTTTAAATCCCAACTCTTCAAATTATCTTTCACAAGACATCGTAACAAGTTTCCCAACGATCTATTCACCACTTCTGTTTGCCCATCTGTTTGCGGATGATAAGCACTACTAAAATACAGCTTCGTTCCGACCATCTTTCACAAACTAAGCCAAAAATGACTTAAAAATCTAGTATCCCTGTCGGAAACAATAGACTCTGGCAACCCATGTAAACGATAGATTTCTTTAAAGAACAACTGAGCCACTCGAACTGCATCCCCCGTTTTCTTACAGGCTATAAAATGTGCCATCTTCGAAAACCTGTCCACCACAACAAATATAGAATCATTCCCCCTCTGAGTTCTAGGCAAACCCAAAACGAAATCCATGCTGATATCAACCCATGGCTTAGACGGTACAGGTAGCGGCATATACAACCCTGCATTCGTTGCTGTTCCCTTCGAAACCTGGCAAATATGGCATCTCTCCACAAATCTTTCAACCTCTTTCCTCATCGACGGCCAAAAGTAAGATTGAGAAATCAACTGCAATGTACGATCTCTACCCACATGGCCTTCTTCATGCAACTCCTTGATAATTTTCATTCTCAAACTGCCCTCTGGAATACATAACTGATTTCCTTTAAACAAGAATCCATCAACCAACATAAATTCATCGGTACTCCCTTCCTTGACTTTCTCAACATATTTCACAAAGTAAGGATCTTCTTCAATCATCTCTGGCAATAATTCAAATCCCGTCACTTCAACCTTCAATGTTGTTAACAAATGACTCCTCCTACTCAAAGCATCAGCCACACGATTCTTCACCCCGGATTTGTGTTTAACAACAAAGGTAAACTGCTGTAAATATGCAATCCATGATGCATGTCTCGCTGAAATTTTATCCTGCCCCTGTAAATGCTTCAAAGCTTCATGATCAGTGTAAAGAACAAATTCCTTCTGAAACAGGTAGTGTCTCCAATGCTTAACAGCTTGCACAACAGCGTAAAATTCAACGTCATATGTACTGTATCTCATCTTTTCCCCTGATAACTTTTCACTGAAATATGCAATAGGTCTCCCCTGCTGACCCAACACTCCTCCAATCCCAACCTTTGATGCATTAGTGTGTAGCTCAAACAACAACTGAAAATTAGGTAAAACAAGAATTGGCGCTGTCGTCAACAGTTGTTTGAATCGTTCAAAAGCAATCCCGGCTTCTTCTGTCCACGAAAACTGTTTACCCTTCATGCAATCAGTAACTGGAGCAATTACGCCACTGAAGTGTGGAATGAATCTTCGGTAGAACGACGCTAGCCCATGAAAACTTCTCACTTCCGTAATTGTCTTTGGCTGTGGCCAATTCCTGACTGCCTCAACTTTACTCTGATCAACTTGAATACCTTCTCCTGAAACAACATAACCCAGAAATAAAACACTGTGCGTCATAAACACACATTTCTTCGTAGCAGCATAAAATTGTTCCTCACGAAGAATATTCAATACTTCCCTCAAATGTTGAACATGCTCCTCCGTACTCCTGCTGTAAATCAGAATATCATCGAAATAAACCACGACGAACTTCCCAATGAATGGTCTAAGGATTTGATTCATCACCCGCATGAATGTACTAGGTGCATTTGACAAACCAAATGGCATAACCAACCATTCGTATAACCCCTCTCTCGTTTTGAAGGCTGTCTTCCATTCGTCTCCAGGTCTAATCCGAATTTGATGATAACCGCTTTTCAAATCAATCTTCGAAAAGATAGTTGCCCCACTCAACTGATCCAGCAAGTCATCCAACCTTGGCATAGGAAATCTATATCTCACCGTAATCTTATTTAATGCTCTACTGTCAGTGCACATCCTCCACGTCCCGTCCTTCTTCGGTACCAACAAAGCCGGCACAGCACATGGACTCAAACTTTCCTGCACACGTCCCTGCTCAAGTAACTCTTCCACATGTCTTCTCAACTCTTCATGTTCCTTCGGACTCATTCGATAATGTGGTCTATGCGGTAATACTGCTCTCGGAACAAGATCGATTTGATGTTGAATGTCTCTCAGTGGCGGCAACTCCGTAGGCAACTCCTCTGGGAATACATCCTCAAATTCTTTCAAAACTGGTTTTGCTTCTTCTGGAATTTCCACCTCTTCGTTACACTCTCGTCCAATCAACAAGTACACTTCAGGTTCTTCTTCGACTTCCTTGACAAACTCCTTCAAAGTTAACAGAGTTTTCAATTCTTCAATTTCCTCCAGCTTGCTTTTTTTCTGTTGCTGCTTCTTGGGAACTAAAGTAATTTTAGTGCCTTCAAACATGAAACTATAGCTATTAGCACGACCATCATGTTGAACTGCTCTATCAAACTGCCATGGTCTGCCCAACAACAGATGACATACGTCCATGTCTACAACATCGCACCAAATTTCATCCTTGTATTTTTCCCAATTGAAAATTTAACACAAGCTCTCCTTCCGACTTTCACCTCACCTCCTTTCCTCAACCAAGCTAACTTGTACGGTTTAGGATGCTTCTCGGTTTTCAATTCCAACTTCTTTACTGCCTCTGTAGAGATAATGTTATCGCAACTCCCAGCATCAATAACGAATTTACAAACTCTTCCAAGAATAGTGCAAGTAGACTGAAATATGTTATTCCTCAACCAACTGTCTCCCTCCTCTTGCTTTGGTGTCAAACAACTCCTCATCATCATCAGTGAATATCCTTCGTCTCCCGATAACAAGTCTTCCTCCTCAACCGGTAATGAATTAGAACACTCTGCCTCTTCTTCCTCTTCTTCAACCTCAGCTATCATAGTTCTCTTCTTCGTCTTCGGACACTCGTTGCTTTTATGACCCATCTCCTGGCAATTGTAACATTTGAATCCACTGTTAACCTTCGCCTTCTCAGTCTCCTTCACAACTGGTTTTGTAACAACTTTAGGAACATTATAACTTCCACTGACTCCCTTCACTTGATTGTTAGAATTAGTAAACACACCACCTCCACGCCTTCCCTGCTTCTCCCAAGCTAACGCTTTCTGATGTGCCTCTGCTACAGATCTTGGATCAAACATATTAACCATATCCTGGATCTGCATTCTCAATCCCCCAATGAATCTAGCAGTTAACTGTTCTTCAGTCTCCATAATATCGTTCCTGGCAATGAGTTGGTAAAATTCATCAGCATAATCACTAACAGACTTTGTCCCTTGCCTCAGATTCTGCAACCTCTGGTACATAAGTGATTGATAGTTGTAAGGTAAGAAAGTAGATCTCATCAACTTCTTCATCTTATCCCACGTTTCTATCTTTGACTTCCCCATTCTCTCCCTGGTAAGTTTAGTTTGTTGCCACCACGCCAAAGCTCTTCCCCTCAGCCTTGTAGCAACTAACTTCACCCTTCGATTCTCCGGAACCTCCTTGAAATCAAATATCTCCTCCACATTAGACAACCAATCTAAAAATTCCTCAGCTACCATCCCACTTTTAAACTCCGGAATCTCCATCTTCATTCCTGATTCCCATCGACGATCATCATCTACATCTCGATACTGACGTCGTGTTTGTTCTCTATCTCGATGCATACTCCCTCTGTCACCAACAAATTCCTCATCAAAATCTGAAGTATATCGTTGTCGATCACGACCTCCAACATCTCTACCACCACTCCTACTACCAACATTCCTATCACGATTATCAACACTTCTATGATCTTCTGTTCTCTCCCGATCTGAATGTATCGAAGTTCTACTTCTCCCATGGCTCGATTCAGGTGAAATTCTTCTTCTCCTTTGATTCATTTCAAGCATCATTCTCTCTAATCGACCAATCCCTTCATCCAACTTTTCAGTAAAACTCTCGTGGATTCGTTGCTCCATTTCATCGGCCTCTTCTCTTCCATACAAGGAATTAATATTGCGATGTCGTTGAGCTCGTCTTGGTGGCATGATTGAACTTCACAAATAATTCAACAAATCTCCAAACTTCAACAAATTTGACTTCAAAAATCTTCAAACAAAACAACTAGTGCGCTTCAAGCTTACTTCGAACTTCACTTTGGCGTGCCAACTCTCCCACGCAAATTCAAACACCTTTCCCACACTTTGATCCAAATGATTATGGATCAAACACCCCAAACTTGTTGCAACTTCAATATGAACACGACGAACACAAACTTCAAACTCCAAACTTTTCGATAATTTGCAAATCCGATCTCTAAACTTCAGCTTCTCGAAACCCAATTCTCCAAATGATGCAAACTCCTTGCAATCTAGCTCTGATACCAAACTGACGCAGCGGATATTTCAAAACAAACTTCAGTTGATGAAATATAGCAATCGGTGATTTGAAAATACTGCAATGCCCAAATTCGTTGACCCGAAGATACCGAATTTTAGCTATCTCTAACTCGTTGATCCGAACATTCCGTGAAAGAGATCTACGATTCTTCAACGTTGATCTTGCGCACAAGATTCCGTGAATCGGCTTCACAAACGAAGATTCGAGCGCACTCGAATGACGTAGGTGGAGATAGGAGATCACACTCGACTACCAATTAGAAGAAAGCACAAAGCAATCAAAAGGAAATTTTATTCAATATTCATCAACTATTACAATGACATTACGTCCCTATTTATAGGGTTTATGACTCAACACAAAGACTTAAAAATTTACAACACAAAGGACTTCGAAAATTACGAACAGTGACTTAACGTAACTGGCTACGACTTATGAAACACGGCTTCGACTCAACTACGACGACTCAACTCCTTTACGCGACTCATCAATGTCCCGGTAACGACTCAACAGAAGGCGCTAAAACAACTTTCGCGATTTACTGGAGCTTCATATGTCGTTCGCGACTCAAAAGATGGATCGGCCGCGCCTTAAGGAATTGGAGTACGCTACCGAACTTCGCGACTTATGGTGTCTCGGTTCTCGATTCACGACCTAGGGAAGTAGGAATGGGTCGCGACTTAGGGTTTTGGGAAGGAGAAAGTTGTCTCGTGTCTCGGTAGGGTTTTTGGAGTAGGCTGTGGTCGCGACTTAGGGATTTGGGAAGGAGAAAGTTGTGTCGTGTCTCGGTAGGGTTTTTTCTTTTTTTTGGAGTAAGCTGTTGGTATTGGGGATGAACCGTGAGTCGCGGAGGATGAGAATGAGTCGTGGATGTTGATGACTCGTGAGTCGTTGGTGGTTTGAGTTATGGGTCGGTGAAGTGGTGATGGGAATGAGTCGGTGATGGGTGGCCAATGCTTCGAACGAGGTAAATTCTTCATCAGATTATCGCTTGTGATAATTTTGATATGAGTTCTAATTATCGTTTTTCATAATTAGATATTTGTTGATTTGATTATCGCTTGTGATAATTAAATATTTGTTGATATGAGTTCTAATTATCGTTTTTGATAATTAGATATTTGTTGATTTGATTATCGCTTGTGATAATTAAATATTTGTTGATATGAGTTCTAATTATCGCTTTTGATAATTAGATATTTGTTGATTTGATTATCGCTTGTGATAATTAAATATTTGTTGATATGAGTTCTAATTATCGTTTTTGATAATTAGATATTTATTGATTTGATTATCGCTTGTGATAATTAAATATTTGTTGATATGAGTTCTAATTATCGTTTTTGATAATTATATATTTGTTGATTTGATTATCGCTTGTGATAATTAAATATTTGTTGATATGAGTTCTAATTATCGCTTTGGATAATTAGATATTTGTTGATTTGATTATCGCTTGTGATAATTAAATATTTGTTGATATGAGTTCTAATTATCGTTTTCGATAATTAGATATTTGTTGATTTGATTATCGCTTGTGATAATTAAATATTTGTTGATATGAGTTCTAATTATCGTTTTTGATAATTAGATATTTGTTGATTTGATTATCGCTTGTGATAATTAAATATTTGTTGATATGAGTTCTAATTATCGTTTTTGATAATCGAATAATTGTTGATTTGATTATCGTTTTTGACAATCGAATATTCGTTGATTTTAGATTTTATTATCGTTTTTGATAATTGAATATTGCTGATAATTGCATTCATTCGGTTTTGTTGTTTTCTGATTATCAACTTGATAATTAAATTTTGTTGAGAATTTGTGAATTTCTTTTATGAAATTAAAAGAATTCTTTGGTGTCTGTATTCTCGACCTTTATTTTCTAGCTTAACTAGTTTATGTTAGAAAAATAATTGTTAGTGACGACCCTAGCTATGAAAACTGCAGGGACGCAATTTTTATAAGGAGGGGAGTCTGTAACAACCCGGGATTTAGCTTCGAATTTACAATCGTCATTTAACGATTTAAGTGATGAAAATTGCTATTGAATTTTCATCTGTTGGAATCCTTTGATAAAAAAATAAAATAAATTTGCAATTGGATTTTTCTAGGGTTAAAAATCTTTTATAATTTGTTAAAAAGGGTGGTGGGCTTTAAAACTTATCTCGGCCCATGTGCATTATTGGTGCCATGAGAAACTCATACCCGCCCCTTTCGTTTTTTTGACTTGATTAGTAACCCAAAACCCTAGCATACGAAATAAAAGAAAATACTATGGCGGCCGTTCTTTTTCGTCTTCTTCGATCTGAAATCAGGGTTTTTGGATTACAATTGAAGCCGCGCCTTCGTGGATTTATCGATAGGGGTTTTGAGTGATAAATTGTTCTCGTTCGAGTTCCACTCTGCTCTTCCAATTCGTTGACGAAGGTGAGTAATTTCTAATTACTCACATCTAATTTAATCTCATAAGTGTGCGATTTGTGATTTGATTTACATGGCTTTGATGGTTTTTGATCTGCGTTTGACGATGTTGTTTTCATTTGATTGTGACTATATTGTTTACTGCCTTTAGTAGTACTTGCGACATTGTTGTGATTGTTGCTTTAAATACCTTGTTGCTTTTAGCTTGATACACGCGGTTTTGATTTGTGACTTGGTCATTATGGCTTTGATTTTGTGGCATTCATACTTGACGGCTCTGACCTGATTTGGAACGGCATGTCATTTTGGCTTGATTATCTGGACTTGTTAGTTCATGATTACTTGGCCTCAAACTGTGTTGTGTATCCATCACGACCTGTTTTCTATTTGATTTGGTTTTGTTGTTGATGGTGTACTTGATAAATTGATTTGTCTTTGATTTTTGGGTATGCTTTGCAATGACCAGTACTTATTTCGGCCTGGGCTACATTTGACTTGTTTAATGTTGCACAGTGTCTTTGGTTTGATTCGAACTCCTTGTCACTCACGGCTTTGATACATAATTGTGCGAACTTGCAATTATGTTTTGATTCGAACTCTCTTACTTTGAAATCGGCTTACACTGTTTGCGTAGCCACTTATACTTGCTGTAGCATGCTTGTTCTTGGCTGCATTATCCACATGAGATCATTCGACTTTGCTGTGCACTCTCTTATGTTGCAGTGTTTGTGTCATTTAATACACTGCACTTGAGTTTTCTTTGTACTCGAGTCTGGTGTTTGCATTTTTAGTCTCACAGCTGCATACTTGTCCATCATATTGTCCACTGCATTGGGTTCGAGCATGGCTATTTCATCATATGATTAAGTTGGTCTGCATTGGCCTTGAATTTGCATTGCAGTTTGCCGACCTGATGGCATTTGATTTTATTTGCCTCACTGTGCCACCCAAGTCTGTGTCATTACTTGCACTATCCAATATCACACCTGCATACTATATGTCGCCATTCCGGCTGTCGCAGTTACATTTAGTTCATTTAGTTGGAGTTTTTGCTGGCATGCATGTGTATATACATGTGTATGCACTGTCTTCCTGTTGTTGTATCTGACTCATTACTGTTTATGTATGGTAGACATTGTTTACCTTGCCTTTGCTGGTTCACTTTGTAGTCTCTGTCTTGTGCATTTGTATAGTTGGATCTGGTCAATTGTTGAAGTTGGGTTGACCTTGTGCTGCCCTTATTCATTGGTTTGCACTGCTTCATCATGTCACTGTTTCATTTGAATCTGGGATGCTATCTCGAAATCTGTACATCGCCATGTTGTGTTGGTATCCATATTTGACTGGGTATTGAACTTTATTCTTTGTTACAGTTCGGTGCAAATCTTCTTGTATGGTTGGAGTCTCTGTTTTACCATATTGATAATATTTGGTTTGGACATGGGTGTATTGTGACTTGTACATTGATCTGTACATTTGTTTTCACTGCTTATCAGTGATATTTGCTTCTGCCCTGTGCACTTGTTGCTCTTTGGACCTGATGCTTGTGTATACAGTTGCATATCGAGTTGTTTTCATGTTGCACGTGAATAAGATTATTCATATCTGCTGCACTGTGCCTCTGCACTTATATACTTCATCATTTTTGTCGCCACCACATGTTTCATTGTGCATGTGCTTGGTTGTACATGTCTGTTTCACTGCCTTTTGTGCTTGTACTGAACTGTGTTGCACTTGTACTCCTTGTTTCTGTTTTAGGTCGAGATGCTTGTGCACTTTGTTTCAGTTTGTTTTGGTGTACATGACTTGCTACTTTACACATCGCCTTGAGTTGAGCCTAAAACACATTGGGCTTGACCTCGCATTTGTCTTTGCAATTTATTCGACACTCGGTCTTAAGACATTCACAGCGATGCTTGTGAATTTTCATTGGGTACATCATCACTGTAGTGGCAAGGCAGTGCACGTAAGCATGAACTGCAGCCACACGGTATTCATTGGGTACATCATCCCTGTAGTGGCAAGGCAGTGCACGCAAGCGTGAACTGCAGCCACACGGTATGGTTTTGTGATATTCTATTTTGTTTTGATTTATTGATCTTTAGCATATTCCTTATGCTGTAGTGGCGAGGTAGTGCACGCGTGCGTGTACTGCAGCCCTACCCGAGTTGGTATTTTAATTGATATTTCATGTTATTTTGGAGTTGTATTTTGATTGGTTACTTTGATGATTTTGTTGTTAATTGCCGTTTAGGCAACTGAGATGTTTTTAAATTATCTTCATCGATATTCTTTTCACTTATCTTTGTTGATGATTTAATTTTGCTGATTTGTTGTTTAACACAATTACGTGTTATAATTATCGTTATCCGATTTCTTTATTTAAGGATCGGATAGACGAGATTTAGTGTGACTGTCGTCTAATTTTTATTTAATTATTATTGCTTCTGTGCACTAATAACTGAGTTTGAATTAGACTGACCTGTGTATTATTTTCTTTTGAATGTAATACTCGGGTCAGACCGAGTATTTACAGGTTGTTGATAACTTACTTTGGGTTGCTGCTAGAGCGATGAAGCCTTTTAATATCTTTTGGAGTAGTCATCGTCATGTTTAGTAGCCATTATAATTGTATAGGATGTTGTACATTCATGTATATTATTCACGATAATGTACTTGTATATGTAACTTCCAGAGTCGACAGTTGTAGTTGTATCATCTGTATTGTATCACATGTATATCAACTGACATCAGTTATATATATGAGACTTTCTGTTATATCTGTGTGTCGCATATACATTATCTATGTTATTATTATATATATTGTCCTAAACTATTATGAACCATCATAGTTCGTTTTATACTAGAATTGGGTATGTCGATGGGAGTAAATAAATATGAGATGAAAAATAAAAATATATACCACTCCTATCGAGATAACTAATACTAGTGTAAAGCCTAACTACGGATGGCCGCTCCTATCCAGCCTTATTCTTCGTGATAACAGACAGTATTTCTTTTAATACTCTTTGTTATTGCAAGCATAGAGGTGGGGCGTTACTCCTGCTCTTGTTTTCCTGTTTTGCCTATTTATGCTCGTTTTGATTGGTTTTTCGGATTTTATCGATTCATGTTGGTTCTTAGTGGTTGTTATTGCTTCTTTGGCTTTGATAACTTATCCTTGACTTCGTTCAATGGTTTTTATAAAATAATCTTTTTAATTATATTAAAAGTTCCCTTCTCCAATTTATTAATTCTATTTAAAACACACACATCTTCGCACTCCGAGCGATGTGGGAGGAGAACTAAATGATTAGATAAAACGCGTGCAATGAACACGTGTGTTCATCTTTTTAGTTAATTCCCAATCTATTCGTTTGAACGTTTTGACCTTCGGTTTGGTTTACCAATGATATGAGGTAAACTTTGTACTGCTTTGAGTGTGAAAGTGACTGACGGATGGTAAACCGTTTAGTGCAAACGAGTGGTTATGGGACTCATGTTAACACTTTTCGGATTCCTTTTCGAGAGTTGTGACACATTCCGCCTGTTAGTGGTGTCCAGTACTGGGTCTTCGACCTTCACCACTACGGTTTGTTGCCTTCGGGTATGATGCCTTCGGGTTTGTGCCTTCGGGTTGTTGCCCTTTAGTATCGCTTCCGATGTTGGTCGTTATGAGCCGCATGGGTGATATTGGGTTTCCCTTTAGTATCGCTTCCGATGTTGGTCGTTATGAGCCGCATGGGTGATATTGGTTTTGGAGTCTTCGGGCTCATGGATCCTTGTTTATACAGTACTGAGCTCGAGCAAATTTTCTGATGTTTCATTTGATATGTATATTCCATTGGTATCGCCCTTCGGTGTTGGTTTTTTTGAGCCGCATGATGTGTAGCGCTTACTTTGTGGAACTTGTATACCTTATAGGTATTTGTTATTTTCCTTTTGGCCTGCTTTAGGATATTTTTATCCTTTGTTCATTGAGATGCCGATGATATGAGGCTTGATTTGTTATGTTCATCTTTTATTAGATGATTGTGTTATCTCTTTTAGAGATATTTGTTACACTTTGTAACCTTGCAGGTTTATTGTTGTTCAGTTTATCTAACTGATTTGTTTAGCTAGACTGACCCGTGTATTCATTACTCGGGTCAGACCGAGATGTTTCAGGTTAGGTGCATTTGGACTTAGCCTATTTTGCTTCCGCATGAACTATTCAGCTTGTTCCTTTTTGTTAAAGCTTTTTGTGTAGTCCTTTTTGTTGTAACTCTGATATGTATTCTTTTGACTCGTCTGTATATTGTGGTTAGCTAAACCACTTGACATGTATTAGTTTGTATACTCTGTTATGTATCTGTATATGTGTATGATGATCTACTATTCTGTGATGTATATTACATTTGAGTTGTTATATTCTGTTCTGATAGATTCTCCAACCACCTATGGTTTTGTTTTAAGTATTCGTTGGATATGTCGATATGCTTGGTATGACTATGGTCGATGTATTCAATAGATAGTTAGAGCAAGGCTACAGATGGTCGCTCCCAACCAGCCTTATTCTCCGTGTTAGTTGACGGCATTACCCTGTAGTGTCCTTGGCTAGCGTGCGTCTAGAGGTGGGGCGTCACAGTAGGCATCAGCGCCCCACGACTTTCGCTACACACTACTCATAATCCTCAGGAGCTATTTTTTTCCGGACTCCTCACAAGATCAACTTTAGAACCTTCCCTTAGGGTTCAAGGCAGCACCACCCGGTGGCACTCCTGAGAAGTTCATTTCAAGGAGTGCCTTTTTCTCCAGAGCCATTATCAAAACACTTTATACTATATACATATAATATATTCCAAATCATACACCTAGTATGAATTTCATATAAGTCTCCTTTACACAAAATCGATTATCCCAAAATCGATAATTCTCAAACCAGGCTTCCCAAATGCCAACATTGATTTTACCCAAAAATCAAAAGCCTTTCCAAATTCAAAGGTTCCCAAAACCTTTTTCCAAAATCCTCATAATATCCTTTATATATATATATATATATAAATATATGTAATTTTTTTTAAATACTTTGGATCATTCCAAACTTGTATAAACTCCTTTTATACTTCAAACACTTTCAAAATCCCTTCCTTTTGGCAATAGATTCAACAAGGGGAGATTTATCTTATATAACAAAGGTATATAACTTTGTTTATTCAAAATCAAATATTCAAATTTGATTACTCTTTCCAATATCAATTTCATTCAAATCCGTACGATGTACACATATCATTCGTACGCTATATCAGTTTGATCGATCACTCGATTACACAATTTCATTTCCGAACTAGTATCGTCCACCCGACTTCCTAGTGCGGACTCAGATCTGGTTTCTTGATCAGAAACCGTTATTCTCCTTGCATAGCATAACTATGATCGAGAATATCCAGAACCAATCAACAATCCATATCCTGGTTCGTCGTCGAAAATCGAGTGAAAAATCCCAACTCGAATCGATAATACTATCTCGAAATTCTGTGCTCGAATCTGGATCAAATCGCTATGCGAATAGAATAATATACGTACCTCCTACGTATTTATCTTCATTGAATATTAACTAAATCAATTTCCTTTCTATTCACATTTCCTTTAATTTCTATCCACATATTTACAATTGCTTCAATTCCATTGAATTATCACTTCAATTCTTAATTCAGTTGGGTATTTAATCAATAACAGTTTGAACTCTGTCCAGCTTAAATTTTGAAAACAGTTTGAAAAGTTAGAAACAAGATAAATAGTTGAAAAATAATTATTAGTTTGTAAAATAGCTGTAAAATAGTTAAATAATTGTAAAATAGTTGAAAAATAGTAAAATAATTACAAAGTAGTGGTAAAATAGTAACTAGTTATGAAGTAGTTGGAAAAATAGTAATTAGTTTATAAAATAGTTGTAAAATAGTTAAATAGTTCCAAAAGTAGTTGTTAAATAAATATAAGATAGTTTTTGAATTTAAAAAGGAAGGTTGTTTATATAATAAATAGCTTGGAAAAATAGATTTTTACTAAAACAATTTATTTTGAAAATAGTCCAGAGTCAAACTGTTTGATTCCCAACCTCCAATCCCGTTAAGTCAATTTAAATATCCACTTCCATTTAAATTGACTTCAATTCTAATTTGAATAACATTTCCCTTGAACTTGATTTATCCCCAATTCAAGTTGAATCAATCTCCATTACTTCCTAAATTCAAATCAAATTCCATTTGATTTTAAACATATTTACATTAATTGCAATTCCAAATTATTCAAATCAATTTGGACTAATTTCAAATTAAATCCACTTCAATTTCAAATCATTTCGATTTCTATTAATTAGTCTCGATTCCTATTTGAATTTGAACTCATTAAATCTTCGATTTTATTTCAAATTAATCCAATTCAATTTTTCATTTGAATTTTTTTTAAAACTTATCCATCTTCAATCACAATTCCAATTAATTCAAATCAAATTCAATTTGAACTAATTCAATTCAATTCAAATTACAAATTTAAACCATCCCGAATTATATAAATTCGAATTAAAATTTTTAAATGTTGATTTAATGAAATCAAATTAAATCAACCGTCCAAATCTTTAAACAATTTAATTCTGAGTCCAATCCTCAAAATTCCATTTTAAATTATCTTTACTTCTTATTTCAAAGTTCAAATAATAATTCAAATCCTTTTTAAACGATTAAATCTTTGAAATTCAATTTACTACCAAATTTCAAATTTTGAAATCAATTCTTAACAATTTTAATTTGAAATTATACGAATTTTCAGTTCAAAGGAATTCCTTAATTTCAAATTAAAGTTTAATTTCCCTTTTTATCTCAACAATGGATATATTACCACACTTCATTCCGCATCCATTTAAACAAATCCAATTTACAATTTAAAGGTTTTTAATAACAACAGGATGATATTATCCAATTCATTTTAAAACAACCATCCATTTCAATTTCTAGATCTCAAACCCATTTTGAGATCACACAAACTCCCAATTCAATTAACCACTTAACTTTCCCAAAGTTAAATTCAATTTACTTAATCTAGTCAACCCTACTCAAATTTGAATTCCCACTTCAAATTTCAAAATTCTTTCCCTCTTATTAGTTCAAAACTTATACCACTTTGGGATTTTACATCACACTTTAGGGAAAATCAAAACTCAACACCTTAGAGTTTATTTCAAATTATCTTTGATATTATGCATATCCACAAATATACATATTAATTCCTTTACACACCAAGTTATATTTCAAATTTTAAACCACCCTTGATTCAATTCAAAACATATTCCTTTAAATTTTCAAACAGTTCTTGTTTGGAATAGGACTATTTTATTCAAATACAGTAAATAATATTATTTCTTTATCACTTTGAAACTATTTTCAAGTTCTGGGCCCAGGTTTACAACTTCACGATGTAAAACCCTCTTTATTTCACAAGTTATACTCAACTAAGTTTACTTCCTTAAAACCCTTTTATTATTCTAGGATAATAACCAAGGTTATTACAACTGGGAACCAATTCACTATTGTCTTATTTTAAAAATTCTCCTCCAAATTTAAGATTCAAATTTAAGTTTGAACTCATTTCAAACTTATCTTTATTTAATTTCAATTTTGGTTGTATTTCTATTACCACTTAATTTAACCCAGTAATTTAACAACCAATTACCTTAATATTTATTTAAAAGAAATATTGCTTTATATATCAAAATATATTCTTATATAAAATCATTTAAAATCTTTATATATGAAAATAGCAAGTACGCTCTCATATATATACACACTTAACTCATTCTAGGGTACCATTGACCCTGTCCTTAATGAGTAACCCCACCAGAGCCAAGGTTCTCGCTTAATCTTTCTGCTCTGATACCAACTGTAACGACCCGATATTTTTTATCCCGAAAATTCCAGATAGTTAGAAGAAGAAGAAACAGAAAACACAACACAAATTCTCACATTCGCAGCGGATCAAAACATAATATCAAATAATAACAGTTTTACAAAAGAATACTATATCTTTCAATTACATTTTAATATATCAGAGTTACACACATACTCAAACACTGGACATATACAAATCAACATGTCTCAGATAATCAGAAATATATTACAGCGGAAACATTCCATGTGTTCCTGCCGTCCAGCTTGCCTCCTGAGCTCCAGAACGTTCTTACTTGAAAACCTGTAACACTCGGTCTGGCCCGAGCATTACATCAAATAACACCCGGGTCAGGCTGGAAACCAGCGTAACGAGACGGATTTTTGCCCGCTGGAAAATCGACATCCATACTTCAAATCGTATTCGAATGCCATAGATTCGCCCGTTCAAATCCAATTCGCCGGAGCTTATAACAACATTAAGTAAATAACACAGCGGAATAAAAGAATAATACATTGATATACAGCTTTGATACAATATCTGATACAACAGATGATCCAATAGATATCAATATACATCAGAGATATGATAAAATAAATATAGCAGCGGAAAAGAAAATAGATGACATCTAGCAGTGGAACAATATAACTCTAAGATAGTCTTCAAAAGAGAACTCCGAGAATTGCAACTCCATTTCCAAGAATCAATCCAGCAATAGCTCGAACTCCCAATAACGATGCACCAAGCTCAGCAAGAATGGTGTGATCCAAAGACTGAACTGTGACGCCCCACCTCTATACCCACGCTAGCCAAGAACACTCCGGAGAAGTGCTGTCAACTAGCACGGAGAATAAGGCTGTTGAGGAGCGACCATCCATGTAATTGCTTATCACACGGTGGCTATAAATAATCTTCGGAAACAAACATAGAAATAATCATATCACAAATCAGTCACAGATATCCATATCACAAAGGCGGAAGAAGATATGAATATATAACTAACACATGAAAGTGTACATCAGAGTAGTGGTCAATAAGATCCACGATAATACAAAAGAATAGCAACACGTGCTATGCAAAAGAATACAACTATGAGTCTATATCTCAAGTGTATACAACAAAACTGCTAATCTAAACAGTTAGCCAAAAGTCAGAGTGATGAATCCCAGGGAAGAAGTCAAGCAGAAGCACCTGTAACATCTCGGTCTGATCCGAGTATTATTTAAGAAAATAATAAACGGATCAGTCTAGCTATAAATATCAGATGACATGATATAACATAAAAGATATGGCATAAACATAAACATCCATAACGACATACCGCTATAAGTATGTAAATAATGATCAACAGAAGATCATCAATAAGAGATAATCAATATCACAAGAATCTTCTCAAAGATTCGAAGGGGGCATCATACCCTAAACTTGTACTCATAACAAGTCAATGACATAAATTCCAGAAATCAACACGAGAAATCCAGAAATCATAAAAAGGGAAAGAGGCCTATCACATGACGGTCCGAAGACCATGGGGAGCTACCCCACATGTGTGAGTGGAATCACACAGAATGAGGTCAAGACTAACCAAAAAGCAGAAAGGTATGTGTGAATGGAATCACACAAGTGGTGTCTAGTCTAACCTTGCAATGAAAGAGACATCGCGCAATTGCTAGTCTAATTCATAAAGCGATCATCAAGATCAACGAGAAGTGTCAATTACACTAAGCTAGTAAATATAGAAGTTTAGCTTCATGTCCCATAACCACTTGCTTAACTTAAATATTTACGAACAAACTGTAAATCTTCACTAATAAAATTGTCACAAGAGGTTCAATCGAACAAGTCCAAGAATTAACCGACGAAGTGAACGCAAGCGTTTCATACCACTTGTTTTACTAAGTCGTTTAATTAGATTTCTCATCCGAGTGAGGTAAAGGCTTGTATATACTAATAGATTGGAAAACGGTTTAAGAAAAGAGCTTTGTTATTAAAAATAGAGTTTAAATTGTTTGTTAAAAGAGTTTTGATATTTACT
Organism: Allium cepa; assembly: GCA_030765085.1. Classification (NCBI taxonomy): domain Eukaryota; kingdom Viridiplantae; phylum Streptophyta; class Magnoliopsida; order Asparagales; family Amaryllidaceae; genus Allium; species Allium cepa. Next base: position 231,113,552 of record CM060938.1, read on the forward strand.
ACTAGTATTGAAACCTTTATATTATAAAGTGACAAAACACATAAGCAATTGTAGAAACAATCAGTCACAAAAATCGCATACGGAGATGTGAATAAAATCCAAGGAAATCAGCTCAATGTTTTTCAGATAAGATCCCCTACGGAGGGGGGGTCCCGGGGGGGTGGCAACCCCCCAAGGTGGGGGTGCGGGGGCAACGCCACCGCTTACGGGGTTCGACCTAGTGAAGATAAAATGAGGTCTAACGACCTAACGACTCAAGGGTCCAACGACCCAACGACTCAAGGGTCCAACGACTCAGCGACTCAAGGGTCCAACGACTCAACGACTCAAGGGTCCAACGACTCAGCGACTCAAGGGTCCAACGACGCGGCGACTCAGCGACTCAAGGGTCCAACGACTCAGCGACTCAGCGACTCAAGGGTCCAACGACTCAGCGACTCAAGGGTCCAACGACTCAACGACTCAAGGGTCCAACGACTCAGCGACTCAAGGGTCCAACGACGCGGCGACTTAGCGACTCAAGGGTCCAACGACTCAGCGACTCAAGGGTCCAACGTTCGACTCAGCGACTCAAGGGTCCAACGACTCAGCGACTCAAGGGTCCAACGTTCGACTCAGCGACTCAAGGGTCCAACGACTCAACGACTCAAGGGTCCAACGACTCAGCGACTCAAGGACGAACGACTTAACTCCGAACGACCTAAAAATGGCCAGAACGACTCAAGTGCAGAAAATTCAACAAAACGCTAAAAATTGGAGTTTTTTGCCAATCCAATCCAAACCAAATGCTAACATGCATGCAAAAATGATAGGGAATCATTCCCAACAGTCCAATATAGTTATAGGCTAGAATTGTGAGATAGAAATCTCACCTTTGCACTAAAATTTATGAAGATGAAGCTTGAAAGCAAGGAGAAGCAATCCAAAGCTTGAATCCAATATCTTCTACTTGAATTTGGAGTTGAATGATGGAGTTGCAATTGAATTTGAGCTTGGAGTTTTAATTTCCCATTCTCTTCACCATTAATGCTAAAGCTTGAGTTAGTTAGGAAATTTATGAAGAGTGAGGAGAAGAGGGTTGGAACTTGGGCTTAATAGGCTAAACTAACCCAAAGTCCAAAGCGGGAAAAGTTAGTGAAATTTCACTTACTCCAAACCTATCGATGTTTATACTTAAAAAGTTGTAAACGACATTTCGAACTCAATGGAAGTGGTCTCGAGTCCTAATTTGACCGTTTGCAAAAAGTAGTTTTTCGGACCAAAATCCGATTAACGATTTAATATTTAAATAAAAATATTTAAATGTAAACTCAATAAATATGCGGGTTGTTACAGACTGAACTAACTCCAGATAATCCACTATATCTAACTATCTGAAAACCCAACTCTAGACTGCTCGTGTAGAAAATAATGAGCACCCAGAGTTTAGGAAAGAAACAATAAACTCCGGATCAGTCGTGGGACTGGTGTGAGCAATGAAAACAGTTTATCTTTTAAAACATTCTACAAAAGATTTTCAAAGTCAATTCGCAATGCTTTTTAAAAATGAGACTACCATAAGGCCTCCCGCACACACACACAATGCAAACGCAGAATCGGAGGAGATTTCTCCTTATGATAGTCAAAGATGCTTGATACGAATTAAAAAGAACATTTGATATTATTACTAGTGCATAGTGTAGGAAAAATTCATTTCGAAAATAAAGATATAAATCTTAGCCAGCATAGATATTTCGAACTATGCCTACTATAGCTACCATCTAAACAGTGGTGACCACCATAAGTAAATGGCAGGTTCTACAACTAAAACCGTACAGGGTTTCGTATTGGGAATTGGATTTCCAACGAATGGTCAGGCCAAAGAACTTCCCATTGCCACATGAGAACGCCTCTGGAAGGACGTCCCCGAGAACCAAACCGGATCTCTGCCAACACAAGGCCGGGTTACCCCTAACTGAGTAACAACTGACCGAGTATGCCATCCCCCGGTCCTTTGGGACCTTTATCCGAGCGCTCGTAATCAATTCACACAATCATAAATTGTTTTCAACATGAGTAAGTATCTGGGCTCCATACCATGATACCACCCTTTTCCAGAAGGAAATGCACATACCGTAAAGGGCGCTACCCCTCATAACCTTGCCGCATCTTTCCTGTTTTGACCATTCCGGGGTGTGAGGCTCGACGAGGTCACGTCCACAAAGACATACTTTATACAAAAGCCATGCTTTGGGTCAACAAATGATCATAGAGATGATCACCAAGATAGACGATCAAATAAATGATCCTATCACAAATAATCAACACAATGATCATTTCACAGCAACACTCAGCATGTCACATTACCAAATTGGGAATATATCGCTGATAACCATCAACTACATAACCTTTGAGCTCGTACGTCTCAGAGAAGGGTGTTAAGCTAAGAGAATAAATTCTCCGCCACCAACAGAAATATATTTGAAAGAAATCAGCTTTATATCTCAATTTGTAATGTCAGACATACAATCCATACAAGTCTGTTCCGGGATCGAACAGAAACGAAGGCACTTACAAATAAGTCCTTGCAATCCGGATATTCACAATCCCGATCGGATTTCCCATCACTTAGGGAGTTTCTATACCGGCGCGACTCGGTGCAGAAACAATCGATAGGTCATCCTATCGCTTTCGCAAATACCCGGTCTTCACCACCGGTCTTCAAATGCTATCCATAACGTCAAATCACATATTCAGAATGGGTTATACGACACAAAGGTCCTTTCCCGGCTAAACCGAATAGTGAGCGAAAATATTTTTAAAACATATGGATATGGGATTTCAATTAAGTCACAACTTGTTACCCAAACTTCTCATTTCAAATGGTTTAACAAATTACCATTTCCAAATCTTTAAACAGAAAGATTCGTTTTACCAACATACAACGGTTTAAACAATTTCCACATTTTTTTCTTTTAAACAAAAGATTCATTCACAGATTTTCCAAATCAATTTCCATTTCAATTTAACTCGTTAAATCTTTAAATCAAAGATTTAGCTTATAGCTTTCAAAACAATTTCATGTTGAATGGTTTAAATAAATCATCATTTTAAATCTGTTAAAAATAAACAGATTTAATTCATAGCTTTCAAAAAGAATTCATTCATAACTTGGAAAACCATTTTTCAACTCAATCTTGAAATTCCTTTAATTAAACTGGAATTTCATTTCTTATCTGAAAGCTTTTTATTCTTTTTAAAACAAACAGTTTTCATTTTGAAAATTTGGTTCATCTATACGAGTTAAAGTTCTTTGGTTAAATCCAAATTCTCAAAATTGTACTTTTAAAATGGTTTAACTTCATATAAACACATTTATAACATTTTTAACCGTAATTTCCAAACATGGAATTCAATTTCCAAATTATTTTGAATTCAAATTCAAATTAAATTATTTAAATTGGAAATTTAATTAAGTTATTCAAAATAGCTTTTATCTTTGACAACACCCTTTCAAAAGCTTTAACATTTAACCCAAATCCATTTTCAAAATCAATTGAAATTAAAATTTCAATTTCAAAACAACATTAAATTTAATTTACATTTGACTCAACTGATTTCCTCGTGAAATCCATCTTTGTGTGTGTATAAGTGTGGTCCAGGGTTTAACACACAATAGTGCAACATTATTCAATCATCACAGATCAAAACGCAAAAATATAGTTGATAAGCGATATAAACTATAATGCTCATCGTCCATTCACAGATCACAGATATATAAAGGTCACCAATAGTAAATTACATGTCACAACACAAATCAGGATATATCACACAGCATCACATATCATGGATATTAATAATTCGACATCCAATAAAATCCAAACAAGGATCAATTTAATTATCTGACAAATTTAAATCAGATTAAATTTCTATGAAAAATTCTTTTCACATTTATTATCAAATAAATTTCAAGTAAATGATCCTCATTAATTATTCATAATTATTTAATTACTATTCTTAAGTAATTAAACTCAATTTAATTATTGTTAATTATCATTTAATTAACCTTTAAAATCATATATTTAATCACTGATTATTTAATTAATTAAGTTCTATACTGTAACTTAATAAATCTTAATTACTTGATTAAATAACCTTTATCATTTGTTTAAAAGACAACTCTTTATTTAATTAATGAATCTTATTACCAATTAATTTACCTTAATTAATCTAACTCAAATCTTAATTTCTTGATAAAATAAATTAATCAATTATTCACTTGAACTAATTTAATGAGTGCATATCATTTTATCTTCACTAATTCAAATTTAAAACATTTTCTAACTAATGTTTTAATTATCATCACAAAGCAAATCTAAACAATTTAAATATTAAAACTTCTTTGATTTCAGAACTAGGACTCAAATTATCTTTAATTCAGATTTAAATTTAGATTTAAACTTTTAGTTTCAACTTGCTTAAATTTTCATTTAAAATTTCAAATCCATTTCCATTTAAAATATTTTGAATTGCTTTTAAATTATTAAAACAATTTAAATTTAAAACTTATTTATGTTCAATCTAAACTCTACATTCAACTTGAATTTATATTAACATTTCAATTTGAACTCAGCTTTAAAAATCTTAGTTTAAAATTTAAATTTGGTTTTAAAATTTTCAATCTAAACTGGGACAAACTCTGACCCGAGTTTACCCTGTCCCTCCTTCGAGAAAAAATTGAAACACACGTGAATTTTCCCGAGTCTCTCCCCTGTCTTCACGCAACTCCTTTCCCCCCCTGATCCTATCTTCTTCCCTCCTCTCTTTTTTTTTCTTTAAAACTGTTGAGTAAAAAAAAACAACAAGGCACGAACAACACACGCAAAACTCGAGCAAAATCGCGAAGCAAATACAGGCGCAAAACCCTGAGAACCCCCAAGACCCATCGTTCCCAACCATGACGTGCACGCGGTTCACGTGTACCAACGATTCCGACCATCGATGATCGATGCGACGCTCCTCAACAACCATACGAACCACGCGAAAGCACCTCCTTACCCAGATCGAACGAAAATCCATTCGAGTCGAAAACGAAGCATCTTCAACCACGCCTGGAAACATTAATGCCGGAAATTCACTTCTCCACGTCGCTTCCAACCACGAGATCACCTGCCCACTTCACCATAGCTACTTCACATCATCCAGCTACCATTTCCATCATCGCGATCCCCTCCTTTTTCTCCACGGCAACGCAAAACTCACAAACCCATTGGCTAACAAAACTGACCGAAAACCCTACTTTGCGAAAATCCCATCACCTCAGCCAATAGAAAATATTTCTAGCATTTTTCCCGAGTGCATCCTCCTACCCACTACCTTCGACCAAAATATTGGCTCGGATCATCCCGCCGATCAACGGCAAATGACCCAAATCCCAAAAGCAAACAACTCAGAAATTCACAATCAATACTAAACTAAAAATTATCTAGTTCGTACTAAAATTCATGATTCTTTTATACGAATCAGATTATATAATCTAGAGATGAAATCATGGATATTGAGTTTTCAACAAAATCTTGACTTTTACTGTAATCTTTAAATTTCCAGACTATCTAGTAAATATAATTACTTAAAATTATTTTTAAGAACAAGATCACATTATCACCATTATTTTCTTTTTAGAAATCAAAACCTAACAATGAATATTTGGGAAGATAGGAATTTTCCTATACTTATTCTTGCCCAAAAAATTTAACAGAGACATATACTAACATGTACAGGCAAATTTTCAAGACATAACTGAATTCAAAACCAGATTCAAGTTGAAGACATTCATGCACACAAATATATAGCATCATCACAGATCTATTAGCACCAAAAGATTTTACTTAATAATATTGACTCACTTGTCATGGTTGAACAGAGGGCAAAGAACAAAAAGAACAGAGGACAGGAAAGCATTTTGTTTGTGTCTAAGGGCTTGTAGCTTTGCATTTACTTGAAGTTTGATGATTTGCAAATTTGAAGTTGAATTTTGTTGTTGAAAACCTTGCCTTGGGAATGCTTCAGGAATTTCAGAGTTGAATTAGTTTGAGTTTTGTTTGAGTTTTAGAAGATGATATCACTTCAGCTTTAATGATCAAACTAAAATATGAAGCTGATATATGTAAAAGAAGTGTACTGGTGCTGATTTTACAGAGTGATATTATTTTGTACAGGTTAATTATATTGTATAACAGGGTAGAGATTTTCTTCCTTTCTTTATGGTGGCTGAAAATCTTGTTTGTACAATATAGGTCATGGCTGAAGTGTTTTAGTTATGGGCTGGAGATACTTGTTGTGCTAGCATTTAATGCCATGTTCTTCCTATCCTTGCTTGTTGACTGCGGCTGAGAGATTTTGTTTTGGTGATAATTTTTGTTTTCTTGCATGTTTATGATAATAGGTTTAGATAATGTATTGTTATGTATGTACAGTTTTGTGTTGTATTTTATTTTACTTTGTATATTTGCTCTTATTTTATTTTTTTTCTTTGCATACTAAAACTTTTATATTTGTTTGTATTTACTTTGTTTTGTTTATTTTATTTTATTTTGTCTCCTTACTTTTAAAATATAATTGAAATTCTATAACTTTGTTTTGTACATAGATGTTTTATATATTTATTTGGTTCCATACTTAACTTTTATTTATCTCTATTTATAACTCAAATATTTATTTTACTTCTACTTTTAGTTTAAATATTTATCATGAATTTTACTTTAATAATTATTGTTTTACATTTCTCTTTGTACACATATATTTTATATAACTCAAATTATCATCATTTATAAATTTTTAAATCAATTTATTTATTTATTTTTATACTTGTGTCCAAAGTATATTATTTATTTTTCAAAATCATTTATTTAAGAATTTATTTAAAATCCAATATATACATATATATTCACATATATACAAATTTTCAAATCCATATGACTTTACATATTTTTTCCCTATTTGAATCGGGGAAACTCGCTGCCATTTATAATCAATTTTACAAATTTAATTCAAAAATTCATTTAAATTATAAATTTAAATTCATAAAAATCCGGGGTTGTTACAACCAGCGTGAGTGAACTCATAAAATTTGACATACTAAATTCAAACCATCAACAAAACCCAGGTAACTCGTACCTCCGTACGAGTTCATTACTTGTTATGCTCAACTCTTATTTCCATAACCAATTCCTAAGTACCCTTATTTAGTTTATATAGTCCAGTCATTTAAATTATTCCATTCCAACCTATTGATTTCACAAGCCAACCCATAAAGAATCATTGTAGGTTACCAATCACGATGGGTTCGGGTATTACCGATACCCGATCCCAGTTTCTTCGAATAGAATATTGTCTTAACCTTTGTCATTCAAATAAATACGATTCAACTTTAAATACGGGGTGTCACTGCCTTATTCCAATACCATTTACTCATTTATAAGCAAGTTAAATTAACTATACCAGCTCTAATCAATTTAATTAACTATTATCGAATTAAATCAATTACTTTAATTACTTCTAATCCCTGCTTATTAATTAATTACAAACTAATTAATTGATCATCCAACAATCATTCATTTAATTAATCCTCCTTGATTAATCACACTTAGGAATAATAATTACTTTCACTAAGTGATTGTTCTTTATATTAACTACACAAAGTAATTAATCCCAAATCACTCCCGTTCTTCGATTAATTATACCCAGCAATTACCCATCTTAATTACTTCACTAAGTAATTGTTCTCATTAGTTACCTTAAGTAATTATATTTAACCCAACATCAAATGATTTACCTTAATTAACCAATCCTTTAATTAATCATATTAGTAATTAATCCTTAATTACTTCATTAAGTAATTATTATTTAATAAATCGTATTTAGTAACTACCCATCAATTACCCGCCTTAATTAATGACATTAAGCAATTATACTTAAATTTTAAGTAATTATCATTAATTAATTACATTAATTAATTCTAGTTTTAAATAAATTTATCACCTATTAATTACCTAAATAATTTACCACATTTAATAAATCAATCTTTAAAATTGATTACACAATTTAATTAACCAATTAATTAGTTATCTTAATAAGTTGATTAATTACCCATTTTGGCTTCCACCTCACATTAACTAAATTTAATTAATTAAAGCATGATATTTCAATTTTAACATAACTTTAACTTATCAAAATTTGTTCAAGCAAATTATAACCTCCTTAAATCAAATGGTTGAAAACATTATCATGTAATAATTTAAACTAGCTTCATTTTAATTTACAACTAGTTTTTATAAATGTGATGACCCGGAATTTCTGGCAATATCAATTTAATAATCTGAATTAAAAATTAAATAATTTGATAATATTTGTAATAAGATTTGAATTAATTTAATAATTAAATAAAATAAATAGTTAATTGATAGATTTGATCTTTTAAAATCTAATATTTATTTTCTGTTTATAATATATATAGAATATTGTATATATTGTAAATAGGTATTGTTTTAAATGAATCCTGTTTTCTATAAAATTTATATCTTTAGTAAAATTGGAAATTTATGATTTTATTTAAAAGTTAAACTTTTTAAAAGCTATTTAATAAATAAAATATGTTTTCAAATACTTAAGATAAATATTAAATGATTTAAAATATGTGTAACTCAAGTTTAAAATTTAAAATAAATAACAATGAGATTATTTTGAGTTTCTCTTAAATATAATGTGATAAAATAAATAATTTATTAATAAGAAGACAATTTCTTTTAATAGTTATTTATGATTATTAAATATTGTTATTTCTAAAAAATATAATAATGTATAGTTTTAACAAATAAATTAATAATAATAAAAAAAATTGTTCTTCAAAAATTTAAATTTTGTAGTTATAATTGTAAATAAACTAGATTTCATAATTTATTTTGAAACATGAATTTAAAGTTTTAAATCTAAAGTATAATTGTTTTTAATTTATCTTGATTTTGAAATATTTGTATAAGTTAATTTTATAAATATAGTTTGATTAATTCATTTTAAAATTTATGTACATGTAAATAAATACATGATTGACTAATTAATTAAAACAAGCTTACATGTATCCTATATTAACATCTAACAAAATATTAATTAACATTTAATGAATGATAACTCTTAAAAAGACAAGTGTTATCTTTTAAATTCACTTAATAACAAGTGTTAAAAGATTAAGTAGAATGGAAGACAAGTGTCATTTAAATTGGTTTTCTTTTATTTATTTGTTTAATAAAGTTTAATTTCAGCTTATATAACCAAATCTTTTTCTTCATTTCTTTCTTTTTCTAAATGGAAGCCTAACATAAATCTTCAAATCCAAATATACTAAACAAATCTGAAAAAGAAAAATAAACACTTCTATTCAAATACCAAAATCTGAAACACTTTCTTTGAAAACAAATTCAGAGATCAAATAGGCAAAACCATTTTCAAAATTGAATCAAACATGCAATAGGATAGCATGCATATAGTTGTAAGATCAGGAAGCAAATCTGGAACCCACATTTTCTTCAGTATCTGGATTTTAAGGCAAAACTGTTCCTAAACCTGCATTTCTTAAAATTGGGAATCAAGCATCATGCATGCAGTCTCAAAATTTAAGGGAGCAAACTACATTTTTTCAAAATTAAAGAAGAAGCAACTCAGTTTCATTTAACAATTCAAGATGTGAAGCAAAGGAAATTTCCAGTTTTAAAGCAAAAGAATTCAAAGCTTTTCAAACAACCTGAGGCTCTGTCTTCTGATTTTATAAGGTGAGTAACATCACAATTTCTAAATCTTAAATTGATTATGGTTGCATGTAGAGATCTGGATTGAATGTGTGTAGGATAATTATTTTTATGTGATGAGTTTCTATATATATATATATATATATATATATATATATATATATATGGATGTGTAGATATGTGTATATGTTTCGTGATCATCTCTGTTTCCAGTTTCCATGCTTAAACTTGATTCAAAATTCATATCCTCTTGAACCCATTGATGATAGCACTTAGAATTTTAATAAAACTTGTTGTTATGTCATAAAGAAGGTCTAAAATATTTTTTGTTTAAGTCAAATTCAATTTGAAACCTCACTGGAAATAGTAAACCATCAGTGCATGTTAAAATATGTAAAAATTCAAATTGTGTAATTGAAGAATTCAGTATTATGAAATGAATACATGACCAAAATCATGATTTTTAACACCTAAATCAAAATTTATAAACTAGAAATAAGGGTGCAGTTCACTGTTGAACAGTAAAGAGAAATTGTATGATTTCTGATGATCTAACTTTTTGGGGATATCTGGATTCTTGGGTAGAGGAGTTATCATTGTAGCTGAGAAAAATAACGGTTGTTGATGCAAATCAACATGGGGACAGTGATGAAGAATTTTTACCTGTAGCCCTAATTTTGTATGGACATTTTGATGTGGTCGATACGAACTTCAGAAAGCACCGAGTGTCATGGGCTTTTGGGAGGAGATAGTTGAAGTGTAGGAGAAGTGATAGCCGGTGGTGGAAGTTTCTCTGGTGAACGGAGCACCGAGAGGGAAGCGATGACAGGTTTCGATGGGATTGGGGTCTTTTTGTTCCAGGTTAGGATGTGAACTCGAATTTCGATTCGAGTTGTATGTGAGTTGTGGGATGTTCGGAGTGGATTAGGGAGGTGGTCGCAGGTGTAGGGAAGCCACCGGAGTTGGCTGGTGATTGCCGGAGGCACGGTGGAGGTGCACCGTGCACTTTTGTGTCAGATGGTTGCTTGGGTATGTGCAGGAGTGGGAACTCGACAATTACTCGAGTATGTGCTGTGTATGGCTTGAAGTAGAGGGTTGGTTGACTCGATGTGGATTTTGAGTTAGCCCGAGTAGATGAAGTTGTTCAGGTTTTTGGAAATTGTCTGTAGTATTGTTTTTAAATCAAAATTCAAAATGAATAGGCTGTATTGATAAGATTTAAACAAATTCAAATCTGAAGTGATGAATTATAGTTCAAAGTGTTTGAATCTTATAAGTTTTTTTTCAAATTTGAAAGTAGTTTCAGTTTAAAAAAAATAGAAAGAAGAACCTGACAGTTTCTTTTGGAAATTGAATTCAGTTTGAAAATCTAAAATTAATTTAAGAACAACAGTTTGAATTCAAATTTAAATTCAGGTTTTCTTAGAATTTTAAATCTTCGGCTTTTTTTAAAAAAATGAATTTGTATTTTTAAGTAAGAAGTTTAAAAATCAAGGTGTAAAGCAAGAGTTCAATTCAAATTTGAATTCAAATGATTTAAATAAGGAATTGTTCAAATGCATTGAATTTAAATCGGGATATTTTAATAAATTTTAGAATTTGAATGTTTTCAAACAAGTTAAAATTTCAAATTCTTTATTAGAAGTAAAATTTGTTTCCAAATAAATATTTTAATTTTATTTTCTTTTTGAATAGATTCCTTATAAAGGTTTATAAAAAGAAGATAAATGATTGTTAACTTGAATTTGAAATTTTAATTGTAATGTACTTGAAACTTAATTTTTAATTAAATTAAGTAAATTAAGACTTATCCTATATAAGTTTTAAAAATAAGTAATAAATGTTATTTACATTTATTTTAAAGAATAGTAAATGAAATTTAAATTGGTTACTTCTTAATATCATTTTGAATTTTAGATTCAAAATGAAATATTCTAAGTACATTTTAATATAAATAAAATTACTAATAAGGAATGGATTTTCTTAAATTTATTAAGATATTAAATATAATTAAATAAATAAGACAATTAAGGAATAACTTATTTATTTAATTTATTTAATTAATAATTTGGATTAATTTAAATTAGAGTTAATTAAGAATTAATTAAAGAATTTATAATAATTAATGATGGTCATTAACTAAGGTTTATTTGATAATTAATTAATATGATTAATTTTCAATAATTAATTAATTAATTAATGGTAATAAATTATGAAATTTATTTAAGTTAATTACTTAAATGAAAGTAATTAAGACATTAATTACTTAATGTAATTAATGGAGTTATTAAGGTTGGTTTAAATTAATTAACTAAGTTTAATTAATTCTAAACATTTGATTTGATAATAATTACTTTATGTAATTAATGGATTTACTCAGTGAAGTAATTAAAGGTAATTACTGGATGTAATTAGTGAATAGTGTTGGAATTGAGAAGTAATTTTGGATTAAATTATTTTGTATAATTAATCAAGGAATTAATTCAGAAATTAATTAAGGAGTAATTAATTTGATAAGTAATTAAGGGTAGTTAATTACAGATTGAGATTAATCTAAGGAGATTAATAATTATGGTTTAAGTAAGATTAATTACTGAAAGTAATTAATTTAATTGAGTAATTAATTAAATATAATTAGGAGTCATTAATTAATATAATTAATAATGTAATTAAGATTGATTAATTAATATTAATCAATCAATAATAAGTAATTAAGGATAATTAATTAAGTGTAATTAATTAAGGTTAAATGTAATTAATTATAGTTAATTAATTAATGAAGTAATTAGAGGTTAATTACTGTATTTGGTTTAGAGTGATTAATTTTGTGAAATTAATTGAAGTATAATTAATCAGGATTGATTAATTAAGACGATAAAGTAGAGGTTAATCAATTAATTAATTTGTAATTAATTAATGTAAGCAAGATTTATATTGTGTAAGTAATTAATTTAATTCATTTTAAATTAATTAAAGATGATGTAATTAATTTAATTCATTTTAAATTAAATATAAATAGTATGATTATAGATCATTGCTTATGATGGTTGTTATTGGTTGCCTTGAATGGTTTTGAATCTCAGCTATGAGATTAATAATGTTGAGTGATATGGATGTATTGGTTGCATTGTGATGGTGATATGGGTTATCTATGATAGTGATAAATGTGGATTATCTGTGGTTATGATAATGATAATTATCTGTTGTGAATCTATGAATTATCTATCTGTGTGTATATAGATGATATAATTGAATGGTTTTAAATTCTAAAACAACTTAGAGCTAAAAGACATGCTTTGGATTTCGATGAGACCGGGATCGGGTTTCCATATTTGGATATCCGAAAACCACATCGATTCCAATTAAACGTTAGGTCGTTAATCCAAGTGGAGAGAGTGAAGACTCGAGGTGTAAGGGCTATACGTCAGTATAACTCTGTGGGTGATTCCGTAATGAGTTTGACGGAATAGTACTTATAGATTCAAGATGGAGATTTAGAGTGCAAGGGTTATCGTCGTTAACTCTGAGGGTGATTCCAAAACGAGTGTAACGAGATAATGCCTTCGGTTTCGTTCGAACCCGGAACGAACTTGTATGTATTGAATGCTTTCAGAACATCGTCAGGTGGACGATGAGCATTCTAAGATAATGTGTCCTATAAAGGTAATCGTAGCCTCAAGCCTCATCAACCGGGAATGGCTAAAACAGGGAAGGTGCAGCAAGGCTTCGTGGGTAGCACCCACTGGGGAGCAAGATTGATCCCTGTCTAGAGGTCCCTTTATATTCGGCTTAGTGGGCTGTTGGATATGCGCACCAACTGCGGGGTTGTCTTGTTCGGAACTGTTCAGTAAGGAATGGGTCCGGCCTTGTGTTGCAGCGGAGTGGGAGTACTACTCGGTACGTTGATCTAGGCCACGCACTGTGACGGGCGGTACCCCAGTAGCCCTGCCATTGTATGGAATCCAAAATCCAATAAGTGCCAATGGTTTTGATTGTATTACCCACTTTTATGGCTAGTAGCTAGAATTTAATGAATGTAACAATTTCGGCTATTTCATATTTACTTGAAAACCCTAGACCTATTATAATATCACTGGATTTCCTATCAAATGTTTTGGTTAGCGTAAGGTAAAAACTTTTCCATGTTTATGTGTGGGAAGTCTTACGTGATACCTTTCTTTCCAAAAGGTTTTTGAAAGTTAAGCAACTTTAACCTGTTACTCACACCAGACCCATGTCTGACCCGGAGTTTATCTTTTGTTTTCATAAACTCTTGGGTACTCAAATTTTTAAGAGTAGCCAAGAGATTCAGGTTAGCTTTGACGAATATTGGAGGAGCGATGGAGCAGGAGGCTTCTGCGCTAGATATATATAGTATTCCGCTGTGTGTTCTGTGTTGTCTCTGGATTGTATTATGTTGTAAATACTAGACAGGTGTTTATAACTGTCTAGTCTGTGTTGTATTATCTTTGTACTCTGATAATGATTGTAAACTATGTAATATTTTATGTTATTAATATAATTTATTCGTTCCGCTGTTTAGATTCTGATGTGTTGTTTCTTCTTCTTCTCTTTCTTTCTCTTTTCTATCCTCTTCTTTCTTATTAGCGATGCGACTTCCTGGAGTGTGGAAGTTGGGTCGTTACAATAAAACCCTATCTTATTCATGCTTTCATTTAAAACTGGTTACTGCAAAAAAACTCAAGCAAAACCCAATCCCTACACGAACCAGTTCAAATTTTCCGTCCCATTTCTTTCTATCATCTTCTTGTTCTAAATTCAACCGTGCATGATCATGCAAACTCTCGTGCAAAACTCGGTGTCTCACTCGCGCCGCTACACATTAACCCCGAGACGAACCCGATTCCCTTTCCTTCCTCCATTTCTATTGCTACAGCAACCAAAAAAATCCTTATCTCCGGTGCACCGTGCACAAGCACATGGCGCCGGAACTTCATCGTCAAATGCCGACACCTCCTCCAAGTCACAATCACCACCCTCGACCATTACGGCCCCTCTTAACCTCACCAAACCCTAAAAATCAAAATCGAGCAAACTACCGACTTCTAGAGAAATGAACAATCCCCCTCTTCAACGCTTACCACCACCAATTGACCATGACCCACCCTCCAATCTTCACCGTAGCTAAGCCACCATCTTCCCTACTCCCCCCCCCACCGTGCACTTCCCAGTCGCCACCACGACGCCACAGATTAACGAAAAATCCACATACTTTAGAACAAGCCAGAAACCCTAAACTTTCCCGAATTCCATGCCTCACCGCATCGGAGTCCACGTCACCATTTTTCCAGGCTTCACCTATGACCAGAGCTCCACCACGACCATCGACCTGCATCGAAACCCAATCTATCGCCAAGATTTGGCCTTTGTCCTAGACCCGTTCAACTAATAATTTCCTACACGTAACTTTACTAAACCTTTCGAATTCATTTTCAAAAATCGTCATTCTCAAATGCAAATCTATTCATATAGGTAAAAGTCCAAATTTCCATGTTTGAATTTTGTCAATTTTAAAGTTTTCACTATAAAAACGAGACTCTCTTCCCAAATACTTCATACTATATCTCGAGACAATTTTTAGATTAAACTTCATCAGGAAACAAATAGTTTTCTTCTTGAAATCGTGGCATAATACAAACCAACATAAAGAGATATTGATTTTTAAAAGATTGATGTTTATCCTGTGAAAACTGGAACATAGTTCTATGTGTATATATATACAGACATGTACACCTATATTCAATCATCTCTAAACAACAAATTAAACATACTACCCATCAAAATTTTCAAGGATTATCTCATGTCAAAACAGATTAATTTTTTTCTAAATAGAAGTTTACTCACTTGTTAAAAGAACAGAGGTACTGGCTTTTGCACTTATACTTGCTTTTGATTTGTGCTTGATGATCATTGATGAGTTGAGCTCGTATGTTTTTTTTAAATGGCAGAAATGCTTATCTTTTGTTTTTACTTAGCTTTCTCTCAAATGAATGAAATAAAAAAACAGTGGAGGTATATAAGAAAGTATGCTACATTCTTTGTTGTAGTGCACACAGTAAGTTACTCTTGATTTTTATTTTTTTATTATGTACTTCCCTTTTTCTATGATTTGATTTTTCCTTCTAACACAAGCTTGACCTGATTTAAGTTTTGTATGCTATAATTTAATGCTCGTCTCATCTTTTGTTTACAAATACTATTATATGAATTTGTAGATGTATATATATCTTTTGTATGTATGTAAGTATATTTATATATACTTATATATTTATTATTATTATTATTTTCCATAATTATTGTTATTATAACATTTATACACACTCATAAGTTTTTGAAATCTTATTATTGCGAAGTTATACATTCATATATTTGTAATTTTATATACTTATACTAATATATTTTCGAACATCATAAAGTTTGCATCTATTTATATTTTCATTTGTATATTTATAGATTTTTCATCTTAATTTAGATAGTGGATATATCCTTTATTTTTCTTTCTATAAGTTTTTTTTATCATATTCAGATATTTATGAGCCATTGTTTATATTAGTTCTTAAGCTATTTACGTATCCAATATTTTAATTATTAGAAATTTATTTATTAGACTAATTTAAAACTAATATCCAAATAACTACATTGGTTAATCACTTGATATTACTTGGCCCAAAAATCTGGGTCGTCACATTCCTTCCCTTTTGAATCTTTTCGTCCTCGAAAAGGAACGAAGCCAGAATTATTAAGATGCTTAAAATCAGATAAATTCTTTGATCATTTGGAAAACACTTTAAAAATCTAGATAATATTACTAAAATAGTTTTTTTTACAAATAATTTTATAACTTGATGTTTCGACAAGTCCATCCTTGTTCTCACAGAGATTCAGTCATACGTTGATCAGGCATATGACTGAAAATCTATAAGTACTCAGTAAACCCGTTTTCAACATCCAGTGAAAATACTTTAAAAAATAATTTTATTGAAAATATAGAAAACAATTTTTGAAAACATAGGAAATATCCTTAGTGAGAATGCTCTGGAAATCATCACCCCCATCCATGGTCGCAGTTACATCCTGGGTTATGTTGCCATCGCAGCAAAAGTCCATGTAACTGTAGGCACTCCACGCCCCTCGATTACGCCATGGAACCCACAACAGATCGCAGTTACATTCTAGGGTTACGTTGCCATCGCAGCAAAAGTCCATGTAACTGTAGGCATCAACGCCCTCGATTTTCGTTGTCGAAATGAAACTTCTCCACTCCTACATAGGTCATAGTCTACCATTGTAAAATCAAACGTAGACGGTTGGCTCCCAGCGGCACACATGACTTTCGCTATGATTCTATCACCCTTTTTTCCTTTTTTATTTTTTGAATTTGTGTATGAATTTGTAAATATAACCAATTATATTTATATTGTTAATAAAATATATTTCTATTGTTAAGTGACTATTTTAGTGCACCCATGACCATTAGGAGCGGATGCTTGAAAGGTTTGGGTTGATTCGGTGGAGGATCTTGAAGCCGTTCTATATAGACTTACTATAGACATCTGTAGTTTTGGACAGGCGGTTGGGATGATTTTTGCTTGACACATGGACTTTATCTCTTTTGAAAAATATGTATCGGTCCTCCTATTAGCATACGTTATGGATTTGGTTATGTTTTTAATAGACTTATGAATTCACAAATGGTGTAAAGTTGAACTTGTTTTGGATTTTTTTGAACGTAAATGATTCGTGTTGTTTCAGTTACTGTGAATAATAACAGTTATTATTAGTGAAATATTGGTTCTAATAATAATGTTCTGAAATTTTTGGCTAATAACAGTTATGGAAAGAAAAATTATAACCATTGGCAGATATTGTAAATAGATTTATTACAACTGTATTTTTGAATACAAATTTAAGATTTGTAGGAAATTCTTAGGTCAGCCAAATATGAGATAGTGGCACTAGGCTACTATAGATAATCTTCCAAAAAACTTAGTTCATTCTCGTATATTTTAAAGGTTCTATATATCTAAAATACTCAATAACTATTACAAATAGTTTTGATAATTCCCTAACAATATGGAGCTTTCGTAGTATTTGGTAAGAAGGATTATAAAATTCAATTAGAAAATGAAAATATTCTTCTAAAACATACAATAAATTTGATATATTAATAAACAACACAAATTAAGTATCGTAACTCCAAAGCACCATGCATATCTCAAATAAGACAACTCAAATAAAAAGAGCTATAACATCAATGTTCCATAATAAATTTACATAAATGGATGTACACACAAATATCAAACATTCCATGGCTAAAAATGTGTATTTACATAAAATAGCAGGTATTATTACGATTGAATATTATTGTGAAGTAAGATATGTAGGTATTATAAAGGGAAAAGAAAATTGGATTTGATTTCAGGAGATAATGTGAATTGCCCGACAAAAAGGTATGTATTTAAATTTCTGTATGAAATTGGATTGGGTTTTGGATTTAGCTACTTGGATTTCTGTTTTCTTTTTGGAATTTAGGAGCCCGTAGAGCATTTTGTAGTAGTACCGAGCTAGCCGCGCAAAGGAGACGCTGGCAAAAAATTTCGGGAATTTAGAGAGTTAGAAAATTTTTGAGAAAATTTTGATAATTCCAAATCTGGTTTTAAATTGAAATTTGAATGATTGAGTAAAAAGGGATTGTTTGAAAACTGTGGGAGAGTTTGGAAAGTTAGTAAGAAGGATAAGAAGTCTTTTATAAAAGACAGTTTGGTACGATGTTGATAAAACTGTTGGTTTTGGGGGAAAGGTAAATGAGTATTGGCCCATTCTCCCTAAATAGTAATTTCGAGGATGAAATTATTTTAAGGGGGGAGGAATGTGACGACCCGGAAATTTTAATAATTTAAATTGGAATAATTAATTTATCGTTTACTTCCGTAACTCGCGCATATGATCGAATTAGCTTTCGAAACACGTTCCATTGTGTTCGAAGTGCGGGTAAAACCTTATAATCGCCAAGCGGCATTCCTTAAGAGGTGTTCAAAAGTTTAAATGGCGATTAACGAGACGTTAGAAGTTTTATAATATAATATAAAAAAATTAACAACTACTCATATTCAAGAAGCTATCCCAAACCTATATCTATCCCTATCTCTTTCTTCAATCTGAAAGCATAAAATCGAACGCATTTAAAAACCTAAAAAAAAGAAAAAAGGAAAAATGGCCGAAGCCTTCGAAAGAAAAAAATTGAATCTTGTTCGAGCTTCTGCAACCTAGATCGAATTCGAATTCGATTAAAGGAGGGGAGGAGTTGATTTCGAGCTCGCAAGTGGCATTAGGGTTCGGTCGCGAGGCAAGGGGAAAGGGCACACTTTCGCATGTAGATGTTGACAGTGTCGAGTTTGCGACTTTGTTCTGCGACGTTTCTGTTGGGCCGAAGCATGTGAAGGCGATGCGTTCGCTGTCGCAGTGGGTTCCGAGGTCATCGATTCAGGTGGAGGCAATCATTATGAACATTCGCGGGATCCGCCAGCCTCCCTTGGCCGCTACAATCCCGTAAGCCTTCTACAGTTGTTGAAGGCAAAGCTTGCTCTGGTTTGGGTTGTCGGATCTATTTTTGTGGGTAAAGATGACTTCGGGTTTGAATGAAACTTAAGAGTTATTGGAACACCTAATAGAGTAAAGGGTGTATATTATTGTAACAACCCGGTATTTAGCATCAATTAATAATCGACATTTAAACAATAAATATTGTTGCAAATTGCCAATTGAAGTTTTTAAATTTGTGTTAAAATTCTTTTATAAATCGTTAAAAGGATTTTTGGGCTTTGAATTCTCGGCCCACATTTTCATTTGCTTGGATCGTGAAAATTCTCAAAACAAATAACCCATCCCCCTTTTATTCATTCTCTCATTTTTCATTCGCAACCCTAAATTAAAAACATACGAACGAAATGGCGGCCTCTCTCGTTCATCCTCTTTTCGAAGTCGCGCCTTTGTTGGCCGATCACCGCTGGAGATGCACGCGGCTGTTTGTTTGAGCTCGTCGTTGCTTCGACTAAGGTGAACTTTTTCACCCACATCTCCTTCAACTCGCTCTTAGACAGTTTAATTTCGTTTTGAATGTCGATGATTTTTTTGAAGCTTTCAATTCGCTCGGTTTTGAACAATTGATTGACTTTGCTGCTTGATTTTTCAATGTTGATGCTGTTTTTTGAGTTTTAACCTTGGTCGTATTTCTTGAGTATCACTGTTTCGATTTAGATTTCAGTTGGCTGGTCACTCGAATGGATTAAAATGAATTTTGTTGTATAGCTTCGGCATTTTTGGAACCCCTGATTTTTGTGAAGATATTGCTCCGGCATTTAAAACCAGACTTGTTGAATTCATGGTTACCACCGCCTGATTTTAGTTGAACTTGCATGCTAGGTTATTTCCTTTGTTTGAATTGGCTTCTACTGTTCCATGGTTCCATTTTCACAATGTCATTGCAGTGAAACTTTGAGCTGTATATTTAATTTTTGCATTTCCCCTTGTATCTGACGTTGTGATTTGGATCCCTCATGTCGTCACTATGACCTGTCTCACTGTCATGTTGGCATTTGAGCTCCTTGATGTTGCACTGCTTCATCGTGGCACTTGACCTATTTCGATTTGGGCATTGTCTCATTAATCATGTTTGCACTCTCTTGAGTCTTTATTCGATAGTTGCTTGTATATACACTTGATTCATTTTGATGGTTGCTATGCACTCTGGTTTCCAGATGTATGATTGCATTCTTTGATGCTTGCAGCCCTCTTGCTGTTTTCACACTGCTTCCATACTGTTGCACTTGTGTACTTCTGCACTTTGACATTGTCGACCTCAGTGTTGAAACTGGATTTGTGTTCTGGTTCATGTACGATCTCCACTGCATATATAATCTCGAGCTTTATTGCTTGCAGTTCATATGTTCACACTGATGTACATGTATTTCCCACTTGTTTATTTACTTTGATTCTTTTGAACATTGTTCCTGTATCACTTGAGTCATTCGAGTCGGTTGATAATTTTGCACTGCTTCATTTGATTATGTGATGTTGCATCACTTGATATTGTCCTGTTCCCTGACTTTTGTTGCCTCTGCACATGTTACTCTGAGTAGATGTCTACTGCATCACCATATATCTGTTGCAATTCTGTCCACTGCCCTGTCCTGTTGTACATGCTTACAATCAAATTGAGTATGATACTTGGTCGTGATATCACTGGTGTACTTGAGTGTGCACTGTGCATACTGCTTGACCATTTTTGCTGTGTTGATCATGTTTCCGGTGCCTGCATCATCATTTGTTGTATAAACTGATGTTGGTCTTGGATTTGTGGTAATTACATTTGTATCACTTGATAGCATCAAACTTGAGTCATTTGTTGTTAGCTTTGAGCATGTTTGAATTGACCGTGTCATTTTCTTATGCTATTCATTGATCTGGACTGGCAGTTGAGTTGCTTACTTCATGTCGCCTTGACTTTGGTTGTTGCATTGAGTTGAGTCATGATTGCAGTGACTTGACCTTTGCATTTTTTTTATTTTTCGAAATTTCACCTGAGTTGAACCCGTCTTTTTATTTTGGGTTTGAACTTGTGCCCGGTTGTGTACATCATCACTGTAGTGGCAAGGCAGTGCACGCAAGCGTGAACTACAGCCAAACGGAATTGAGTTTTTGGGTACATTATCACTGTAGTGGCAGGGCAGTGCACGCAAACGTGAACTGCAGCCACACGGTATTGTTTTTATTGATGTCCTATTTTGTTTCGATTTATGGATCTTTTGCGTATTCCATATTCCGTAGTGGCGAGGCAGTGCACGCGTGAGTGTACTGCAGCCCTACCCATATTGTTATTTTAATTGATATTTCAATTGTTTGAACTGTTTCGTTTATTCAATTCAATATGATTTGAATTGTATTTTGATTGGTTTAATTTGATGATTTTTTTGTTAATTGCCGATTTGGCAATTACGATATTTTCTAAATTATCTTCATTGATATTCTTTTTACTTATCTTTGTTGATGATTTGAATCTGCTGATTGTTGTTTAACACTATTACGTGTTATATTTATCGTTATCCGATTTCTTTATTCAATTATCGGATAGACGAGATTTATTGTGACTCTTGTCTATTTGTTTCATAATTTATTATTGCTTCTGCGCACTAATAACTGAGTTTGAATTAGACTGACCCGTTTATTATTTTCTTTTGAATTTAATACTCGGGTCCGACCCGAGTTATTTCAGGTCGTAGATATTTTGCTTTGGGTAGCTGTTTGAGCTATGAAGGCTTTTCATATCTTTTGGGAGTTGTCGTGTCATAGCATAGGTTGATATGTATTCATGTATGTTAGTCGATAATGTACTTGTATATATAACTTCCTGTGTCGACAGTTGTAGGTGTATCATATGTACCGTATCACATGTATTGTAACTGACATCAGTTGTTATATATATAGGAGACTTTTCTGTTTTATCTGTGTTCCGCATTTATTTATATTATCTGTGTTATTATTATATCTACTGTCCTAAACTATTATGAACCATGGTAGTTCGTTTTATACTGGAATTGGGGTATGTCGATGGGAGTAAATAAATCAGAGATGAAAAAAATGAAAGAATATATATATATATACCACTCCTATCGTGATAACCAATACTAGTGTAAGGCCTAACTACTGATGGCCGCTCCTCAACAGCCTTATTCTCCGCGCTAGTTGACAGCATTATACCGTAGTGTTCTTGGCTAGCGTGGGTATAGAGGTGGGGCGTCACATCTTGGTATCAAAGCCTGGGGTTTATGGACATAATATAAAACATAACTTTGATGAAACATGTGTTACAACTATTTGTCGATGTTTTATCCCTCATCTTTGTCTATGATTATCTTTGGTTGTTAGATATGAATTCCTAACGCTTATTCATGTGCGTTTGATTTTGATTCCGTGAAAATATTTTGGCTTTGGTCTCCGTTTGCTTTGCGAACTCAAGTTGCGTTTTTGATGATGAGGATTTTGTTCTTGTGTTTTCGGATTTGAATTGATTTAGCCGATGTTGATTTTATTCGAATTTGGCCAATTAAAGTTATTTTGACCTCTGGACTTTATTCCACTTTTGTGCTATGCTATGGGTGTCATTGTGTACCGGTTACAATGTGATGAAAAATAGTTCGACCGGTTGCAAATTAAGTGATTTTTATTTTCACTCATATCTAGTTCGAATATCAGCGATTTTGACCTTGATATTTTGTGTTTTCCTCGGCTTGATTTCTGTTTGACTTCGGTCACTTTATTTTTGTGAAATTGTTAATTTCTTGATTTCCAAGACTCCAACTTAGTTTGCCGTTGAATTCTTTGATGATGATGTTGAATTCGTTTTGTAATCGATATTGACTTGATTTTTATTTTTGTTGAAGTTATTTATGCATTTATGCTCGTTCTGCTTTGTTTTTCCAATTGTTAATCATTCTTCTTTTCCAATTAGTTGTTATCTCCTTTGTCGACTTTGATAACTTCTATTTCTGGAATTTTTGGGTATTTTTACTTTGATGGATTTGGAATCGAATTCTTTGGATTTCATTTACGTCTTCGAATGTGAATTTTAGTGAATTGATTTGGTAATCGATTATTGTTAATTCCTCGATTTGTTGCTATCATTTATTAGCAACTTTGATGACATTTTCTTCGGGATTTTTGTGAACATTCCTTTTGAAGGATTCGGTATCGATTTCTTTGGATTCTATTCACATCTTCCTATGTGAATTCTTGTGTTTGATTGTTTCTACAACCACTTTTATGCTTTGTCACTTTAAAAATATAAAGGTTTTCTATACTAGTAGTAAATATCAAAACCCTTTTCTCCAAACAATTTCAAAACTATTTTATTACAAAGCTCTTTACTTAAACCATTTTCCAATCTACTAGTATATACAAGCCTTTACTTCACTCGGATGAGAAATCGAATTAAACGGCTTACTAAAACAAGTGGTATGAAACGCTTGCGTTTGCTTCGTCGGTTAACTCTTGGACTTGTTCGATTGAAAACTCTTGTGACAATTTTCTAGTGAAGATCTACAGTTTGTTCGTAAATATTTGAGTTAAGCTAGTGGTTATGGGACATGAAGCTAAACTTTTATATTTACTAACATAGTGTAATTGACACTTCTTGATGATCATGACGATCATTTTTGTGATTTAGACTAGCAATGGTGTGATGTCTCTTGTCTGCGAGGGAGACTAGACCCCGCTCTTGTGATGTTTCGCCATCACATTTGTGTGATGTTTCGCCATCACATATGTGGGGTAACGCCCCACGGTCTTCGGACCATTCGTGTGTCAAAATTTAATGGTTGGCCACCATGAGATAGCGTATCGTTTTGTGATACCGGTTGGTGAGTTTTTATGCTCCCATTTTGTGATAGGCCTTCCCCCTTTTTATGATTTAGACTAGCAATTGTGCGACGTCTCTTTGTTTGCAGGGTTAGACTAGACCTCATGGGTGTTATTTCGACTCGCACATATCTCTTTGTCCACAAGGTTAGTCTAGACACCATTTGTGTGATTCCGTTCACACATACCCTTTTGTTTGCGAGGTTAGGCTAGACACCATTAGTGTGATTCCACTCACACATACCTTTTTGCTTTTTGGTTAGCCTAGACACCATTTGTGTGATTCCGCTCACACATACCTTTTTGTTTGCGAGGTTAGGCTAGACACCATTTGCGTGATTCCACTCACACATACCTTTTTGCTTTTTGGTTAGCCTAGACCTCATCTGGGTGATTTCGACTCACCCATATGGGGTAGCTCCCTATGGTCTTCGGACCGTCATGTCATAGGCCTCTTTCCCTCTTTGTGTTTTCTGGATTTCTTGTGTAGATTTCTAGAATTTGTGTTTTTCGGATTTCTTGTGATGATTTCTAGAATTTGTGCTTCACCAATTTTCATGATTTCTATTGATAAGTTTTATCAATTTTTGTGCATTGGTGAATTCGTGTGTCATTGACTTGTTATGAATACAAGTTTAGGGTATGATACCCCTTTCTACCTTTGAGAAGATTCTTGTGACATTTTTGATGAATGAAAATTCATTGGTATCATATTTTGATGCCAATTATTTTGATGAGATTTTGACGTATTAACTTCAGTAACCGTCAATCTTAAAATGGATTTTCAAGCGGTTATCCCGCGATGCTTATTTGTTGTCCGTTTTTACGGTATTTTGAGAAGTGCAATTTCCTTGTCGAAGTTGCTACTGATGTTGCTGTTTTAATCACGTGTTTTAAAAATTGTTTCAAAATAAAAATTGTTTCCAAAATTTTTACGGTTTGCTCTTTCAAAAGAATAAGGAAGCGATTTAAACGTTTCAGCAAAATCGAGGACTCTGACCCCTTTCTTTTGCTGATTCGCTTAATTTCGGACTTGTTCGTTTGAGAATGTAGATTATTATTTTTATAAAATAAATGAAAATTGTTCTCAGAAGTTTTTCCTTTGCGCTTTCAAAAGAATGAGGAAGCGATTTAAACGTTTCAGCAAAATCGAGGACTATGACCCCTTTCTTTTACTGATTCGCTTAATACCGAACTTGTCCGTTTGAGAACGTGAAATGTTATTTTTAGAATACATAATTTTGAACTTTCAAGGAAACGATGAAGTGAATTAAACGATTTAGTAAAACTCGTGGTTATGGGACATGTGCGTTTGCTATTTCGATTAATCCCGGACTCGTTAATTGAAATATTTGTGATTTCTGATTATCGTTTTTGATAATCGGATATTTGTGATATTTGTGGTTTCTGATTATCATTTTTGATAATCGGATGTTTGTGATTTGAGATTTGATTATCATTTGTCATAATTAAATATTTATGATTTAAGATTTGATTATCAATTGTGATACTTAAATATTTGTTGATTTTTGATTTCTGATTACCGTTTTTGATAATTAGATATTTGTTGTTTCCAATTATCGTATTTGATAATTGGATATTTGTTGATTTGAGATTTCTAATTATCGTTTTTGGTAATTAGATATTTGCAATTTTGCGACTTGTGATTTTTGTTTTCTAAATTATCATTGTTGATAATTAGATTTTACCATCTTCTAATTATCGTATCGATAATTAGATATTGTTGTTTTGTGATTTCTGTATTCTGATTATCTATTTGATAATTAAATTTTGTAGAGAATTTTTGAATTTCTTTTATGAAATTAAAAGATTTCCTTGGTGTTTATATTGTACTACGCCGGTGTACCGGCTCAATTTTCTGCTATTTATGACGTTTTCCACGTCTTCCAATTACGGAAATGCCTTAGGGATTTCCGATTTTTATTCTTGAGCAACCTTTTATTCACATCATTGCTTCGGGGGTGTAGCACCTTCGAAATAAAGATGTTTTTCTTGCGGAAGTTCAATGGTTCTCAAATCCAAAGGATTGCACATAGGAATCCAGAGAATTCATCGAGCAAACACGTTCAAGTTTACTCTTTCATGCCCTTTATGGTGAACTTCCTATTTCGAATTTCTTCATCTTGTGATGATATGCTCTTATGGTTATTACCTTTGTCCATTTATTCCTTATGATTGCGAGGACACAATATCTTTAAGGAGGGGAGTCTGTAACAACCTGATATTTTGCATCAATTAATAATCGACATTTAAATGATAAATATTGTTGCAAATTGCTAATTGAAGTTTTTAAATTTGTGTTAAAATTATTTTATAAATGGTTAAAAGGATTTTTGGGCTTTGAATTCTTGGCCCACATTTTCATTTGCTTGGATCGTGAAAATTCTCAAAACAAATAACCCATCCCCCTTTTATACATTCTCTCATTTTTCATTCGCAACCCTAAATTAAAAACATACGAACGAAATGGCGGCCTCTCTCGTTCATCCTCTTTTCGAAGCCGCGCCTTTGTTGGCCGATCGCCGTTGGAGATGCTCGCGGCTGCTTGTTTGAGCTCGTCGTTGCTTCGACTAAGGTGAGTGAACTTTTTCACTCACATCTCCTTCAACTCGCTCTTAGACAGTTTAATTTCGTTTTGAATGTCGATGATTTTTTTGAAGCTTTCAATTCGCTCGGTTTTGAACAATTGATTGACTTTGCTGCTTGATTTTTCAATGTTGATGCTGTTCGACTTTTTGAGTTTTAACCTTGTTCGTATTTCTTGAGTATCACTGTTTCGATTTAGATTTCAGTTGGCTGGTCACTCGAATGGATTAAAATGAATTTTGTTGTATAGCTTCGGCATTTTTGAAACCCCTGATTTTTGTGAAGATATTGCTCCGACATTTAAAACCAGACTTGTTGAATTCATTGTTACCACCGCCTGATTTTAGTTGAACTTGCATGCTAGGTTATTTCCTTTGTTTGCATTGGCTTCTGCTGTTCCATGGTTCCATTTTCACCATGTCATTGCAATGAAACTTTGAGCTGTATATTTGATTTTTGCATTTCCCCTTGTATCTGACTTTGTGATCTGGATCCTTCATGTTGTCACTATGACCTGTCTCACTATCATGTTTGCATTTGAGCTCCTTGATGTTGCACTGCTTCATCGTGGCACTTGACCTATTTCGATTTGGGCATTGTCTCGTTAATCATGTCTGCACTCTCTTGAGTCTTTATTCGATAGTTGCTTGTATATACACTTGATTCATTTTGATGGTTGCTATGCACTCTGGTTTCCAGATGTATGATTGCAGTCTTTGATGCTTGCAGCCCTCTTGCTGTTTTCACACTGCTTCCATACTGTTGCACTTGTGTACTTCTGCACTTTGACATTGTCGACCTCAGTGTTGAAACTGGATTTGTGTTCTGGTTCATGTACGATCTCCACTGCATATATAATCTCGAGCTTTATTGCTTGCAATTCATATGTTCACACTGATGTACATGTATTTCCCACTTGTTTATTTACTTTTATTCTTTTGAACATTGTTCCTGTATCACTTGTGTCATTCGAGTCAGTTGATAATTTTGCATTGCTTCATTTGATTATGTGATGTTGCATCACTTGATATTGTCCTGTTCCTTGACTTTTGTTGCCTCTGCACATGTTACACTGAGTAGATGTCGACTGCATCACCATATATCTGTTGCAATTCTGTCCACTGCCCTGTCCTGTTGTACATGCTTACAATCAAATTGGGTATGATACTTGGTCGTGATATCACTGGTGTACTTGAGTGTGCATTGTGCATACTGCTTGACCATTTTTGCTGTGTTGATCATGTTTCCGGTGCCTGCATCATCATTTGTTGTATAAACTGATGTTGGTCTTGGATTTGTGGTAATTACATTTGTATCACTTGATAGCATCAAACTTGAGTCATTTGTTGTTAGCTTTGAGCATGTTTGAATTGACATTGTCATTTTCTTATGCTATTCATTGATCTGGACTGGCAGTTGAGTTGCTTACTTCATGTCGCCTTGACTTTGGTTGTTGCATTGAGTTGAGTCATGATTTCAGTGACTTGACCTTTGCATTTTGTTTATTTTTCGAAATTTCACCTGAGTTGAACCCGTCTTTTTATTTTGGGTTTGAACTTGTGCTCGGTTGTGTACATCATCACTGTAGTGGCAAGGCAGTGCACGCAAGCGTGAACTACAGCCACACGGAATTGAGTTTTTGGGTACATTATCACTATAGTGGCAGGGCAGTGCACGCAAACGTGAACTGCAGCCACACGGTATTGTTTTTATTGATATCCTATTTTGTTTCGATTTATGGATCTTTTGCGTATTCCATATTCCGTAGTGGCGAGGCAGTGCACGCGTGAGTGTGCTGCAACCCTACCCATATTGTTATTTTAATTGATATTTCAATTGTTTAAACTGTTTCGTTTATTCAATTCAATATGATTTGAATTGTATTTTGATTGGTTTAATTTGATGATTTTGTTGTTAATTGTCGATTTGGCAATTTCGATGTTTTCCAAATTATCTTCATTGATATTCTTGTTACTTATCTTTGTTGATGATTTGAATCTGCTGATTGTTGTTTAACACTGTTACGTGTTATATATATCGTTATCCGACTTCTTTATTTAAGGATCGGATAGACGAGATTTATTGTGACTGTTGTCTATTTGTTTCTTAATTTATTATTGCTTCTGTGCACTAATAACTGAGTTTGAATTAGACTGACCCGTGTATTACTTTCATTTGAATTTAATACTCGGGTCAGACCCGAGTTATTTGAGGTCGTAGATATCTTGCTTTGGGTAGCTGTTTGAGCTATGAAGACTTTTCATATCTTTTGGGAGTTGTCGTGTCATAGCATATGTTGATATGTATTCATGTATGTTAGTCGATAATGTACTTGTATATATTACTTCCTGTGTCGACGGTTGTAGCTGTATCATATTTACCGTATCACATGTATTGTAACTGACATCAATTGTTATATATATAGGAGACTTTTCTGTTTTATCTGTGTTCCACATTTATTTATATTATCTGTGTTATTATTATATCTACTGTCCTAAACTATTATGAAGCATCGTAGTTCGTTTTATACTGGAATTGGGGTATGTTGATGGGAGTAAATAAATCAGAGATGAAAAAAATGAAACAATATATATATATACCACTCCTATCGAGATAACCAATACTAGTGTAAGGCCTAACTACTGATTGCCGCTCCTCAACAGCCTTATTCTCCGCGCTAGTTGACGGCATTACACCGTAGTGTTCTTGGCTAGCGTGGGTATAGAGGTGGGGCGTCACAATTATGGACGGGAGAGCATGCATAACATGAAAGAAGCATTGCTTGAGCTTTGGGATGAAGCTGAGAAGACACAAGAAATGGATCTTGTGAACAAGCAACAGAAAAAAAAGGGTATTGGAAATCCTAAAGGTCAACGATGGTGAGGAAAATTCGCTAGAGTCTGGGTTCATCTTTTCTGTGTTTTATGAAATTATACATATAAACATAATAAAGGAAAATTATTAGTTTAGAATTAAAACATCAATTAAATAATAAATGGTAATTAAGCTATTGTAATTAACTTGTTTAATTTTTGGGTTGCTAAAATAGTTTGTTAAATGAAACTATTAGTTTAAAAAAAATTAAATCAAATAATGAATTAAATTGAATAAGTGAATGGTGATCAATTGTTTGATTTATTCAAATGGTAATAAATCATAAATTGTTTAATAAAGGTCTGAAATCGTGAAGAAATCAAGCGGGAGTGGAATGGATTGCAAACAGCAAGAGCAAAGGTGAGTAAATCTCACTCTATTTGATTTATTTATTTATTTAAATTTAAATGGTTAAATTTCAATAATTGGTTGGATGATTAAATTGATTAGATATGTACTGAGGATGATGTGATCTTGGTTTTGGTTGGTTCTCGAGTTAATTGTGGGTTAACTCGAAGTTGTCGGGTTTTAAAATTGTTTTAGACTTAAAGTTATAAATAAGAAAATGTTTTCATTTTAATGTTGATTAAGGGCTTAATGATTTGTGATTATCAAACTAGTAGAGAAATTAAAATGGATAATTTATTAATTCAATTAATTAATGATTTGGGTTGAATAATTTAGTAATTAAGAGTTGAATTAATTAATTAAAGTTAAGTTAATTAATTAAGAATTTAGAATAATTGATGGATGGTTAATAAGTAATTACTTAACGAAATTAATACAATATAATTACTTGTGAAATTAATCAAGAAATTAATTAAGATGATTAATTAAGGAGTATTTAATTTATTTAATAAAATAAATAGAAAGTAGATAATGTCGGGAGGAGATAAATCAAGACTGGTTAATATTTACGGTTTAATTAATGATTTATTTATTTAGTGTAATTAATTTAGAATATGATAAATTTAAATATAACTGGACATCATTAATTTATATATTAACGATGTAATTAAAGATCGATTTATTAAGATTGATAAAATCCATATTAAGTGACTTATGAGAAGTTAATTGATATAAGTAATTAAGGAATAATGAAATTAAAATAGTTAATTAATTCATGAAGTAATAAAGATTACTTATTGATTTGGTTAAGAAGAATTAATATCGTGAAATTAATTAAAGTTAATTTCTTGAATATAATGGAAGGATAATTAATCCATGGTGATTAATTAAGATGAAATGAAGGGATGATTGTTTAATTTATTTGAAATTAATTAATGTTAAATGAAGAAATCTAAGTGGTTGAGGTTAGTAACTCAATCAGGATTAATTAAATTAAATTTGTGTGTGATTAAGCTTTGCTTATGAATGATTGAATGGTATTGGATGCTTTGAATAAATTAATATATCTGATATCAAATGTGTGTATTCCATTTGGATAACTTGGGTTAGAATGACTTGAGACTCGAAGAGACCGGGTTCGGGTATTAGGATTTACCCGAAACCACTTCGAATTTTTATAGATTGATATGTGAAATCTATATGCTGGAGTGAAGTTATTTACAGGAATCGGACTATTTAAAATCTAAGCCTTGGTACCTAGGAAATGGATGTGTGGAATAAATGATCTCTATAACTAATTGTGGATTTGTGAATTGAATCGAATTACCCTGGGTTTTATATAAGTTGTAAGTTCTATATTCCATGTTAGATGGGTTTACTCATGCTGGTTTCCAGCCTGATCTAGGTGTTACTTTGGTGTAATGCTCGGCTCAGACCGAGTATTGCAAATTTTCAGGTAAGGACGTTCTGGACCTCAGGAGTCGAGCGGGATGGCAGGAACGCATAGAATATTTCCGTTGTATTGTATTAGTGTATATCTGAGATATGGTGATTGTGTATATTCGGTGTATATATGTGTAACTCTGATGTATAAAAATGTAATCGACATAATATTATTATTTTGTAAACTGTTATTGTTTATTATTATATTTTATCCGCTGCGAATGTGAGATGTTGGTGCTTCTGATCTTCTTCTTCTATTTCCTTTTTTTCTTATAACAATCTGGAAATTTTTGGATCGAAAATTCCGGTTTGTTACAGTTGGTATCAGAGCTGAAAAGTTAAGCGAGAACCTTTGCTCTAGTGGGGATTATCATTTAATAGAGTCCGTAGTACTCTAGAATGAGTTGAGTATACTTATACATATGAGCGCGTACTTGTTATTTTCTTATATAAAGGTTTTAAATGATTTTATATAAAATATGTTTTGACATATAAAGATATTTGTCATTCTAATAAATATTAAGGCGATTTGTTGTTAAATTATTGAAATTAAAATTAAGAAGTAATATAAAATACAACATAACTGAAATCCTGAACTGGAATTAAATTAAGTGGTAACAGAAATACAACCAAATTAAAATTAAATTGATTGGAATGAAATTCTAGAATTTGAGCCCAGAAATTAAATTGTTTAATAACTTTAAATAAAGGTAATTTTGAAATGGATTCAAACTGAAATATAATCATGAATATATAGAAGTAAGAATAATATAAAAGGGAATTGGTATCTAGATATGATTACCTTGGGTATTATCATAAATAGTTATTGTGTTTAATAATGATATATTTTCTATTAAGTAAGCCATATGAAGTAAATTTTTAAGATGATATAACTTCTAAATTAAAGCAGGTTTTAAAATTGTGAAGTTTCAAAACCTAAGTTTAGAAATAATCAATTATTTCCAAGAGTTAAATAAAATAACAAATAATATAATTCAGACTATTTGGAATACAGTCTTATTTTAAAACAAGAAATGTTTGGAAGATTTTTAAGGGATTTGTTTTGAAATTAAAACCAATGGTAGTTTAAAATTTAAAAGTAGCCTGGTGTGTAAAGGAAATAAAAATGAAAATAAACTCTAAGGTTGAGTTTTGAATTTTCCTTGGAATGTGATGTGAACCCCAAAGTTAAGCAAGTTTTAAACTTAAGTGGAAAGGTTAATAATCTGATGGTTTAAAATTTGAATGGGAATTCGGATTAAATTCAAGTAGGAATTGAAATGATTTGAAATTAAAGTGGATTCAATTTGAAATTAGTCCAAATTTATTTGAATAAATTGGAACTGTAAATAAAGTTGAATAAGTAAGAATCAAATGGAATTTGATTTGAAGTTGGAAAGAAATTGAGAATTAATTCAACTTGAATTGGGAATAAATCAAGTCCAATGGAATTTGGAGTTATTTGGATTGGAATTAGGTTAATTTAAATGGAAATTTAAATTGAATAGCAGGGGAAGTGAACAGTTTTGACTCTGGACTATTTTCAATATAACTTTTAATATAAATTTATTTTTCCAAGCTATTAATATATACAGCCTTTCATGTTAAACCAAAAATTATTTTATACTTACTTTATAACTACTTTTGGAGTTATTTAACTATTTTGTAACTGTTTTATAAACTAATTACTGTTTTTCAACTGTTTTATAACTAATTACTATTTTAAATTATTTTGTGATTATCTAACTATTTTATAACTATTTAACTATTTTCAACTATTTTATAATTAGTTAACTATTTTATAGCTATTTTGCAAACTAATAATTATTTTTCAACTGCTTATCTATTTTTAAAATTTTCAAGCTATTTTCTAAAAGTAAATTGGTCGGAGTTCAAACTGTTATTGATTAAATACCCAATTGAGATAAGGATTGAAGATATGATTCAAATGAGAATTAAGGCAATTGTAAATAAGTGAATGGAAACTAAAGGAAATGTGAATAGGAAGAGAAATTGATTTGGCTGATAATCAATGGAAATAAATACGTAGAATGTACGTATATTATTCTATTCGCATAAGTGATTTGATCCAGATTCGACCACAGAATTTCGAGATAGTTTATCGATCCGAGTTGGGATTTTTCACTCGATTTTCGACGGCGAACCTGGATATGGATTGTTGATTGGTCTGGATATTCTCTATCATAGTTATGGCTATGCAAGGAGAATGACGGTTTCTAATCAAGAAACCAGATCTGTGTCCGCACTAGGAAGTCGGGTGGACGATACAAGTTCGAAAGTGAAATTGTGTGATCGAGTGAGCGATCAGATTGGTATAGCGTATGGATGATATGTGTGCATCGTACGGATTTGAATGAAATTGATATTGAAAAGAGTAATCAAATTGGAATATTTTATTTTGAATAAGCAAATTTATATATCTTTGTTATATAAGACAAATCTCCCCTTGTTAAATCTATTATCGGAAGAAAAAGATTTTTGAAGGTGTTTGAAGTATAAAAGGAGTTTTATACAAGTTTGAAAGGATCCAAAGTTTTTAAAATTTATATATATATATATATATATATATATATATATATATATATAAAGGATCTTATGAGGATTTTGGAAAAAGGTTTTGGGTACCTTTGGATTCGGAAAGGCTTTTGATTTTTGGGTAAAATCAATATTGGAATTTGGAAAGCCTAATTTGAGAATTATCGATTTTGGGATAATTGATTTTGTGTAAAGGAGCCATGTATGAGATCATACTAGGTGTTCGATTTGAAAGATACTATATGTGTATAGTATAAATTGTTTTTCATGATGGCTCTGGGGAAAAAGTCGCTCCCTTGAAAACGAACTTCTCAGGAGTGCCATCGGGTGGTGCTGCCTTGGGCCCCAAGGGGGGTTCTAAAGTTGATCCTGTGAGGAATCCATACAAAACTAGTTCCTGAGGATTATGAGTAGAGTATACCATAGCGAAAGTCGTGTGTGCCGCTGAGAGCCAACAGTCTGCGTTTGATTTTATATCGGTAGACTGCGACCTATGTAGGAGTGGAGAAGTTTCATTTTGACAGCGAAAATCATGTGTGCCGCTGAGAGCCAACAGTTACATGGACTTTTGTTGTGATGGAAACGTAACCCAGGAATGTAATTGCGATCTGTTGTGGGTTCCATGGCGTAATCAAGGGGCGTGGAGTGCCTACAGTTACATGGACTTTTGCTGCGATGCCAACGTAACCCTGGTATGTAACTGCGACCATGGATGTGAGTGATGATTTCCAGAGCATCCTCACCAAAGATGTTTCCTCTATTTTCAAAACCTGTTTTCTATATTTTCAAGAAAATTATTTTCCAAGTATTTTCACTGGATGTTGAAAATGGGTCTGCTAAGTACTTATAGATTTTCAGTCCTATGCCTGATCAACGTATGACTGAATTTCTGTGAGAACAAGGATAGACTAGTTGAGACATCGAGTTATAAGAAGTATTTTTATAAAAAGCTATTTTAATAGTATTATGTGAATTTAAAAGCTTTTCTAAAATTTAAAAATAAAATGATGGAATTTTGGAAAATGAAAGAAAACCAAACTGGAATTCGGAAAAAATTTTAATTCAGGAAAATTTAATGAAGTGGTTTTTTTAATAAAATCAAACATTGATTTAAAAGTTGGCAGTAAGCAAATTAATTAAATAAATTATTTGATAAAATATATTGATGAAATTTAACTCAATTAAACAAATAGATTGTAAATTAATAATGGAGTTTGGAAATGAATTCGAATTGTAAATAGAATTTGACTTGGATTTGATAATGAATTAAATAAGTGGAGATGCTATAAAAATAGAAATAAAATAGAGTTGGATCGAAATAGTGATGGTTTGAATTAAAAATAAAATTCAAGTGTGATATGAATAATATTTAACGAAATTTGCAAGTAAATTAGATATAAGAAAAGTGTTGTCGAATGAAATGAAATTGAATTATAATAGACATGGTTTGAATTGCAAACAAAACCCAAGTGAACAGAAATAAATTGAGAATGGCTTTGTATTAATGAAATAAATTCGAAAACGAATTAAGTAAGTGAATTAAAAATTCAAATATGGGGTGAATAAATTGATTAATTGAATGAAAAACATAAAAATAAATGGATGAGGTCTGATTTAGTAAAATTAAATCAAAGTTTAATTGGAATTGGGTTATCAGAATGAACTTAAGTCCAGAAGCGTATTAATTTGAAGTAAAATTACTTAAATAAAGTTTGGGTTAAATTTATAGGGAAAATGGATAGTAATAAGCATCGAATGTGACAAGCTCAATGAAATAGTTTTAAAATGAATCCAGTGCAGAGATAAAATGAAATGCAATGAATGGTTGGTGAATAAAATTAGAAATGAAATGGAATTAATTACAGAATGAGTTGAAATTAATTTGAAGTAATCATAAACTAAAATAGATACTCTATTAAGCGAATATTGTCGAATTTGCATAGAATGAATTGTCGTTTGATGTAAATGAAAGAAATTAAAATTCTATGCGTTGAGAGAAGTTAAATAACCTGAGTTTGAATCATTTGAAGTGAATATGAGCTTGTTTGGATTAAAAATCAATTGAATGTAAGAAATTGAGACGTAAACCATGAAATGGTATATAAATTGGGTGAAAGCATTTGAATTAGCTTTAAAGTTATATAAATCACTTATGGTAAGCGTTTGGTGTTTGTTGCTTTTGAAATGCTTGTGTTTAGCCATTGAAAGTAAGTGAAATACTAATAGATTTTCTATATATGGCACTTACATATTTAAATTGAGTAAGTATAGGTACCTGAAGGCCGTTTGGCTGGATTTTGATGCACTAATTGCTAAAATAAATAAGCTGCTTGCTTAAAATGCTAAATAAAGGTACGCCTACGCAATAAAAATAGGAAATATGAACTATTTTTGCTTTTTCCGACCATGTGGGTCGATGTATATATATTTATTATCTCTTATCAAATTGCAAAAGCTCCTCCGTACAAAGGAGACTGCCAAAATTTTTCGAAAATTTAGGAAGTTAGAAAATTTTTGGAAAATTTTTTATTGTTAACAATAAAACGATTTCAAATTGGAAATTGAAATAAATTAATGGATTAAACTAATTTCAACAATGATATGAATCTATTATAAATGAAAAATAAAATTTAATATTTAGAATTGAAAACAAATTGAATTCATATGGAAATGGGATAACTAAGTTGAATAGAAGTGGATGTGAAAACTTCTGTAAGGAAATTATAAAATGATTTGAAAAATTACGATTGAATATTATTGTTAAGTAAGATATGCACGTATTATAAAGGGAAAATAAAATTGGATTTGATTTTAGGAGATAATGTGAATTGCCCGAAAAAAGGTATGTATTTAAATTTCTGTATGAAATTGGATTGGGTTTGGATTTAGCCACTTGGCTTTCTGTTTTCTTTTCGGAATTTGGGAGCCCGTAGGGCATTTTGTAGTAGTACCGAGCTATCCGCGCAAAGGAGATGCTGACAAAAAATTTCGAGAACTTAGGGAGTTAGAAAATTTTTGAGAAAGTTTTGATAATTCCAATTCTGGTTTTAAATTGAAATTTGAATGATTGAGTAAAATGGGATTGTTTGAAAACTATGGGAGAGTTTGGGAAGTTAGTAAGAAGGATAAGAAGTCTTTTATAAAAGACAGTTGGTAGGATGTTGATAAAATGTTGGTTTTGGGGGAAAGGTAAACGCGTATTGGTCCATTCTCCCTAAATAGTAATTTCGGCGACGAAATTCTTTTAAGGGGGAGGAATGTGACGACCCGGAAATTTTAACAATTTAAATTGGAATAATTAATTGATCATTTACTTCTGTAACTCGTGCATATGATCGAATTAGCTTCCGAAACACGTTCCATTGTGTTCGGAATGCGGGTAAAACCTTATAATCGCCTAGCGGCATTCCTTAAGAGGTGTTCAAAATTTTAAATGGCGATTAACGAGACGTTTGAAGTTTTATAATATAATAAAAAAAATTAACAAATACTCATATTCAAGAAGCTATCCCAAACCTATATCTATCCCCGTCCCTTTCTTCAATCTGAAAGCAGAAAATCGAACGCATTTAAAAACTTAAAAAAAATAAAAATGGCCGAAGCCTTCGAAAGAAAAAAGTTGGATCTCGTTCGAGCTTCTGCAACCTAGATCGAATTTGAATTCGATTAAGTGAGGGAAGGAGTTGATTTCGAGCTTGCAAGTGGCGTTAGGGTTCGGTCGCGAGGCAAGGGAAAGGGGCAGTGACGCCCCACCTCTATACCCACGCTAGCAAAGAACATTTCGGTGAATGCTGTCAACTAGCACGGAGAATAAGGCTGTTGAGGAGCGACCATCCGTGTAATAGCTTTGTGCGAGCATCGATATGTCAGATGGTATAACATGCAATACTTTATCAAGAGGAAATCCGACATACCGACACAAACTCAAAGCTACTACACAGTGGCTATAATATCTTCGGAAACAAATACAAAAATAAACATAACATAAATCAGTCACAGATAATTCATATCACAAAGGCGGAAGAAGATATGAATATATAATTAACACGTGGAAGTTTATATCAGAGTGGTGGTCAAAAAGATCCACAATAATACAAAAGAATAGCAACACGTGCTATACAAAAGAATACAACTATGAGTCAATATCTCA
This sequence comes from Allium cepa, assembly GCA_030765085.1. NCBI lineage: Eukaryota > Viridiplantae > Streptophyta > Magnoliopsida > Asparagales > Amaryllidaceae > Allium > Allium cepa. Next base: position 231,151,742 of record CM060938.1, read on the forward strand.
AGTGTATACAACAAAATAAACTACTAATCTAAGTAGTTTGCAAAAAGTCAGAGTAATAAATCCCTGGGGAGAAGTCAAGCAGAAGCACCTGCAACATCTCGGTCTGACCAGAGTATTATTTAATAAGAAAATAATAAACGGATCAGTCTAACTATAAATATCAGATGAAACGATATAGAGTAAGAGATATGACTAAACACATAATAATCACAATGCCAAGCTGTGATATATATAAGTAATTGAGAATCAACAAGAGATTAATCAATATCAACAAATCTACGCAAGAATCAAAGGAAATGTCGTACTCCTTATTTCGTTCACCAAACCATAAATATTGACGATTATATCAATGTCAATCACAAAAGCCAATGACACACAAATTCTCCAATACACAAATATTGATAAAACTTATCAATGGAAATCACGAAAATTGGTGAAGCATAAATTCTAGAAATCATCTCAAGAAATCCAGTCAATGACACACGAATTCACCAATGCACAAAAATTGATAAATCATATCAATAGAAGTCACAAAAATAGGTGAAGAAGAAAATTCCAAAATTCGACACACGAAATCTAGAAATCACACAAAATAGGGGGGAGGCCTATCACACGAACGGGAGCATGAAAACTCACCAACATATGTATCACACGAACGAGAGGCTATCTCATGGTAGCTAGCCATTAATTTTTTTGACACGCGAACGGCCCGAAGACCATGGGGCGCTACCCCACATATGTGAGTTGAAACTCACACAAACGGGGTTTAGTCTCCCTCGTAGACAAAGAGACATCGCACATTGCTAGTCTAAATCACAAAAAAAATCGTCATGATCATCAAGACGTGTCAATTACAGTAAGCTAGTAAATATATGAGCTTAGCTTCATGTCCCATAACCACTAGCTTAACTTAAATATTTACGAACAAATTGTAGATCTCCACTAGAAAATTGTCACAAGAAGTTCAATCGAACAAGTCCAAGAATTAACCGGCGAAGTAAACGCAAGCGTTTCATACCACTTGTTTTACTAAGTCGTTTAATTAGATTTCTCATACGAGTGAGGTAAAGGTTTGTATATACTAATAGCTTGGAAATCGGTTTGAGAAAACGAGCTTTGTAATAAAATAGTGTTGAAATCGTTTTGATGAAAGAATTTTGATATTTACTACTAGTATTGAAACCTTTATATTTTTAAAGTGACAAATCACAAAGAAGATTGTAGGAACAATCAATCACTAAAATTCACATTCGAAGACGTGAATAAAATCCAAAGAAATCGATACCGAATCCATCAAAATGGACATTCCCAAAAATCACGAAGAAAATGTCATCAAGGTCGATAATAAGTGATAATAACAAAAGGGAATCAACACGAATCGATTAACATTGAAAATTCGATCCATAAAGGCAAAATGGACTCAAACAGCAGGTTCAGTCGACTGAACAGAGTTTTCAGTCGACTGACCCTGTACCTGGAAATTTTCCAAGTTCAGGAAACTTTCTGTTTCCAGGTTCAGTCGACTGAACAGAAGATTCAGTCGACTGAATCATGCTTGGAAACTTTCGGGTTCCAGGTTCAGTCGACTGAACAGAAGATTCAGTCGACTGAATCATGCCTGGGCTATTTTTCAGCCTGTCCAAATGAAGGGCAAACTCTTCCAAAATGCAACCGGACGAACATTGGCTCTAAGGTTTATGCCAATCGGCAACCCGGCCCTATATGCTCCTCGATGCATCACAAAAAGCATGATCAAACACCCATAAAAGGATTTTCACACAAATTTGACTTAAAAACCAAAAAATTGGAATATTCACAAAACCAGTCCAAACCAAAAGCTAATGCACACGAATAAGTGTTAGGAATTCATACCTAACATTCGAAGATAATTATAAGCATAGATGTGAGATAAAAATCTCACCTTTGAAATCACACAAATAAAGAAGAAGCTTGAAAGCAAAGGAGAATCAACCACTCTTCAAATCCAACTCAATAAGCTTTATTCTAAGCTTTCAAAGAAGAACATTCCCAAAGTTAGGTTTAGGAATTTCTGAAATGATAAGAGAATGAGTTGGAGAATAAGAGGAGAAGCTTACCAATGGGTTCTTCTATTAGTTTGGAGCTAGAACTTGATTTGCAAAAGAAAACTAGGGCTTGAGTTTTAATTTCCCATCTCTCCCACCATTGTTGCTAAAGCTTGAGCATTAGGAATTGGGATTGAAGTAAATGAGCAGTTGAAGTGGAGTTGGGACTGAATACATAAGTGGGGTTATTGGGCTCAGCCCAAACCAAAGCCCTAAGCAAAAAGTAGCAAAGTTCAACTTTCTCCAAACTTATCGAAGCTTATACTCAAAAAGGTCGCAAGCGGCCTTTTAAACTCAATGGGAGTGGTCCCTAGTCCTAATTCGACCGTATGAAAAAAGTAACTTTTCGGACTAAATTCCGAGTGTCGGTAAATATTTAAATAAAATATTTAAATATAAAAATCGACAAACATGCGGGTTGTTACAGACTTCCCTCGTTAAAGAAATTGCGTCCATGCAATCATAAGGAATAAATGAACTAATAGTAACAACCATAGATGCATATCAACCCAAAAGAGGAAATTCGAAATAAGAAATTCACCTTAAAGAGCACGAGAGAGTAAGTCCGGATGGGTTCGCTCGATGAATTCCCTAAATTCCCAAGAACAATCCTTAGGATTTGAGGACCATTGAACTTTAACAAGAGGAACATTTTTATTTCGAAGTCGTTTGACCTCCGAAGCAATGATACGAATAGGATGTTGCTCATAAGTTAAATTAGGTGAAACTTCAATCTCTTCCACAACATTGGGCTCAAGAATAGAATCGGAATCTCGAAGACACTTTCGAAGTTGAGAAACATGAAACACGTCATGCATAACAGGAAATTGAGCCGGTAATAAAAGGCGATATGCCATGGAACCAATATGTTCAGTGATAGGAAATGGCCCAATATATTGAGGCGCTAACTTTCCCGATCGACTGAAATGCACAACACCTTTCATAGGTGACACACGAACAAACACAAGATCTCCCACAGAAAATTCTAACTTCCTTCTCCGGTTATCGGCATAGGATTTTTATCTACTCTGGGCTTCTTTCATCCTATGTCGAATAAGTTCAATCTTTTCTGTGGAATCACGAATAAGATCTGGACCTAAAACCAGTTTCTCACCGGCCTCAAGCCAACAAGAAGGAGATCGGCATCGCCTTCCATAGAGTGCCTCGAAAGGTGCCATACCAATACTAGATTGGAAGCTATTATTATAGGAAAATTCAACAAGGGAAATATGATCTTCCCAACTTCCACCAAAATCAAGAACACACGCATGAAGAAGATCTTCAAGAGTGTTATTCACATGCTCGGTTTGTCCATCGGACTGAGGATGATAAGCGGTGCTAAAATTAAGCTTCGTTCCTAAAGCTTTTTGAAGACTCTTCGAAAATCCACTAGTAAACAATGGATCACGATCACTAACAATAGAAGGAGGGACTCCATGTAATTTAACAATCTCTTTAACGAAGAGTTTGGCCAAAAGAGGAACGGTTCGGTTAGACCGAACGGGAATAAAATGGACAGATTTAGTAAGTCTATCAACAATCACCCATAAGCTATCATGACCCGAACGAGAACGGGGAAGGCCATCTATAAAATCCATGGAAATTTGGTCCCACTTCCAAATTGGAATTTCCAAAGGTTGCAATAACCCACCGGGCCTTTGATGTTCGGCCTTAACGAGTTGGCAAGTCATGCAACGCTTAACGAAGTTAGAGATGTCAAGTTTCATTCCCTCCCAATAATAAAGCCGCCTCATATCCGCATACATTTTACTACTACCGGGATGAATGGTAAATTTAGAATGATGAGAATCTTTAAAATATCTTTACGAAGATCACTATTATTTGGCACAATAAGTCTACCAAATCTCCGAATGCCGCCACGAGAATCGATATCAAAGTCTTTCAAACCTTCAACATCAATTTTATCCTTAATATTTTGGCCAAGAAGAGCCAATTCGGGATCTAGCCTTTGAGCTTCAAGAATACGGTCTAAAAGAGAAGCACGAGCCTCAAGGCTACATAAAACAAATGATGAGCATAAATCGGATACGCGGTCTCGAATCTCACAAGTGGATAAGATCTCGAGATCGTTCCATTCGGATATCATCATAGAAACAACAGCTTGTTGTTTACGGCTAAGAGCATCGGCGACACGATTACCCTTACCGGGGGTATAAAGAATATCAAGATCATATGGTGCAAGAAATTCGAGTCATCGCAGTTGACGCAAATTAAGTTCCTTTTGAGAGAATAAATACTTCAAAGATTTATGATCGGTATAAAGAACAAATTTCTCCCCCAAAAGATAATGACGCCAAATCCGAAGAGCAAAAACAATAGCCGCGAGCTCTAAATCATGAGTGGCATATTTAGTCTCAGCAGGCTTCAATTGCCTAGAAGCATAAGCAATAACACGTTCTCTTTGCATAAGAACGGCACCCAAACCAACGCGACTAGCATCGGTATAAACAACGAAATCTTGATTCCCCTCGGGAATAACGAGAATAGGAGCATCAGAAAGAAGTTCTTTTAATTTCTGAAAAGAAGCTTCACATTTGTCTGACCAAATGTATTTAACACCTTTCTTTGTCAACCTAGTGAGAGGCATGGAAATCTTAGAAAAGTCTTTGATAAAACAACGGTAATAGCCCGCCAATCCGAGAAAACTACGAATCTCTATCACACTCTCTGGTCTCTTCCAATCTTGAACCGCTTCAATCTTTGAAGGATCCACGGAAATTCCGGATTCTGAAATAGTATGACCGAGAAACTTCACACGAGATTGCCAAAAGTGGCATTTAGAAAATTTTGCCTTCACTTGATTACTCTAAGAGTTTCCAGCACAATCCGAAGATGTTTTTCATGCTCCTCCTCGGTTTTAGAATACACAAGAATATTATCGATAAAGATGAGGACAAACCGGTCGAGGAAGTCTTTGAAAACTCTATTCATAAGGTCAACGAAATAAGCCGGAGCATTCGTTAGACCAAATGGCATAACAAGCCATTCATAGGATCCATAACGAGTATAGAACGATGTCAAAGGAATGCTATCCTCTGCAATACGAAGCTGATGAAAACCAGTAGCTAAGTCTAATTGTGAAAAGACTCTAGCACCACTAAGTTGATCGAATAGATCATCAATCCGAGGTAAAGGATATTTATTTTTTATAGTAAGATCATTAAGCTTGCGGTAGTCAACGCAAAGCCTAAGTGTTCCATCGGATTTCTTCACAAAATAGCTGAAGCTCCCTAAGGAGAGGAACTAGAGCGAATAAATTGCTTTGTCTCCAATACGGATAATTGTTTATGCATCTCCTCGTTTTCTTTATTGGACATACGATACGGAGGACGAGTGATAGGTTGAGCTCCAGGAATAAGATTAATTCTGAACTCAATTGCTCGCTTAGGTGGTAATCCTAAAACGGGCTCGAATATGTCGGAAAATTCACGAACGACGTGAATAAGAGAAATAATATCACCCTCATCATCATCATCGTCATCACGAGGATTTAAAGAATATAAAGATGCAACCAAGCTGTAATCCGAATCTTTAAGATTAATAGAAATCTGCTTAACAGATTGAGGATGTCGAAGATGAATAGTCCGCTCAGGACATAGGATATGAGCTTCATAACGGTTAAGCCAATCCATTCCCAAAATCATTCCAAATCCAAAATCACGCATGACATGCAAATCGGCTCGGAAAGAAAAATCACATAAAATAATCTCGATGTCTTTACACAATAAACTGATTGTGTGGATCCACCAACCGGATTCGCAATTCTCAAAGAAGTCATTAAACACAAAACATCCAAAGAAAAAGTATCAACAAGTTCTTTTGATATAAAAGAATGGGACGCACCCGTATCAAAAAGAACTCGAATAGGATGATCACGAAATAAAATAATTCCATCCAGAATAGAATGAGAAATACCTTGGCCACGAGATGTGTTGCCAGGGGCTTGAGCAACATTAAGCTTTCCCTCCTTCCTATTTTGAAGTTTGGGACATACATGCATAAAATGGTCCGGGCTTTTGCAATAGCGACAAGTACGAGGCTTTGAACACTTGTTCGCAAAATGGTCTTTCGAAACACAATTATAGCATTTCCCTTGAGTAGAGGAAAAGGTCTTTTCAACAGGAGTTGCTTGCCTCCCTTTCTTATTGGGATAAGGGCCTTTGAATTTGTTTGGCCTCTTCTTGTTGTTGAAGTTTGGTTTGGAACCCAACTCTTCAACATCATTCTCCCTATCCGCCTCTTCAAGACGAAGAGCAATATCAACGAGTTGGTCGAAAGAAACTTCTAATTTTAGAAGTAATGGCTTCTTGAGATTTTTGTTTAAGCCATAGATGAACCTCTGGTTCTTCTTTAAAGGGGTGTTGATGTATTCAACCCCATATTTGGAAAGCGACTCGAAGGAGGCGACGTAATCAGTCACGGAGGACTCACCTTGAACAAGGTCTATAAATCGTCGAGCCAATGTCACTTTCTCTGCTTCTGGTACAAATTTCAACTCGAAGCATTCCCAGAATTGCTCCCAGGTGAGATCCGCTTCATTAATCTCAGAAATAAGAAGCTCGTACCAGTCCAATGCTCTTTCTCGGAGCATACTAAAGGCCACCTGAACTCGGTGAAGGTCAATAAGATTCATGCGAGAAAAGATTCGATCGCATGACCTTAGCCAAGCCCGTACTTCAATAATAGTTTCGGAACCTATGAATGGCTCCCCACCCAAATTAGTGTAATCGCTGCACAAGCGTGCAAATCCCGACTTTGGGTGAGTAGGTTCCGGGTTAGCTCCAGCTGCTTGAGCATTCGTTACTAAATCAAGAAGCTGTTGAGCAGTTATAAAAACTCCATCTTGAAGTGGAACACTAGATGGTCCAGCTCTGGGACGGCCTGGTCTAGACATTTCTCTTCCTTTAGAAAGAAAGAAGAACAAGAAGAAGATTATTCACTAATGAATATCAAGCAATCTTGATAGATAAAACAAGGAATCATAAAAGAAAATAGGATGAATCGGTACGAAGACTCGAATAAAATCCTAAAGCACGACTCCTAAGAAAGACATAGGACGATGATCCTTGTTATAGAGACTTAGGACGATGATCCTTGTTATAATATTCCATATTGCTCCAAAGTTTGGCTCTGATACCAAGCTGTGACGCCCCACCTCTATACCCACGCTAGCCAAGAACATTTCGGTGAATGCTGTCAACTAGCACGGAGAATAAGGCTGTTGAGGAGCGACCATCCGTGTAATTGCTTTGTGCGAGCATCGATATGTCAGATGGTATAACATGCAATACTTTATCAAGAGGAAATCCGACATACCGACACAAACTCAAAGCTACTACACAGTGGCTATAATATCTTCGGAAACAAATACAGAAATAAACATAAAATAGGGGGGAGGCCTATCACACGAACGGGAGCATGAAAACTCACCAACATATGTATCACACGAACGAGACGCTATCTCATGGTAGCTAGCCATTAATTTTTTTGACACACGAACGGCCCGAAGACCATGGGGCGCTACCCCACATATGTGAGTTGAAACTCACACAAACGGGGTTTAGTCTCCCTCGTAGACAAAGAGACATCGCACATTGCTAGTCTAAATCACAAAAATGATCGTCATTATAATCAAGAAGTGTCAAGTACAGTAAGCTAGTAAATATATATGAGCTTAGCTTCATGTCCCATAACCACTAGCTTAACTTAAATATTTACGAACAAATTGTAGATCTCCACTAGAAAATTGTCACAAGAAGTTCAATCGAACAAGTCCAAGAATTAACCGGCGAAGTAAACGCAAGCGTTTCATACCACTTGTTTTACTAAGTCGTTTAATTAGATTTCTCATACGAGTGGGGTAAAGGTTTGTATGTACTAATAGCTTGGAAATCGGTTTGAGAAAACGAGCTTTGTAATAAAATAGTGTTGAAATCGTTTTGATGAAAGAATTTTGATATTTACTACTAGTATTGAAACCTTTATATTTTTAAAGTGACAAATCACAAAGAAGATTGTAGGAACAATCAATCACTAAAATTCACATTCGAAGACGTGAATAAAATCCAAAGAAATCGATACCGAATCCATCAAAGTGGACATTCCCAAAAAACAGGAAGAAAATGTCATCAAGGTCGATAATAAGTGATAATAACAAAAGGGAATCAACACGAATCGATTAACATTGGAAATTCAATCCATAAAGGCAAAATGGTCTCAAACAGCAGGTTCAGTCGACTGACCCTGTACCTGGAAATTTTCCAGGTTTAGGAAACTTTCTGTCTCCAGGTTCAGTCGACTGAATAGAAGATTCAGTCGACTGAATAATGCCGTGAAATTTTAGGCTTCCAGGTTCAGTCGACTGAACAGAAGATTCAGTCGACTGAATCATGCCTGGGCTGTTTTTCAGCCTATCCAAATGAAGGGCAAACTCTTCCAAAATGCAACCGAACGAACATTGGCTCTAAGGGTTTATGCCAATCGGCAACCCGGCCCTATATGCTCCTCGATGCATCACCAAAAGCATGATCAAACACCCATAAAAGGATTTTCACACAAATTTGACTTAAAAACCCAAAAATTGGAATATTCACAAAACCAATCCAAACCAAAAGCTAATGCACATGAATAAGTGCTAGGAATTCATACCTAACATTCGAAGATAATTATAAGCATAGATGTGAGATAAAAATCTCACCTTTGAAATCACACAAATAAAGAAGAAGCTTGAAAGCAAAGGAGAATCAACCACTCTTCAAATCCAACTCAATAAGCTTGATTCTAAGCTTTAAAAGAAGAACATTCCCAAGTTAGGTTTAGGAATTTTTGAAATGATAAGAGAATGAGTTGGAGAAGAAGAAGAGAAGCTTACCAATGGGTTCTTCTATTAGTTTGGAGCTAGAACTTGATTTGCAAAAGAAAACTAGGGCTTGAGTTTTAATTTCCCATCTCTCCCACCATTGTTGCTAAAGCTTGAGTATTAGGAATTAGAAATGAAGTAAATGAGGAGTCGAAGTAGAGTAGGGACTGAATACATAAGTGGGGTTATTGGGCCCAGCCCAAACCAAAGCCCTAAGCAAAAAGTAGCAAAATTCAACTTTCTCCAAACTTATCGAAGCTTATACTCAAAAAGGTCGCAAACGGCATTTTAAACTCAATTGGAGTGGTCCCGAGTCCTAATTCGACCGTACGCAAAAAGTAGCTTTTCGGACTAAATTCCGAGTATCCGTAAATATTTAAATAAAATATTTATATATAAAAATCGACAAACATGCGGGTTGTTACAGGGGCACACTTTCGCATGTAGATGTTGACAGCATCGAGTTTGCGACTTTGTTCTGCGATGTTTCTGTTGGGCCGAAGCATGTGAAGGCGATGCGTTCGCTGTAGCAGTGGGTTCCAAGGTCATCGATTCAGGAGGAGGCAATCGTTATGAACATTCGCGAGATTCGCAAGCCTCCTTTGGCCGCTACAATCCCGCAAGCCTTCTACAGTCATTGAAGGCAAAGCCTGCTCTGGTTTGGGTTGTCGGATCTATTTTGGTGGGCGGGGTTTGAATGAAATTTAAGAGTTGTTGGAACACCCAATAGAGTAAAGGGTGTAGATTATGGACGGGAGAGCATGCATAACATGAAAGAAGCATTGCTTGAGCTATGGGATGAAGTTGAGAAGACACAAGAAATGGATCTTGTGAACAAGCAACACAAAATAAAGGGGTATTGGAAATCCTAAAGGTCAACGACGGTGAGGAAGATTCGCCAGAGTCTGGGTTCATCTTTTCTGTGAAGGTATTTTCAGTTTTTTTATTAAATTATATATATAAACATAATAAAGGAAAATTATTTGTTTAGAATTACAACATCAGTTAAATAATAAATGGTAATTAAGCTGTTGTAATTAACTTGTTTAATTTTTGGGTTGCTAAAATAGTTTGTTAAAAGAAACTATTAGCTTAAAAAAAATTAAATCAAATAATGAATTAAATTGAATAAGTGAATGGTGATCAATTGTTTGATTTATTCAAATGGTAATAAATCGTAAATTGTTTAATAAAGATCTAAAATAGTGAAGAAATCAAGCGGGATTGGAATGGATTGCAAACAGCAAGAGCAAAGGTGAGTAAATCTCACTCTATTTGATTTTTTTTATTTATTTAAATTTAAATGGTTAAATTTAAATAATTGGTTGGATGATTAAATTGATTAGATATGTACTGAGGATAATGTGACCTTGGTTTTGACTGGTTCTCGAGTTAATTGTGGTTTGACTCGAAGTAGTCGGGTTTTAAAATTGTTTTAGATTTAAAGTTATAAATAAGAAAATGTTTTCATTTTAATGTTGTTAAGGGCTTAATGATTTGCGATTCATCAAACTAGTAGAGAAATTAAAACGGATAATTTATTAATTCAATTAATTAATGATTTGGGTTGATTAATTTAGTAATTAAGAGTTGAATTAATTAATTAAAGTTAAGTTAATCAATTAAAAATTTAGAATAATCGATGGATGGTTAATAAGTAATTACTTAACGAAATTAATAAAATATAATTACTTGTGAAATTAATCAAGATATTAATTGAGATGATTAATTAAGGAGTAATTAATTTATATAATAAAATAAATAAAAAGGAGATAATGTCGGGAGGAGATAAATCAAGACTGATTAATATTTATGGTTTAATTAATGATTTATTTATTTAGTGTAATTAATTTAGAATAGGATAAATTGAAATATAATTGGACATCATTAATTTATATAATTAATGATGTAATTAGAGATTGATTTATTAAGATTGATAAAATCCATATTAAGTGACTTATGAGAAGTTAATTGATATAAGTAATTAAGGATTAATGAAATTAAAATAGCTAATTAATTCATGAAGTAATTAAGATTACTTATTGATTTGGTTAAGAAGAATTAATATCGTGAAATTAATTAAAGTTAATTTCTTGAATATAATGGAAGGATAATTAATCCAGGGTGATTAATTAAGGTGAATAATGAAGGGATGATTTTTTAATTTATTTGAAATTAGTTAATGTTAAATGAAGAAATCTAAGTGGTTGAGGTTAGTAATTCAATCAGGATTAGTTAAATTAAATTTGTATGTGATTAAGCTTTGCTTCTGAATGATTGAATGGTATTGGATGCTTTGAATAAATTGATATATTTGATATGAAATGTGTGTATTCCATTTGGATAACTTGGGTTAGGATGACTTGTCGAAGAGACCGGGTTCGGGTATTAGGAAATACCCGAAACCACTTTGAATTTTTATAGATTGATATGTGAAATCTATATGCTGGATTGAAGTGATTTACAGCAATCGGACTATTTAAAATCTAAGCCTTGGTACCTAGGAAATGGATGTGTGGAATAAATTATCTCTATAACTAATTGTGGCTTTGTGAATTTAACCGAATTACCCCGGGTTTTATATAAGTTGTAAGTTCTGTATTCCATGTTAGATGGGTTTACTCACGCTGGTTTCCATCCTGATCCGAGTGTTACTTTGGTGTAATGCTCGGGTCAGACCGAGTATTACAGATTTTCAGGTAAGGACGTTCTGGACCTCAGGAGTCGAGCGGGATGGTTGGAACGTATAGAATATTTCTGCTGTATTGTATTAGTGTATATCCGAGATACGGTGATTGTGTATATGTGTGTAACTCTGATGTATAAAAATGTAATCGACAGAATATTATTATTTTGTAAACTATTGTTGTTTATTATTATATTTTATCCGCTGCGAATGTGAGATGTTGGTGCTTCTGATCTTCTTCTTCTTCTTCTATCTCTTTTTTTTTATAACTATCTGAAAATTTTGGGATCGAAAATTCCGGGTCGTTTCAGTTGGTATCAGAGCTGAAAGGTTAAGCGAGAACCTTGGCTCTAGTGGGGATTATCATTTAATAGAGTCCGTAGTACTCTAGAATGAGTTGAGTATATTTATACATATGAGCGCGTACTTATTATTTTCTTATATAAAGGTTTTAAATGATTTTATATAAAATATGTTTTGACATATAAAGAAATATTTCATTCTAATAAATATTACGGCGATTGGTTGTTAAATTATTGAAATTAAAATTAAGAAGTAATATAAAATACAACGTAACTGAAATCCTGAACTGGAATTAAATTAAGTGGTAACAGAAATACAACCAAATTAAAATTAAATTGATTGGAATGAAATTCTAGAATTTGAGCCCAGAAATTAAATTGTTTAATAACTTTAAATAAAGGTAATTTTGAAATGGATTCAAACTGAAATATAATCATGAATTTATAGAAGTAAGAATAATATAAAAGGGATTTGGTATCTAGATATGATTACCGTATTATCATAAATAGTTATTGTGTTTAATAATGATATATTTCTATTAAGTAAGCCATATGAAGTAAATTTATAAGATGAGTATAACTTCTAAATTAAGGCATACTGAGTCGTTACATAAACGTTACGAATAACTGGTGTCTCTGTTGGCCTTCTCTCTCGTCTTTCCATTGTCACGCGTTCTAATCATGTGGTAATCATTACTAAACATTCTTTCAAGTTCTTTGGATATCCATTTGAGTGATCAACATGTATTCCCGCATCTTCTGTCGCAGAACGTAAAGAAGCTAGTTGCGCAATAACATCGACTATTTTTAGGCGCATTTGCTCTTTAGTTTTGGTAGCTTGGTCAATTTTTCTTTTATAAGCTTCCAAGCATTCCTCTTGTTCTAACTCAAGTATCATTCTCTTTCTATCTGTATTTGGTTCACCAATCTAATCCCAAATCACATGTTATAGTAATGTAGTAGAAATTAGTGACTAGGAAATAAATAAGACTTTCTTCAATCTCCTTTTTTCTATATATATTCTGTACATCTATATATTCATACTAGAATATCGGTTTGTAATGTTGTTGCCTTATCATACTAGAATATGATAAGAATTATGTAAAAGGATAAAATAATGTAAATTGATGGAATCAAAACATCATTATTATACCGAAAATGGGTGAATAGAAAAATAATTTCACAAAATGTTAAATAATCAATAAATATAAAGCGTTCATCTATAAGACAATTGATCCTTACTTCACAGCTCCGACTAAACTTCACCTTAGGAGCATAGATTGAACAACTCCGGTTGTCACATTGTAAATGTGGCATGCAATGAAATTTGAATATTAGTATGTTATGATGGGAGTAAACTGCACACGCGACTCTATACTTTTTATAGTCTTGCTTCAATAAGAAAATATTTAATTGCATCCTATAATATAGGAATAAGATAAAAAACTTCAAGGTTGATAACGACCATAATAAAGGAAAACAAATCACTTTTAGTTCATTGCTCTGTATATTTAGTTTCTTCCATCTACAATAGATTCAATATAATTTATGTTTTTCAATTATTATTTTTAAGTTGATACGTTCTTTAGCAATATTACATCTTTATCAAAATTACTCAAGAATGTTTTTAACGATGTCAAATATTGTAGATTAACCGAAGATATTTAACTCATGTATAGAGCATTCATGTTGTCTGAAAGGAATGACATGTTTATGTATTATGTTTTTATGTAAGTGGACCAAGTTGGTGATAAAATGTCTTAAATGCAAAACGAGATATATAAAAACTTTGCCAAAGTTTAGTTTACTAAGAAGATTTTGATAATTTATCTAATAATCATAAACAAGAAAAAATAGGAAATAAACCATTATTACTATTCCTCAAAAGGGTGTCACTTCTATGATTGCGATGAAGCTTGTCAGTATTTAAAGCACCACAAAAGCATTGTTGTATAGTTTATTTAATCATTCTTTAAATAAATTTTGAACCATCCAATATGTACAACGGTGTCAATATCACTAATATAAAATTTAAACACAAATACGAGCCTCTAAAAAAAGTGGTTGTTATAAAAATCAACCACGATACAATCAATCGCACGTTATTCAGCTACAAAATGAACAAATCTAAATAATCTTATTCTGTAGTATGTTTTTAAATTTTTCCATTTATTTTACTACCTTGTTCATGCTTTCATGTTGATTACTACCTAACTAATGTACAATTATGATTTATCAAATAGTTTCATCAATTAAACTTATAAACATAGTTGCTATAAACTGCAGATTAAATCTATTTTAGAAGATATTAATAGTTTTTTGAAGTATATACAATTATTCATTGCTAGAGAACAAAATATAAATAATTTAAAAAGTAATGATACGAAATTCATTTTATAGTTGGTACATTTATATTTTAGAGGATTTTAAGGTCTGAATTGGCTTTCCAAAAAGATGAATAGTGCATTTGGTCGCAATAGGCAAAAAATTCAAATTACTCCAAACAATGAAATAAAGAGAAGAATAAATTTATTAAAAACATATTAGTATCAATAATTTAGAGCCAAGCTTTAGTCTAGCCTATATGTAAAGACAAGAGTTTTATTGTCTGGCCTATATAGGACATAAACACATATGTTTGGGTTTTTTCCAGCCCAAATTATTGTTTTAAAAAATTAATTTTTTTTTGCTATGGTATATCAAAGAACAATATTTCTTATAATAATCGAAATAAATATAAAAAACATTTTAAAAAGAAATTTAGCCTGAGCTATGCAATATTTTAGGTTATTGTAAATTACTGGTTATTATATCTCAGTTATGACCAAGTCATTTATTAGATCCAAAAAATGCATCAACAAATTGGTTGGTATTGCCTTACGAACCTACAAAAATATTTTTTTAACTAATTCCACATGATAAATAAAAAAAATTATATTAACTACTTATTTGAGTCAATATGGCAAGGCCTTTCAATAAGAAATTGATTAAAGTTATATAAGCCAAATAAATTGTCCTTCCCTTCAAAACTGATTCTATGTTAGGTTTAATTAATCAATTCCTTTTTTCAAGCACTATAAAATAAAGGGTTGGACTTGAGATTATATCATAGGAGAACATGTCAAATGTTTTAGAGTTTAATGTATACTTAATTTTATGACCGATTTGACATGTTCTTTTTCTAGAAATACCTATTAACATTTGACATGCAAAATTAACGCGTAATAGGAACGTTGTAGTTATTATAATTAATATTTGACATACACAATTCATTGTGAGACGACCCGACTTTCCACTCCCGGAAAATCGCATCATCCTTAAGAAAGAAAGGGATAGAAAAGAGAAAAGAAAGAAAAGAAAGAAGAAACAACACAAGAATCTCAACAGCGGAACGAATAAATTATATTAATAACATGAGTATTACATAATATACATCAATTATCAGAGTTACACAGACAAAACAACACATACTAGACAGTTATAACCACCTGTCTAGTTATTACAATTTAATACATTACAGATAAACACTCAGAGATACCAACACATCGGAACTATATAACTACACGCAGAAGCCTCCTGCTCCATTTGCTCCTCCACAATTCGTCAAAGCTAACCTGAATCCTAACATGAATTCCCTTGACTACTCGTAAAAATTTGAGTACCCAAGAGTTAAAGAAAAACAGAAATAACTCCGAGTCAGACATGGGTCTGGTGTGGGTAACAGCTTAAATTTGCTTAACTTTGAAAAAACTTTGAAAAGAAAAGGTATCACGTAAGACTTCCCACATGTAAACATGGAAAAGTTTTTACCTTACGCTAACCAAACCATTTGATAGGAAATCTGATGATATTATAATAGTGTCTATGGTTTCCAAGTAAAATACAGAAATAGCTGAAATGCTTACATCTCACATTCCAACATAGTTGGGCACAACTAATACGTACGGCACTTATTGGTTTTTGGATTCCATCAATGGCTGGGCTACTGGGGTACCTCCCGTCACAGTACGTGGCCCAGATCACCGTACCGAGGATTACTCCCAATCCCCTGGAACACAAAGCCGGACCCATTCCTTATTGAACAGTTCCAAACAAGACAACCCCGCAGTTGTGATCAGCAACCGCACCACTAAGCCGAAAATAAAGGGACCTCTAGACATGGATAAATCTTTCTCTCAAGTGGGGGCTATCCACGAAGCTTTGCTGCACCTCCCCTGTTTTAGCCACAACCGGTTAATGAGGCTTGAGGCTACGATTACCTTTATAGGACATATCACTTAGAATGCTCATCGCCCACCTGACGATATTCTGAAAGCATTCAATCCATACAAGTTCGTTTTGGGTTCGAACGAAACCGAAGGCATTATCTCGTTCAACTCGTATTGGAATCACCCTCAGAGTTAACGACGATAACCCTTGCACTCTGAATCACCATCTCGAATCTATAAGTACTATTCCGTCGACTCATTACGGAATCACCCACAGAGTTATACTGACGTGTAGCCCTTACACCTCGAGTCTTCAATCGTTCCATTTGGATTAACGACCTAACGTTTAATTTGGATCGATGTGGTTTTCGGATCCCAAATATGGAAACCCGATCCCGGTCTCATCGAAATCCAAAGCGTGTCTTTTAAGGCCAAGTTGTTTTAGAGTTTAAAACAATTCAATTCATTATCTAAATATACATAGGTAGATAATTTACCACATAACAATGGGGTGGGGGTGGAGGGGAGGGTGTGGGCGAGGGGGGAGGGGAGCCAGGGAGGGGCGGAGGAGGGGGGAGGGGAGGGGAGGAGGAGGAAAAGAGAGAGATTACTCATCTCATAACTGAGATTACAAACCATACCAGGCAACCAATACCATTCATCAAACATAAGCAATGATCTAATGATCACACCATTTATAATTAATTTAAAATGAATTAAATTAATTACCTAAACCCTAATTAATTTAAAATGAATTAAATTAATTACTTCATCATTAAAATTCTGCTTATCTTAATCTTTAATTGATTACAAATCAATTTATCATCTCAATATTCATTTCACTTAATCCTTATTGATTAACTATCTCTAATTACAATAAGTAATTAGCCTTTAATGTTAATTACATAAGTTAATTATATTAAACTCTTTGCAAATAATTAACTTGTAATTGCTTAATTAATTAATCATTTATTCATTATTAATTATACCTTAATTAATCAATTTCAAATTACATCATTAATTAATTAATTAATGATTTCTGATTATGTTTAATCAATCTCTCAATATAAATTAATTACATAAATAATTAATCTTCAATTTAAACCACACATATATATTAATCACCCATGATTAATAACCATTCAGTAATTAACTACTTTAATTACTCATCCCATAATTAATTACTCTTAATTAATTATCTCAATTAATCCTTGATTAATTTCAAAGTAATTTAAATCCAAATTACTATAATAAATATCCTTAATTACATTCAGTAATTATTAATTAATTACTTCCTTAAGTAATTACAAATCCATAAAGTAATTATCAACAATCCACAAAAGTTTAAATTAATTTAACTTAATTAATCTAAACTAATCACATTAATTAAATTAATTACACTAAGTAATTAATTCATTAATTACTTTTATTAAGTAATTAACATAAACAATTGATTATTGTTAATTAATTAATCTAATTAGTTATCAAAAATTAACCACATTAATTAGTTGTTAAATAATCTTAAGTTAATGACCTTCATTAACATTTCTTAATTACTTAATTAAGAGTTAACTTATAATTAATCATTATTAATTATCAATTGATTAATATTTAATTACAATTTAATTAATCTCTAATTATTAATTAATTAAGTGTTAATTAAAATCTTAACTCTCTTTAATCACTTGATTAAATAAACCTTAATCATTAATTAAAATTTAATTAACCATCCTTAATTATAGATTAATTAACCTTAATTAATTAATCTTAAATCTAATTAATCAATTTTAAAAATTATTAATTACTTAATTAAACATCCACATTGTTAATTAAATAATTAATATTCCATTTAAATTAATTTAATAATTTAAATGAAACCAATTTCTTAATTTCAAAATTAAGAAACATTCTTCCTTATACAAAGTAATTTAAACAATTTGTTCCAAACAAAAATTCAATTTAAAATTTCTTTTTTTTAAATTTCAAACTGAAACACAATTCAAATTTTCATTTCAAATTTAAACTTAAAGCTTTACTTACATTTACAACTTCATTTTTAAATTCAAATTATTTATCCTTTCCTAAAATAGTTAAAACAAATTTAAATTTAAAACTTATTTTTTTTTTAAAAAAACAGACATTAAAGTAAAATCCCAGGTTTTAAAACTGAATTTTAAACATATTTTAAATTCTTAATTCATAATTTAAAACTCATAGGTTAATTTCAAACCAATGTTCTGTTATACTTTAAAAAGTTTAAAAACTAAATTTAAATTTCCAGATTTAAATTAAATTCAAATTCAGATTCATTTGCTAAGTTTCAGTTTCCAGATTTAAACTTTATTGTAAATTTTCAGTTACATTTTAAAATTTACTTTTAAATTTAAAACAGAAAAACAGTTTTCTGTCTTAGTTTAAAACATTTTACATTTTTGAATTCAAAAATGATTCAAAATCCAAGATTTAAATTATTGAATTCATAATTACATTTCAGGTTTGAAAATTCCTGTTTGAATTTAATCTTTCAATTTTAAACTTACTTTTAAATTTATATAAAAAAAGAAAACAGTTTCTGTTCTGTTTTTTTTTTAAAATCAAATTAGAATTTAAAAGAATTCAAATTTATTTCAGAGATAAAAAATTTAAACTTATAGAATTCAAATTCAATTCTAGATTCAAACATAGTTTCAGATTTCAGTTTGCACTTAAACTTTCACTTCATATTTCATAAAACCTGGAAAAAAACAGGTTTCTGATCAACTTAAAAACCTGAAACATTAACACCAACCCGAGCCTACTATGACCTGACTTCGAGTCACGAGCCCCTCAGCTTCGAGTCATCCTTCATTTTACCCGAGACCATCACGAGAAACAAACTGTAACCCAACTCAACATATCCTCATCACCACTGTGCACCTGCCCATCCACTCCGGCCACCACTGGCCCAACCCACGACCATCCCACGGTCAACAATCCTTCCCTCAGGCCAACTCGACACCCACTTCTACAACATATGCTCGAATTCAAGTTCGAGATCCAGATTCCGAACCTAGAAACAGTCAATACCCAAAACCACCAACCTGTCAACATGACATTCCCCCGGGCCTCCGGCCACCATCTCCACTCAACCTCCATCAACGACTTCATCAACCCATCATCCTCCTATCCCTAAAACCCCATAACACTCGATCAAGTAACAAAGCTGAAATGTTCAATTCTTCTAAACTCAGAGAAATTAGGGTTCTAATTTTAAATTCATAACTACCTCCTCCAAAATGAAATGTAACTCCATCAAATAATTTTCACAATATCCCTGATAACTCCACTACCCCCAGGTGCAATCACGACCCCTCCAGACAATTGTGGCAACAGGAATGTTTCTAAATATAAAATACAGATAATAGGAAACTGCTCCCTAGTTTTTACATTTAAAATTGAAATCTTATCTTTAAAAATCATAATTTAAAAGTTGTTTTGAATTGAATTTCTGAAACATTGATTTGCAATGTTTTATATCTTCACTTATAAAATTCAATTACTCTGTTACTTATTTTACAGTAAGTTTTTGTTTAAATTTTACTTTAATAAAATCCTAAAGTCTAAACTCTGTAACCAACATACATATCTTTTTTAAATCCTATAGTTTAACAAAGACAATTTAAAGATATAAGAATTTAAATAAATACTTTTGTCAAGAACAAAAATAGCACCACAAAGCTTAATAGCAAACACCAAATACATTTATATAGCAGACAAGTTAGATGCAATAAATTTTAACCTTAAATTTTTAAAAGAAAGTTACTCACCTTAATTATGCAGACAGAACTTTGATTTTTGAAAGCTTCCAAATTTCCTTTTAAATTTCTGCTTGAACTTTGCAAATGTTTTAATGCTCTATGAAACTTGCTTTCAGATCTTACATGCAGGTTGTTTGAATGGTATGCAGATGCAAACTTGAAATTGCAGTTTCAACCCAGGTTGTATTTGAAAACATGCAGGCTTTCTTGATTAATATTGAAATGCAGATTTGTATTTTTGACGAGTTGAATCTTGCAGATTTGCATATTGTTACAGATTTTAGGAAGTGGAGAGTTTTTTTTTTGATTAATGTATGTAGACTTATATTTTATGAACAGGTTTGTATGTTTGAAAAGGAGGAGTTTGATTATGAAGAGGGGTTTCAGATTTGTTTAGAAATGAAAATGAGAAAAGGAAAGGAAAGAAAGAAAATGCAAATTTATAACTTGTTTATAATTTAATTAAAAATCAAAGAAAAATAAAATTACAACATGACACTTGTAAAAAGAAATGGACACTTTAATTTACTCACTTAAATATTTAACACATGTTCATTTAGGTTTTTAAGATGCTTACACATGTCATCATAAATTAATTTGCATTTATAGTTAGAATTAATAAAATATTAAGCTTAGTTAATTAGTTTATAAATACTTAGTTATGAAGATAAATAATTTATTTCTAAAGAACAAAGCAAAGTATTATTATAAATAAAACAATATACAAATAATTCATTTGAAAAGGATACTTTTAAATATTAAAATAAATTTATAAAAGAGTTTGTAACTTATTGAATACATGTTTCATATTTTAAATTGTATTTTAAATTTACAAATTAAACTTACAAATCACATTTTATAAATTAATATTTTAAAAAGAATAACACAAACATTTTTTTGCAACTTATTTTAAATATTCAAACTTAAATTAAAATGAATCTTAAATCAATAAAACATTTATCTCACATACAAAAATCATTTAGTTATTTCATTAAATATTTTTGAAAAGCTTAAATTAAAAATAAATCACAATTCCTAATTTCAAAATATGTAAATTATTCTATACTAGTTTAACAACTTATCTATTTAAAATATATAAAAATGCATATACATTTTATAAATAGAAAACAATTTATTAGTTTATTAAAAATAAACTCACAAATTAAATATTTAAATAAAGAAGATTATTAAATCAAATCAAATTTATTAACAAAAATTATCAATTCAATATAAATTTAAACACAGATTATTAAATTTATATTGTCCAAAATTCCGAGATATTACAATCCTTCCCCCTTAAAAGAATTTCGTCCCAGAAATTTAAAACAAAGGTAATTTAATAATCTCTTTAAAGATTTTATTTTAAAACACAGCATATGTCAATCATATGCTGAAAACCAATGCAACCAATTCACACAATCAGAACAAATCTAATTATCCAAAAGAATTTTGGATAAAACTTTCATGAGTTTCCCCGGTAATATATATATATATATATATATATATATATATATATATATATATATATATATATATATATATATATATATATCGGGATACTCGCTCTATAAAATCCAATCAATCAATACTACTAAACTATAGAGCTCTTAACAACAATTCTATACAGAATATCAGACTACAGACAAGTCTAACTCAACCAACAAACCACCTAAACTGCTGGTTCTACAACTAGAAATATCAAATACGTACTCCCTTAGAGATACGTGAAAACACTTTGAATCCCAGTTATCCAAACTGGCAATTCAACTCTAGAAAACCAAACACTTATCTAACCCATCACAGAAGAAACCCAAAACACTACGAAGCTAGCTTCCCAAACTTATAGCTCCTTGGATCAGAGAAAAACTTATCCCAAATCCAATCTCCGATTCCAGAATCGAAATTTCTCCGTCTCTTATCCATAAAAACTCTTTGGACGATCCTGGGCAACTAACATCCTTCCTGATCAGCTTAACTCTTGCTGATGCCTCTAGAAGCAGACTGAATCAAAACAATCCAATGATCTCCTCAAGACCAATCCAAAACCATGAACACACACCCTGCTTCTCAACAACAGAAGACAGAAAAACTTCTTCTCATCCGGAAAAAGAAAAACAGAAACACTCCAAACTGCTTCCGCTGCACAACTCTGGTACGAAGCAGAAGAAAATGCTGAAGAACATGAGCACAGACTAGACAACCCAGCACAGGAATATGGTTCCACACAACCATAAAAAAAAACTCAGATGTTTCTCCGAAACCTGAGTTGCTTCACCAACTTCTATCTCAAGGAACCATCCATCTACTAACTGAACCACCAGTTCCAATCCTGGAAAGTAAAACTCGATCTCCAGATGTGGACAAACTCTGACAATCCAAAAGAACACACTATCACAAGTCTCTTTTGCAATCAACTCAGCCTAAATCCAAAGAAAACTGCTCTCTCTCTACCAAACAGAACAGCTTATGCTGGCTTACCCAACTCACCAGAGAAACGAGTCCACTCTATTGCTTCTGAACTCCTCTTCAGAGAAACTACTCAGCCAGAAGACTCCTTACCAACACAAAATACTCTGCTAAACTCAGCCACATCACCGAGCAAACTCACTTGCTTCAGCCTAAACGACAGATCCAACTCAATTCTGCACTTCAAAGACGAACTCCGAACCTTAACAGGTTACCTTCAGAGATCGATGAAGTCCTTACACCAAGCAAAACTTACTCGAGACGGTATTAGGTCTACAGTCTCGACAAATACACTTCCAACTTCACCCATCAAACTCCAACCAATGGTAGTCGTGTTACACACACTTCTACCTCATCTACCTTTATAACTTATAATGAAAAAACCCGAACAGGTAAACCAACAAATAGGTAGAACCAAAATATATATATATATATTAAAAATACAAATACGCTCTCTCAAGATAGACACCACTATAGAGACTAGGTATTCACTCAACCTAATGCTCTGATACCAGCTGAGACGACCCGACTTTCCACTCCTGGAAAATCGCATCATCCTTAAGAAAGAAAGGGATAGAAAAGAGAAAAGAAAGAAGAGCAAGAAGAAACAACACAACAATCTCAACAGCGGAATGAATAAATTATATCAATAACATAAGTATTACATAATATACATCAAATATCACAGTTACACAGACATAACAACACATACTAGACGGTTATAACTACCTGTCTAGTTATTACAATTTAATACATTACAGATAAACACTCAGAGATACCAACACATCGGAACTATATAACTATACGCAGAAGCCTCCTGCTCCATTTGCTCCTCCACAATTCGTCAAAGCTAACCTGAATCCCCTTGACTACTCGTAAAAATTTGAGTACCCAAGAGTTAAAGAAAAACAGAAATAACTCCGGGTCAGACATGGGTCTGGTGTGAGTAACAGGTTAAAGTTGCTTAACTTTGAAAAACCTTTGAAAAGAAAAGGTATCACGTAAGACTTCCCACACATAAACATGGAAATGTTTTTACCTTACGCTAACCAAAACATTTGATAGGAAATCTGATGATATTATAATAGTGTCTAGGGTTTCCAAGTAAAATACAAAAATAGCTGAAATGCTTACATCTCACATTTCAACATAGTTGGGCACAACTAATACGTACGGCACTTATTGGATTTTTGGATTCCATCAATGGCTGGGCTACTGGGGTACCGCCCGTCACAGTACGTGGCCCAGATCACCGTACCGAGGATTACTCCCAATCCCCTGCAACACAAAGCCGGACCCATTCCTTATTGAACAGTTCCAAACGAGACAACCCCGCAGTTGTGATCAGCAACCGCGCCACTAAGCCGAAAATAAAGGGACCTCTAGACAGGGATAAATCTTGCTCTCAAGTAGGGACTACCCACGAAGCTTTGCTGCACCTCCCCTGTTTTAGCCATAACCGGTTAATGAGGCTTGAGGCTATGATTACCTTTATAGGACATATCACTTAGAATGCTCATCGTCCACCTGACGATGTTCTGAAAGCATTCAATCCATACAAGTTCGTTCTGGGTTCGAACGGAACCGAAGGCATTATCTCGTTCAACTCGTATTGGAATCACCCTCAGAGTTAACGACGATAAACCTTACACTCTTAATCACCATCTCGAATCTATAAGTACTATTCCGTCAACTCATTACGGAATCACCCACAAAGTTATACTGACGCAGCGGATAATTCGAAACAAACTTCAATCGGTGAAAGTAGCGATCGGTGGAATGAAGATACCGAAATGCCCAAATTCGTTGATCCGAAGATACCGAATTCTAGATATCTCAAACACGTTGATAGCGCAATATACCGTGTTCAAAGATCTACGATTTTTTGTACGTTGATCTAGCGCACTAGATTCCGTGAATCGGCTTCAACAAACGTTGATTCGAGCGCACTCGAATGACGTAAGTGGAGATAGGAGATCACACTCAACTACCAATTAAAAGAAAGCACAAAGCAATCAAAGAGAATTTTATTCAAAAGTCAACCACCAAAAAGTTACAACTCACTCCCTATTTATAGAAGTTTACAACACAGCCCATAAGTCGCGTACGACTCAAGACCTGACCGACTCATCACAAGACTTACGACTCATATTGACTCGGCAGCGACTCAAACACCATGCGACTCAATATATGTCAACAACGACCTAACACCAATATATACAGACGACTCAAAGATACAACGACTCATATATACACATAACCGAGACAACTCTTAAGTCGGCACCGACTTAACATGAAACGACTCATCCCTTTTACAACAAACAAAAATGCAAACGACTTAGGCAAGGTCGTTACCGACCTAACTTACTCAAGAAAATACATTACACAAACACATTGCGGCATAACTCCTTAACGACTCAATTAGGGCGACTCATTATGAGTCGTAACTCGTTGACTCGGCACAGTCTCCTTCTGATATCCAGTTAGCTCGGAAAGCGACTCATGCTTCCATTGACTCGTGAACGACTCAAGTCCGATACCTCCTCCATTCGACCTATGGTTATCACTTCCCCCTGTAACTCCTTAGGTCGGAAACGACTCAAGCTTTCATTGAGTCGTGGACGACTCATCAAACTACACCACAAACTCATGCTTTCAGGAATTAAAGATTGCACAATTTCTTCTCTGGCCTTAGTTGCATCATCCTCCCCCGGTTGAGAAAAATTCGTCCTCGAATTTGTACATTCTTCTTCATCTGATTGTTTACCTCCGTAATATGGAACAAGATGTTTAACATTGAACACGTCAGACGTGTAAACATCTTCTGGCAGCTTCAACTTATAAGCATTTTCATTAATTTTCTTCACAATTTCAATTGGACCAATTTTTCGCGCCTTCAACTTGTTATAAGCACCCACCGGAAAACGATCCTTCGTCAATACAGCATAAACCAAATCACCTTCCTTAAATTTAATACTCCGTCGTTTCAAATCAGCAGCCCGCTTATACTTCTCATTTGACTTTTCTAATCGTTCTTGAACGATCTTATGACATTCCGTCAACCCGTCAACAAAGTCTACAGCTCGTTTAACCGTCCCCTTCAGTTGTGGTACTACTGCCAAATCCAACGGTCCCCTGGGTAAATTTGAATATACAATCTGGAATGGACTGAATCCTGTGCTACGATTCACTGCATGATTATGAGCAAACTCTGCCTGGCATAACTTCATGTCCCAACTTTTCAGATTATCCTGTACAAGACATCGCAACAAATTTCCCAATGACCTGTTTACAACTTCTGTCTGTCCATCAGTTTGCGGATGATAAGCACTACTAAATTTCAGCTTCGTTCCCACCATCTTCCACAAACTTAACCAAAAGTGACTCAGAAAACGAGTATCCTGATCAGAAACAATAGATTCTGGTAAACCATGCAATCGATACACCTCCTTAAAGAATAATTGTGCCACTCGAACTGCATCCGCTGTCTTCTTGCAGGCAATAAAATGTGCCATCTTCGAAAATCCGTCCACTACAACAAATATCGAATCATTTCCCCTTTGAGTTCTAGGCAAACCCAAAACGAAATCCATGCTGATGTCAACCCATGGCTTAGACGGTATAGGTAATGGCATATACAACCCTGCATTCGTCGCTGTTCCCTTTGAAACCTGGCAAATATGGCATCTCTCCACAAATCTTTCAACTTCTTTTCTCATCGACGGCCAAAAATAAGATTGAGAAATCAACTGCAATGTACGATCTCTACCCACATGGCCTTCTTCATGCAACTCCTTGATAATTTTCATTCTCAAGCTGCCCTCTACAATACATAACCGATTTCCTTTAAACAAGAATCCATCAACCAAAATAAATTCATCGGTACTCCCATCCTTCACCTTTTCAACATATTTCACAAAGTAAGGATCTTCTTCAATCATCTCTGGCAGTAATTCAAACCCCGTCACTTCAATTTTCAATGTTGTCAGCAAATGACTCCGCCTACTCAAAGCATCAGCCACACGGTTCATCACCCCCGATTTGTGCTTAACAACAAAGATAAACTGCTGTAAATATGCAATCCACGATGCATGTCTTGCTGAAATCTTATCCTGCCCCAGTAAATGCTTCAAAGCTTCATGATCAGTATAAAGAACAAATTCCTTCTGAAACAGGTAGTGTCTCCAATGCTTAACAGCTTGCACAACAGCGTAAAATTCAACGTCATATGTATTGTATCTCATCTTTGCCCCTGATAACTTTTCACTGAAATATGCAATAGGTCTTCCCTGCTGACTCAACACTCCTCCAATCCCAACTTTTGATGCATCAGTGTGTAGCTCAAACAACAACTGAAAATTAGGTAAAACGAGAATTGGCGCTGTCGTCAACAGTTCTTTGATTCGTTCAAAAGCAACTCCCGCTTCCTCTGACCATACAAATTGTTTCCCCTTCATGCAATCAGTCACTGGAGCCATCACGCTACTGAAGTGTGGAATGAATCTTCGGTAGAATGACGCTAGCCCATGAAAACTTCTCACTTCCGTAATTGTCTTTGGCTGTGGCCAATTCCTGACTGCTTCAACTTTATTCTGATCAACTTGAATACCTTCTCCTGAAACAACATAACCCAGAAATAAAACACTTCTTGTCATAAACACACATTTCTTCGTAGCAGCATAAAATTGTTCTTCACGAAGAATAATCAACACTTCCCTCAAATGTAGAACATGCTCCTCCATACTCCTGCTATATATCAGAATATCATCGAAATAAACCACCACGAACTTCCCAATGAATGGTCTAAAGATTTGATTCATCACTCGCATAAATGTACTAGGTGCATTTGATAAACCAAATGGCATAACCAACCATTCGTATAACCCCTCTCTCGTCTTGAAATCTGTCTTCCATTCGTCTCCCGGTCTAATTCGAATCTGGTGATAACCACTCTTCAAATCAATCTTCGAAAATATAGTTGCCCCACTCAACTGGTCTAACAAATCATCCAACCTTGGCATAGGAAATCTGTAACGTACAGTAATCTTGTTCAAAGCTCTACTATCTGTGCACATCCTCCATGTTCCATCCTTCTTCGGCACCAACAAAGCTGGTACTGCACAAGGACTCAAGCTTTCCTGAACACGTCCCTGTTCTAACAACTCTTCCACCTGCCTTCGTAACTCCTCATGTTCCTTCGGACTCGTTCGGTAATGTGGTCTATGTGGTAATACTGCTCCCGGAACAAGATCAATTTGATGTTGAATATCTCTCAACGGTGGTAACTCCTTAGGCAACTCCTCTAGAAACACATCTTCAAACTCTTTCAAAACTGGCTTTGCTTCTTCAGGAATTTCAACCTCTTCACTGCTCTCTCGCCCAATCAACAAATAGACTTCAGGCTCCTCTTCAACTTCTTTAACAAACTCCTTCAAAGTCAACAGAGTTTTCAATTCCTCAATCTACTCTAGCTTGCTCTCCTTCTGTTGTTGCTTCTTGGGAACCAAAGTGATTTTAGTACCCTCGAACATGAAACTGTAACTATTGGCACGACCATCATGTTGAACTGACCTATCAAACTGCCACGGTCTGCCCAACAACAGATGACATACGTCCATGTCTACAACGTCACACCAAATTTCATCTTTGTATTTCTTCCCAATAGAAAAATTAACACAAGCCCTTCGACACACCTTCACTTCACCACCCTTCCTTAACCATGCTAGCTTGTACGGTTTAGGATGCTTCTCAGTTTTCAAATTCAACTTCCTTACTGCTTCTGTAGAGATAATATTATCACAGCTTCCAGCATCAATAACGAACTTGCAAACCTTTCCCAGAATAGTGCATGTCGACTGAAAAATATTGCTCCTCAACCAACTAGAATCTTCCTCTTGCTTTGGTGTAAGACATGACCTCCTCATCATAAGATTACAACCTTCATCTCCAGATAATTCTTCCTCCTCCTCAACATAAGGTGTATTTGAGCACTCTGCCTCCTCACCATCATCCTCAATCTCAGCAACCATTGCTCTCTTCTTCGGCTTCGGACATTCATTGCTTTTGTGACCCAACTCCTGACAATTGTAACATTTGAACCCACTGCTAACCTTCGCCTTCTCAGCCTCCTTCACCACTGGCTTATTGATAGGTTTAGGAACATTAGAACTTCCACTAACACTCCTCGCTTGATTATTGGAATTAGTAAACACACCACCTCCACGCCTTCCTTGTTTCTCCCAAGCCAACTCTTTCTGATGTGCCTCTGCTATAGATCACTAACACTCCTCGCTCCGACTTACTTTTCGTTTCCCTTTCTCAAATCCATGGCTCTCTCGTTCTCATCGATCATTACTATTTTCTTCAATCCCTCTTGCTTTTTATTCCTTATCATTTGTTCTCTAACAGGCTGGCCACCATCGCCATCAACTACCTCACATACGACTGGGCCAACTTGCGATTACCCACTACGACCCATTATTGCGCCAAATTAGAAAGCTTGAAGCGAAGTCGATCTCTTCCTGGAAAGCATAGGCTAAGGCTCTTCCATGCCCTCGCCACCCGATTCTTCACGTCGATCTCCACATTTCATCCGTCGATCAAGCAAAGATCTTGCCGCTGGCTCCAAAAGCAGCAATTAGGTAACCATGCACATTTCCTTTATGTGTTTATCCATCATGTGCATTTATTAGGTGACCATGCTATTTTAAATATTAGCACCTGCATTAGTTTAAAAAAACATACAATTAAAACCATACAAACTTTATTCATGAGAAAGTTTAGTAATATAATATATCATATTTGAGTTCTCGTTTTATTATTGTGAGCATATTAGTAGTTCTTTCTAACTTCTAACGTGTAAAGGAGTACAAAATAGCCTACACCATTTTAGCATTAGTGCCTTAAATTGTTTTTGAAAAAACAAATTATTTTCCTTCTATAGTTTTGCAACTAATTTCGATTACATTGGCCAAAGCATACACGACAAAAGGCTTGTTTGAAATAGTATTAGGTTGTTCCGTGACCTAGGTAATGAATTTTCACTCTTGGTTAAGAATTAATAATAATTTACCAATTTACAATGATGTATAAATGTCTTTTACTTAATTAGCATTATTGTTTGCTAATTAGAATCATTTTAGGCCATAATATTTGGGACTATTTTCTGTAGCCTATAAAGTATGTATTTTCTTAACTTTTGGATTATCTGCTAACCAAAATTCTGATTCACACTGATCAATATTCTTTTTTACAGATTTCGTTACCTCCATCAATGTCTTTTTTGTTGGCCAATTTTAAGTGAATTTTTTATGTTTTAATCATAAAGCGTTGCTGCTTTCAATGGGAACCTCAATATCGTGTGATTTGTAGATATGTTTCTTCTGTAGATATTGTAATTTTAGAATTTTATGGGTTAAGCAATTAAGCTTGAAAAGTCAGCTATTACACATAACATTGTTGGGCTATGAATAAATGGGTTTGGTCATCTTGCAATGTAGCGAATTAAAACGGTTTCATTAGAGTTATATGGTTGATTTTATAACTTGAAGTGGTAGTTATAATTACATGTAATATTCACTGTCCATATATTGGACGCCTTTGAACTATGACTGCAGATTGTGTAGTGCAATGATTGACCCTTTCTTAAATTCAAGGTTTATTTAACTTTGAATTTAGACTACACTAATTTTTGGAAGTCCCTCCATTTTACGGGATGCGGTTTATATAGTTTGTTTTATAATGTAGGCATATGAGATAGCTTAAGATAGTTAATATGCTTGGTATCTTATAAAACAGCACACAATTTGTTAGTGGTTTCTATTAAACGAACATAACACAACAATAAGTCAGATGTAGATTCTTTTCTACCAAAGATGACTTGGGGATGGCGAAGTTAATAATTTTCACAACTATCGCACCTGAACCAAATAGTCACATGTAAAAAAAAACAAATGGTGCCTGTTTTCATCGCCATTATCGCTTAGAACATTGTTATCAATATTCTAAAATTATGCTATTTTTATCCCATTTAAAACCAAATATCTTCACCTATTTTAGTGACAATCAAAATAATTCATTTACACGACGCTTGAAAGTTATATCAAATTTGAATCTACATTTCAACAAGTTGGAAAATTAGATCAGACAACAATTGGATGAAATTTTTATTCTTATTTATTTTAGAGGTTCATACTTCAGCAAACTACACTGCATAGTGTTTAGATCTGTAATTCACGCATCAATAGTTTGGAAACCAAGAACAATCTTCCATTTTGTTCAAATGTACATCACTCGTTAAATAACATGTTTATTGTAAATGTAAACCAATCGTTAAATGATATGTTAGCTTTGATTTGGCCGTTATTCATGATAGATTGCTTGAAGGAGGCATTGATTCTATATTTGAAATTTAATTGCTAGGCTACCAGTTATAGTTTATATCAATCTTAAAGTATAATTTTATCACTTTGTAGGGGTGTCAAAGAACTTGCTACTTCTATTTAATTATTATGGTTTAAAGAGAATTAAATGGAAGTCTTTCAATAAATGTGGAATAATTACTCAAAACTACTTATGTCGACTTAATAAAACTTAATGGCATATCTTTACTAAAGCAAAATGCATTACGTATGATTCTATCACCTTTCTTTCCCTTTTTTCTTTTTTAAATTTGTGTATGAATTTGTAAATATAACCAATTATACTTATATAGTTAATAAAATATATTTGTATTGTAAAGCAACTATTTTAGTGCACCCGTGTACCATTAGGAGCGGATGCATGAAAGGTTTGGGTCGATTCGGTGGTGGATCCTGATGCCGTTCTACATAGACCTACTATAGACATCTATAGTTTTGGAAAGGCGGTTAGGATGATTTTTGCTTGACACAAGGACTTCATCTCTTTTGATCAATATGTATCGGTCCTCCTATTATCATACGTTATGGATTTGTATGTGTTTTTAATAGAGTTATGAATTCACAAATGGTGTAAAGTTGAACTTGTTTTGGATTTTTTTTTAACGTAAATGATTCGTGTTGTTTCAGGTAATGTGAATGATAACAGTTATTATTAGTGAAATATTGGTTTTAGTAATAACGTTCTGAAATTTTTGGTTAATAACAGTTGTGGAAAGAAAAATTATAACCATTGGCAGATAGTGTAAATAGATTTATTACAACGGTATTTGCGAATACAAATTTTAGATTTGTAGGAAATTCTTAGGTCAACCAAATATGAGATAATGGCACTAGGCTACTATAGATAATCTTCCAAAAGACTTAGTTCATTCTCAAATATTTTAAAGGTTCTATACATATGAAATACTCAATAACTATTACAAATAGTTATGGCAATTCCCTAACAATATGGATCTTTCATAATATTTGGTAAGAAGGATTATAAAATTCAATTAGAAAATGAAAAATATTCTTCTAAAACATACAATAGATTTGATATATTAATAAACAACACAAATTACGTATCGTAACTCCAAACTCCATGCACATCTCGAATAAGATAACTCAAATAAAAAGAGCTATAACATCAATGTTCCATAATAAATTTACATAGATGGATGTATACACAAATATCAAACATTCCATGGCTAAAAATGTATATTCACAAAAAATAGCAAACCTACATCTTATCTGGCTGTCTGCCATTTAAACGCAACAACAACGTGAACCAAGTTTAGCAAGTCGATTGATCCATTTTGGAATTGATTTTCCAGTTACTTTGAAGCAAACATCCTCGCTAAAATGGTTACAGTTCTTTGTAAATAGATTGAAGGAACCACCACTGTAGTTGTGACAAAGAACATCCATGAATAAGCATAACTGGAGTGGATCATAAGAAATTGTTCCAACCACAATTGATTTCCTAAATTTGTAGTTCGGACATTTTCTGGGTTCTACTTCAAATACACCACATGATGGAAAATTAGCTGCCCCAAACGAATACTCTACTCCATTAACTGTGAGAAAATGTAGCAAATCCTCTATAAGACACTAATGTATTGAATGTCACTCATATAAATGAAATTTCCTTGATTTTTTTTTCAAATAGGAAAACCAAAGCATTTTAAAGGAAAGTACTTCTTCCCTTAAGTTTTTCTTTTTATGTAAGCATTGGTATTCGATGTAATCATGATATGAACCAAATTACCAATCAAATGTACTACTAAAGACTATGTGAACGACTATTGTAATAATACACATAAACCAATGTTAATAACACTTTTGTACGAAACTTATGTGGTACGTTGGATCTGTAACAATATTAATTTCGAATGATCATAGAAAGAATTTACACTTTAAAACATGTTTCTACAAGAACTGAGATACAAACATTAAGAATACAACTTAAAATAATAACAATATTTTTTACAATATTTTATTAAGTAACAATAAAAAATTCATATTAACCATGATTAAATATCATCTCTTTACTTGGTTGATAAATCATCTTAAGTTTACATTGGTAAAATGTAGCAGTTTTATTAAGGTAAATATCTAGTAAATTCTATGCTAAATAAATGACTATTTGTAACATGTCAACAACAATATTCTAGTCACATTTCATATACAAAAAATTATGTATGCAAAACCAATAATTCTATAGATAATAAAATAAAAAGCCTTATAATAACATCAACTAGTTCCTATATAATGGAAATGTGAACTAGGCTTAGTTAGGTGCAATAATTAATGAAAATAAAAATAAACAAAAATGTCCAAAATTACCTTCCACTCCAGAATGAAATGCACCAAGGCCGGCCTAGTAACATAAACGATTAGTTGAGGTTAAGTCATAAACGTTACGAATAATTGGTGTCTTTGTTGGCCTTCTCTCATGTCTTTCCATTGTCACGCGCTCTAAGCGTGCGGTAATCATTACTAAATATTCTTTCATGTTCTTTGGATATCTATTTGAATGATCAACATGTATTCTCGCATATTCTGTCATGAAACGTAAAGAAGCTAGCTGAGCAATAACGTCGACTATTTTTTGGTGCATTTTCTCTTTAGTTTTGGTAGCTTGGTCAATTTTTCTTTTATTAGCTTCCAATCATTCCTCTTGTTCTAACTCAAGTATCATTCTCTCTCTATCTGTATTTGGTTCAACAATCTCATCCCAAATCACCTGTTATAATAATGTAGTAGAAATTAGTGATTAGGAAATAAATAAGACTTTCTTCGATCTTTTTTTTCTATATATATTCTCTGCATCTATATATTCATATGATTTTTATCATACTAGAATATCGCTTTGTAACGTTGTTGCCTTATCTATAGGACAATTGATCCTTACGTCACAGCTCCAACTAAACTTCACCTTAGGAGCATAGATTGAGTAACTTCGGTTGTCACATTGTAAATGTGGCATATAATGAAATTTGAATATTAGTATGTTATGATGGGAGTAAACTGTACATGCGACTCTATACATTTTATAGTCTTGCTTCAATAAGAAAATATTTAATTGCATCCCATAATATAGGAATAAGAAAAAAAGCTGCAAGGATGATAAAGACCACAATAAAGGAAAATAAATCACTTTTAGTTCATTGCTCCATATATTTAGTTGCTTCCATCTACAATAGAGTGAATATAATTTATGTTTTTAAATTTTTTGAAGTTGATATGTTCTTTAGCGATATTACATCTGTATTAAAATTACCCAAGAATGTTTATAACGATGTCAAATACTGTAGATTAACCGAAGATATTTAACTCATGTATAGAGCATTCATGTTGTCTGAAAGGAATGACATGTTTATGTATTATGTTTTTATGTAAGTGGGCCAAGTTGGTGATAAAATGTATTAAATGCAAAACAAGATATATATAAAAACTTTAACAAACTTTAGTTTACTAAGAAGATTTTGATATTTTATCTAATAATCATAAACAAGAAAAAGTAGGAAATAAACCATTATTACTGTTCTTTAAAAGGGTGTCACTTCGATAATTGCGATGAAGCTTGGCAGTAATTAAAGCACCATAAAAGCATTGTTGTATAGTTCATTTAATCATTATTTAAACAAATTTTGAACCAACCAATATCTACAATGATGTCAATACCACTAATATAAGAATTTACACACATATGAGCCTACATAGAACTATATTCTGATTACTACCTAACTAATGTACAACTATGATTTATCAAATAGTTTCATCAATAGACTTACAAACATAGTTACTATAAACTGCAGATTAAACCTATTTTAGAAGATATTAACAGTTTTTTGAAGTATATAAAATTATTCATCGCTAGAGAACAAAACATAAATAATTTAAAAAGTAACAATATGAAATTCATTTTATATTTGGTAAGTTTATATTTTAGAAGATTTTTAAGTCCAAATTGGCTTTCCAAAAAGATAAATAGTGCATTTTGTTGCAATAGGAAAAAAATTCAAATTACTCCAAACAATGAAATAAAAAGAAGAATAAATTTATTAAAACATACTAGTATCAATAATTTAGAACCAAGCTTTGATCTAGCCTATATGTAAAGACAGGAGTTTTATTGTCTGGCCTACACAGAACATAAATACATATGTTTGGGTTTTTTTAAGCCCAAATTATTGTTTTTAAAAAATAAAATTTTGTTTTTCTATGGTATGTCAAAGAAAATATTTCTTATAATAATTGAAATAAATATAAAAAACATTCTAAAAAGACATTTAGCCTGAGCTATGCAATATTTTAGGTTATTGTAAATTGCAGGTTATTATATCTCAGTAATGACCAAGTCATTTATTATATCCAAAAAAATGCATCAAAAAATTGGTCGGTATTGCCTTACGAACCTACAAAAATAATTTTTTTAAGTAATTCAACATAATAAATAAAAATAAAATGATATTAACTACTTATTTGAGTCAAGGTGGTAAGGCCTTTCAATAAGAAATTGATTAAAGTTATCTAAGCCAAATAAATTGTCCTTCCCTTCAAAACTGATTTTATGTTGGGTTTAATTAATCAATTCCTTTGTTTCAAGCACTATAGAATAAAGGGTTGGACTTGATATTATATCATAGGAGAACATGTCAAATGTTTTAGATTTTAATGTATACTTAATTTTATGATGGATTTGACATGTTCATTTTCTCGAAATACCTATTAACATTTGACATGCAAAATTAACGCGTAATAGGAACGTTTTAGTTATTATAATTAATATTTGACATACACAATTCATTGGAATTTGAATTGTAGTCAAAACATTTAATATACTTTATTTTCTAATTAATAATGCACCTACAGACGAAAGGGCTCTTGGAGTTGATATTTATTAAAAATTAATTATGGAGATAAATTTTATATTTAACATACATATATCAAAGAAGAAGCTTTAACGATACATAAATTATTTGAATATATAAAACGTAATAATGCAAACCAAAATACAAAATACACTAAAATAATTGGCCAACACTATTAACACTTCACTTTCTTCCTACACGGTGTTTTATTAAAAAACACACACCACTTTTTTCTTTCTTACTCCATTTTATTTGGAAACTACACTTGTTACTTTTATCCCACTTATTCTTATTTTCCACTGTGACGCCCCACCCCAAGACCCACCTTAGTAAAGAGAATTAACGAGAAATTCCGTCTACTAAAGCGGAGAATAGGGCTGGTTAAGGGCGACCATCTATAACTTTGTCTTAAACATCTACTGAATACGTCGATAAATGCACTATGATTTTTTTTTCTTTTCTATCTCAATGGATCGACATACACAGTAAATGCTTAATCCAAAACTATAGATGGCTAACGGATCTATCAAAACAAAATACAATAACTAAATGTAAAGCACATCACAGAACAATAATCAACATCATATATATACATATACACTGATACATGTTTAGTACAATACAATATGAATACAATAAAGGTGGTATTCGACCACACTATAAACATTGAATCATATATAGATACATCAGAGTCAAGCGGAAAGAAATATAAACTACACAAAAGTGCTAGGCTGATATTCAAGCAAATGCATCAAAGCTATGTCCTGAAACTGATATCTAACCTGAAACAACTCGGTCTGCCCCGAGTATAAAATACACGGGTCCGTTTAGCTAAAACAATCAGTTAGTAAGGATAGGCGATGATATGAAGCATAAGATACAAGGTGATAATTCTTCTCAAATGAGAAGAGGCAATAGAAAGAACACATAATCATGACTTAAGTGAAACAATGTCACTTAAGTATACAAAGGCCTCAAAAAAAAATAAACTCAACAATAATACTCAAATAATGTAAACATTCGCCTCATATCATCGGCGATATCCCAAAATGTATACATGGTTTCCATGAACCAAATTCCTTCAAAAGGAGAAACATCAATACAAACCCTCGCCAAAATGGCAAACATAAAACATTCTTATATAGGATGATTTAAAACTAAAATATAGAAGAATCTCCAAATTCAGTTATATCTCATCTCCTCGGTATAATTGTATATAAATCTAAATCTTAACTCGCCAAAATGGCAAAACCCAGAATATCCTATAAAATGATGAAATCGTCCAAACTCATAACTCAAGGAACTCAATAAGAGTTCAAAACATCATAAATGAAATCACCATATACATAACGTCTCATATTGCACTAGGCATCGATGTAATAAAACATCTTAAAATGGTGAAATCACAATAAAACAGAAAACTCAGAAAACCCGGATTGACCAAATCCCCGATTGCAATGCCGAAGCAATGCTGCACGTGCTAAACTCAGATGGCCGTAGCCTCAAACAAGGTCGCTAACACCTCCCAAAGCAGTTCGTCCTCATGACAAAGTTGCTGACACCTCTCCAAGCCGTTTTGTCCACCCTAACAAGGTTGCTAACACCACCCAAAGCAGTTCGTCCTCATGACAAGGTCGCTAACACCTCTCAAAGCAGTTCTGTTAGGTAAACATCGTGAATGTGTCACAAACTCACGGATAGGAACCCAAAAAGTGTTAACGTGTGTCCCATACCACACATTCGCACTTAACGATTTACTAACCGCTAGTCGATGCCCCACTAGGAACATCATAAAGTTCAGAAAATTATATCTCGCATAGTCTCATTGGCGAGTGAAAAAAAAACACCATACTTGTCTCATCTCATCGACAAGTATTAAATGGCATCGTAACTTGTCTCATCTCATCGACAAGTGAAAACATCATGATGGTTTCTCATAAACCATAAATCTCAAAGTAGAAATCTCAAACCATAAAACTCGCTAAATATTGGCCTTTCCAGATAATTTCTAAATATATGAATTATAATCTCAAAAACCCGCCACAAATTTGGCTAAGTAACTCAAAAATCATAACCCGAATAGTTTCGATCGTACAAGTCCGGAATTAACCGAAATAGTAAACGCACATGTCCCATACCACGTGTTTTACTAAATCGTTTAATTCTCTTTCTCATACGTTCGAATAGTGCAAAGTGTATGTTTTATATTTAAATAGTTTACTAGAGAAAACAGGCTTTTAAAACTTTTCCCCGAAAATATTAATAAAACCAATATTTGTACTTCCTTTATTATAAGAAATAAATAGATTTTATATTAGAAAAATAATTTTAAAATACCATATATTAATAATTTGAAATGTTGTTTATTTTAAAAATCACTTCAAAATGGTTTAGTGAAAACCATGTTCGAAAACAATGAAAAACAAGAAAGATTACTCAAGACCGGTAACTTGAATTTAATACGAATTCAATTCAAATTTAACCCAAAATCAATTCAAATTCTATTTAAATTTGATTTTCAAATTCTCTAAATATAGCTAGCCTGTTGATAGGCATCATAGCTCTAAAAATATCTCAAAAACAACATCAAAATCGAACAAGGGTGAGAGCAAAAATAAGCTACTACAATCCTTAGGTCAATGATTGTTATTGCTGTCGTTTTGCTCTCGGGACAGCGACAAACAAACGTTGTTTTGACCAAGCTAACTTCGAAATTTCAAAAAACACGAAACATGAAACTTTAAGCACAAAGTCTAAGCTTTCCGAAACATCTAAAATTATCGAATTTGGATAAGAAACGCGAAAGATATGGCAAATATAATTTTCAGATTTTAAGTTCACTGTTGCTGTCGTTTATTCTCAGGGCAGCAGCAAAGAAATAAAGTTTCGACTATATTATCCCTAGAATTTCGCAAAACTCAAAACAAGAAAGTTTTAGAAAATTCTCTGAGCTTTCCAGAACATTAATAATTATCTAAATCCAATTAGAAACGAGGAAGATACATCTAATTTACTAACTTTATTTAGTTTAGACAATGTAATTATCAAACAAACAGGCTGAGAGTTTGTGGTAGAATTTCAGTCAACCTATGCCTAAAATATGCAAATATGTTCAACATGAAAGTTGTTATATATAAATCACGCTTTCCAAAACATTAAAAAGTATTGAATTCTGATCAAAAATGAAAAAGATATGGCTGAATCAATTTCGAATTCAAACTCAGGAAATTTAGTTAAAGACAGAATTATACCCTTATTTTCATTTCTATTTCAGGTCAATAAAAATGCTAAATCTTGAGAAATGATCAAAACAAAAACTGTTCCTTATTGAATCTAGTTTCTAACAAAAAAAGAATGAGCTCAAACGGATAAGAAACGTAAAAGTTATTGCTATGTTACTACAGTGCATCCGTATTATATTTCAGCAATCATCTAAAGTAAACATTAGGTATAATTACAGCAAACGATTTCTTTCTTATCTTTACAATTACAGTCAAGATCTAGCTAGAAATGTGAGTTAATAAACTCACCTTTGCAAATAGAGGATCAAACTCGGGCAAAGTTGAAGGAAGATGAAGGCTTTGAGTTAGAACAAACTTCAGGAAGACATGCAACCAAGGAAAAACCCAATTTCAGACAATCAAATTTTGCTAAATTAAAATTTGATGAATTAGAGATGGGTTTTGGTAGTGATTACCTGAATATAGTGCCCTAGTTTGATTAATTTCAGCAAATAATTGAAGAATTTGATGGATTTGAGCCTAGGTTTGAAAGAGGAAAAAAAGATGTTTTCCCTGTTTTCTCTTTTCTTTTGTTTTCTGGGAATGAGAATGTACTGTACGTACATTATTTTGAGAAGAAAGACTTTCTTCTTCAGGCTAGTTTAGATAAATGGGCTTAGACCCATTAACAAAAATGAATTTGTTAATTCTAATTATCACTTAAACACATATACACTTGTGTAAACGAACCAAAACGACATATATTAACAAGATTTCAACACAGTAAAATTTTACAATCATATTTCTCTGTCTAATAAAATACTTTGCAACAAATACAAGATAATTTTATCTATAAAAATTATTTTTCATTATTAAAACTCTTATTTTTACTAAATACATAATTTACACTATAATTTACACAAATATTATTTTTAACACCAAAAATTACACAAAAATTATTTTCTTGCATAATTAAATTCAAATAACCATATTAACATCATTTTTATCCTTCGAATATTATTTTTAAATAAAATTCCATCTTTTTATTTATAACATACACATATTAAATTTTATTACTTCCCTAAAATTTACAAAAACCAATATTTGGCAATATTTGCAAAATTATTGCACCTTATCAAATTAAAATCCTATAATGCTCATTTTCTTCCAAAATAGCACAATAAAGTTTTTAAAACTTTGTTTCCGATATTTTACATTTATTTCAACAAATTATTATAGAGTTAATTCTTTTTATCTTCTATTTAATTCAATAAATCACCAAATTAACATATTTCCATCTTTCACCATTTATTACCAACATTATCATATTAACTCTATTTTATTCTTTCCAAATTCAATGTTTATTCAAAATAAACAATTTTAAGTCTCCAATTTCTTTTAATTTCACCATTACTGAATTGTAACCACTGGTATAATTAAATTTCCAAGTAATCACCAAAACCAGGGTTGTTACGGACTCCCCCTCTTATAAAAATTACGTTCTCGTAATTTCTAGAGAAGAGTTGTATTCAACACGATTCATTACATCTGGCAATGGAAGATGGATAAGATAGAGTTTAAATTTCTGACCCTCAATACAAGAAAATAGAAAACTCGAAAAATGTAGCTCAATAAATTCTATGGTTTCCCAAATGTAGTTATTTGGATTAGTGGACCATTGAATTTTTACGACTGGAATATTCTTATTTCGAAGGCATTACACCTTCGAAGCAAGAACACGACTTGGAGACAACATAATAGATAAATCGAGTGAGATCGATTCCTCAGAAGCTTCACGAACAGAGTCGTGATTTAATCACAACTTTATCCCGGACCCCAACCCACAAGATGATAATAGATACAACTTTCCTTATAATACTACGAAGGGAGCCATACCAATATAAAATTGATAACAATTACGGAAAGAAAACTCAATAAGAAGTATGTAGTTTCTTCAAATATCACCTAACTCATATGGCTGCATAAATGCAAGTTGTAAAATAATTGCACAAAGGGAAATTAGCACAAGGAATAGATTTTTATACTCTCTTCTGCTAATCAATTTTTTTTTTAACCCATTATATTCAAAAATTAAATTCTCAATTTTCAACACTTGAAAATTTCTCAAAGCTTCTTACTTAGACTTTGATTAAAGTTAATTACTCTTTATTTAGAATAAATAAAATTTTTAAGTTGTCTGTTCTCTAGTTCTTCCATAAACATAGTTTAGTTTGTAACACATAAAATTTGCAAATTCGTTTCTCAAATTTTCTAAGTATTAGAAATTCCTTAAAAACAAATCGGCGGAGTCTCCTTTGCACGGAGGGTCGTTTGCAATATTACAAAAATAATTTATATAATATACATCGACCATTAGGTCGGAACATAACATATATCAATAATCTAATACTTGAAAACTTAATCTGAATCCATACCTTTTTTTTTAGCATTTTAAAGCGAGTTTGCTCAATTATAAATATAATCTTTTTGCTCAAAATATAGTCCAACCATCATCTATCACCTGTAACTAACTCAATTAGATGATATTATTTCATATTCATAAATAAGAAGTATTACAATTCACTATTAACGGAAATAGATCATTTCTTTTTTTCATTTCAGACCTGCTGTAAAGAAGACAGGTTTTGACATAGCAAACAATAAAATCTGAAGAAACTTATAAAGAGAAAGTTGTTCCACTAAGTCTGTGCTTTCCAGAAATATAAAAATCATCAAAATCTGATTTACGGTTTGAAAGTTATGCTAAATTTACTCTCATCTTAAATCTTGAAAACTTCATAATAAGACAGAAATGTCTATCAATTTTCAAATCCATTTTACATTCAATAAATAGCAAAATATTTTAAAGTGGTAAAAAGAAACTTTATAGCTTACTGAATGCTATTTCATTTGCAAAAAGATTTAGCTCATTTGGAGTGACGATTCTCAAGTTAACGTTGTTTTAGTATTGCACTTTTTCAAATAAAATTTCAGCTTTTAACTCCAATTTTAAAATTTGAATTTTCAAACCTTTCCAAATTCAAACTACATTTTCAAAACATGCTCTTTATGTGAAATCATTTATTCAAGATCCTCCTTGTAGAAAGCTAAGTCATTCAAATTTTATAAATAACTTCAAGTAATTATCTTTTTAAAAGAAACTGTTCACTACTTGGAAATATTCTCATTAACTCACGAAATCAACTTTTCCAACAATTAATTTAAAAGACTCATTTTGAAAGAGATAACTAATCTTTTTAATTAATAAGAGAGAATCATTCATCCAAAGTAAATTTTGGATTTAAATATAAATTTTAAAATTGTTCTCACAATTTAAAGGATTGTATCTCACGTCTATTTATTTATTATACCTTACCTTCTTTACTTTAGCCCTTTAAAATAAATAAACTATTTAAATTCCTATTTTCTCTTGCCTCAAATAAATTTCCTTATTTTTGTTAATATAAAATTAATTAAAGTTGATAATTAACTCAACCTTGTTTTCAAAAGAATTCTTGAATTTCATTTCAATAAATTTTAATACCATCAAAGTTTAAAACAACTTGTTCACAAATTCATTTAGATTTATTTTCAAACTTTTACTTATTACCACTCACTTTTATCGTGTCTGATTGTCTCAACATAGCGTTTAGGAAATTCTTATCGATAACGTTGATCAGGCGCATCGATCGGAATTCTTAAAGCACTCGATGGACAATCTAACACAAAATCATTTTCTAATTGATAAACATGCCTCTTACTTAATTTTTACAAAATACTCTTAGCTTGTCCCAATACAATAATCCAATTATTGTTATAATTTTATCTTCAATGAGAAAGAATTGCAATTTAAATGTTATTGCTTTTCTCATTTCCTTAGTGAACATCCTCGTGGGAAAACGACTAACATGCTAAGAACCAGAAATGAGGTCAATACGGAACTCCATTGCTCGTTAGGGTGGCAAACCCGAAATGGACTCAAATACATCAGTAGAATCACAAACAATAGGAATTCGAGATACTTCATCATCGTCTCGGGACTCAAGAGTAATCAACGATACTTTGGACTAACCATCTACATTTCGAAGAACAAGGGATAACAGATCAGCTGAATTATGATAACTAAGGTATAGGATCCTTTCAAAACATAGGATTCGGGCTTGATAACATGCAAGTCAATCCATCCCCAAATTCACATCAAACCCAAGATAGCAAATAACGTGAAAATTCACACGAAAAGAAAATTACATGGAACATCCTCAATATTCTCACACAACATGCTAAATACTGTAGATCCCCTCAAAAAGATTCGCAATTCTCAAGGAAATAACAAGACAAGAAACATCAAATGATATGACTACAACAAACTCTTTCAATACGAATGAGGGTAAAGCATCTATATTGAAGAAATCTCGAATATAGCGATCACGACGAGGATTACTCATAGGGTAAGATATTATTAATTCAATTATGGAATACTACGAAATAAAATGTATTCCTAGACATATTCCCAACTTATATCTACCCCAAAGGATACAAAAAAAAAATTTAAGAACACAGCGATTAGAGAAAATGTAACAATTATATTGTACTTTGATGTACCGTAATATATGTTATGTTCTGTGTTTATCATATTTTGTTCTGAATCCCGCTCTGATACCAAGCTGTGACGCCCCACCCCGAGACCCACCTTAGTAAAGAGAATTAACGAGAAATTCCGTCTACTAAAGCGGAGAATAGGGCTGGTTAAGGGCGACCATCTATAACTTTGTCTTAAACATCTACTGAATACGTCGATAAATGCACTATGATTTTTTTTTCTTTTCTATCTCAATGGATCGACATACACAGTAAATGCTTAATCCAAAACTATAGATGGCTAACGGATCTATCAAAACAAAATGCAATAACTAAATGTAAAGCACATCACAGAACAATAATCAACATCATATATATACATATACACTGATACATGTTTAGTATAATACAATATGAATACAATAAAGGTGGTATTCGCCCACACTATAAACATTGAATCATATATAAATACATCAGAGTCAAGCGGAAAGAAATATAAACTACACAAAAGTGCTAGGCTGATATTCAAGCAAATGCATCAAAGCTATGTCCTGAAACTGATATCTAACCTGAAACAACTCGGTCTGACCCGAGTATAAAATACACGGGTCAGTCTAGCTAAAACAATCAGTTAGTAAGGATAGGCGATGATATGAAGCATAAGATACAAGGTGATAATTCTTATCAAATGAGAAGAGGCAATAGAAAGAACACATACTCGTGACTTAAGTGAAACAATGTCACTTAAGTATACAAAGGCCTCAAAAAAAGATAAACTCAACAATAATACTCAAATAATATAAACATTCGCCTCATATCATCGGCGATATCCCAAAATGTATACATGGTTTCCATGAACCAAATTCCTTCAAAAGGAGAAACATCAATACAAACTCTCGCCAAAATGGCAAACATAAAACATTCTTATATAGGATGATTTAAAACTAAAATACAGAAGAATCTCCAAATTCAGTTATATCTCATCTCCTCGGTATAATTGTATATAAATCTAAATCTCAACTCGCCAAAATGGCAAAACCCAGAATATCCTATAAAATGATGAAATCGTCCAAACTCATAACTCAAGGAACTCAATAAGAGTTCAAAACATCATAAATGAAATCACCATATACATAACATCTCATATTGCACTAGGTATCGATGTAATAAAACATCTTAAAATGGTGAAATCACAATAAAACAGAAAAATCAGAAAACCCGGATTGACCAAATCCCCGA
The DNA here is from genome assembly GCA_030765085.1 of Allium cepa. Classification (NCBI taxonomy): domain Eukaryota; kingdom Viridiplantae; phylum Streptophyta; class Magnoliopsida; order Asparagales; family Amaryllidaceae; genus Allium; species Allium cepa. The sequence continues at coordinate 231,196,479 of CM060938.1, forward strand.
TTGCAATCTGCACGTGCTAAACTCAGATGGCCGTAGCCTCAGACAAGGTCGCTAACACCTCCCAAAGCAGTTCGTCCTCATGACAAGGTCGCTAACACCTCTCAAAGCAGTTTTGTTAGGTAAACATCGTGAATGTGTCACAAACTCACGGATAGGAACCCAAAAAGTGTTAACGTGTGTCCCATACCACACATTCGCACTTAACGATTTACTAACCGCTAGTCGATGCCACACTAGGAACATCATAAAGTTCAGAAAATTATATCTCGCCTAGTCTCATTGGCGAGTGAAAAAAAAACACCATACTTGTCTCATCTCATCGACAAGTATTAAATGGCATCGTAACTTGTCTCATCTCATCGACAAGTGAAAACATCATGATGGTTTCTCATAAACCATAAATCTCAAAGTAGAAATCTCAAACCATAAAACTCGCTAAATATTGGCCTTTCCAGATAATTTCTAAATATAGGAATTATAATCTCAAAAACCCGCCACAAATTTGGCTAAGTAACTCAAAAATCATAACCCGAATAGTTTCGATCGTACAAGTCCGGAATTAACCGAAATAGTAAACGCACATGTCCCATACCACGTGTTTTATTAAATCATTTAATTCTCTTTCTCATACGTTCAAATAGTGCAAAGTGTATGTTTTATATTTAAATAGTTTACTAGAGAAAACAGGCTTTTAAAACTTTTCCCCGAAAATATTAATAAAACCAATATTTGTACTTCCTTTATTATAAGAAATAAATAGATTTTATATTAGAAAAATAATTTTAAAATACCATATATTAATAATTTGAAATGTTTTTTATTTTAAAAATCACTTCAAAATGGTTTAGTGAAAACCATGTTCGAAAACAATGAAAAACAAGAAAGATAACTCAAGACCGGTAACTTGAATTTAATACGAATTCAATTCAAATTTAACCCAAAATCAATTCAAATTCTATTTAAATTTGATTTTCAAATTCTCTAAATATAGCTAGCCTGTTGATAGGCATCATAGCTCTAAAAACATCTCAAAAACAACATCAAAATCGAACAAGGGTGAGAGCAAAAATAAGCTACTACAATCCTTAGGTCAATGATTGTTATTGCTGTCGTTTTGCTCTCGGGACAGCGACAAACAAACGTTGTTTTGACCAAGCTAACTTCGAAATTTCAGAAAACACGAAACATGAAACTTTAAGCACAAAGTCTAAGCTTTTCGAGACATCTAAAATTATCGAATTTGGATAAGAAACGCGAAATATATAGCCAATATAATTTTCAGATTTTAAGTTCACTGTTGCTGTCGTTTATTCTCAGGACAGCAGCAAAGAAATAAAGTTTCGACTATATTATCCCCAGAATTTCGCAAAACTCAAAACAAGAAAGTTTTAGAAAATTCTCTGAGCTTTCCAGAACATTATGAATTATCTAAATCCAATTAGAAACGAGGAAGATACATCTAATTTACTAACTTTATTTAGTTTAGACAATGTAATTATCAAACAAACAGAGCTGAGAGTTTGTGGTAGAATTTCAGTCAACCTATGCCCAAAATTTGCTAATATGTTCAACATGAAAGTTGTCATATATAAATCAGGCTTTCCAAAACATTAAAAATTATTGAATTCTGATCAAAAATGAAAAAGATATGGCTGAATCAATTTCCAATTCAAACTCAGGAAATTTAGTTAAAGACAGAATTATACCCTTATTTTCATTTCTATTTCAGGTCAATAAAAATGCTAAATCTTGAGAAATGATCAAAACAAAAGCTGTTCCTTATTGAATCTAGTTTCTAACCAAAAAAGACTAACCTCAACCGGATAAGAAACGTAAAAGTTATTGCTATGTTACTACAGCGCATCCGTATTATATTTCAGCAATCATCTAAAGTAAACATTAGGTATAATTACAGTAAACGATTTCTTTCTTATCTTTACAATTACAGTCAAGATCTATCTAGAAATGTGAGTTAATAAACTCAGCTTTGCAAATAGAAGATTAAACTCGAGCAAAGTTGAAGAAAGATGAAGGCTTTGAGTTAGAACAATCTTCAGGAAGACATGCAACCAAGGAAAAACCCAATTTCAGACAATCAAATTTTGCTAAATTAAAATTTGATGAATTAGAGATGGGTTTTTGTAGTGATTACCTGAATATAGTGCCCAAGTTTGATTAATTTCAGCAAATAATTGAAGAATTTGGTGGATTTGAGCCTAGGTTTGAAAGAGGGAAAAAAAGATGTTTTCCCTGTTTTTTTTTTTTTTGGGAATGAGAATGTACTGTACGTACATTATTTTGAGAAGAAAGACTTTCTTCTTTAGGCTAATTTAGATAAATGGGCTTAGACCCATTAACAAAAATGAATTTGTTAATTCTAATTACCACTTAAACACATATACACTTGTGTAAACGAACCAAAACGACATATATTAACAAGATTTCAACACAATAAAATTTTACAATCGTATTTCTCTGTCTAATAAAATACTTTGCAACAAATACAAGATAATTTTATCTATAAAAATTATTTTTCATTATTAAAACTCTTATTTTTACTAAATACATAATTTACACTATAATTTGCACAAATATTATTTTTAACACCATGTTAACTCCCCACTGCTAGCGACCTAACTAATGAAGCGACCTAGAAGTAGTGGCGACCTAAGAAGGCCACGACCTAAAAAAATAGCGGCGACCTAAAGATTATAACGACCTAAGAAAACTCCGCGACCTAAGGAAGGCTGTGACCTAAGAGATTCATCGACCTATAGAACTCACACGACCTAACAGAGCGCTTCGACCTAAGGAAGGCCGCGACCTAAGGGATTCAGTGACCTAAGATCTCGAGCTATGATAACAGGAAGATACTCACGACCTAAGGACATTGCATTAGAAGGCCGCCTTTTCTATGCCGCTACTAGTAAGGTCGCTTACGACCTAGAACTTGTTGAAACGGGCTTGCGTGTTCTCATGGAAGGGGGGCCAGTGCTTCTTAGGTCGGCTACGACCTACGACCTTACTTAGGTCGGTCACGACCTACGACCTAACTCCGAGCAAAGCCTATAAATACACCCCGAGCTCCAACTAGAGGGGGACTTTTCGGGCTCATTCATTTCAAGCGTCGTTACTCTGCTGCATTCCGAACTACTTCAACACTTAAAGCTTTTAAGATACAAAGAACGCTTCAAGGAACTTCACGAAGAAATTATATATGTTCAACATGAATCCAAAGATTTTGATCGACATTGAAGTTGAGGCTACTTGTTCTAGATGACTTCAAACTCAAAGTGTGTTGTAATCGATGAATCTTGTAAAGGGTTATAATAATATCAGCAATAAAGGAGTTTAAAGTGGACGTAGGCTCTCTCTTAAGCCGAACCACTATAAAAATCATGTCTTTTAATACTTTTCTGTGATTCTTACTTTTTCTCTGGTTCCCGTACCAACGGGTGGTGCTTTCACAACTACATTCTACACACCGGGGTGTTAGCGTTCAATTTTTAGCGTTAACATTTTCTGGTGCTTTCACTGAGAACTGAACTCAGGTGAATTATCATCATTGCTTCACAGAGGTTTGTAGAGAGAATTTCCTTGAAAACCAGAAGTCTATCCGAGATTATGGCTCCTGGAAGGAAAAGTAGATCTGTCAGATCTGGGAATATTCAAGAGGGAACCTCCGCTTCCCCTATATCGAATCAAGCCACTCCAGCTGTCGGAGTTACAAAGGCAGAGCTGGATGCTGCAATCTTAGGGCTGAACCAACAAATAAATCCCCAAAATGCACAATTCGAGGCTCAGAATGACCTAATTCTGAATAGGTTGAACGATTTGCTTGGGGCAAACCGTCAACCGGCAGGTAATGAAAGGAATTTTGCTGGCAAAATTCATGATGCTGAAGAAAGGAATTCTCCTGAAAGGGCTGCTAGCCCCTTTGAACAAACACTTCCTGAAGTTGGTGGATCTAGAACTCGACATGATGAGGAGTATCTTTCTGGGATGGTCCGACAAATCATGAAAGAGAGTATGCAGAGGGTTGAGGACGAGAAAGAATGGGGTTTTGCCCCAAGTAAAACTCCATTTACTGAAAAAATCTTAAAGGCTGAATTCCCAAGGAAGTTTGTCCCTCCAACCATTTCAACTTACAAAGGAACAAGTGATCCGAACGAATTCTTGTATAAGTATGATTGGCACATGGCAGGTGCCAGGGCTTCTGATGAAATAAAGTGCCTATATTTTCCTGTATACCTGGAAGGTGTAGCTCTGCTTTGGTTCACCAAGCTGCCAGTCCGATCTATCGATCAGTTTTCGGACTTGACCCGGAAGTTCAAGGAGCAGTTCAGGCTATATGCTTCAAAAGCCAAGGATATCATGTCACTGTCGAGTTTGGAACAGAATCCAGGTGAATCTATCAGATCTTTCTTGAATCGCTTTAACATAGCACTGGCTGAGGTAGACAATGCAGAGCCACGAATGATATTGACTTATCTGATGAGGGCTATTGACAAATCGAGCGAATTTGGGAAGTGGCTAAACATGAAGGAACCAAATTCCCTTGAAATATTTTATAAAAAAGCGGATGAATTCATACGCTTGGAGAGCCGTCCTGTACCGGTAAAGGCAGTACTGGAAAAAGCTGAAGATAACACTGTTGCTCCACGCAAGAATGAATCTGTAGGGCAAAAAAGGGAAAATAACAATGGGAAGAAAAGAGTAATCTGAAGAAGCCCCGATCCTTCAAGCCATCAGAGTATACTCCTTTATCAGACACGCCGGAGCGTATCTACCTTGCCACTAAAGATTCTGCTGATTTTCCTAAACCTCTTCCTCTAAGAACCGGGAAAAAGGATATGCAGAGTGGCAAGTTCTGCCGCTTTCATAATCAACCCGGTCATGAGACCGACGAATGCCGCCAGTTGAAAAATCTAATTGAAGAGTTGCTAAGGGAAAACAAGCTGCAGCAATTTGTGAAAAGGAATAGCAACAATCCTACTTCGTCTAGTCAGGGGCAACAAGCTCCTGCTCATCAGCATAGGACAGGTGAGAAGGCTGCAGGGCATGAATCTGGAAGGCCCATTATCAATGTCATTACAGGAGGACCTCACCCAGCAGGCAGAAGCTGGGGTGAGATGGAAAGGCGAGCTTTGAAGTATGTTCCGACCGAGAAAGATGTATTCGTTTTGGAAGGTGCTATGCCCCTGAAGCAACAAAGAACTTTCGATGATGATATTGTGTTCAAAGCTAGGGATTCCGCAGGTATTGAAGCTCCTACCTTGGATCCCTTAGTCATCTCGACTGGTATCGGGCCAGCTATTGTCAGAAGAGTTCTCATTGATTGTGGCGCATCCTGCAATATCCTCTTCAAGAAAACATTCGACCAAATGAAGATCCCTATGGCTGATGTGCAAGCCTCATCGCAGAAAATCGCTGGCTTTACTGGGGAGCCAAAGAAGCCGGTAGGGACCATTGATATGTTTATGGAACTTGGAGAAGGAGAGAGGAAAGTGGTCCGCATGCAAACTTTTGTGATTTTCGACGAATTTTCTGCTTACAATGCTTTCCTTGGCCGCCCAACTCTCGCAGCGTTCAAAGTTGTTCTGGCCCCATGGTGCCTCACCATTAAATTTCCCACAGATAAAGGAGTGGGAGTCATAAAAGGGGATCAAAATGCGTGGCGGGAATGTTATCTAACAGAGCTACGAGAAACCAGAAAAAGAGAAATGGGAAAGAACGCGGCAGCCCCAGTCCGCATCAAAGAACCAGCCTTGTAGCAATTACAGGGCGGACTCTGCACTGGCGAACACAGCGGAGCAAGGAAAGAGATGGATCTTAGAAAAGTCAGTGCAGGGGAAAATAGAGTGGTACTAGTGGAAACAACAATACCAATACCCGTTGACCTAAAGGACCCAAACAAGGTGTTGAATGTGGGTTCACAACTTAATGCGTCAATTCAGAATATCTTAATATCTTTTTTAAAGGCAAATTTGGATGTTTTTGCTTGGACTCATGCCGATATGTGCGGAATATCCCCAGAAGTTGCACTATACGCTCTAAATATTGATCCAAAATTTACACCTGCGAAGCAGAAAAGGAGAACTCAAGGTCCAGAAAGGTCGGCAGCATTAAAAGAAGAAGTTGATCGGCTCATGGAGAATAATTTTATCAAAGAATCTACCTATCCTAATTGGGTTTCGAATCCAGTGCTGGTTAAGAAAGCCAACGGAAAATGGAGAGTATGCATCGATTTTTCAGATCTAAACAAGGCCTGCCCCAAAGACTGCTTCCCATTACCCAGAATCGATCAACTGGTAGACGGAACAGCGGGACACGAATTGTTATCTTTCATGGATGCTTACTCCGGATACAACCAGATCATGATGCATGAGCCAGATCAGGAGGACACAAGCTTTATCACTGACATTGGTCTTTACTGCTACAGAGTTATGCCCTTTGGGTTGAAGAATGCAGGGGCAACATACCAAAGACTTGTTAATGCTATGTTCAAACCGCAACTAGGCAAGACTATGGAAGTCTACGTCGATGACATGTTGGTAAAGTATAAGAAAGCAGTGGATCACATAGAACACTTAGCGGACATGTTCGCAGTCCTCCGAAAATACGGAATGAAGCTCAATCCTTTGAAATGTTCATTTGGAGTGGAATTCGGCAAGTTTTTAGGTTTCATCGTGAGCGCAAGGGGCATCGAGGCTAGTCCAGCTCAAATTACCGCCTTAAAGGAAATAAAAGCTCCTAGAACAAAGAAGGAATTGCAAAGTCTCAATGGAAAAGTCGCCGCCTTGAGTCGGTTCATTTCCAAAGCCACAGATAAATGCATCCCATTCTTTGATGCCCTAAAGAAAGGAAAGAAAAACTTCGATTGGACTCCCGAATGCCAAAAAGCCTTTGATGAATTGATTCGCCATATGGAAACGCCTCCAATACTTTCTAGGCCTGGTGATGGCGAGGATCTTCTTATATACTTAGCAGTATCATCTCATGCTTTAAGTGCAGCGCTGATACGGGAAGACAAGAGGATTCAACATCCAGTTTACTATATCAGCAAAAGACTCACTGGGGCAGAGATGAATTACTCTAAGTTGGAAAAACTCGCCTATTGCCTACTAATTGCATCTAGAAAGTTGAGGCAATATTTCCAAGCTCATCCTATCAGAGTCCTCACTGATCAACCTTTAAAGCAAGTCCTGTTTCGCCCTGAGGCTTCGGGTCGTCTTCTAAAGTGGAATATTGAACTCAGTCAATATGACATCACTTATCATCCCCGAAAAGCAATCAATGGACAGGCTTTAGCGGATTTCATCGCAGAATTCACGGATAAGGGTAATGGTGAGGAGGAAACGATCAACGATTCCTCAATACAATGGAAGTTATATGTCGATGGCGCGAGAAACGATTACTGTTCTGGAGCCGGAGTTGTACTTGAGACCCCTGAAGGTCGATCATTATGCTATGCACTAAGATTGGAATTTCCTTCAACAAACAATGAAGCAGAATACGAAGCCCTTATCGCTGGCTTAAGGATTGCTAAAGAATTAAACATCCGAGCGTTACAGATCTTCAGTGATTCTCAGCTTATTGTATGCCAAGTCAAAAAGGAATTCCAAGCGAAAGGGGGAAACATGCCCGCCTACTTGTCAAAGGCTTGGGAACTTCTGTGTGACTTCGATCACCACACGATAAACCATATTCCTCGAGAACAAAACATGAAAGAAGATTCTCTCGCAAAGTACTCTAGCACCGGCGAAGCTCAATTTCTGGGGTTAGTCCCAGTAGAAGTTCTGTCGGCACCGAGCATTAATGAGATGGACATTGATTGGATCATGAGTATGTCTCAAGAGCAAGAATCATGGATGACTCCAATAACAGAATATCTGCTCAATGGCTCTCTACCAGGGAACTCAAAAGAACGACAAAAGCTACTGAGAAAAGCCTCTCGATATATAATCGAGGATGGCCGGTTATACAGACGGGGATTCTCAATGCCATTACTTCGATGTGTATCCAGGGAAGAGTCCAAAACAATCCTAGCGGAGGTACATGGAGGAGAATGTGGTGATCATTTAGGAGGCCAAACATTAGCAAAGAAAATTCTCCGATATTGATATTTTTGGCCAGAAATTAATCGAGATGCTGCAAGCTATTCCCGAAAGTGTGACAGATGCCAAAGATTCGCTAAAATTCCTAGAACACCTTCTACTGAACTCACACAGATGGTCAGTCCATGGCCATTTGCAATTTGGGGAATGGATCTCATTGGACCGCTACCAATTGCCAAATCTGGAATCAAATATGCCATAGTTGCTGTAGATTATTTCACTAAATGGGCTGAAGCTGAACCATTGGCTACTATCACCTCTAAAAAGATGATAAACTTTGTGACTAAAAATATCATTTGCAGATATGGTGTGCCTCAAAAAATAATTACAGATAATGGTACTCAATTTGAAAGTGAAGAATTCCAAGATTTTTGCAAGCGATTGAAAATCCGGAAAAGCTTCTCAGCAGTGGCTCATCCACAGGCAAACGGGCAAGTGGAAGCCGTGAACAAAATTATTAAGTCAACCATCAAGAAGCAACTTGAAAGAGCAAAAGGTGGTTGGGTCGATAAGCTACCACTGGCACTATGTGCATACAGAACCACTCACAAAACTGCGACTGGACACACCCCGTTTTCATTGGCATACTGGTCAGAGGCAATGATTCCGGTAGAAATAGAGGTCCCATCACATAGAAGAATCCGTTTCAATCAAGCAGAAAACGAAAAGCTACAGCTTGAAGCGCTAGATCTCCTTGATGAAAAAAGAGATGAGGCTAATCTCAGAATTGCAGCTCATCAGCAAAGGATAGCCAGACATTTCAATTCCAAAGTTCGCCAACGCAGCTTTGAGATTAGAGACCTAGTCCTGAAGAGAATTATGACAGCCACAGGTGTGTTTGGGCCAAATTGGGAAGGACCATATGTCATAGGTCAGAAGCTTCTTGACGGTACATTCAAACTCACTACTGTTGAAGGAGATCAAATTCCAAGGGCGTGGAATAGCAATCACTTGCGTCCATACTTTACTTGAAAATTTTGTTGAAATATTGTAAAAAGAGTTATGAATGTATGATTCTTGTAATTAAAGGCAATTGTAAAACTGATGCGAGTAAATAATGAAAGAATATAAAGTGGACGTAGGCCCAATTTCCTGGCCGAACCACTATAAATCTTGTGTTCCTTATTATTATTACATGTTTGCTTTATTTTCGATATAAAAGTACATAGAATGTATTGCTGAAATGTCGATTTAAATTTTTGCAGACAATGGAAGTGAAACTTGCACATAATAAGACCAAGCGATTCTCGCCAAATTTCGAGTCACAAAAGCCCCGAATTCAAATCCTAGATAGGAAGTACTTCAATTGAACGGCCTATGATTTCGACAGAAACGGGCCTTTGCTAATAAGTTGAGATCGTTTAAACAAACAAACATCCAATTAAGAAGCTAATGCCCGTTCTCACGAACTTGCCTGACAATGAAGTACACTTCCTTGGATTAAACAAATTACTTGTAAGAAAAGGGAATGAAAGCTTAAAAAAAAACAGAGGATCGCTGAAAAGGCATAAGCAAGTGGACAAGGGAACAACCAAAGCCATCATCGGCAGCACAAGTCCTCTTCGGAGGCACAACTCTTCGGAGGATAAAGACCTCTAATGGGTCATACGCCACAAAAAAGAAAGTTCTCTACTCAACAAAAAAGATTGGAGGAGTCATGACCCTCCAACCATGAGAGAGTAACTTCCAGGCGATGAAAACCCTCTCTGAGGCACATTTCACCAGGAGTTGAAGTGTAACAACCGCTCTTCGGGATTTCACTTCACCAGAGTTGAAATGTAAAACAAAATAAAAGCCCTCTTCGGAGGCCCATTTCACCAGGAGTTGAAGTGTTACGACCGCTCTTCGGAATTTCACTTCACCAAAGTTGAAATGTAAAACAAAATAAAAGCCCTCTTCGGAGGCCCATTTCACCAGGAGTTGAAGTGTTACGACCGCTCTTCGAAATTTCACTTCACCAGAGTTGAAATGCAAAGAAAATAAAAGCCCTCTTCGGAGGCCCATTTCACCAGGAGTTGAAGTGTTACGACCGCTCTTCGGAATTTCACTTCACCAGAGTTGAAATGCAAAGAAAATAAAGACCTCTTCGGAGGCACATTTCACCAGGAGTTGAAGTGTAACAGCCGCTCTTCGGAATTTCACTTCACCAAAGTTGAAATGCAGAACAAAATAAAGACCTCTTCGGAAGCCCACGTTTCACCGAGATTGAAATAAAACTTCCAAGTGTTGAAACGTGAAAAGGCTTTCTTCAAAGGCACAACTCTTTGGAGGTACACGTTTCACCAAGATTGAAATAAAACTTCCAAGTGTTGAAACGTGAAAAATCCCTCCTTAGAGGTACAAATTTCTATTTTAAAAAAAAAATCCTCATCAAGAGCATACTTTAACTTTCAAAGGAAGAGTGATTTACCTATTCTAGAAAATAATCTTCCTCACAAAAAAAAAAAAGAGGAAGAAAGTTAAAGTACCCTTCAGAGGCCCGCTTTACCACATAGAAGAATTCACTTGGCAAAATGCGTACATAAGCAAAAGAAAAAAGTGATTTCTTCGAAGGCCAAAGCGTAAAAACTTATATGAAGGAAGTTGTACTCTACGAAAAATTTCTTCAAGAATGAAGTAATTATTCTTCAGAAAATAAGAGTGCAAGTCCCCACAAAGTATAAAATATTGCAGCAAGCTTATGGTATGGGGGCAACATGGTATAGTTACATACAAAATGGTATAGCTACATCAGTAAAGTACGCTCAAACAACATACCACAAGCTCACCGCAATATCATATAAATAAACTTGTGCAAAAATGAATAATAAATGCATTCTCAAATTCAAACAGAAGTTTGTGCAAATAAAGGATCATTTTATTCAATTGTATTGCAGATACAAGTTTCAAAACAAAAAGCAGGGGCCGATACCCGCACAATTCTCGACCAGTACATGCAAAAGACAAGAAGCTAAAAGCTGAAATCTTCATTTCCTCTTGCCACCTTTGGACCCTTTACCCGGCCGAATGATTAGCTTTTCAGGACGGTCTGTAGGCATAAGGGAAGAAGGGGAGGGAGGTGCAACCGGTGCAACTACCGGTTCCTCTTCAGTAGGAATGATTTTCTTCCCCCTCCTCTTCGACGTTCCGTGCTTCTTTCTCCTCTTCGAAGAAGACTCACTCCCTGGAGTAGCAAGAGCAGACAAAATTATGTCATCAGAAGGAGTCCGCTCTGGAGATATCTCACCTCCCTCAAGTCCCTCGTCTTTCTGCTCTTGCGAAGCGATAGGGTCATCTAAGCCATGAAGAGCCTCTATTTGCTCCTCTTGTGACCCGGGCTGTAAAGCAGAAGGAGGGGCCACCTGAAGAGACGGTGGAAGGATAACCGGAGAAGGCGAAGTTTGCACAGCACTCGATGTTTCAACTGCAGAAGAAGAGAAATTAAAAATATTAGTATCTCCCGAAAAGAAGGGAGATATGGGTTCATCAAGATTCAAGAAGTAATCGAGAAGTTCATCAAACTTTTGAGGAACAAGCAGGCAATCCACCTGAATCGGACCAATGTCAAAGTTACCTGAAGATATTTGCTTCGTTAGTTCAATCTCATAATCCTGGGCTTTAGTGCTCTCCTGAGGCTTCTCTACAGCATGGGGAGTTGTAACTCCGAGATTAGTTTTATCTTGAGGAATAGAAGATGAGCTATGGCCAGCTATATCAACATCAGCTGAAACCGAAGGAGGAACAGGGGCATTTACAAGCGTTTCCTTCTCTGAGCACCCCTCCCCTGTCGTTTCAGCTCGAAATTTAGCAAGCTGCTCTTTTCCCCTAGCTAGTGCTTCCCGAGTTGCCTCATCAAAATAATATTCTTGAAGATGATCTTCGGAGTAACCAGCACCTCCAAGCATATCTACGGCAGCCTCCCATACTTCAGCCAATGTAATCTCATATTTGGGACCCAGAAATGAAAGGCTGCCGCGCCCCAAGATACATTGAAGATAAAAATCAAATAATGTGGAGCCAATGTCAGCTTTGGTCGCTTGATGGGCCTCTTCAGCCGCGAGTTTATCGGCAACAGCCTCGTCACGCTCCTTTTCGGCCATAGCAAGTCGAGTTTTTAACAACTCTATCTCCAAGCTTTGAGAGCCGGTCTGTTCTCGCAGCTGTAAAGTTTTAGCGCGATATTCTTCTATGACCTTGTCTTTGTATGCAAGCTTATCTTCGACTGCCCTTTGACTGGCATGCGCATCTCGTACTTGTTGCTGAAGCATGCTCTCCTTTTGAGAATAGGAAGTAGATGAAGTAGCTAATTCTTCCTTAAGCTTTTCTACTTCCGCTTCCAGCTTTTCATTATAGGAAGCAATACTTCTCATTTCGGCGTCATGCTGCTCGAGAGTCTTCTGCCACTCAGTCTTATCGTTCTCCATTGTGAGCATGGCCTCGAGATTGGCTCGGTTAACCCTCTGAAGTTCGTCGACAAGTTTTTGCCAGTTCGACATTCTTTCAATATCGGTCCTGACAGTATCAAGATTTCGCAGCATAGCCAATTTGTCGAGAGGAACCAAGTCGAGATCAAATCGAACCCCTTTCAGGCACCACTGAGGGAATCGACTTTGAAGAGTGGGAGGACCTGGCCCAACTTGGTATGCGGGCCGGTTGATGATTGTTTGAATGTCGGAACGAACGGGGGCAGGAGATTGAGCAGGAACATTTTCAGAAACTGTCGGCATTGTTTCTTCAGTAAGTTTAGCCCGCTTGCTAGAAGAATCATCCATGTGACCTTTACCTCTCTTATCGTGAGTCTTTCGTTTTTGGATATCATCATCTCTGTGAGGAGGGTCATGTCTTTCTTGTTCTCTTCGGTGACGTTCTTCATATGCTCGTCTCTCATTTGCTTTTCTGATGGCCCTCTCTTCATCGGTTTCTCTTCGAGGGGGGAGATGACGTCTATAGTCGAATTGGCTGCGTCTCCCGTATTGTTTAAAGTCGTCATAATAAGAGCCGCTCCGCCCCATTGGAGAACCTGAAATTAAAAACAAGGTTTGAGAATCTACCAGGAATAAGAAGGTCAAGTGCATCCTAAGTGCGTGTGATGTGTAAAACTACTCGCGGCAAACTAGACTACAAACCAGTCATCGACTGAGGGGTAGTGGTAGTTATTGTGGAAAATTGCACTTCTGGGGCGGTGGAAGTGTGCTTGATAGTAGAAGTTGCTTCAATAGCTGGAGATGTGACTTTGGTAATGGCAGGATCATCCCTAAAAAGTTCTTGAGAAGTGACTATTATGTCACTTAAACTCCCAAAAATATCAACTCCAAGATCAACGCTCTTATCAGTATGAGGAAGGGGCTCCTCTTCTTCAATTATGAGGGCAAGTGCAGGCTTTTCGGACGGCTCCGCATCATCCCTTGGAGTGGAACATTTTACTAGTGAAGTTTCTATAGAGGTTCCTCCCCGCATGTGCTCTTTAATAGAGACCGGGGCATCAGGAGTTTTCATCGGAGAATCGGGAACTTCAGTCGGAACTTCATGAAGTTGAGTAGAACGAGAAGAATGTAAAAGCTCAAACCGATGAAGAAGTTCATCTGTCAATAGAAATTTTGCGCTCCCCTCTTCAGCAGCCACAATGCTTAGCCTTTCAAAGACTGGCTTATGACTGGAATCTCTAGAAGGAGGAGGAAGTGCTGTAAAAATAAGGAATGGAATCAGCATCTAGCAATACGAACCATAAAAAACTTAGAATGAAATTGAAGAAAGAAGGGAAAGAAAATCTCACTTCCTATTATCCAGTCTGCGTAAAATCCTGCGGGGCAACGAATATAGAAGAATTGATTCAAAAAACCATGTGCACTCTCCGGCAAATCCAAAATTAGTTTACGGTTCCTCGCGCCTCTTACAAGTACAATTGAAGGGTAGTCCTTGTTCTTCGCAAAAATGCACAGGTAACAGATTTCCTCAAAACTCGAAAGACGGTCAAGAGTTCTCCTGAACAGAACGCACAATCCCATCAAAATGGCATAGCCATTGGGATGCAGTTGGAAAGGAGAGATCATTAGTCGAAGAACGATTTGTTGAAGAAATTCATTAAAGGGAGGAATTACTCCACTCAAGCACATTTGGCGATTAATGGCAACAAAACTGGAAGGTGGTCTATCAGCAAAATCATTTGGTCCAGGGAGTAAAACTTCTGCCTCAGCAATGCCAAATTGAACGCATAATTGATTAAGCACCCACTGTTTCAGAAGGGTAGGAGTTCTTTCCGGAGGATTCTCTAGTGGAATAGCAATCGGGAAAGCCCCTTCGACGTGTTCTATCATCTCTTCTTGTTGAGACGTCATTCTATATAAGCAACTGGATGTTCAGATGTGAAGGTGCACGATTCCTAAAAGTGTGAAGTGTTGTGCAAAACTAATAAAAATAACAAGCAAAATAACTGGAATTAAACTAGTTAGCAACTGATCGATCGTGAGATTTCAGGACTTGTTAATTTAAAACTCAAGTGCAGTGTTAATTCAAACAAAATTCTAGCTTTGGTTTAACACTTCATTTGAGTCGGTTGAGTTACAACATTTCACTCACACAATTCATTTAAGTTGATTATTCTTTATCGACTAATCTGTCATTCGATGTGGGCGGTCAGTGACAGTATATTCGTCCCATTCTTCTGTAAATGTCATATTTAACAGAAAAAATTTCACAAGTCCTAGGTCGTCCAACGACCTAGCATAGGTCAGAGCTCCTTTAGGTCGCACTGTGCAAATTACAAAGGTCCAAAGCAATGCAGATTTGTTCAAGTCCTAGCTCGGCCGCGACCTAAAGCCTATGCCGCAAAAGAGTTAGATCGTTAATTTGTTAAGTCGTGCTGCTTGGAATTCATGTGCAAATTTGTCAAGTCCTAGGTCGTCTGGTGACCTAACCTAGGTCGGGGTTAACTTAAGTCGCTCAATGCAAATCTGTTCATGTCCTAACTCGGCGGCGACCTAATTTCTATGCCACAGGGATTTAGGTCAACAAGTTCTTAAGTCGCACCTTGGTTCAGATTAAGATGGTCCAGATTTGTTAAAGTATAAGGTCGGCCGCGACCTAAGATTTCAATCATCACTAAACTTAGGTCGTTACTTTCTTATGTCGTTTTTAGGTCGCTCTGCTTTAAGTCTTATCTCGTTCAAGAGAAAGTTAGATCGCTAGTATTAGGTCGCATGGTTCACATTCAAACAGACACCCCTAAGGTCGATTCCCCACTCACACGCTGCCACATCATCCCCTCCATCAACTCGTTAACACATTAGAGCCTTCCTCATCTCTTCCAAATTTACAAATCAGCTGATTCGAATCACCCGAAAATCCAATTCAAATTGCCTCAAATCCACCATACATCTGATGTATTGCCATATTCACAAGAATCACCACGATAACTCAATCAAAAGGTTAATTGAATCGTGACTTATGGGAAAACGCAGCATACGAAAATGTATTAAGAATGACAAGTGGAATATTCGCGGTTTGATGATGGATGTAGTCGAATGTTGATAGAATTCACTTACGCAATCTGATGAGGGAAAAGATTAAAGATTGAGCTGATCGGAATCGTCCTCGAGAAGTTCAAAAGCTTGTTAGTGGTAGAATGGATGTTGAAGCAGATGAAGAAGGGAAGGAGCGACCTACGGTATTTATATTCAGGGGCAGTGGAACACGAATCGACAGCATGCGACCTAATCCTCTCTCTAAGTCGTCTACGACCTAACGAACCTCTAGAGCACGAGTTAATGAAATCGAAGCACGCAACCTATAGCTTGGTCACATACTTCGAGGGGCAAATGTTAACTCCCCACTGCTAGCGACCTAACTAATGAAGCGACCTAGAAGTAGTTGCGACCTAAGGAGGCCACGACCTAAAAAAAATAGCGGCGACCTAAAGATTATAACGACCTAAGAAAACTCCGCGACCTAAGGAAGGCTGTGACCTAAGAGATTCAGCGACCTATAGAACTCACACGACCTAACAGAGCGCTTCGACCTAAGGAAGGCCGCGACCTAAGGGATTCAGTGACCTAAGATCTCGAGCTATGATAACAGGAAGATACTCACGACCTAAGATAGGTCGCTCACGACCTAAGGACATTGCATTAGAAGGCCGCCTTTTCTATGCCGCTACTAGTAAGGTCGCTTACGACCTAGAACTTGTTGAAACGGGCTTGCGTGTTCTCATGGAAGGGGGGCCAGTGCTTCTTAGGTCGGCTACGACCTACGACCTTACTTAGGTCGGTCACGACCTACGACCTAACTCCGAGCAAAGCCTATAAATACACCCCGAGCTCCAACTAGAGGGGGACTTTTCGGGCTCGTTCATTTCAAGCGTCGTTACTCTGCTGCATTCCGAACTACTTCAACACTTAAAGCTTTTGAGATACAAAGAACGCTTCAAGGAACTTCACGAAGAAATTATATATGTTCAACATGAATCCAAAGATTTTGATCGACATTGAAGTTGAGGCTACTTGTTCTAGATGACTTCAAACTCAAAGTGTGTTGTAATCGATGAATCTTGTAAAGGGTTATAATAATATCAGCAATAAAGGAGTTTAAAGTGGACGTAGGCTCTCTCTTAAGCCGAACCACTATAAAAATCGTGTCTTTTAATACTTTTCTGTGATTCTTACTTTTTCTCTGGTTCCCGTACCAACGGGTGGTGCTTTCACAACTACATTCTACACACCGGGGTGTTAGCGTTCAATTTTTAGCGTTAACACACCAAAAATTGCACAAAAATTATTTTTTTGCATAATTAAATTCAAATAACCATATTAACATCATTTTTACCCTTCAAATATTATTTTTAAATAAAATTCCATCTTTTTATTTATAACATACACATATTAAATTTTATTACTTCCCTAAAATTTACAAAAACCAATATTTGGCAATAATTTGCAAAATTATTGCACCTTATCAAATTAAATCCTATAATGCTCATTTTCTTCCAAAATAGCACAATAAAGTTTTTAAAACTTTGTTTTCGATATTTTGCATTTATTTCAACAAATTATTATAGAGTTAATTCTTTTTATCTTCTATTTAATTCAATAAATCACCAAATTAAGATATTTCCATCTTTCACCATTTATTACCAACATTATCATATTAACTCTATTTTATTCTTTCCAAATTCAATGTTTATTCAAAATAAACAATTTTAAGTCTCCAATTTCTTTTTATTTCACCATTGTTGAATTGTAACCACTGGTATAATTAAATTTCCAAGTAATCACCAAAACCAGGGTTGTTACATCCACTCTTCTCATGGCAATAATAAAAGATTCTCATTTCACAACATTTAAAAAACACTTAACGATCATGGACAATTTGATCTTTTTTATCCAATAATGCAATCTAAAAGAGAGAAAAATGCTACAGCTTAATAAAGTATAAAAATGATAGGAAGATTATGTAATATATTCCATGCATACTAGGTTTATTATTATTCCACATGGACTATGCATTATCTTAGTAGCAATTCAAGTATTAAATAGGCCTAGTTACTATATATGAACCTTAGAAAACATACATAGTTATCTTCTAGTAATAAGACATCTTTAAAAATTCTATCCTTGTATTTATGCAAGTATACCAACAAAAGAGAAGGAGATGGAAAATATGAGGACATGAAAAGAACTAAAACATCTCAAAAAAAATAATTACAAGGATAAAACAGTCGTTTATTTTCAAAAAAATTAAATTGACAAAAATGGAATAATGTGGTGTGTAAAGAATGAGCCAAAATAAACAATAAACTAATCAAATCAAACCTTAAAAAGTTTCTTGTAATTCGAGGAAAATAGGAAAGAAATAAATGGATATATTTTTTAGCAAAAAATAACATATTCCATGGGCTAGCTGATTATACAATAAAAGAATATGAATGTAAATTTCAATGTTTATAGATTTCGATAGAGATATAAATATACTTTGTTTGCAAAATGAAAAATTATTACCTAGGGAGGGAATAAGAAATGAAATGAGAGTAAATATGTGAAAAGAATGCCAAAGGTCATACATTGAACTTTTTATGTATTAGAATACAAGGTATAAGATGTATCTAGAGTATGACATTAAATGGAATGAAAATGTGGTTCGTAATATTGAAATACCTGAAGCTTGGCAAGAAGATATTCTCTTTCTGTCTTCTGTATATCTTTAACCAAAGGTGTACATGTAGAAGGATAAAATTCTCCTTCAACATCTAGTGAGATGTCAAAGGTTGAAGAGGAAGCAACAATGAATGCGATTCTAATGGTGGAACCAATAATGGTATCATAGGCGAGGCTGCAAATTGCTAGGAAATTAGTGAAAAGGAGGAGAGAGAAGATTGCAGTTGTGTATGAAAAGCATGAAATGATGAATGTGAGGTTGTAGGTATCGTGCTTTGGGTTGCTGATTGAGCTATGAAGTCTTTTCATATCTTTTGGAGTAGTCGTCGTCATTTCATAGTAGTCAGTGTATTTGTATAGGATGATATATATTCAAGTATATTATTCACGATAATGTACTTGTATATGTAACTTCCAGAGTCAACAGTTGTAGTTGTATCATATGTACTGTATCACATGTATTGTAACTGACATCGGTTATATATATATGAGACTTTTTATTATCTGTGTTCCGCATTTAGCCGATCTGTGTTATTATTATATGTATTGTCCTAAACTATTATGAACCATCGTAGTTCGTTTTAAACTGGAATTGGATACATCGATGGGAGTAAATAAATAAGAGATGAAAAATAAAAATAGATACCACTCCTATCGATGTAACCAATACTAGTGTAAGGCCTAATTACGGGTGGCGGCTCCTATCCAGCCTTATTCTTCGTAATAACAGACCATATTTCTTTTAATACTCTTTGTTATTGTGAGCATAGAGGTGGGGCGCCACACTCATCGATCACTACTATTTTCATCAATCCCTCTTGGTTTTTATTCCTTATCATTTGTTCTCTAACTGTCCTGCCACCATCGCCACCGACTACCTCACATACGACCGGGCCAACTTGCCTTTACCCACTACGACCCATTATGGTGCCAAATTAGAAAGCTTGAAGCGATGTCGATCTCCGCCTGGAAAGCATAAGCAAAGGCTTTTCCATGCCCTCGCCACCTGATTCTCCACGCCGATCTCCTCATTTCGTCCATCGATCAAGCAAAGATCTTAATGTTGCGGGCTCCAGAAGCAGCTATTAGGTAACCATGCACATTTCCTTTATGTGTTTACCCATCATGTGCATTTATTCGATGACCATGCTATTTTAAGTATTAGCACTTGCACTATTTTAAAATAACGTTTAATTAAAACCTTATAGACTTTATTCATGAGAAAGTTTAGAAATATAATATATCATATTTGAGTTCTCGTTTCATTGTTGTGAGCATATTAGTAGTTCTTTCTAGCTTCCAATGTGTAAAGGAGTACAAAATAGCATAAACCATTCTAGCATTAGTGCCTCAAATTGTTTTTGCACAAACAGATTATTTTCCTTCTATAGTTTTGCAACTAATTTCGATTACATTGGCCAAAGCATACAAGACAGAAGGCTTGCTTAAAATAGTATTAGGTTGTCCTATGACCTAGGTAATGAATTTTCGCTCTAGGTTAACAATTAATAAAAATTTAGCAATTTAGATAATGTGTATGTGACGAACGCCCATGACTCCCGTACGGAAACAAGGGAATAGTGCGCTGAAGGTGTGCCAGGCAGCCATGGGTGACCGTCAAGGGTAGAATAAACATCGCAGACTCTATCGTAAAACTCACAGCGCATGGATAAAATACAATAGAGAAATATAATATAGTGAAGCTCCCATAGAACAGAATATCATCATCTAATCATAATAGCTTTATACATGGTCTGAATCATGAATACAAGAAGCCTCACTACATAGCACTCAGAGTAATCAACAATCAGCGGAATATCCAGTACATAGAATATGAAAATAATATGTAAAGCCTCCTGCTCGTCTTCGTCATCATCAGCGTGAGCCACTAAGATCAGCACCTCCCACCTAGTCTGCCCATCCCAAACATGGATGAACAGCCCAAGGTAATAAGAGGAGACATAAAACCTTGAGTCAGACAACAGTCTTAGTGAGCAGTAAATTAACTATCAAACATACCAAAAGAGCATAAAGGATAAAAGGAATAGGAACCCAAACCATCCCACTCCACCTCTTTCTACAGTGATAGCCCCCAGACACACACTAAGGAGAGGCAAACATAGCAAAGTAGATAATTAAAGTAAAGCAATAATCACTCGAGTCAAGGTCGATGTTTTCCAAATACAAACCCCCAAGGCCTAAACCAAGATCAGATAAGCACCCAGAAAACACCGCTCTTGAGACCGAATGATGGTACAACCAAACATCCATGACCCTGGCTATCACTGTTATCATTGCCTTGATTTTATCGTTAATTGAATGACCAACTCATCTTTCAACCATCCGTCAAGGGCTAATGGCAACCACGGTTCTAGACATAACTCCGCACGTCATCGTGACCCGTGCCTAGGTATAACGAATCTACCCAGAGTACTAACACGTCATCATGACCCGCGCCTGGGTATAACGGATCTACCCAACTTACTCTTGCTTTGAGCTTGCTAGAACCTTCAATAACGATAAGATCTCAGCCTTCTAGTCATCCTCCTCGACGACTATTCCCAATATAGCTCAAGCACCTCTCGAGCCCACCATTACCCACCAACTCGAACCGCATCATCGAGTAATCAACATGCTTGGGATGATCCCGTCTGGATTAAACCAAGGCTTCCACATCATGCTTTGCTCCAACGCATCTTAGCAAAGTCCATATCATCATCATACTTCGCCTCAACATATCATGGCAAAGTCCATTTCGTCATCATACTTCGCTTCCTCTAACTATAGCAAAGTCCTCGAACCCATCCATATGAGCTTCATGATCCGCTTCATATGCCACAGCAGCTTTCACCATTCAAGAGCCTTTCCACTTAGCTTTTGAATCATCTTCAACCATCTTGTCCTAAATCAACTACAAGCTAACTCGAGACAATCAAATCAATTATACATCCAAACAATCAAGCATTCAAACAAGATCTAATCAAGCAATATCAACTATAATGGCAATTTCGTAAATAAATGAGCATAAGTCTAACATATATGAAATCATGGATTTTAGCATAGATCTATCAGATATAAAACATGGGTTTTGTCTCTGTAACTTGTTAATTGAACTTGCATAGGTAAACATCTTCAAAAGTAATGGATCTAGACTTGGATCTAAGGAAAATGCATGAAATCACCATCTACAACACTCCAACAAACCACCCATCCAATATACTCCTTTGGGTCCGCGTGAGAGATAACCACCACTCATCGAATCACCCAAACACTTCAACAACTATCAACTAAAGATCTAGACAGCAAGGATTCAAGCTCGATTCGTCGAAATCTCGCTTGAAATGGTGAAATCTAGCTTCGTCGGATGAAGATCTTCAACTTTGGCTCTTCAATCTTCGATCTTGACGGATGTTAGCACAAGATTGAAGTAGAGAAAGAAGTGAAGAAAATGTTGTAGTCGAGTTTCCAAAATGGCAGCACTTCGTCGCTTCAAAAACCGGTGCCAAAAAGTGAGCCAAACCCCTCTATTTATAGGCTGAAATCACCCTTAGGTCGCCCAGACTTAGGTCGTTGCCGACCTAAAAACTCCGACCTTACATCGCTGCCGACCTATACACTCCAACGACCTAACGGCCTAACCAACCCAGAGACATACGAGCTAACAAATACGGCCGACCTATCTCGATGCCGATCTAACCAAATGCCGAGTCAACGACCTAACTCCCCAGGCCTTTACGCGACCTAACAACATACGACCTAAAACCATGCCGCCTTCAACGACCTACGACCTATCTGCTTCACAACCTAACACTCCTGTGGCCTAGCGACCTATTAACATTGTGACTTAACGACCTAACCTGGTCACGACCTAACTAGGTTAAGTAATCACGCGACCTATCAACCATACGACCTAACAACTACGCGACCTAACTAGCCTACCGACCTAACCTCAAATCGACCCAGCACCCTTAGGTCGCTTACGACCTATCCTAACACGAAAATCACTAGGTCGCTCATTTCTATAGGTCGTATATCTACCTTAGGTCGTTCCCATCCTATAGGTCGCTAATCCTATAAGTCGCCTACGACCTAATACTGACCCATTAGCTCGTGCAACCACCTTAAGTCGTCTACGACTTAACTATAGGTCGGTCAGAAACCCATATCTCGTAACTCGTACACGACCTATCCCTATACGAGTTAACCTCCCGTACGACTAAGGCTAAGGAGAACATAAACAACACTAACGACCTAATAATTCTACGATTATATCGACACGTAAAATACGGGTCGTTACATTCTCTCCCCCTTAGGAATTTCTCCCCTGAAATTCCAAACAAACAAGAGCAACCAAAACCATTCTGCATGCCTACCATCCATAGCAATCAACAAACCATGCATCCAATTTCTATCCTAGCATGCAGAATTCTACGGTTAGAACAAGTTACAAATTCATGAGATGCCACGACACCTTAGGGCCATACCTCGAAGAGTTCAGGATGAGCTGCCTTCATCCTCTCTTCCTCCTCCCATGTACAGTCGTTAACATCATCACTCCATTGTATATTGAGCAACGTAATCGTCTTCATAATGGCAATTTCGTAAATAAATGAGCATAAGTCTAACATATATGAAATCATGGATTTTAGCATAGATCTATCAGATATAAAACATGGGTTTTGTCTCTATAACTTGTTAATTGAACTTGCATAGGTAAACATCTTCAAAAGTAATGGATCTAGACTTGGATCTAAGGAAAATGCATGAAATCACTATCTACAACACTCCAACAAACCACCCATCCAATATACTCCTTTGGGTCCGCGTGAGAGATAACCACCACTCACCGAATCACCCAAACACTTCAACAACTATCAACTAAAGATCTGGACAGCAAGGATTCAAGCTCGATTCGTCGAAATCTCGCTTGAAATGGTGAAATCTAGCTTCATCGGATGAAGATCTTCAACTTTGGCTCTTCAATCTTCGATCTTGATCTTCGATCTTGACGGATGTTAGCACAAGATTGAAGTAGAGAAAGAAGTGAAGAAAATGTTGTAGTCGAGTTTCCAAAATGGCAGCACTTCGTCGCTTCAAAAATCGGTGCCAAAAAGTGAGCCAAACCCCTCTATTTATAGGCTGAAATCACCCTTAGGTCGCCCAGACTTAGGTCGTTGCCGACCTAAAAACTCCGACCTAACATAGGTCGCTGCCGACCTATACACTCCAACGACCTAACGGCCTAACCAACCTAGAGACATACGAGCTAACAAATACGGCCGACCTATCTCGATGCCGATCTAACCAAATGCCGAGTCAACGACCTAACTCCCCAGTCCTTTACGCGACCTAACAACATACGACCTAAAATCATGCCGCCTTCAACGACCTACGACCTATCTGCTTCACAACCTAACACTCCTGTGGCCTAGCGACCTATTAACATTGTGACTTAACGACCTAACCTGGTCACGACCTAACTAGGTTAAGTATTCACGCGACCTATCAACCATACGACCTAACAACTACGCGACCTAACTAGCCTACCGACCTAACCTCAAATCGACCCAGCACCCTTAGGTCGCTTACGACCTATCCTAACACGAAAATCACTAGGTCGCTCATTTCTATAGGTCGTATATCTACCTTAGGTCGTTCCCATCCTATAGGTCGCTAATCCTATAAGTCGCCTACGACCTAATACTGACCCATTAGCTCGTGCAACCACCTTAAGTCATCTACGACTTAACTATAGGTCGGTCAGAAACCCATATCTTGTAACTCGTACACGACCTATCCCTATACGAGTTAACCTCCCATACGACTAAGGCTAAGGAGAACATAAACAACACTAACGACCTAATAATTCTACGATTATATCGACACGTAAAATACGGGCCGTTACAGTGTACATGTCATGTATTTAATTAGCATTATTGTTTGCTAATTAGAATCATTTTAGGCTATAATATTTGGGACAATTTTCTATAGCCTATAAAGTATGTATTTTCCTAACTTTTGAATTATCTACTAACTAACATTCTGATTCACACAGATCAATTTTCTTTTTTATAGATTTCGTTACCTCCATCAATGTTTAAAGCAGTTATACTTTGTAAGAATTCCTTTAGGTATGAATTCTGATAATTCCACTGACGTGGTTAGTATTTTGCTTTTTGTCTCTTTTTTTGCCCAATTTTAAGTGAATTTTTTATGTTTTTATCATAAAGCATTGCTGCTTTCAATGGGAAGCTCAATATCGTGTGATTTGTAGATGTTTTTCTTATGTAGATATTGTAATTTTGGTATTTTATGGATTAAGCAATTAAGCTTGATGATAGGTCAGCTATTACACATAACATTGTTGGGCTATGAATAAATGGGTTTGGTCGTCTTGTAATGTAGCAGATTAAAACGGTTTCATTAGAGTTATATGGTTGATTTTATAACTTGAAGTGGTAGTTAAAATTGCATGTAATATTCACTGTCCATATATTAGATGCCTTTGAACTGTGATTATAAATTATGTAGTGCAATGATTGACCCTTTCTTAAATGCAAGGTTTATTTAACTTTAGATTTAGAATATACTAATTTTTGGAAGTCCCTTCATTTTACTGGATACAGTTTATATAGTTTGTTTTATAATATAGGCATATGAGACAGCTTAAACTAGTTGATATGCTTGGTATCTTATAAAGCGGCACACAATTTATTGGTGGTTTCTACTTAACAAACATAACACAACAATAAGTTAGATGTAGATTCTTTTCTATCAAAGATGACTTGGGGATGGCTAAGTTAATAATTTTCACAACTATCGCACCTGAACCGAATAGTCACATGTAAAACAGACAAATGGTGCCTGTTTTCATTGCCATTATCGCTTAGAACATTGTTATCAATATTCTAAAATTATGCTATTTTAATCCCATTTAAAACCAAATATCTTCGCTTATTTTAGTCACTATCAAAATAATTCATTTACACAATGCTTGAAAATTATATCAAATTTGGATCTACATTTCAACAAGTTCGAAAATTAAATCAGACAACAATTTGATGAACATTTTATTCTTATTTATTTCAGAGGTTCATAATTCAGCTAACTACACCGCATAGTGTTTAGATATGTAATTCACCCATCAATAGTTTGGAAACCAAGAACAATTTCCCATTTTGTTCAAATGTACATCACTCGTTAAATAACATGTTTATTGTAAATGTAAATCAATCGTTAAATAATATGTTAGCTTTGATTTGGCCTCTATTTATGAAAGATTGCTTGATGGAGGCATTGAGTCTATGTTTGAAAATTGATTCCTAGGCTACCCGTTATAGTTTATATCAATCTTAAAGCATAATTTTATCACTTTGCAGGGTTGTCAGAGAACTTGCTACTTCTATTTAATTATTATGGTTTAAAGAGAATTAAATGGAAGTCTTTCAATATATGTGAAATAATTAATCAAAACTACTTATTTCAACTTAATAAAACTTAATGGCATATCGTTACTAAAGTAAAATGCATTACGTATGATTCTATCGCCTTTTTTTCCTTTTTCCTTTTTTCTTTTTTAAATTTGTGTATGAATTTGAAAATATAACCAATTAAATTTATATTGTTAATAAAATATATTTCTATTGTTAAGTAACTATTTTAGTGCACCATGTACCATTAGGAGCAAATGCTTGAAAGGTTTGGGTCGATTCGGTGGTGGATCCTGAAGCCCATATAGGCCTACTGTAGACATCTATAGTTTTGGACAGGCGGTTGGTATGTTTTTTGCTTGACACAAAGACTTTATCTCTTTTGATCAATATGCATCGATCCTCCTATTAACATATGTTATGGATTTGGTTATGTTTTTTAATAGAGTTATGATTTCTCAAATGGTGTAAAGTTGAACTTGTTTTGGCTTTTTTTGAACGTAAATGATCCGTGTTGTTTCGAATACAAATTTAAGATTTGTAGGAAATTCTTAGGTCAACCAAATATGAGATAATGGCATTAGGTGTGATAATCCAGATTTTGAAATATCTGTTAATTGACAATTAATTGGATTAATTAACAGAATGCTGATTTATAGGCTGAATAAATAATATTCTATTGATAAAAAATATCAGAACATAATAGGATTTGAAACTATAATAATAGTTGAATTAAAATAATGAATCTTTTAGTAAATAAATAAATATGTAAATAGGTAGACGCAAAATTTATCTTATGATAGCTATTTTATTTTTATACATACATTTATGAATGTAAATGAAACTTGGATTAGAAAATTCAAAGTTATATTTTGAGAATAAAATTACAAACTAGTATGTACAGATATTTGGATAATAACTAAGTATATAATTGGGTTTCTCTATTTTTTTTATAAAAAAAGGGGGGTTACATAAATAAAGAAGAAATGTGTTAATGGGAATATGTATAAACATAAAAACACTAATGAAACTTAGTGAAATTTATAAACATAAGTAAATAAGGATAATTCATGTTAACATATAGAAAAGATTATATATAGGTAAAATATAATTTAAGTTTAGACACTTGTAAACATTCAATTAACACTTTTGACAATTGTAAATTAAGATAACATGTGTAAACTTTGTATCATGCAAAAAATTAACAAGTGGCAAATTAATCTTTAATCTAAAACAAAATTTTAATTTAATCACACATGTCTAAAAATTAATATACAAAACTAAGATTTTCAGTTCAATTCCTCTCCGTTCTTTTGTTCTTCATCTTTTCAATCTAAAAAAAAATTCAAATCAGATTCAAATAAAAAAATCAAAAATCAGGAAAGTGTCAAGGCAAACCATAAGGAGAAATCTAAGCAGAATTTAACTAAAAAAAGAAGAAGCAAGCTAGCATGGAGATTCAAGGTTTAACTCAGCAATCAACTAATTAGTGAAAATTCATCTAGATCGAAGATCAATTACTTTCCAGATTTTTGTTCATGCCCTCTGTCTTCTTCTTATAAAGGTGAGTAAATAGTTTTATCTAAAAAATTAAACCTGTTAAATCTAGATGCATGCAACATTTACTTAAAGTAATATATGATATGTGATTGCTCGATTGATTAAACCAAATTGCAGGTGTTTTTTTATGTGAAAGTTGTCGTGCATGTCTGGAATAAAAAGATTGCTCTGTTCTTTATTCTTAAGTTCTAAAAATTTAAAAGAAATCAACTACTCTTCCTCTGATTTGTTATGTGTTTTGATATTTAAACAAATATTGTTAGAAATAACAGGATTTAAGTTGTAAAATATATTAAGCAGGAATTGATGATAGTTTAACTGGAATGGGAATATTACAGTAAAAATCTTATTTTTTTTTCAAAATTTCAACCTTAAGGATTTGTTATTTCAGGACAATAATCAGAATGGTTCTCAAAAACTAAGATTTTCAGAAGGTAGATCATGATTTTTAAGGCTGTTAATCGCGAGTAATCAGGAGTTAGAAGGCAAATGGGTTTTAAGAATTTGCAGTTGATCGAGATGGTTGGGAAGGTCGAAATCGATATCGGAGGGAGGGGAAAGGTTGTCGAAGCGGGAAAAATTGTCCGATGATTTTATCATCCATTGAGGCATCGTCGAGGCTTCGATTTAGGGTTTTAGGTCGATGATGGATTCTTAGCCAATGCGGCCTCGCTAGTGTGTCGAGTTGAATCAGAGCTGTGGGAAAGAAGTACGTGGGCATGGAAAGGGATTGGACGGAGTTGAGGGTTCTCCGATGGTCATAGGTGAAGGTACGGCAAGGATTTCTGATGATTGATTTTGTTTCAGGTTGGGCCGATGGTTCGATTTTGATTTTCGAGGAGGCTTGTATTTCTGGGTGGCTGATAGGTTAGAGGGAATAGTGGCTGTCAGGTAGATGATCAGAGTGATGATCGGCGGTGAATTGGTTGATGTGCACGGAGCACGGGAAGATTTGGTGACAGGTTGTTTACGTGATGAGGAGATGGTCGTGGCTCGAAGTCAACACGAGAGATTTGGGTCTTTGGCTCATGTAGGAACTCGGGGTGGGTTCATGTGTTTTGTCTGTTTTAGACGTAAACAAAATATAAAAAAAAGAGAAGAGGAAAGACTCAAGTTTGATGGTGGAACTACTCGGGTTTTACTCGAGTTAAATGATAAGAGATTTTCAAGTTTAATGGTTAACCAAAATTAAGTTTAAATTTCTTTAACTATTGTTGTTTAAAATTTAGGTAATTTATTTTAACTTTTATTAATAAAGTTAATTCTTAGGTTTTTTAAAATTTAATTAATAATGTAATTAAGAAGTAGTTAAGGCAATAAAATGTTTTATCATTAATTAAACTTAAGATCTTGAGTAATTAAAGTTAATTATCCAAAGTAATTATGTAAGGGGAAAATTGATAAATTATTTAAGAGAACTTAATTAATTAATGGTTGAGAATTAATTAATTAAAGGAATATAAATAAATTAATTAAAGGTTAATTACTTGGTAATTAGAGATTAGTTAATTACTTAAATGATAAATTACTTAATGGAAGTAATTAAGGATTAATTACTTAGTGTATTTAATTGAGGATTATTGATTAAGGAAACTAATCAATGATTAGTTAAATAATGATTATGATCAACTAAGGGATAATTGATCAATGATGTAACGACCCGTAAATTTCGATAATTAAATTTATTGAATTATAAGAATTTCTAATTAAATTTTAGAAAGAAATAAAAATTTTATGATTTATAATGAAGTAAATGTTAAGAATAAAGGGTGGCAATGGTTATAAAAAAAACAAAAACAAAAAACTAATTATTGAAATTTGAAGTGAAATCACAATAAGAAAATGAAATAGTGTAAATTTTTGCACTTGGGTATAAAACGGAAAATAAGTTGATAGAAGTAAGCATTGAATTAATGAATGAAATATTATATTTATTAATATAAACTTAATAAAGGAGTTAAATTGAATCAATCTATTTATTTGAAACTAATTAATTGGTATCCAAATTTATAATAAATGGGTTTATTTAAATAAATTGAAATTTGAGACTACAGTGAATTGGAATTAAGATGAAAATGGAAATATTGAAGTATGTTAATGCAAGTTATCATTTATGAACTTGATTTAACATTCCAATTTAATAAAAATAATTTAAATGTTAGGGCTTAGTTATAAACGGAATATAACAAAAACAAAATGTAATTATTGTATTAATGCGTGAAGTAATAGGATAGATTGTGATGACCCGGTATTTTAGCAATATTATTTTAATAGATATTTAATCTAATTTAAATAAATGAATAAAAAGTAAGTTTTTCATTTATAAATAAATGAAATTTTTGGGCATTATTAGTTATATATGTTCCGTGAAGGAAACTTTGATCTGAAAATCTAAAATAAATTCATTCAAAATATTTATACTAAAATCTATTTTATTCAATAAAATTTTTCTTTTAGATTCTGTATTATTAACATCTGACAATGTATATCTATGAATATAAATGTAGTCTTTAAAAATAATGTTTAAAAGAAACTATCCTATCAACATTAAACATGAATATTAAACATAAGTATAGAATAATATATGGTCATAAACATAAATATATATACATAAGAAAACTATAATGTAAATATAAGATATGAATAGAAATATAGTATATACAAATACAAACATATGTTGTAAATGAAAGGTTTACAATTTAATTACAAATAGAAAATAAAACTAAGAAGTTATGTAAACAATAACCATAATAATCTTACATAAACATGAAAGAAAATAATAACAAGCTTGATGTGGAAATCATGTAAACAAAAGAAGACAAACCATTCATAACATATTCAAAATATCTTTGTATAAAAATACTAACATCAGTAAATAATAATTATGTGTAAACATATATGTACACATGTGCATTTAATTAGCACAACATGCTGTCAATTCCAATTTGCAAGAAATCCTTTTAGCCGAAATATACAAAATCATGTCAGTTCTACAAAAATCTGCTTGGTCAAAGATCAAAAATAATCTTGTACCACAAGCCACCTTTGCAAAACTGTTTATATAGATATGCAATGCAACTTGTCTTCCAGTTCTTTCAGTAATAAACTAAGAAAAACCAGAAAGAAAAGGGATAAGAAGTATCTTCATTTTACCAAAACATCATTCAATTCAAAAAAAAGAAAAAGAAAAAGGGAAAGGGCAGAACAGATTCAAGGGGGAGATCTAAATACAGGTTTTCAAAACTGGAAGAGTTCTCTGGCTGCAAATTTCTTTAAGTGAGTAAACATCTGATTTCCAAATTTAAACTTGTGTATTTACCTTTTGAATGATATATGCTTGCTATAGTTTAAACAAACCACTTTGTGTATATTCTGTTTGCACTGGATATTTGAATATGATCTGTTAATCTATATGTTGGGTTACAGAGTAAAGAAATGCAAGGAAAACAAATACTTCTTCCAATAAATCATTTTAAAACTTAGGATTTTTTTTAACTAAATAAATTTGTTACACTAAAATCATAAGATGGAAATAATTTAAAGCATGACTGAGGAACATGGCTTCAGTTTACTCAAGTTTACAGTAAAAAGGAAAACATATGTTAAAATTCGAATAATTTTAATTGTTAATTTGATTTCAAATTTTGATTGAACATACAAAGGCAAGATTTTTAAAACAGAAATGATGATTTTTAGATTAGTATACAAGGTGCAGTCCTTAAATGAATCGAAAATGCTTTTTATTCAATTTCTAATTGCTTAACAAATTTTAGAGATGGAAATTTTGTGGTGAAGTTAGCTTGATGGTTTACCAATACAGGAAAAATGTCAAAGAAAATTTTCAAATGCAAAATTTTTGAGGAGCAACGAATTTAGGGTTTTGAACTCGTGTTTGGTAGCAGTCTGGAAATGAGGTGATGTCGTCACCTCTAGTGCATCGATACGTTCGAGTTTCAGGGAAATGGTGGCACGGTGGATTGGCGAAGTGGGGCCGGAGTCATGGCGCCTCAGGTGGACGACGTGGGTTTGGCGCAGCATTTATATTTGATGAGTTCGACTTCCTGTTTCGAGCTGAAGGTTGGTTTTCGATCTGATGGTTTGGGCATCAAAACGACTTTGGATTTCGAGTGCAGTGGTGATTTGCGACTCGTTGAAGGAAGAGAGGTTCGCCAAGGGGGAGGCGACGTGCCGTGCACGTGCACGGAAGCGGTGATGGGTGTCAGTGCCGTGTGGGTGTGTGACTCGAGTCGTGCTCAAGTATGAATGATGGAAGCTTTGGGGTTTTTGCTCGTGGGCGTGAATGGATACCTGATGCTAACACTTAGATAAAAATGAACTACAGAAAAAAAATGGGAAAGAAGAAGTTGGGTATAGGGAAGTCTCGGGTTTCTAAATACTGCACTGTTTCTTTATTAAGGTAAGGTTAAGAAAAACCTGTTTGAACAAGTTCTAAGCACTATAACTTAATAAAGGGATTAATTGCTTTAGTCAAGAATATTATACAAGTCTTAATTATTTTAGTTAATACATTAACAATGTTTTTAACACTTAGTTAATATTTTAATTAAGTAATTAATTTCAATGAAGAATAAAGTTAATTAACATTTAAAGTTTGTAGTTAATACTAAATTGATTTTCAAAGTTTAAAGGAGATTTCTTTAAAAATGTTAGTTAAGTTGAATAATTAATATCAATTAATTGTTTTTAGAAAGTAATTAAGAATAATTACATTACAATTATAATTAGTGTTTGGATTAATTAATTATTAATTGATAAATAAATTTGTAATTAACTACTTAAAGTTGAGTAACGAATGATCAGTAGTTAAATAAGTAAGTAATTTAATTCACAAATGACTAATGATAAATTAACTGGTAATTTGGGGAACACTTAATTTGAAATTAAATTCTGTTAATCAATAAATAAGGTTTATAAATTATTATAATTAAAGAATAATTAATCTGCAATTAAGATTTATTAATTTGGGGTAATTTAGGGATAGATTACCCGATTGAAATTAATTTGTTAATTAATTGAAGGTAATCTCTTGCGGATTAATTAAAATATAAATACTTGATGAGATTTAGTGAAGTAATTCATAATTACAGGATGTAATAAATTAAAAAGAATTACTTCATGGGTAGAAATTAAAGGATAATTACTTGGGTAAGCAATTACAGAGGGTAATTACTGTTTATGCGTAATTGGGAATGATTAATGTATGCAATTAATTCATGGGTTTGGTTAAGTATAATTACTTAATGAAAGTAATTAGATAATGATGATAATCTTAATGTAATTAAAGACCAATTAATCACGGAGGATTAACTAAGATAAATGATTATGGGATGGTGAATCATCTGGCTATAATTAATTAATAAGCAGGACCTAAAGTTAATTGATTTAACTCAATTCTGGTTAATTAGATTTATTTGGAATGGTGTGATTGATGATCTTGCTTATGTATGATAAGCGATTGTTTATATGCCCTGAATTGATTGATACCCTAATATGAAATGGTTCGTGATATGATGTATTGGGTGGGTAATGATAATATGTTGAATTGCTGAGTAAAGGTGACAGCTTTTATTTAAAATTTAATTGCATTTCACTTGAAAAATTTGTGTTATGATGAACTGAATTCGAAGAGACCGGAGTCGGGTATAATTAATACCCAAAGCCACTTCGATTCTTTACAAATTGTTACGTGGAATCGATAGGGTGTAATGAAATGATTTAAGTGAATTGGACATATAATCTAAGTTCTGACACTTAGAAATTAATGTGTGACATAGTGATGTATATAACAACTTGTGTATTGAAAATTGATATAAGTTACCCGGGTTTTATATGAGTTGTATACCTTTGTATTTCATGTTAGATGGGTTTACTCACGCTGGTTTCCAACCTGACCCGGGTGTTACTTTGATGTAATGCTCGGGTCAGACCGAGTATTACAGATTTTCAGGTTAGGACATTCAGGAGCTCAGGAGGCGAGCTGGTGGCAGTATCGTATAGAGTATATCCGCTGTATTTATATTATTGTTTATCTGAGTCATGATAATTGTAAATATTCAGTGACTGTATATTATGTGAAACTCAGATGTATATTAAAGTGTAATCGACAGTTATAATATTCTTTTGTAAATTGTTATTACTTAATATTATATTTTATCCGCTGCGAATGTGAGATGTTTGGTGTTTCTGTTCTTCTTCTTCTATCTCTTTCTTCTTTTTCATAACTATCTGGAATTTTCGGGTTCGAAAATTCCGGGTCGTTACAGTTGGTATCAGAGCGAGGTTAAGCGAGAATCTTGGCTCTGGTGGGGATTACTCAATTAATAGAGTCTGTAGTACTCTAGAATGGGTTGAGTGTATATATATGAGCGCGTACTTGTTATTTTCTTATATAAAGATTTTAAATGATTTTATGTAAAATATATTTTGATATATATAAAACAATATTTCCTTCTAATAAATATTAAGGTGATTGGGTGTTAAATTATGAGAATTAAGTTAAGTAGGAATATAATACAACCAAATTAAATTAATTAAAAATGAAGTTCTAGAATTGGAACTCAGAAATTAGAATTGTTTGAAACTTTAAATAACAAAGTTAATTTGGTTTAAAAAGGTTAAACCAATCCTTGGGAATTTAACTCGAATTTATATAATTCGAGATGGTTTAAATTTGAAGTTGGAATCGAACTCATTCAAATTGAATCCGATTTGGATTAATTGGATTTGGGATGGAAGATGTATAAGTTCAATAATTGAATGGAAGATTTGAATTGGATTGAATTGAAATGATTGAAACCGAAGTGGGTTCAATTGAATGGATACTAATCCAAAGTAATTAGAATAATTTTGGAATTGTAATTTAAGTGGAATTGGTTTAAAAATCAAAAAGGAATTTGAAATATAGATTGTAAATGTAATTTATTAATTAAAATAAACTTTATAAATAAATGAGATTATAAGTTGAAATAGAATTCAAGAGAATGTTTGAAAATAAAGTAAGATGAAAATTCCAGGGAAATGTTTAAATATGAATCGGATGGATTGGGAATTTGGAATTTTTGGGAAAATTTAAAATTCCTTTGGATTTGAAAGTGGTTTCCAAAGGTTATGGAGAAATAATAATATTATTTCAGAAATATTTTGTGCTAAACTTGAAATCTGGAAGATTTGAAATTAGAAATGTTTGGAAATGTTTTTAAAGAGATAAAAGCATTGAACTCTTTCGGTCACTGGAAAATAACGTCGGTGATGACTGCAGCATCATCGATGATCATTTTCTAGTTTCTAGAAGAAAAATTGCTACCAAAGTGTTTAAAATTGGGATTGTTTGTGAACTGGGTTTGGTTTTGAAATTCGAAGGGATAATTAAATTCGCCAAAGAATTTCGGATATAGTTAAAATTCTAAGGTGATATTGAAATTTGGGAATTTGTTTAAACTCTGGAATCTTGATTAAATGTTTATGGAATAATAAAAGTATATTGGATAAACAAAATGTATAATTCCGAGTTAAAAGCAAAATGTGAATGTAATTGATTATAAATAGAGGGTGTAAAATTGAAATTATACTTAAGGTTGTAAGTTTAAAGATCAAATGGAATTTGATCTGAAATTGGAAGGAAATTGAGAATCAATTCAATTTGAATTGGGAATGAATCAAGTCCAATGTAAATTGGAGTTAATTAAATTGGGATTGGGTTAATTTAAATGGAGTGGAAATTTAAATTAGATTGTTGGGAAAGTGAACAGTTTTGACTCTAGACCATTTTCAATGTAAATTGTTTTAATATAAATAGTTTTTAATTTATTTTCTTATCTATTACTATACAACTTTCTTTTTAAAACCTAAACTATTTTATACTGGTTTTGCCACTACATTTGGAACTCTTTACCTATTTTACAACTGTTTTATACACTAATTACTAATTTTCAACTAAGTTATGAATTAATTTCTATTTTACAACTATTTCGCAATTATCTAAGATTTCTATAACCATTTAACTATTTTCCAACTCTTTTACAATTAGTCAATTATTCTACAGCTATTTTGCAAACTATTGATTATTTTTCAACTATTTATCTATTTTTAAAATTTTCAAGCTATTCTCTAAACTGGTCGGAGTTTAAACTGTTTATGATTAAATACCCAACTGGGATAAGAACTTAGGGATAATCCAAATAGGGATTAAGGCAAATGTGAATAAGTGAATGGAAATTTAAGTGAATGTGAATAAAAAGGAAATTGATATTGGAAAGAGTAATCAAATGTGAATATTTGATTTTGGGTAAACAAAGTTATATCTTTGTTATATATCCTTCCCTTGTTGAATCTATTGTGGGAAGAAAAAGGATTTTGGAAGTGTTTGAAGTATAAAAGGAATTTTATACGAGTTTAAAGTGATCCAAGGTTTTAAAAATTATATATATCTGTATATATATATATATAAAGGATCTTATGAGGATTTTGGAAAAGGTTTTGGGAACCTTTGGATTTGGAAAGGCTTTTGATTTTGGGTAAAATCAGTATTGAATTTGGAAAACCTAGTTTGAAGAATTATCGATTTTGGGATAATCGATTTTGTGTAAAGGAGCTTTGATAAAATTCATACTAGGTGTATGATTTGAAAGATACTATATGTGTATAGTATAAAGTGTTTTGATGATAGCTCTGGGGAAAAAGACGCTCCCTTGGAATGGACTTCTCAGGAGTGCCACCGGGTGGTGCTGCCTTGAGCCCCAAGGAGGGGTTCTAAAAGTTGATCCTGTGAGGAGTCCGGACAAAACTAGTTCCTGAGGATTATGAGTTGAGTCTACCATAGCATAAGTCGTGTGTGCCGCGGAGAGCCAACAGTTACATGGACTTTTGTTGCGACTGCAACGTAACCCAGGATGTAACTGCGACCTATGGTAACATTACGAAAGTCGTGTGTGCCGCTGAGAGCCAACAGTCTACGTTTGAGTTTATCTCGGTAGACTGCGACCTATGTAGGAGTGGAGAAGTTTCATTTCGACAGCGAAAATCAGAGTGCCGCGGAGAGCCTGCAGTTACATGGACTTTTGCTGCGACGGCAACGTAACCCTGGATGTAACTGTGATCTGTTGTGTGGGTTCCATGGCTTAATCGTGAGTGCCGCGGAGAGCCTGCGGTTACATGGACTTTTGTTGCGACTACAACGTAACCCTGGTATGTAACTGTGACCATGGAATGGGGGTGATGATTTTCAGAGCATCCTCACTAGAGATATTTCATCTATTTTCAAAAACTGTTTTATATATTTTCAATAAAATTATTTTCCCAAGTATTTTCACTGGATGTTGAAAATGGGTCTGCTAAGTACTTATAGATTTTCAGTCGTACGCCTGATCAACGTATGATTGAATTTCTGTGAGAACAAGGATGGACTGGTTAAGACATCGAGTCATAAGGAATATTTTTGTAAAAAGCTATTTTAATTGTATTATTTGAATTTAAGGCATTTCTAAATCTTAAAATAAAAGGGGAAATCCAAACTGGAATTATAAAATAAAATTGGACTAGGGAAAATTTAAATGATGCGATTCTTTGTAATAAAATCGAATCTTGATATGAAATTGGAAGTAAGTTAATTGGCAAAATAATTATTTGATTGAGTATGTTAATAAAATGGATTGTAAGTAGATAATGAAGTTTGGAAATGAATTCGAGTTATAAATAGAATTCGACTTGGGTTTGACAATGAATTAAATAAGAGGACATATTGTAAAATAAAAATGAAATAGAGTTGGATTGGAAAATGTGGTGGTTTGAATTGCAAATAATATCCAAGTGTGATTTGAATAATATTTAATGAAATTTGCAAGTAAATTTGATATGATGGAAATGTTGTCGAATGAAATGAAGTGAATTATAATAGAATTGGTTAGAGATGCAAACAAAACCCAAGTGAATAGAAATAAATTGAGAATGACTTTGTGTTAATAAAATAAATGTGAAATGGAATTAGGTAGATGAATTAAAATTCTTAAATGAGTTAAGTAGGTGCTTGGATATTATTTTGATAAATTAGGGAGGTGGATTATAATGGGAGTGATGGGCTAACTGAATTAAATAGAATTTGAATTGATGGGAATCAAATTGAATGGAAGTGAACTTAAGTAGATGTTGGAATAAATTAAAGTAATTAACTTAAGTTTAAAATTATTGAAGCTTGGTTTCGAATAAGGATAAAAGCCATTAAATAAAAGCTTGGATTAAATTAATTTGGAAATGGTTATTAATTTAGAAGTATTGAATGTGCCAAGCTTAATAAATAGTTTGAATGAAGTCAATGAGGAGACGAAATGGAATGCGTTTGTATCGATGGTGAATAAATTAAAAATGAAACGGAATTAAATACAGGATGAGTCGAAATTGATTTAAAGTGGTTATAAACTGAAATAGATACTCTATTAAGCGAGTATCGTCGAATTTGCATAAAAATAGTTATCGTTTGATGTAAATAAAGGTAAAGAGATTCTATAAACTAATAGAAGCAAATAAAATTGATTTTGAATCATTTGTAGTGGATATGAGCTTGGTTGGATTAAAAATTAATTGAATGTAAGAAATTGAGTTGTGAATCATTAAATTTGAATGAATCTGGCTTCGTCCCTTTTCGAAGACGAAAAGATTCAAAGGGGGGAGGAATGTGATGACCCGGTATTTTAGGAGTATTATTTTAATAGATATTTAATCTAATTTAAATAAAAAAAAGTAAGTTTTTCATTTATAAATAAATGAAATTTTTGGGCATTATCAATTATATATGTTCCGTGAAGGAAACTTTGATCTGAAAATCTAAAATAAATTCATTCAAAATATTTATACTAAAATCTATTTTATTCAATAAATTTTTTCTTTTAGATTCTGTATTATTAACATCTGACAATATATATCTATGAATATAAATGTAGCCTTTAAAAATAATGTTTAAAAGAAACTATCCTATCAACATTAAACATGAATATTAAACATAAATATAGAATAATATATGGTCATAAACATAAATATATATACATAAGAAAACTATAATGTAAATATAAGATATGAATAGAAATATAGTATATACAAATACAAACATATGTTGTAAATGAAAGGTTTACAATTTAATTACAAATAGAAAATAAAACTAAGAAGTTACGTAAACAATAACCATAATAATCTTACATAAACACGAAAGAAAATAATAACAAGCTTGATGTGGAAAACATGTAAACAAAAGAAGACAAACCATTCATAACATATTCAAAAATATCTTTGTATACAAATACTAACATCAGTAAATAATAATTATGTGTAAACATATATGTAGACATGTGCATTTAATTAGCACAACATGTCGTCAATTCCAATTTGCAAGAAATCCTTTTGGCCGAAATATACAAAATCATGTCAGTTCTACAAAAATCTGCTTGGTCAAAGATCAAAAATAATCTTGTACCACAAGCCACCTTTGCAAAACTGTTTATATAGATATGCAATGCAACTTGTCTTCCAGTTCTTTCAGTAATAAACTAAGAAAAACCAGAAAGAAAAGGGATAAGAAGTATCTTCATTTTACCAAAACATCATTCAATTCAAAAAAAAAAAAAAAAAAGGGAAAGGGCAGAACAGATTCAAGGGGGAGATCTAAATACAGGTTTTCAAAACTGGAAGAGTTCTCTGGCTGCAAATTTCTTTAAGTGAGTAAACATCTGATTTCCAAATTTAAACTTGTGTATTTACCTTTTGAATGATATATGCTTGCTATAGTTTAAACAAACCACTCTGTGTATATTCTGTTTGCACTGGATATTTGAATATGATATGTTAATCTATATGTTGGGTTACAGAGTAAAGAAATGCAAGGAAAACAAATACTTCTTCCAATAAATCATTTTAAAACTTAGGATTTTTTTTAACTAAATAAATTTGTTACACTAAAATCATAAGATGGAAATAATTTAAAGCATGACTGAGGAACATGGCTTCAGTTTACTCAAGTTTACAGTAAAAAGGAAAACATATGTTAAAATTCGAATAATTTTAATTGTTAATTTGATTTCAAATTTTGATTGAACATACAAAGGCAAGATTTTTAAAACAGAAATGATGATTTTTAGATCAGTATACAAGGTGCAGTCCTTAAATGAATCGAAAATGCTTTTTATTCAATTTCTAATTGCTTAACAAATTTTAGAGATGGAAATTTTGTGGTGAAGTTAGCTTGATGGTTTACCAATATAGGAAAAATGCCAAAGAAAATTTTCGAATGCAAAATTTTTGAGGAGCAACGAATTTAGGGTTTTGAACTCGTATTTGGTTGCGGTCTGGAAATGAGGTGATGTCGTCACCTCTAGTGCATCGATACGTTCGAGTTTCTGGGAAATGGTGGCACGGTGGATTGGCGAAGTGGGGCCGGAGTCATGGCGCCTCAGGTGGACGACGTGGGTGTGGCGTAGCGTTTATATTTGATGAGTTTGACTTCCTGTTTCGAGCTGAAGGTTGGTTTTGGATCTGATGGTTTGGGTATCAAAACGACTTTGGATTTCGAGTGCAGTGGTGATTTGCGACTCGTTGAAGGAAGAGAGGTTCGCCAAGGGGGAGGCGACGTGCCGTGCACATGCACGGCATCGGTGATGGGTGTCAGTGCCGTGTGGGTGTGTGACTCGAGTCATGCTCGAGTATAAATGATGGAAGCTTTGGGGTTTTTGCTCGTGGGCGTGAATGGATACCTGATGCTAACACTTAGATAAAACTGAACTACAGAAAAAAAGGGGAAAGAAGAAGTTGGGTATAGGGAAGTCTCGGGTTTCTAAATACTGCACTGTTTCTTTGTTAAGGTAAGGTTAAGAAAAACCTGTTTGAACAAGTTCTAAGCACTATAACTTAATAAAGGGATTAATTGCTTTAGTCAAGAATATTATACAAGTCTTAATTATTTTAGTTAATACGTTAACAATGTTTTTAACACTTAGTTAATATTTTAATTAAGTAATTAATTTCAATAAATAATAAAGTTAATTAACATTTAAAGTTTGTAGTTAATACTAAATTGATTTTCAAAGTTTAAAGGAGATTTCTTTAAAAATGTCAGTTAATTTGAATAATTAATATCAAGTAATTGTTTTTAGAAAGTAATTAAGAATAATTACATTACAATTATAATTAGAGTTTAGATTAA
Source organism: Allium cepa (assembly GCA_030765085.1). Taxonomy (NCBI): domain Eukaryota; kingdom Viridiplantae; phylum Streptophyta; class Magnoliopsida; order Asparagales; family Amaryllidaceae; genus Allium; species Allium cepa. Next base: position 231,236,911 of record CM060938.1, read on the forward strand.
TTAATTATTAATTGATAAATAAATTTTTAATTAACTACTTAAAGTTGAGTAACGAATGATTAGTAGTTAAATAAATAAGTAATTTAATTCACAAATGACTAATGATAAATTAACTGGTAATTTGGGGAACACTTAATTTGAAATTAAATTATGTTAATCAATAAATAAGGTTTATAAATTAATATAATTAAAGAATAATTAATCTGCAATTAAGATTTATTAATTTGGGGTAATTTAGGGATAGATTACCCGATTGAAATTAATTTGTTAATTAATTAAAGGTAATCTCGTGCAGATTAATTAAAATATAAATACTTGATGAGATTTAGTGAAGTAATTCATAATTACAGGATGTAATAAATTAAAAAGAATTACTTCATGGGTAGAAATTAAAGGATAATTACTTGGGTAAGCAATTACAGAGGGTAATTACTGTTTATGCGTAATTGGGAATGATTAATGTATGCAATTAATTCATGGGTTTGGTTAAGTATAATTACTTAATGAAAGTAATTAGATAATGATGATAATCCTAATGTAATTAAAGAACAATTAATCACGGAGGATTAACTAAGATAAATGATTATGGGATGGTGAATCATCTGGCTATAATTAATTAATAAGCAGGACCTAAAGTTAATTGATTTAACTCAATTCTGGTTAATTAGATTTATTTGGAATGGTGTGATTGATGATCTTGCTTATGTATGATAAGCGATTGTTTATATGCCCTGAATTGATTGATACCCTAATATGAAATGGTTCGTGATATGATGTGTTGGGTGGGCAATGATAATATGTTGAATTGCTGAGTAAAGATGACAGCTTTTATTTAAAATTTAATTGCATTTCACTTGAAAATTTTGTGTTATGATGAACTGAATTCGAAGAGACCGGAGTCGGGTATAATTAATACCCGAAACCACTTCGATTCTTTACAAATTGTTACGTGGAATCGATAGGGTGTAATGAAATGATTTTTGTGAATTGGACAAATAATCTAAGTTCTGACACTTAGAAATTAATGTGTGACATAGTGATGTATATAACAACTTGTGTATTGAAAATTGATATAAGTTACCCGGGTTTTATATGAGTTGTATACCTTTGTATTTCATGTTAGATGGGTTTACTCACGCTGGTTTCCAGCCTGACCCGGGTGTTACTTTGATGTAATGCTCGGGTCAGACCGAGTATTACGGATTTTCAGGTTAGGATGTTCAGGAGCTCAGGAAGCGAGCTGGGGGCAGTATCGTATAGAGTATATCCGCTGTATTTATATTATTGTTTATCTGAGTCATGATAATTGTAAATATTCAGTGACTGTATATTATGTGAAACTCAGATGTATATTAAGGTGTAATCGACAGTTATAATATTCTTTTGTAAATTGTTATTACTTAATATTATATTTTATCCGCTGCGAATGTGAGATGTTTGGTGTTTCTGTTCTTCTTCTTCTATCTCTTTCTTCTTTTTCATAACTATCTGGAATTTTCGGGTTCGAAAATTCCGGGTCGTTACATAGATGGTAATTGTTTGGGGAGAATAACCATAGAAGTATTATAAAGAGTATATTTTTGATAAATGATTATTACAAATAAAGGTAATTAAATATTACTGTAATGAAAATAAATGTAGTAACGGAAGTGTGAAGGTAAATTAAATAGAAACGTAAATATAATTTAAGGTAGTAATTGGTGAATTGTGAATTAAAATCAAAGTTTATATTAACGAGGAAATAATACGTAAATTGCAATTTGATTGAATCAATGCTAGATAAGTAATTATAAAAAATTGTAGTTGATAATTAAGAATGAATGTGAGTAAACTTGGCATTGGTGAAAATTGTTAAATTTACCCATTCATCTAATTTATTAATTAGATCTAAATCAATGGCAACATTTGTTGTTAATAATAGCTTGTAAATGAAATTGAATGTTAAATGATAACAATTATTTTAGGCTAACCATTTATTTAGTATATTAAGTTTAAAACTGGTAATCGTTTGCAATAAATCTAAATTAAATGTTACGTTAATGTAAATTAAGGCAACAAGTGGGAATAATGAAAATTTCATTTATAATATGATAATTAGTTGAATTAAAAGAATGGGAGTCAGGATTTATTAATTTTAAATGAATTTAAAGTTAAATAATTGGATTTATTGCAAATAAATGAAATTCAACATTTAATATTACGTTAATTAAAACTAGATGGAATGTGCGGATATTAGTATAATAGATTTTGAATCCAATGTTGATTTCATCCGGTGTAATTATGAATTGAATAATATGAATGAAAATTTAATTAAATGGAATTATTGAAATTTAATTTATAATTTCTAGATTTAATGAAATTGAAAATTTAACACTGAAAGGGATAAATTAATCAACTCTAAATTTACATGTAATTTTGGTTAAATTAGTGTGAATGATTAAGGAAGTTAAATTTGATGAAATTTGTTAATTATAGAGTTGAAATTTAAAAAGTGATTTAATTAATTTATTTAATTAATATAAAATAGCCATTTTGGCCACTGGCTCGGATTTCGACGAAACTAGTTTCGTCGGATCGGTAACAGTGAATTATTGTAGTATTTTCAGTTTCGTATCGACCGGACTTGTCGTTTGATTGTATGGGCTTGAAACGCCTTAAAATCGATTAATTGAAATCAATTTGAAGAATATTGATTTTAGCATAACTTCTTCATACGATGGAATTTGGACATGAAACCTTTTCCACTGTGTTTAAAATATTTAAAAACATCTATTTTGATATATGGGTTGACCCAATTTCATTCCTATGTGGAAACGGGCTTTTTGGGCCACTTTGGCGTTAGCGCGTATATCCAATGTAACAACCCAGAATTTCTGTCATTTGAAATTCAGATATTTAATTAATTTTAAAATATCAACAAGTAAAATTTGTAAGTCGAATAATTTATTTTTCGAATATCTAGATTTAATTGGATAATTAAATCGATAATTTAATATTTGAAATTACAGAAAAATTTGGAATTTTTGGTTTAATGTGATTAAAAATGATTTATTAAGTTGTATTAAATCATATTGGATTTAGAACAATGTTTGTGAACTTTTAAAATTGAACTAAAAGTTAATTTGTGAAAATTGAATATTTTAATATTTAATCGACTAGTGAAAATAGTCATTTTTCAAACAGTCTCGGATTTCATCAAAGCCAGTTTCATCGGATCCGTAAGGTCAAATTATTGTATGGTTTCAAATTTCGTGTCAATCGGAGATTCCGTTTGTCCGGGGCAGGCTAAAACGCATAGAAATTGGTTTAACCAATTTAATTTAAATTTGATCTTTTATTTTCGTGACTCGCACATATGATCGAATTAGCCTCTGAAACCTATACCATTGTGTTCGGAACGTGGGGTAAACCCTAGAAACGCCGGTCACCGCGCGAGATTTGGAGTTCGGGAAATTTTGGATGAATAGTAATATGAGAAATTTCTATAAAAGGACCTAAGATCTTAAATTTTTCACTAAAACCAAGCTTCAAAGTTCAGGCCGCCATTTTCATCTGTCAATGGCCGAAATACATCCTCTTCTTCCTCATTTTTCTTGCAATCCATCGATCGATTCATAAAAGTTACAACTACAAAAGGATAGAGCGCAACGAGAGCTACGTATCCAACGGTGGAGATCGAATTTAGACGAATGGATTGATGGCAAATGGCTCGTGTTCATCAGGAAGTCGTGCACGTTTTCTGGTCCGACAGCACGACCGAGCTCGGCAATCTTCTAGTCGATGGTGGCACGTGTACCGAGCTTCGTCGTAGTGTATCTTGATCGTTGTAAAAGTGCTCGATTTGGTCGCGAAAGTTGAAGGGAAAAGGCGGCAGTGGGTTTCGAACGCGCGTGAGTAACCTGGAAGAGATACGTGATGGGGAAGTAAGGGGCACGGCCACGATCTGTTTATCTGAAATCAACCGCTTGGATTAGAAAATGGTATACAATATAAAAAGAAATGTAAATTAATATTATTAAATTTGTGTAATCTTTGTAATGCTATAACTTGTTCATACGAGGTCGGAAAATTACGAAACGAATTGCTTGGATTCATTTTGTCGGGCACTACGCAATGGAGCTGGTTTGGAGTCAATTGGAGCTAGTGAAAATTTCGGGTAAAATTAAACGCACGTTTAATTTTATTCGAAACAAAACGTTACAACTATTATCAGAAACTCAAGGTGAGATCTTCTCACTCAATCGAATTGTTTCGATTTAAATTTTAAATAGTTAGATTTAAAATTGTTGATTGTGTGATTGGATGATAGTTATTATCTGTTGTATTGAAATAGACCCTATACGCCGTATATTAAGCGGAGGTTATTTATTAAAAACATATACCGCGATAATTCCAATTTGATATGGAATTGGTATTATATATGACTTGGAGTTGATTTCCCGCATTATATAGCGGATGAGACCCTATTGCACCGCATAATAGCGGATAATATTTTATAAATCCCATATACCGGGATATTCCGTCTCGAAGCGGAATTGGTATTGTGCTAACATCTTTGGATGTAGGGAAACAGGTTGGAGGGATCCAACTGGATTCCTCAAATGATTGAATTGGTTTCAATGTTGTATGCTGATTTATTTATAATCTGCGTGATTATCTTTGTGATTTAAATCTTTAAAGGCTAAATTTTAGCTGAATATATTTTTGGTATCGTTAGATACCGAAAATAAATAAAATTTGATTTTTGAAAATTTAAGTTGAGAATTCATAATAAAATTTAATTTTAGAATTGATTCATTTTAAATAAATAAACGTCGAAATTTTTATGTTATAAAAATTATGATTTTTGTGAAATATAACCGAAATGTGATTTTTGAAATAAGTAATTGATTAATTAATAAAATGGTTTAAATTGGGATTTTTGAATTAATATAAATGATTTATATAAAAGATTTATAAAATTGATATTTATAAATTAAAATGTTGGGATTATAAAACGAGTTTTTATAAGTGTAAAAATGAAGTATAAATGGATTTCATAAGCGGATGAAATCTATAAATTTATAAATTGTGAAGTTATAAAATGAATAGATTTTGTAATAAAATATTTATAAGTAATTAACTTATAAATTGGATTTTTGCGTGTAAATTGGATATGGATAGAATTTGTTGATAAAGTAATTTTATAAGTTGAAGTTGTTATAAAGTATAAATGGAATTTATAAACGTTGTTTTATAAATCCGAAATTGACTTATTTTAATAAGTTTAATTATTATAGCTTATTAAAGGAGGTATATCCACGATTTTAGGACAGTGGATAATCCTTTAAATAAAATATGTAGAAATGATGAATTTGGTAAACGAAGTATATTCACGATTTTGGACGGTGAATAATATATTAAAGAATTGTTTTGGGAAAGTGGTATTCTAAATAGAATTAAAACAATTTAAAGATGTTTTAAAATGTATAAAGTATCGAAACCATAGATTTCAACATTCATTGTTGAAATAGACGTTTTCGAAAAATAGAAGGAAATGGTGGACTATAACACTGTTATTATAGTAAATAATTTTCGAAAGGAAATGTTTTATATAGTATTGGGACTTATATATCTATTTTAAGTTCGAATCCCTATACTAGTGGTTTTGGGCTGTCGTAACGATGTTTTACGCATCATTCGTTTTGACTCAAATAGATGTGTTTAAGAGAATGTTTTCCTTAAATTATATACTTAATTGTGATTTAAGTATATTGAATATTTTCCAAGTGTTGAAAATAAACAGATTTGTGAGTTACTTATTCTTAAATAAGTATGGAAATGTTTTTCCAATATGAAGTGAATGTTTTGAGATTTTATCTTTTAAAGATAAATTGAAAATGAATATTAGAAACCGATTTGGAAATGGTATATTCAAAGATATTTTGGAAAGGTAAATTCACTATGGAATTTATAAAAGAAAGGAAAATTTGTTTATAAATAAACATTGATTTATTTTGAAGTGTGGAAATAAATTTACGGATTTGGAATGTAAGTATAAAATAAATCGGTAAGGATTTATTTGATTGGTTTAAATGAACCATTTTGAAATGGAAGTTGTAAAGGTGAAAATTGATTTGGAATTTGTTTTCAAATGGTTGAAGTGTGGAAATTATATCTTGTAAAGATATTTTTGAAAATTAATAATTTGGGAAATTATTTGAAATCGGGTTATGTTGTGAATATTGATTGATAGTTAAATAACTGACTATCAATATTGACCCTTAAATGGCTATTTGTTGGAATTGGTTGAAATTGAATGCTACACTTATTTTTAAATTATTGCGCTCGTTATTCGGATTACCCATTTCGAATAGTGATACGACGTAATGGATAGCATTGAAGACCGGTTGTGAAGACCCGGTGTTTGTGAAAACGATAGGATGACCTATCGATTGTCTGTGCACCGTTAGCTACGGTATGGAGATTTCCTTTATGATGGGAAATTCGATCGGGATTGTGAATACCCAAATTGCAAGGGCTTCTTTTGAAGTGCCTTCGGTTCTGTTCGAACCCGGAACAGACTTGTATGGTTACGTGTCTGACATTACATTTTGAGATATAAAGAAAATTTCTTTCAAATACATCTTTGTTGGTGGCGGAGAATTTATTCTCTTAGCTTAACACCCTTCTCTGAGACGTATGAGCTTAGAGGTTTTGTAGTTGAAGGTTATCAGTGATATACTCCCAATTTGGTAATGTGGCATGCTGAGCGTTGCTGTGTGATGATTATTTGTTGATCATTTGTTGATCAAAGCGTGGCTTTGTGAAAGAGCGTAGCTTTGTGGACGAGACTTCGTCAGACCTCACACCCCAGAAATGGTCGAAACAGTAATATGCGGCAAGGTTATGAGGGTCGCTCCCTTTAGGGTATGTCATTTCCTTCTGGAAAAGGGTGGTGTCAAGTATGGAGCCCTGATACTTAACCTATGTGGTTTCTCCAATCTCATTTTTCTGTGTGGTTATGGCTTGGTGATCGAGGGCCCTCGGATAAAGGTCCCAAAGGACCGGGGGTGGCATATTCGTGTAGTAGTTACCTAGTTACAAAGGTAACCCGGCCTTGTGTTGGCAGAGAGCTGGTTAAGTTCTCGGGACGTCCCGCGAGAGGCGATCCCATGTGGCCGTAGGAAGTTCCTTAGCCTGACCATTTGTTGGAAATCCAAAGAAACAATACGAGCCCTTTATGATTGCAATTGTATAACCTGCCGCCTCAGGAGGTAGCTATAGCAGGCATAATATAATGGTACCTATGCTGGCTAAGATTTATATTCTATTTTCGAAATGTTTTCATCACTGTGCACTAATAATAATATCAACAATTATTTGTTTTGCGTAGTAAGCAACTTTGACTATCATAAGGAGAAATCTCCTCTAATTCTGCGTTTGCATTGTGTGTGTGCGGGGAGGCCTTATGGTAGTTTCATTTTCCAAAAGCATTGCGGATATTTTTTTCACTTCCCTTATTGTTGTTGTTTTTTTAAAAGATAAATAACTGTTTTGAGTTCTCACGCCAGTCCCATGATTGACCTAGAGTTTATTGTTCCCTTCCTAAACTCTGGGTTCCCATAATTTTCCACACGGGCAGTCTAGAGTCAGTATATCAGGTCATTCTGGATTTAGAAGTGCTTTAGAGCTCAAGTGGCGAGCTGGATGGCGAGACATACCACTTGTATATGATATTATGTTTTCCACTGTAAATTCACTTATAAGGACGAATTCATATAACTATCCATTGTTTTGTTGTGTTTTATATTGTTGTTGTATACTCTGATAATGATGTGATGTAATGCAATAACTGATAAAGTTCTTTGTTTTAAAGATTATTCATTTATCTATTATATGTTGTTCCGCTGTGATATGTGAGATTCTGATATTGTTTCTGTTTTGTTTCCTTAATTCTTCTATCTTTTTCTTCTACCTCTTCTTTTTAACCCTAACAATTCGGTTTTCCAGCATTCGATTATGCGGCATTTGATACAGTGGACGTAAGAATGCCGACCTTCGGATCTCGATAAAATCGCATTCGTTACATCCAACCTTATCCATCCATTCTAATTTTTGACCTACCTATATAAACCGCGTTATAAACCCTAGCAACCCCTATTCCTCATTTCTATACGCACAGAAACTTCTGTGCTCTCCTTCCTTAAGGCTGTAAACTCTAATCTATCCAATTCAAATTTCAATCCAAAGCTAAAATTTCAAACTCCTCCTAAAAATTTAGAAAAAATATATATCGAAGCTCTCGATATACGCATCTCAAAACCGCAATTTTTTTTTAATTCGAACCAACATTTGTCCAGAAATTGAAGGTGAATTCTCGGCCATCCATTGTGCCGAAATCGACCATGCCTGATCATTAAATTGATTGTACCGTTAGGTAGAGATCGTCGAGGGGATTCGATTGGTGTAGTTGTTTGTCAAATCAATGGCTAGATCATGCTATAAAATTCGATTAGGGTTAGGAATATAGCGGTGGCCGGTGGATTTTAGGGGCATTGAAAGGTGAAGGGCGGTGCCGCGGTTACTAAGGTGGATGACGGCGTCATGGTGCGTTGCTCTGGCTGGCTGCGACTGGGTGCAGCGTCGGCGACGAGGTGGGTTTTCGAAACGGATAGGGTCTAGCGCGTGTGTCTGGGAAGAAAAGGGTTTCGCGTTTCTGGAAATTCATGTAGCTGTTGCGTGACGTGGCAACAAATTTGGGTGAGACTGTTTTTTTTTTAAATCTTTGATTTTCAACTTGTTTAAATCAAATATCTTTCAAATACGATATCCGATTTATGCGCGGTTTCTTTTGTTAGGATCGTATCTGAATTCTGGGCCCTTTGGCGCTGTTTTGGATGGATTTGGAGACTGTGAAAATTTTGGGTTTAAATTGAATTTAAATTGAATTTAAATTCAAAAGGTTAGTGTTTTAACCCACTCAAAACTTCTAAAATTTCTTATGTTTGTTAAATTGAGTTATGATATGAGTAGAAATTTATTTATGACTATTTGGCATAATTTTATCATCATTCCAGTTAAATTAGTAGTTAATTTATTTTGCATATACACTGCCAGTTAAATTATTAGTTTTGCATATAAACTGCCAGTAAATGCCTGTTATTTATTACCTGTTATATACTGATTATTGTTTGAATTGGATGATGATTTTGATAAATGGATGTATGATTTTATGATGGATGAATGGATGTTTATTTATATCATCATAAACTGCAAGTTGTTATGCATTTTATTGCATTCGGGATTGCGGTTTGAAATGATATATAACCATAAAATTTTATTTTAAATTGCGGATTGAAATGATAAATATTCGTATTACTTGACCATAGGGTAGAAAATTATATACAGACACCGCGGCCTGTATATATATAAAATATTTTAAAATGATTTCTATGGTTTTGTAAAGAAATATACGAGTTATACAAATATTGATTTTGATGTTATATAAACGTCAAATTTATTATTGTTTTCTAGCTATATATATAATTATGCTTTGAAATGTAAAATAAGCCCAATAATAAAGTTTGATTTTTTTTACGGTTTAATGAATATTGATTTTTGAGATTATATAATATTATTTTATATATAGTTGAATGCTTGAATCTAAGCTATGTAAAAGTGGTTTAAATAAAAATTTAAGCTTAATAATAGAGTTTGATTTTATTAAAATAAATGTGAGTAAGTATTTAAACTTTATTTTAATATAGAGTGCATAATGATTTAAATAAATTAAAGTTGGGAGATAAATTAGAGATTTATTTGAAATTGAAATTATTTAAGAAGTAAACTCTAAAGGGTTGTTGTGGAATTTATTAAATTGAAATTTTTAAAGGGTATAATAATTATAACTTGATTTTGGATCTAGTTGAATTAAATGATTATTTCAAGTATAAATGAATTGAAGAAAATATTTAGTTATTTGTAATTTGAGTTTGTTAAACTAACATCTTATAACTTGAGTACGTTTTGTAAACAATGGCCTCTGTACGTTTTATCCTCCGATCCCGTTTTGAATTTGTTGCCTCTGCGTAACGCATCTTGCCCTTCGTTTCTCCTTCTCCTGCTTTCGATGTCTCTTTCGAAGCAAGCTTTGGAGGAGCCTCTTTCAGTTACCAGATCTGGCAAATCTTTCGCGGCTGTTATTGCGTCTCCCTCCGTTGTTTCTATTCGTGCTTCTGCAATTGGAGCTCCAGCCACTGTGTCGACCGATACTTCTGCCGTAGTTCAGGTAGTGCCTAAACTCTCAGATGGTTCCGCCTCGCATTTGTTCATGGCTATGGCTCGTCTTTCGGGTAACTCAATCATTGGTTGTCCCCCTCCTGTTGTGGAATTGTTGGATGGTTCAGTGGACGAAGTGGTTGTCGATCGTTCCGATGAGAATGCTGACCGTATTGTTGCAAGTTCGGCCATCTTTGATTCTTCAGGTGGTTATCCCAGTGATGTAAAATTAGGCACGCATGGTGTTTGTTGTAATACCTCTGAAGTTCCAGACCCAAATTTTCTTCATGCGCCTGTTTCTACGAGCATTCCTCCTGTGTTTCCAAGTCCTGCCGATCCTCCCTCTTGGAAGTCTTTGTTCAACAAGTTGCCGAATAAAGCAGGTTCTTATTCTCCGCGTTTATTTGAGCATGCTGTTGGTGATGGACCTTTGGTTCCTCCGCAAGAAGTGATTCAAGCCGGCATTGACTATTGGTCTGATTATCTTGTTGGATTTTTCTTAGATGCTAATCCTGCTTACCATCTTGTTAAAGCGCGATGCAATCAGGTATGGAAACCAAGAGGCAGTCTCAGTGTTCATTTTGATAATGAGATGTTCTTTTTCAAATTCTCATGGAGTGACGAAAGGCGTCGTATTCTTGTAGCCGACCCAATTATGATTGCTGGTAAGCCTTTCATCATCACTACTTGGAGCCCGTCTGTTGATAGGGCTAAGGATCAGGTTCTTTCTATCCCAGTTTGGGCTCACTTTTCTTCCATCCCGTCTGTCCTTCAACCGTTGCTTGGGCTTGACTGGCTTGGTAGCCAAGTTGGTAGAGTTATCTGTTATGACTCCAACACAGTTGCAAGGAAGAGATTAGTATATGCCAAAGCTCTCATCGAAATAACCCCCTCCAAGCCATTGCCTTCCTCCCTCAAGGTCTGTTTAGTTGAGGGTCATGAAGCTGAGATCTTTGTGAGCTACAGTTGGAAACCACACATATGTACAATTTGTCAGTCTTTTGGTCACCTTATGGAGACGTGTTCTCGTGGGATTGGTCAGGGTCCTCTGCCTCTCCCGGATCGTGTTCCCCTTCCTCGTCCCCCTTCCAGGAAATGGGTTCCTAAGCATGTTGCCCCTTCTATTGTTTTGGATCCGATTGACTTAACGGATGTTCCTTCTGTAGTTGTTGATGTTCTCAGTGCTGATCAGGATCCACCGGCTGTTTCTTGCCATGTGCCTCCTCCCTCTTTTGTAGTGGAAGTTACTCCAGACTCTATCCTATGGGACTCCGATGAGAAAGCGTGGGTTCACTCCCCTTTGGGCATGCGTTACTCCCCTACGGTTGGTTTATATTATTCCTATGTCAGTGACACAGATGGTGAGAGCAGGTATCTCCGTTATCATGTTGTTGGGGATGGACTGTTATTGGCCAGTGAGGGGGTTGACGGTGAGTCGAATAAATGTATTTTCTCTGACTACTCTTGGGATAGGAAATTTATTTACTCCCTGGAGTCGGCTCGTTATGTCTCTGTTCTTGCTAGTCTTTTCTCTGGGTATGCAGATGTCGTTGGTCCAGTTTCCATTGATGATGTTGACTCGTCTTCCTCCTCTGGGGAATAGTCTCGGTTCATGGTGGTATTGGCATCTTGCCTTATTTCCCGTGTTATTATTTTCTGTGTGGTCACCCTCTCATGATTATATGTATCGTGTTTGTTCTTCGCTGTTTTTTTAGCTGTTAGTCGTTGTGACTAGCACCTGTTCTCTAATGTATTATTATTTGTTATAATAAAAGTGGCACGGTCCACTAAAAAAACCGGTTGGCCTTGCCAAAAAAAACAAATTGAGTTTGTTTAAAAGAAAATGGACTATTTTGTAAAATATTTCAAAACTAAATAATATAAGATTTGATTTTAAATCTAAATTATCGAATTTAGTTTGAAATGGTGGAATATGTAAGCTTTGAAATATATGAATTGAAATGGTTTATTGAGAGTTTCAAATCGGTACTTTGAATTTATTATAAAATAAAAGAAGCTATTTTATTATATAAAGCGATTTAATATTTAAACCATTGAAGTACATTAAGTTATGTTTCAAAGCTATAGATTTCAAGGTATATAGATTTGGTAGTGCTATGTTTTGGAAAGTATATATTTTGGAAAAATGATGTCATATTGATTTGGGTCTTATGGTATCGTATTTATAGTGTTGATTCCAATACATTAATTATTATTCTCTGGTATGCGTACTTTGATATGTAATGTACAAATATAATCAAATGTTTTGCAAAACAACTTCATGAACTGTATATTTGATTATTATATTTTATCGTTCCGCCACAAGATTCTATTTTGTTTTTTTCTTCCTCTGTTTTTCTGATTTACCCCATAACAATCCACCCTTCCGTATGGTTTGAATTGGCACGTGTATCGATTTAAAGCGTACGAAAAGGCGGGACGTTACATCTGGTATCAGAGCGAGGTTTAGCGATAAACCTTAGCTTTATGGGGTTTGACTCTTTACTAATAGGGTAGTAATACCCTATAGTCAGTCGATGAGTGTATATATATGAGAAAGCGCATTTGTTAGTGTTATAAAAAGGTTTTAATATTGTGTTAATTTATTCCATTTTGTATTTATAAATTCTGGTTTATGCATGGGATGCTATGACATCAATAAGGAGTTCTAAACACTTAATAGGACAGACCGACATAATATTTGGTTTTAATATAGGTGAATGAAATAATTTTGCCTATTATATTTTCTATATATATATATAAAGTAAATTTTATAAAGATTTTATTTGGTTGTACCACATTTGTTGTTAGGTAATGAAATTTGTAAATAATAGTTGAAATAAGATTGATATTAAAATAAATGGAAATTGGAAATTTAGAACTTAAGTTTCGGGCTTTTGAAAATTTCTTTCGAATAATTATGAAATATAATAATATTGTTTATAAGTATTTTCTGATATAAATATTTCAATATAATTTGGAAGAATTGTTTTAAAGAAGATTTTGGAGAAAATAAGTTCCGTACTTTCCTCTCTTTCGCTGGGAAATAATTTCGATGATGGCGGCCGCATCATCGACTTTCATTTTCGAGTTTCGAAGGGGAAAGGCCACTGTAGTTGTTTTATTGCAGATTCATTTTTGATAAACAAATATAAGTTTTGAATTGTTTTAAATATAATTAGAGATATATAAGTTGTAAGAATATATTTATCTATTATTTTTAAATAATTTGAAATTTAACCCGGTATTTAATTCTTAAATTTCCGTTAATTAATTATTTCAATTATTGTAGTGAAATGAAATGTAAGTAATTAATAATTGAAACCTCTAATTTAAGTAAGAGATTTAATGCTAAGTTATAAAAGAAATTAAAAGAAAGTTGAAATTGTAACTTATAAGACAAAAGGTAAAAATTTATTGAACAATGAATTAATTTAAAGAAATGAGAAAACTTGTATAACTTTCAATTACATTCTTTAAAAGCATATATATAACTTATCAAATATTAAAAGTTGAAATGTTTAATAAGAAATGTATTGGAAATTGTACAAGTAAAAATATGTAATGAAAGTGTTCAATAAATTGCTTTTATTTATAAGAACTGGTGTTATAGAGTTATAAACTTAAGTTATAATGGAAATCGTACTATAATAAAATATGATAGAAGAGAAATGCTGTAAGTAAGTAATTTTAGACTTAAGTAAATATTGAAGTTATATATTTTGAAAATAAGCAGAAAGATGAATACGGTAAATAAATGAAATCAAGCAGTAAATAAATGAACTAATATGCAAAGAAATCGAATTAAAGATGAAAATTTGCAAGAAATAATGTAAAAGTAAAAAGATAAATCAGTATATGGATAAAAAGGAAATCAAACAACAATAGTATGTAATGAAATTAACAAGAATAAACTTAGTTTATCGTTTGGATTTGTTGTTTGTTTGGTTTATGGTTGTTGGGGCAAGAATACTTTAAAAAAATTTAGATGAATAATCTATTTAATTTCATCTAAGACTATTGAGTAATTGACGCACTTAGTACTTTATTTTCATTCTATACAATTTAAAGTTTTAAAACCCGAACAACTATTTGTTTTGCTTGATATGAATGAATGATTGATGTGGTTTGATTGTATGTGGTGGTTGTTTGCTTGTTGCAAGTGATTTATGTTTGTATTGATTGTTGGTTTGTGGTTGAAACAAAATAAATATTTCATTTTATATAATTGTTAACCTTTTTGGATTATATAAGTGAAATACAGGTTATGAAAGCAATTGCTACTGCTTTTGGTTTCATAATATAATTGTAAATTGCCCGACAAATATGTACGTTTTCGGATGACGGTTTATAGCGCTATTATACTATTTTCCCGGGTTGGGATATATATTATTTTGAAAAATATATGTTGTATATTTTTATTTTTGATATTATATTTTCTTCCGAGCCTCCCCGTACAAAGGAGACTCCGTCAAAATTTTCCGTAAATTTTGGACTTAGAATATTTTGAAAATTGTTTTCCAAACTCTATTAATTTGAGTATAAAAAGGTTTAGTGGTTATAAATTTGTATATTTTATATAAAGTAAGTAATTTTGTAAATTTAGTTGTTTATTAAGTTAATATGTTGAATTAGATAGGTTGATTTCTTAATTCTTCTTTTCCTTTCTTTTCCTTTTCGGGGACGAAAAGTTTTGAGTGGGGGAGAGCGTAACGACCCATAAATTTCGATAATCAAATTTGTTGAATTATAAGAATTTTGTAATTAAATTTTAGAAAGAAATAAAAAATTTATGATTTATAATGCAGTAAATGTTATGAATAAAGGGTACAAATGGTTATAAAAAAACAAAAAGAAACTAATTATTGAAATTTGAAGTGAAATCACAATAAAAAAATGAAATAGTGTAAATTTTTACACTTGGGTATAAAAAGGAAAATAAGTTGATAGAAGTAAGCATTGAATTAATCAATGAAATATTATATTTATTAATATAAACTGAATTAAGGAGTTAAATTGAATCAATCTATTTATTTGATACTAATTAATTGGTATCCAAATTTATAATAAATGGGTTTATTTTAATAAATAGAAATTTGAGACTACAGTGAATTGGAATTAAGATGAAAATGGAAATATTGAAGTATGTTAATGCAAGTTATCATTTATGAACTTGATTTAACATTCCAATTTAATAAAAATAATTTAAATGTTAGGGCTTAGTTATAAATGGAATATAACAAAAACAAAATGTAATTATTGTATTAATGCATGAAGTAACTGGATAGATGGTAATTGTTTGGGGAGAATAACCATAGAAGCATTATAAAGAGTATATTTGCGATAAATGGTTATTACAAATAAAGGTAATTAAATATTACTGTAATGAAAATAAATGTAGTAACGGAAGTGTGAAGGTAAATTAAATAGAAACGTAAATTTAATTTAAGGTGGTAATTGGTGAATTTGGAATTAAAATCAAAGGTTATATTAATGAGCAAATAATACGTAATAATTAAGAAAGAAAGTGAGTAAATTTGGCATTGGTGAAAATTGTTAAAGTTTACCCATTCATCTAATTTATTTAATTAGATCTAAATCAATGGCAACATTTGTTGTTAATAATAGCTTGTAAGTGAAATTTAATGTTAAATGATAACAATTATTTTAGGTTAACCATTTATTTAGTATATTAAGTTTAAAACTGGTAATCGTTTGCAATAAATCTAAATTAAATGTTACGTTAATGTAAATTAAGGCAACAACTGGGAATAATGAAAATTTCATTTATAATATGATAATTAGTTAAATTAAAAGATTGGGAGTCAGGATTTATTAATTTATTTGAATTTAAAGTTAAATAATTGGATTTATTGCAAATAAATGAAATTCAACATTTAATATTACGTTAATTGAAACTAGATGGAATGTGAGGATATTAGTATAATAGATTTTGAATCCAATGTTGATTTCATCCGGTGTAATTAGGAATTGAATAATATGAATGAAAATTTAATTAAATGGAATTATTGAAATTTAACTTATAATTTCTAGATTTAATGAAATTGAAAATTTAACACTGAAAGCAATAAATTAATCAACTCTAAATTTACATGTAAATTTGGTTAAATCAGTGTGAATGATTAAGGGAGTTAAATTTGATGAAATTTGTTAATTATAGAGTTGAAATTTAAAAAGTGATTTAATTAATTTATTTTTAAATTATTTAATTAATATAAAATAGCCATTTTGGCCACTGACTCGGATTTCGATGAAACAAGTTTCATCGGATCCGTAACGGTGAATTATTGTAGGATTTCAAGTTTCGTATCGATCGGACTTGTCGTTTGATTGTATGGGCTTGAAACGCCTTGAAATCGATTAATTGAAATCAATTTGAAAAATATTGATTTTAGCATAACTTCTTCATACGATGGAATTTGGAGTTGAAACCTTTTCCATTGCGTTTAAAATATTTAAAAACATCTATTTCGATATATTGGTTGACCCAATTTCATTCCGGAGTCGAAACGGGCGTTTTGGGCCACTTTGGCGTTAGCGCGTATATCCTACCTTACCCATCCATTCTAATTTTTGACCTACCTGTATAAACCCCTTTATAAACACTAGCAGCCTCTATTCCTCATTTCTATACGTACAGAAACTTCTGTGCTCCCCTTCCTCAATGGCTATAAATCCTAATCTATCCAACTCAAATTTCAATCCAAAGCTAAAATTTCAAATTCCTCATAAAAATTTAGAAAAAAAATACATCAAAGCTCTCGATATATGCATCTCAAAACTGCAATTCTTTTTTGATTCGAATCACCATTTGTTCAAAAATTGAAGGTGAATTCTCAGCCATCCATTGTGTCGATTTCGACCCAGCCTGATCATCAAATTGATTGTACCGTCGGGTAGAGATCGTCGAGGGGATTCGATCGGTGTAGTTCATCTGTCAAATCAACGGCTAGATCGTGCTATAAAATTCGATTAGGGTTAGGGATATAGTGGCGGCCGGTGGGTTTTAGGGGCGTTGAACGACGAACGGGGGTGTCGCGGTTACTGAGGTGGATGACGGTGTCATGGCGCGTTGCTCTGGGTGGCTGCGACTGGGTGCAGCGTCGGCGACAAGGTGGGTTTTCGGGGCGGCTATGGTCGAACGCGTGTGTCTGGGAAGAAAAGGGTTTTGCGTTTCTATAAATTCATGTAGCTATTGCATGACGTGGCAACAAATTTGGGTGAGCCTGTTTTTTTTTTATTTCAATCTTTGATTTTCAACTTGTTTAAATCAAATATCTTTCACATACGATATCCGATTTATGCGCGGCTTCTTTTGTTAGGATCGTATCTGAATTCCGGACCCTTTGGCGCTAGTTTGTACGGATTCGGAGACTTTGAAAATTTTGGGTTTAAATTCAAAGGGTGATGTTTTAACCCACCCTCAACTTCTAAAATTTCTTATGTTTGTTAAATTGAGTTATGATATGAGTAGAAATTTATTTATGACTGTTTGGCATAATTTTATCATCATTCCATTTAATTTATTTTGCATATAAACTGCTAGTTAAATTATTAGTTAATTTATTTTGCATATAAACTGCCAGTAAATGTCTGTTATTTATTACCTGTTATATATTGATGTATTGTTTGAATTGGATGATGATTTTGATAAATGGATGTATGATTTTATGATGGATGAATGGATGTTTATTTATATCATCATAAACTGCAAGTTGTTATGCATTTTATTGCATTCGGGATTGCGGTTTGAAATGATATATAACCGTAAAATTTTATTTTAAATTGCGGATTGAATTGATAAATATCCGTATCACTTGACCATAGGGTAGAAAATTATATACAGACACCGCGGCCTATATATATAAAATATTTTAAAATGATTTCTATGGTTTTGTAAAGAAATATACAAGTTATATAAATATTGATTTTGATGTTATATGAACGTCAAATTTATTATTGTTTTCTAGCTATATATATAATTATGCTTTGAAATGTAAAATAAGCCTAATAATAAAGTTTGGTTTTTTTATGGTTTAATGAATATCGATTTTTGAGATTATATAATATCATTTTATATATAGTTGAATGCTTGAATCTAAGCTATGCAAAAGTGGGTTAAATAAAAATTTAAGCTTAATAATAGAGTTTGATTTTATTAAAATAAATGTGAGTAAGCATTTAAACTTTATTTTAATATAGAGTGCATAATGATTCAAATAAATTAAGGTTGGGAGATAAATTAGAGATTTATTTTTGAAATTGAAATTATTTAAGAAGTAAACTCTAAAGGGTAGCTGAGAATTTATTAAATTGAAATTTTTAAAGGGTATAATTATTATAACTTGATTTTGGATCTAGTTGAATTAAGTGATTATTTCAAGTATAAATGAATTGAAGAAAATATTTAGTTATTTGAAATTTGAGTTTATTTAAAAGAAAATGGACTATTTTGTAAAATATTTCAAAACTAAATAATAAAAGAGTTGATTTTAAATCTAAATTATCGAATTTAGTTTGAAATGGTGGAATATGTAAGCTTTGAAATATATGAATTTAAATGGTTTATTGAGAGTTTCAAATCGGTATTTGGAATTTATTTGTACAATTAAAAAAGCTATTTTATTATATAAAGTAAATTAATATTTAAACCATTGAAGCATATTAAGTTATGTTTCAAAGCTATAGATTTCAAGGTATATAGATTTGGAAGTGCTATGTTTTGGATAGTATATATTTTGGAAAAATGATATCATATTGATTTGGGTTTTAAAATAGAATTGGTATCATATTTATAGTGTTGAAATGGATATTATATTCTGGTTTTAAAGCATAAACTATTTTGAAAAGGCCGCGGTGTTATAATAATGTCTGCTTGTTAAAGAGACCGGAATCGGAAGTTGTCATACTATCTGTCAACTCCGAAAACCACTTTAACAACCATGTACGCGGTGGAGATTCCAGAATGAAGTAGGATGGTGGCAGCAATTCCTTTGAGGTAAATACGTGGACCCAACTCCCGTGAGTTGGCATAAGGTGGCTAAAACAGGAGCGATTGACGGGTTAATAAGGTAGCACCTTTGATCGGACACATCCCTTCGATATTATACGCTAACCTTTGGATTATTCGGTGGCCAATTTTGATTTCTTTGATTTGGGGGTGTGGCTCGAGGTGGGCGGTAGCTGCGCGCTATGCGTTACCACCGACCCGGAAGTGTAATTGGTATATCTACCCTGGCATTGCCTAGTTGTGCCATGTCACCTACCATACCGAGGCTTTACTACGAGTTTCTATTTGTGTCGTACCTATGGAGTATCCTTTGGTAGCCTCTCGATTAGGAGGTATTACGGTACTGTATAGACTATTGGCACTATTACGTGTTAAGGTGGAAAATGTAAAGCCTTAACGCTATTTTAAAGTAAGTTTATTTTACTAATAGACACTATTATAATAGCGAAATATTACTACATAGTAAATAGTTTAACGGATCCTTAGGAGATGTAAATGTCGAGCATCTCTTGAGTTACTGCACTTATATTTATTTCTGTTGATTTAACTCACATAAGATATTTTAGTTCTGACTCGAGTGTTTTGTCTTTTCAATTCGCTCGGGTTAGTACGAGCGTTTCAGGATTTGAAGATTTTATTCTGGGGGACGAAGACGAAGATTTGTAGTACTATTATCTACTATATTATTCCACTGCACCATTTAATTCCACTGCATTAATTATTATTCTCCGGTATGCGTACTCTGATATGTAATGTATAAATATAATCAAATGTTTTGTAAAACAACTTCATGAACTGTATATTTGATTATTATATTTTATCGTTCCGCTGCAAGATTCTTTTTTTTCTTCCTCTGTTTTTCTTATTTACCCCATAACAATCCGCCCTTCCACATGGTTTGAATTGGCACGTGTGTCGGTTTAAAGCGTACAAAAAGGCGCGATGTTACAAATGAAGTGATCATGAGATAATTAATTGAGGATCAATATAATTATTAGGGATGGGTAAAGGATAATTAGTTTGTGTAATTACATGAGAATTAATTACTTATTGTAATTAAAGAATAATTAATCAAAAATGATTAATTAAGATAATAATTAGAGGATGATTAATTAATTGATTTGTGATTTGTTAATATTGAGTAAGCAGGATTTAAAGATGACGGAAGTAATTAATTTAATATATTTAAATTAATTAGAATGGTATGTAACGACCCCGGATTTTTATGAATTTAAATTGAGAATTTAAATGAATTTTTGAATTAAAATTTGTAAAATTTATTATAAATGGAAGCGAGTTTCCCCGATTCAAATAGAAATTATATTAAGTCGTATGAATTTGAAAATTTGTATATATGTGAATATATATGTATATATTGGATTTTAAATAAATTCTTAAGTAAATGATTTTTGAAAAATAAATAATATACTTTGGACACAAGTATAAAAATAAATAAATAAATTGATTTAAATTTTTTATAAAGGATGATAATTTGAGTTATATGAAATATATGCGTACAAAGAGAAATGTAAAACAATAATTTTTAAAGTAAAATTTATGAAAAATATTTAAACTAAAAATAGAAGTAAAATAAATATTTGAGTTATAAATAAAGATAAATAAAAGTTAAGTATCGAACCAAATAAACAAAATAACAAACAAATACATAAGTATTAGCAATAAATGTTTCAAATAAATTTATGGTTAGAAATAAAAGTTAAAGTTAAATTAGAATTCAACACATAAGTAAAATGAACTACAAGCAAAGTATAAAATATAAATCTAAGAAAAAAATGACAGTAAACAAAACAAAACAAAAGACAAAAACAAAAAAAAAACAAAAAAAAAAGTAACAAATCAAATACAAGAGCTTGTAAATTAAATCAAGCAAGTTAAAATTTATCTTAGTAAACAAAATAATAAAGTAACTAGATACAATGTAAAATAAGAAACAAGTCAATATAACAAAACAAATACATTTATATGTATAAACAAGTACAAGCAAATAAAGGATAAAAATATAAGTAGGTAGAAGCAAACCTGCAAAGTAAAATCAAAATAAAAAAAAAATAAACAAACATATGCATAAATAAGTACATACATGATTCAAAGAGTGTAAAGTAGATATGCCTCAAGTGAAAGAACATTAAACAATGTAAGGTAAAGAAAAAAACAAAAGAAAAGAAAGTATAAAAGTAATCAGGCAAAAGAATGTTGCCTGTAAAAAGAAAATTGCAAAACAAAATCTTCTCAACACAAAATCTATTAGCCGAGAAAAAAAAAATACAAGGGTAGAGAAAAGCAAAAAGGGTTGCCAGGCAAATATATAAAATAGTATGCAAGCAAGACATGAAGGACTTAAGTCATTAATGCAAAGATGTCCTGGGTACACACCACATTACCTATCAGCCAATATATAATGGAAATATATGTGATATTGTACAAACAACACTATATCATTTGTACAAATCATTATCACTTGTAAGCTTCCATATACCAACCTGTACAAACTTAAATATAATACTCTGTACACATATATCCCTGTAAACCCTCTCCCTATATATCAACAACTTCTTCATTTCATTTCGTTCCATCAAAACTAAGCAAAGAAACTGAAGTGGTTATCATCTACAATTTAAACAAAAGGAATTCAACTTTAAACAACAATAAACAAGACAAACCAGAGATTAAAGAATCAAGTGAAGGCTTCAGCAAGAAAATTTCAAGCTTGATTCAAAATAAAGCAGCCCTCTGTTCTTCTTCTAGAAATCTGTGAGCAACTTTCTACCCATGATCTACTTCTATATCTCAATATTGTGGTTGATACTTGAATGCATTATGAAATGTTGTTAGCTGTTAAAATGTCTGTATGTTTAGATATATATATATATATAGATATGGAGTGCATGTTTGTAATATATTTTGTTTACAGGCAACAGGTTTCAATCTTGTTTAAAATATATGCTCTGTGTGTTAGTAACAGGTACAATTTTCAAAACAAATTAAATAACTTAATGTTGAATTCGAATTGGGGTATGATTTGTAAATAAAGGTTGTTTGAAATCAGGTAGCATTTCATCTAAAAATAATTATAGGTTTTAAAAATGAATAATTGGTTCGGAATCTTTGAGTTTACAGTAAAAAGGAATTAATGTGAAAAATTCGAATGTTGTAAATTGTTGATTCGATTTCATAACTTGATTTAACATACAAAGCTAAGATTTTTAAAACAAAGATGATGATTTTTAGTTAAGTATTCTAGGTGCTGTTCATTTTTGAACCAAAAATGCTTTTTTGTAAAATTTTGGAGATTCAACAATTCTTAAATGCTGCAACTTGATGTAAAGCTAGCTTGATGATCCTCGAGTATAGGAAAAATGCTAAAGAAAATTTCTAATGCAAGGATTAGTTGGTTGGATCGAAAGTAGGGTTTGGCTCGAGTGTATTTTGAGTTCTGTAACTCGATGATTTCGTCGTCGATGATAGACCGAGTGCCACGCGACTTTGTGAAAAGATAGAGGGTACATGGATGGATGTGTGGCCGGGGTTTCACGTTTTATGGCGATGGGTGTCGAGAGTACGGTGCGTTGACAGGTTGGGGGGTGTTCGCTGTGTGTTTCCAGGTTTCGAGAATAAACTCGAATTCGTTTTTGAGATGATGGGGGAACTTTAGTTGGTTGGGGATTGGTCTAAAGTTGATCGATGTTTTGCCCAACGCAATGGCGATGATCGGAGAGAAGCGTCGGCCACGTACACGTGCACGAGGTGAAGTTCTGTGCATCTGGAGTTTTTCGTATTGATGAAGAAGATGGGTTCGAATTTATGAAGGAGGGGAAACTCGAAGCAGGCTGTTGATTTTCTCGGGGGAAAACTTGCGTTTGCTCGAAGTAGATGAAGGGAGGAGTATGGTAGAATTGTTCAGGTTTTTGACCTGTTACAAGTTTTAACAGTCAAGTTGTTTTTTTTTTCTTTTGAGTTAAACCAAGTTATTAAACAAAGTCCAGTAATGAACTTGAGTTAGTTTTGAAATTATTTTGGAAATAAAATAAAGTTTATAATTTAAATTGATTTAAATAAGTTTAAGTGTAAAAAAAATAAAATAAAATAAAAATAAAATCTGTAACATAATTTAAACTAAGTTTAAATTTAAAAGTAAAGTTTAGTTTCCAAATAAACTGTTGAAATCTTAAATGGGTTTAAAATGAAATTTGAATTTAAATTTAAAGTGTAAGTTTAAAATACACTTGAATGATTAATAAAATCATTAATAAAGAAATTGATTATATTAGAGACAATTAAGGCATTAAGTGATATAATTTATATGATAATTAATTAAGGACTTATTTATTTAATTTATAAATTTATGATTTAGATTTATTTATAACTAGAGATTAATTAATATTTATTAAAGATTTATCAAGGTAAATTAATTTAAATTATAAAGATAAATTTGTAATTAATGATTTATGGTTATGTGATGATTGCTTAATGGTAAGAAACTAAAGATTTAATTTCTTAAAAATGATTTGATTAAGGGGTTAATTAATTATGTAATTTGTTTAAGGGTTGATTAAATTAATATGATGAATAAAAATAATAATAATTTAATTTGTTAAAGCATTTGATAAATAAACTGATATCAAATGATTTGTAATTAATTATCAGGATTAGGTAATAAATTCATAAGTAATTAAGTTGCTTGGAAAAAAAAAAGTAAATCAATTAGGATTAAGCAGTTAATTAATATTACTTATAAATGTTTATTGAACGTTTGACTTTACTTATGAATGATTGTATTGTGTAAAATGCATTTAATTGATCGTCCTATCTGATCTGTGATATTTTGTTCTGTGGATTGAGCCGTGTATTTTATTCATTTATTTACATTCGTATATTATCTGTAAATCTGTGAGTAAACGATAAGCGTTATAGCTTATATCGCTTATCAACTATATTCCTGTGTTTTGATCTATGATGATTGAATGATGTTGCACCATTGTGTTAAACCCCTGGACCACACCATACACACACAATTATGGATTTCACGAGGAAATCGATTAAGTCATAGATTTTAAAATGATTTTAAAATGATTTTTAAAGTTGAATATTTAAATTCAAATGTTTTGGAAATGGAATCGGAATAAATGTGAAAAGCTTTTGGAATGAAATTTCAAGTTAAAATTTATTTTAATTTACTTGATTAAGTTTTGAAATTTAAATAATTCAATTTAAATTTGAATTCGATATTTGGAATTGAATTCAATGAATTGGAAAGTGTGGTTAAAGATATTATAAACAGGTTGTATGAATTTAAACCATTTTAAAAGATATGGTTTTGGGAATTTGAATTTAACCCAAGGATTTCAACTCGTATAAATGAATCAGATTTCCAAAATGAAAACTGTTGTTTTCAAATGATAAACAC
This sequence comes from Allium cepa, assembly GCA_030765085.1. Taxonomy (NCBI): domain Eukaryota; kingdom Viridiplantae; phylum Streptophyta; class Magnoliopsida; order Asparagales; family Amaryllidaceae; genus Allium; species Allium cepa. The sequence goes on from CM060938.1 coordinate 231,261,627, forward strand.
TTTTAGATAAGAACCGAGATTCCAGTTAATTAGGGGAATTTCAAGATTGAATAGAGAAATGATTTTCCTAAGTTATGAATGAATTCTTTTTGAAAACTAAGGATTAAATCTGTTTATTTTTAACAGATTTAAATTGATGATTTGTTTAAATCAAATTGAAATGAAATTGTTTTGAAGGCTATAAGTTAAATCTTTGATTTAAAGATTTAACGAGTTAATCAAATTGAAATGAAAATTGATTTGGAAAAATCTGTGAATGAATCTTTTGTTTAAAAGATTAAAATGTGAAAATTGTTTAAACCGTTAAAGGTTGTGAAAATGAATCTTTTTGTTTAAAGATTAAAATGGTAATTGGATTAAACCATTTGAAAGAAAGTTTTGAATTATTAAGTTGTGACTTAATTGAAATCCCATTAGCCATTTGTTTTTGAAATATCGTGCTCACTATTCGGTTTAACCGGGAAAGGACCTTTGTGTCGTATAACCCATTCCGAATATGTGATTCGACGTTATGGATAGCATTTGAAGACCGGTGTTGAAGACCGGGTATTTGCGAGAGCGATAGGATGACCTGTCGATTGACTCTGCACCGAGTTGCTTCGGTATTGAGTTCTCCATATGTGATGGGAAATCCGATCAGGATTGTGAATATCCGGATTGCAAGGGCTTCGTAAGAAGTGCCTTCGGTTCTGTTCGAGCCCGGAACAGACTTGTATGGATTGTATGTCTGACATTACAAATTGAGATATAAAGCCGATTTCTTTCAAATATATTTCTGTTGGTGGCGAAGAATTTATTCTTTTAGCTTAACACCCTTCTCTGAGACGTACGAGCTCAGAGGTTATGTAGTTGAATGTTATCAGCGATATATTCCCAATTTGGTAATGTGACATGCTGAATGTTGTTGTAAATGATCATTGTGTTGATTATTTGTGATAGGATCATTTGTTTGATCGTCTATCTTGGTGATCATTTCTATGATCATTTGTTGACCCAAAGCATGGCTTTTGTATAAAGTATGTTTTTGTGGACGTGACTTCGTCGAGCCTCACACCCCGTGAATGGTCAAAACAGGAAAGAAGCAGCAAGGTTATGAGGGGTAGCGCCCTTTAGGATGTGTGCATTTCCTTCTGGAAAAGGGTGGTATCATGGTATGGAGCCCAGATACTTACTCATGTTGAAAACACTTTGTTATGATTGTGTGAATTGATTACGAGATCTCGGATAAAGGTCCCAAAGGACCGGGGGATGGCATATTCGGTCAGTTGTTACTCAGTTAGGGGTAACCCGGCCTTGTGTTGGTAGAGATCCGGTTTGGTTCTCGGGGACGTCCATCCAGAGGCATTCTCATGTGGCAATGGGAAGTTCCTTGGCCTGATCATTCGTTGGAAATCCAAAGAAACAATACGAACCTTGTACAGTATTAGTTGTATAACCTGCCATGGAATGTGGCGGTAACCTGCTATTGAACATGGTTAGCTATAGTAGGCATACGATAATGGTCGTATGTTGGCTAAGATTTATATTCTACTTTCGAAATGAATTTTTCCTACACTATGCACTAGTAATAATATCAAATGTTTCTTTTAATGCGTATCAAGCATCTTTGACTATCATAAGGAGAAATCTCCTCCGATTCTGCGTTTGCATTGTGTGTGTGTGCGAGAGGCCTTATGGTAGTCTCATTTTAAAAAGCATTGCGAATTGACTTTGAAAATCTTTTGTTGAATGTTTTAAAGAATAAACTGTTTTTGTTGCTCACACCAGTCCCACGACTGATCCGGAGTTTATTGTTTCTTTCCTAAACTCTGGGTGCTCATTATATTTCTACACGAGCAGTCTAGAGTTGGGTTTTTCAGATAGTCAGATGTAGTAGATTATCTGGAGTTAGTTCAGTCTTTGGATCGCACCAGTCTTGCTTATGCTAGGTGAATCGTTATTGGGGGTTCGAGCTATTGCTGGATTGATTCTTGGAGATGGAGTTACAGTTCTCGGAGTTCTCTTTTGAAGACTATCTTAGAGTTATTTTGTTCCGCTGCTAGATGTTATCTATTTTTCTTTTCCGCTGCTATTTATTGTATCATATCTCTGATGTATATTGATATCTATTGGATTATCTGTTGTATCAGATATTGTATCAAAGCTGTATATCAATGTATTATTCTTTTATTCCGCTGTGTTATATACTTAATGATTGTTATAAGCTCCGGCGAATCGGATTCGAACGGTCGAATCAATGGCATTCGAATACGATTTGAAGTATGGATGTCGATTTTCGAGCGGGCAAATTCCGCATCGTTACATTTGGTATCAGAGCTAAGGGTTGAACTTTAGCTCCGGAGTGTAACACATTAAGTAACTCATTGGAGATAGGGTGAAATAAATCCTAGAATGAGTAATCCTTAAGATATCCGTTTGAATGCCTCAGTAAATTCTCTTACTATCTACTGATAGTAAGTATGAGTGCAAGAAGAGAACGAGATAGAGGACAGGGGAATACGAATATAATTGGTCGATACTCTGTAACAACAGTGGAAACAACTTTCTTCTCAATCTCTTTTGATTCGTTTTCAAATTCTTTTGAAATTCTTCGTGACAGCTCCACAAAGAAGTTTGGGTGCGGTGATGCTCTACGAATCGTTGTAGGAAATTTTTATTTCGTATCTTCATCAATTTCTTATCAGTTTTTCGTTTTAAACTATAATGAATTAAAAATTAGAAATTTTAAATAAATTGGAAATTTTAATTGAATTAAATTGATTAATAGAATATGAAGAATGATTAGAATTGTACCGATAAAATGATTTTGTTTAAAACCAAAAATTGAAATTTTATTATAATTCTTGTATCTATTGTTGATATTCTGATTTGGTGAGCCAAATGCAGAATTGATATCCAGTTTGATCTGAAAAGATATTTCTCTATCTAGCTATCTCTGTGTTGTTTTCGTGCCTGCGAATTTCGAGGACGAAATTCTTTTAAGGGGGGAAGTCTGTAACGACCCCGGATTTTTATGAATTTAAATTGAGAATTTAAATGAATTTTTGAATTAAAATTTGTAAAATTAATTATAAATGGAAGCGAGTTTCCCCGATTCAAATAGAAATTATATTAAGTCGTATGAATTTGAAAATTTGTATATATGTGAATATATATGTATATATTGGATTTTAAATAAATTCTTAAGTAAATGATTTTTGAAAAATAAATAATATACTTTGGACACAAGTATAAAAATAAATAAATAAATTGATTTAAATTTTTTTATAAAGGATGATAATTTGAGTTATATGAAATATATGTGTACAAAGAGAAATGTAAAACAATAGTTTTTAAAGTAAAATTTATGATAAATATTTAAACTAAAAATAGAAGTAAAATAAATATTTGAGTTATAAATAAAGATAAATAAAAGTTAAGTATCGAACCAAATAAACAAAATAACAAACAAATACATAAGTATTAGCAATAAATGTTTCAAATAAATTTATGGTTAGAAATAAAAGTTAAAGTTAAATTAGAATTCAACACATAAGTAAAATGAACTACAAGCAAAGTATAAAATATAAATCTAAGAAAAAAATGACAGTAAACAAAACAAAACAAAAGACAAAAACAAAAAAAAAACAAAAAAAAAGTAACAAATCAAATACAAGAGCTTGTAAATTAAATCAAGCAAGTTAAAATTTATCTTAGTAAACAAAATAATAAAGTAACTAGATACAATGTAAAATAAGAAACAAGTCAATATAACAAAACAAATACATTTATATGTATAAACAAGTACAAGCAAATAAAGGATAAAAATATAAGTAGGTAGAAGCAAACCTGCAAAGTAAAATCAAAATAAAAAAAAAAATAAACAAACATATGCATAAATAAGTACATACATGATTCAAAGAGTGTAAAGTAGATATGCCTCAAGTGAAAGAACATTAAACAATGTAAGGTAAAGAAAAAAACAAAAGAAAAGAAAGTATAAAAGTAATCAGGCAAAATAATGTTGCCTGTAAAAAAAAAATTGCAAAACAAAATCTTCTCAACACAAAATCTATTAGCCGAGAAAAAAAAAATACAAGGGTAGAGAAAAGCAAAAAGGGTTGCCAGGCAAATATATAAAATAGTATGCAAGCAAGACATGAAGGACTTAAGTCATTAATGCAAAGATGTCCTGGGTACACACCACATTACCTATCAGCCAATATACAATGGAAATATATGTGATATTGTACAAACAACACTATATCATTTGTACAAATCATTATCACTTGTAAGCTTCCATATACCAACCTGTACAAACTTAAATATAATACTCTGTACACATATATCCCTGTAAACCCTCTCCCTATATATCAACAACTTCTTCATTTCATTTCGTTCCATCAAAACTAAGCAAAGAAACTGAAGTGGTTATCATCTACAATTTAAACAAAAGGAATTCAACTTTAAACAACAATAAACAAGACAAACCAGAGATTAAAGAATCAAGTGAAGGCTTCAGCAAGAAAATTTCAAGCTTGATTCAAAATAAAGCAGCCCTCTGTTCTTCTTCTAGAAATCTGTGAGCAACTTTCTACCCATGATCTACTTCTATATCTCAATATTGTGGTTGATACTTGAATGCATTATGAAATGTTGTTAGCTGTTAAAATGTCTGTATGTTTAGATATATATATATATATATATAGATATGGAGTGCATGTTTGTAATATATTTTGTTTACAGGCAACAGGTTTCAATCTTGTTTAAAATATATGCTCTGTGTGTTAGTAACAGGTACAATTTTCAAAACAAATTAAATAACTTAATGTTGAATTCGAATTGGGGTATGATTTGTAAATAAAGGTTGTTTGAAATCAGGTAACATTTCATCTAAAAATAATTATAGGTTTTAAAAATGAATAATTGGTTCGGAATCTTTGAGTTTATAGTAAAAAGGAATTAATGTGAAAAATTCGAATGTTGTAAATTGTTGATTCGATTTCATAACTTGATTTAACATACAAAGCTAAGATTTTTAAAACAAAGATGATGATTTTTAGTTAAGTATTCTAGGTGCTGTTCATTTTTGAACCAAAAATGCTTTTTTGTAAAATTTTGGAGATTCAACAATTCTTAAATGCTGCAACTTGATGTAAAGCTAGCTTGATGATCCTCGAGTATAGGAAAAATGCTAAAGAAAATTTCTAATGCAAGGATTAGTTGGTTGGATCGAAAGTAGGGTTTGGCTCGAGTGTATTTTGAGTTCTGTAACTCGATGATTTCGTCGTCGATGATAGACCGAGTGCCACGCGACTTTGTGAAAAGATAGAGGGTACATGGATGGATGTGTGGCCGGGGTTTCACGTTTTATGGCGATGGGTGTCGAGAGTACGGCGCGTTGACAGGTTGGGGGGGTGTTCGCTGTGTGTTTCCAGGTTTCGAGAATAAACTCGAATTCGTTTTTGAGATGATGGGGGAACTTTAGTTGGTTGGGGATTGGTCTAAAGTTGATCGATGTTTTGCCCAATGCAATGGCGATGATCGGAGAGAAGCGTCGGCCACGTACACGTGCACGAGGTGAAGTTCTGTGCATCTGGAGTTTTTCGTATTGATGAAGAAGATGGGTTCGAATTTATGAAGGAGGGGAAACTCGAAGCAGGCTGTTGATTTTCTCGGGGGAAAACTTGCGTTTGCTCGAAGTAGATGAAGGGAGGAGTATGGTAGAATTGTTCAGGTTTTTGACCTGTTACAAGTTTTAACAGTCAAGTTGTTTTTTTTTTCTTTTGAGTTAAACCAAGTTATTAAACAAAGTCCAGTAATGAACTTGAGTTAGTTTTGAAATTATTTTGGAAATAAAATAAAGTTTATAATTTAAATTGATTTAAATAAGTTTAAGTGTAAAAAAAATAAAATAAAATAAAAATAAAATCTGTAACATAATTTAAACTAAGTTTAAATTTAAAAGTGAAGTTTAGTTTCCAAATAAACTGTTGAAATCTTAAATGGGTTTAAAATGAAATTTGAATTTAAATTTAAAGTGTAAGTTTAAAATACACTTGAATGATTAATAAAATCATTAATAAAGAAATTGATTATATTAGAGACAATTAAGGCATTAAGTGATATAATTTATATGATAATTAATTAAGGACTTATTTATTTAATTTATAAATTTATGATTTAGATTTATTTATAACTAGAGATTAATTAATATTTATTAAAGATTTATCAAGGTAAATTAATTTAAATTATAAAGATAAATTTGTAATTAATGATTTATGGTTATGTGATGATTGCTTAATGGTAAGAAACTAAAGATTTAATTTCTTAAAATGATTTGATTAAGGGGTTAATTAATTATGTAATTTGTTTAAGGGTTGATTAAATTAATATGATGAATAAAAAAAAAAATTTAATTTGTTAAAGCATTTGATAAATAAACTGATATCAAATGATTTGTAATTAATTATCAGGATTGGGTAATAAATTCATAAGTAATTAAGTTGCTTGGAAAAAAAAAGTAAATCAATTAGGATTAAGCAGTTAATTAATATTACTTATAAATGTTTATTGAACGTTTGACTTTACTTATGAATGATTGTATTGTGTAAAATGCATTTAATTGATCGTCCTATCTGATCTGTGATATTTTGTTCTGTGGATTGAGCCGTGTATTTTATTCATTTATTTACATTCGTATATTATCTGTAAATCTGTGAGTAAACGATAAGCGTTATAGCTTATATCGCTTATCAACTATATTCCTGTGTTTTGATCTATGATGATTGAATGATGTTGCACCATTGTGTTAAACCCCTGGACCACACCATACACACACAATTATGGATTTCACGAGGAAATCGATTAAGTCACAGATTTTAAAATGATTTTAAAATGATTTTTAAAGTTGAATATTTAAATTCAAATGTTTTGGAAATGGAATCGGAATAAATGTGAAAAGCTTTTGGAATGAAATTTCAAGTTAAAATTTATTTTAATTTACTTGATTAAGTTTTGAAATTTAAATAATTCAATTTAAATTTGAATTCGATATTTGGAATTGAATTCAATGAATTGGAAAGTGTGGTTAAAGATATTATAAACAGGTTGTATGAATTTAAACCATTTTAAAAGATATGGTTTTGGGAATTTGAATTTAACCCAAGGATTTCAACTCGTATAAATGAATCAGATTTCCAAAATGAAAACTGTTGTTTTCAAATGATAAACACTTTTAGATAAGAACCGAGATTCCAGTTAATTAGGGGAATTTCAAGATTGAATAGAGAAATGATTTTCCTAAGTTATGAATGAATTCTTTTTGAAAACTAAGGATTAAATCTGTTTATTTTTAACAGATTTAAATTGATGATTTGTTTAAGTCAAATTGAAATGAAATTGTTTTGAAGGCTATAAGTTAAATCTTTGATTTAAAGATTTAACGAGTTAATCAAATTGAAATGAAAATTGATTTGGAAAAATCTGTGAATGAATCTTTTGTTTAAAAGATTAAAATGTGAAAATTGTTTAAACCGTTAAAGGTTGTGAAAATGAATCTTTTTGTTTAAAGATTAAAATGGTAATTGGATTAAACCATTTGAAAGAATGTTTTGAATTATTAAGTTGTGACTTAATTGAAATCCCATTAGCCATTTGTTTTTGAAATATCGTGCTCACTATTCGGTTTAACCGGGAAAGGACCTTTGTGTCGTATAACCCATTCCGAATATGTGATTCGACGTTATGGATAGCATTTGAAGTCCGGTGTTGAAGACCGGGTATTTGCGAGAGCGATAGGATGACCTGTCGATTGACTCTGCACCGAGTTGCTCCGGTATTGAGTTCTCCATATGTGATGGGAAATCCGATCAGGATTGTGAATATCCGGATTGCAAGGGCTTCGTAAGAAGTGCCTTCGGTTCTGTTCGAGCCCGGAATAGACTTGCATGGATTGTATGTCTGACATTACAAATTGAGATATAAAGCCGATTTCTTTCAAATATATTTCTGTTGGTGGCGAAGAATTTATTCTTTTAGCTTAACACCCTTCTCTGAGACGTACGAGCTCAGAGGTTATGTAGTTGAATGTTATCAGCGATATATTCCCAATTTGGTAATGTGACATGCTGAGTGTTGCTGTAAATGATCATTGTGTTGATTATTTGTGATAGGATCATTTGTTTGATCGTCTATCTTGGTGATCATTTCTATGATCATTTGTTGACCCAAAGCATGGCTTTTGTATAAAGTATGTTTTTGTGGACGTGACTTCGTCGAGCCTCACACCCCGTGAATGGTCAAAACAGGAAAGAAGCAGCAAGGTTATGAGGGGTAGCGCCCTTTAGGATGTGTGCATTTCCTTCTGGAAAAGGGTGGTATCATGGTATGGAGCCCAGATACTTACTCATGTTGAAAACACTTTGTTATGATTGTGTGAATTGATTACGAGATCTCGGATAAAGGTCCCAAAGGACCGGGGGATGGCATATTCGGTCAGTTGTTACTCAGTTAGGGGTAACCCGACCTTGTGTTGGTAGAGATCCGGTTTGGTTCTCGGGGATGTCCATCCAGAGGCATTCTCATGTGGCAATGGGAAGTTCCTTGGCCTGATCATTCGTTGGAAATCCAAAGAAACAATACGAACCTTATACAGTATTAGTTGTATAACCTGCCATGGAATATGGCGGTAACCTGCTATTGAACATGGTTAGCTATAGTAGGCATACGATAATGGTCGTATGTTGGCTAAGATTTATATTCTACTTTCGAAATGAATTTTTCCTACACTATGCACTAGTAATAATATCAAATGTTTCTTTTAATGCGTATCAAGCATCTTTGACTATCATAAGGAGAAATCTCCTCCGATTCTACGTTTGCATTGTGTGTGTGTGCGGGAGGCCTTATGGTAGTCTCATTTTAAAAAGCATTGCGAATTGACTTTGAAAATCTTTTGTTGAATGTTTTAAAGAATAAACTGTTTTTGTTGCTCACACCAGTCCCACGACTGATCCGGAGTTTATTGTTTCTTTCCTAAACTCTGGGTGCTCATTATATTTCTACACGAGCAGTCTAGAGTTGGGTTTTTCAGATAGTCAGATGTAGTAGATTATCTGGAGTTAGTTCAGTCTTTGGATCGCACCAGTCTTGCTTATGCTAGGTGAATCGTTATTGGGGGTTCGAGCTATTGCTGGATTGATTCTTGGAGATGGAGTTACAGTTCTCGGAGTTCTCTTTTGAAGACTATCTTAGAGTTATTTTGTTCCGCTGCTAGATGTTATCTATTTTTCTTTTCCGCTGCTATTTATTGTATCATATCTCTGATGTATATTGATATCTATTGGATTATCTGTTGTATCAGATATTGTATCAAAGCTGTATATCAATGTATTATTCTTTTATTCCGCTGTGTTATATACTTAATGATTGTTATAAGCTTCGGCGAATCGGATTCGAACGGTCGAATCAATGGCATTCGAATACGATTTGAAGTATGGATGTCGATTTTCGAGCGGGCAAATTCCGCGTCGTTACAAATGGTATGGCCAATCAACCTTGTGTATGAATGATGGAATGATATTGGAAGCCTTGGATTAATTGTTATCCCTAATATATGATTCATAATGCTATGTGATATGATTTAAACTGTGATGATGTGGTTGTCTTTTGATGATGAATTACTGTGACACCCTGTATTTAAAGTTGAATTGTATTTCACTTGAATAACTTGGGTTAAGATGACATTGGATTCGAAGAGACCTGATTCGGTATTAGTAAATACCCGAAACCACTTCGATTCTTTACAAATTGATATATGAAACCAATAAGCTAGAATGGAATGGTTTAAGTGAACTAGACCATTTAATCTAAGTTTTGCTACTTAAAATTTTGTGAGCGAAATAAGTAATATCTATAATAATTTATGAATTTGTAATTGATACAAGTTACCCGGGTTACATATATATATAAGTTGTATGCTTTGGTCATTCATGTTAGATGGTTTACTCACGCTGGTTTCCAGCCTAACCCAGGATTTACTTTGATGTAATGCTCGGGTCAGACCGAGTATTTTAGATTTTCAGGTAAGAACGTTATGAAGCTTAGGAGACGAGCTGGATGGCGGTAACGTATGGAGTGTTTCCGCGGTATTATATTGTTGTTTATCTGTGACATGTTGCTTTTAGTGTCCAGTGATTGTGAAAATGTTGTAACTCTGATGTATTAAAATGTAATTGACTGATACAGTTTCTTTGTGTAAGAATATTACTTGATATTATATTTTATCCGCTGCGAATGTGAGATTCTGAGTTTGGCTTTCTGTTTCTTCTTCTTCTTTCTCTTTTCTTCTTTTCCTAGCTATTTGGAATTTTCTAGATTGAAAATCCCTGGTCCTTACATTTGGTATTAAAGCTGAAGGTTAAGCGAGAACGTTGGCTCTGGTGGGATTACTCATTAAGGATAGGGTCGATGGTACCCTAGAATGAGTTGAGTTTATATATGTGTGTGTATATATATATATATATGAGAGCGTACTTGTTATTTTCTTATATAAAGATTTTAAATGATTTTATAAGAATTTATTTTGATATATATAGCAATATTTCTTTCTAATAAATATTAAGGTAATTGGATGTTAAATTATTGGAACTAAATTAAGTGGTAATAGAAATACAACCAAATTGAAATTAAATTAAAGATACGTTTGAAATGGATTCAAACTGAAATTAAATCTTGAAGTTGTGGAAGAATTTCAAAATAAGATGAATTAGAATTGGTTTCAAACAAGAGAAACAGAATGGTTATTGTGTTTAATAGTGGGATGATTGTTTTCCAATAAACAATAAAATGTTTTACAGGAGTAACCATTTAAAGAGAGTAACTTGTAAATTTGAAAGGATGTAAATTAAAGTGGGTTTAAAATTGTGAAGTTATAAATTCTAAATTTAAACATTTGAATTGGTTTCAAAATGTTAAAGGAAATAATATTCAAATTATTTTGAATATGATCTTATTTTAAAATAAGAGAAGTTATTTAATATATTTGAATGAAAGGGTCCTATTTCAAACAAGGATTTTTTGAAATTTTAAAGGAATTTGTTTGAATTTAAAACCAAAGATGGTTTAAAATTTAAAAGTAACTAGGTGTGTAAAGGAAATAAACTCTACGGTTGAGTTTTGAATTTTCCTTGGAATGTGATGTGAAACCAAAGTGAAGTAGGTTTTAAACTTAAGTGGGAAGGATATTATTCTGAAGTTCAAAATTTGAATGGGAATTCAGATTGTGTAAATTTGACTGGATTAAGTAAATTGAATTTAACTTGGAAGAAGTTAAATAAGTTTGAATGATCAACCTGGTTTGGAAATTTCAAGATGAAATTAAGATTTAACTTGGGATGTTAAATGGTTGATTGGAATTGAAAGTTTGAGTGATCTCAAATTGGGTTTGAGATCCGAAAATTGGAAATGGATGGATGTTTTAAAATAATTGGATGATATTACCTTATTGTTATTAATAATCTTTAAACTGTGAATTGGATTTGTTTAAAGAAATGGGGTGTGGTAATATATCCATTATTAAGGTAAAATGGAATCATTTCGGACTTAAGATTTGAATGTTTAAGATAAAACTTCGAAGGTTTGGTTTCAAAATTGTAATTTGGTGATAAATTGAATTTCAAAGATTTAGTTGTTTAAAAAAGGAATTGAATTATTATTTGAACTTTGAAATAGGTTAAAAATGAAATTTGGATTTAGAATTAAATAGTTTAAAGATATAAGTTGATTTGATTTAAAGGATTAAATTAACATTTAAAATTTAACTCGAATTTATTATCCGAAATGGTTTAAAGTTGAGATATAAATTGAATTAATTCAAATTGAATTTGATTTGAATTAATTGGAATTGTCATTGAAAATGGATAATTTTAAAAATTCAAATGTAAAATTTGAATTGGTTTGTTTCGAAATGAAACTGAAGTTGAATAAGTTCGAATTCAAATAGGAATTGAGATTAATTCAAATCTGGAATTGAAATGGGTTCAATTTGAAATTAGTCCAAATTGATTTGAATAATTTGGAATTGTGATTAATGAATAGGCTTAAAATTCAACTGGAATTTGATTTGGAAATGGGAAAGAAATTGAGAATTAATTCAACTTGAATTGGGGATAAATCAATTTCAAGGGAAATTGAAGTTATTCAAAATTTAAATTGAGTCAACTAAATGGAAGTGGAAATTTAAATTGAGTTGATGGAATAGAGATTGGGAATTGAACAGTTTGGCTCTGAACTATTTTCAAAACAAATTATTTTAATACAAACCTATTTTTCCAAAATATTTACTATACAACTTTTCTTTTTAAACCTAAGAATATCTTATACTTGTTTTGCAATTATTTTTGGAACTATTTAACAATTTTTCAACTACTTTATAACTAATTACTATCTTACAACTATTTTGCAATTATTTAAAAATTTCTATAACTATTTATCTATTTTCCAACTATTTTACAATTACTTAACTATTTTACAAACTAATAATTATTTTTCAACTACTTATCTATTTTAATTTTTAAGCTATTTTGTGACGCCCCACCTCTATACCTATGCTAGCAAGGAGTATTAATAGATAATAACGTCTGCTAACACGGAGAATAAGGCTGGATAGGAGCGACCATCTATAGTCTTGCTTTAACTATCTATTAAATACGTCGACAATAATCACACCAAAACGATAGACATATCCAATGAATACTTAAAACAAAACCATAGGTGGCTGGAGGATCTATCAGAACAGAATATAGCAACTCAAATGTAGGAAACATCATAGAACAGCAAACCATCATATACATATATACCAATACATAGCAGAGTATACGAAATAATACATGTCAAGTGGTATAGCCAACCACAATATACAGACAAATCCAAAAGAATAAATATCAGAGTTTCAACATAATAGGACTACATAAAAGCTATGAAAAAAAGAAGCCGGCGAAGTAGTCCATGCGGAAGCAAAATAGGCTAAGTCCAAAGTACCTAAACTGAAACATCTCGGTCTGACCCGAGTATAAAATACATGGGTCAGTCTAGCTAAACAAATCAGTTAGATAAACTGAACAACAATAAACCTGCAAGGTTACAAAGTATAACAAATATCTCTAAAAGAGATACCACAATCATCAACAAAAGATGAATCATATAGAACAAGCCTCATATCATCGGCGACATAGATAAACAAAGGATACAATTATCCCAAATCAAGCCAAAAGGCAAATAATAAATACCCATAAGGTATACAAGTTCCATAAGGCAATCGTTATACTTCATGCGGCTCAAAAAGACCAACATCGAAGGGCGATACCTAGGGAATATACATATCAATGAAACATCATAAAATTGCTCGAGCTCAGTACTGTATAAACAAGGATCCATGAGCCCGAAGACTCCAAACCCAATATCACCCATGCGGCTCATAACGACCAACATCAGAAGCGATACTAAAGGGCAACCCAATATCACTCATGCGGCTCATAACGACCAACATCGGAAGCGATACTAAAGGGCAACAAACCGGAAGGCACAAACCCGAAGGTACAAACCCGAAGGTACAAACCCGAAGGCAACATACCCGAAGGCAACAAACCGTAGTGGTGAAGGTCCGGAGGCCTAGTACTGGACACCACTAACTGGCAGAATGTGTTACAACTCTCGAAAAGGATTCCGAAAAGTGTTAACGTATGTCCCATAACCACTCGTTTGCACTAAACGGTTTACTATCCGTCAGTCACTTTCACACTCAAAGCAGTACAAAGTTTACCTCATATCATCGATAAACCAAACCCGAAGGTCAAAACGATCAATCGAATAGGTCGGGGACTAATCGGGAAGACAAACGCACAGATTCATGGTCCGTGTTTTGCCTAACCATTTAATCTTCCTTCCACTTCGCTCGAAGTGCGAAATTGTGTGTGCGCATTATAAATAGAATTTATAATTTGGAGAAGGGAGCTTTTAATACGATTTAGAGAGATTATTTATAAAACCCGTGAATGAAGTCAAAAACAAGTCATCAAAGTCAAATATGCAATAACAACTAATTGGAATCAACACGAATCGATAAAAGTTGGAAATTAACTCAAATTTAGCCAAAATAGGCAAAACTGCGCATTTCAGACGTCTGAAATTACCTTCCAGACGTCCGAACCACTACCAGACGTCTGAATGGATTTCCAGACGTCTAGATTATGTCTCTGCCTTTTTGCGTCTTCCAGGGACCAATTCAAGACATCTGAATTTTCAAACCAGACGTCTGAATTTGAAACCAGACGTCTGAAATTAGAGTTCAGACGTCTGAAATGCCCCTGTAGGCAAAAATCAGCCAAGCCCATAAAGGCAAAAATCCAAATGAATTGCAAACGAACGAGCGATGGATGCTATGGGTTTATGCCATACGACAGCCCAGCACTATTGGCTCTTTTATACACCTCCAAAAACATGATTAAAACATCAAAGTTATGATTTTTAGAACTTTTGATTTCAAAACACCAAAATTGCAATGTTCACAAAACCAATCCAACTCAAAAGCAATTGCACATGAATAATTGTTAGGAATTCATACCTAACAACCAAAGATACTTATAGTCATAGATGTGAGATAAAAATCTCACCTTTTTGCACACAAACAAAGATGAGAGCACAAACACAAGAAGGAGGTTAACCACTCTTCACTTCAACTCTACAATCTTCAATCTAAGAACCAAAACATATATTTCCCAAATTAGAGCTTAGGAATTTCTGAAATTGAAGAGGAGAAGAGATGGAGAAGCTGAAGAGGAGACCTACCTATCCTTCTCTTTGAATTTCAAGCAAGAATTTGGAGTTTGCAAATGGAACTAGGGCTTGGAGTTCCTAATTCTTCTTTCTTTCCCCCATTTTCAGTTTTCTTAAGCTAAAGGAATGAAATGAGGATGAATGGATGAAGAGTTAGTGAGCTAGAGGGTTAAGAGGAGATTGGGGCTGAACCCAAACTCAAGCTTAAGTAGAAAAAGGGGAAAAATTTCACAAACTCCAAACATATCTAAGATTATACTCAAAAAGATCGCAAACGCCATTTTGGACTTAATGGAAGTGGTTTCGAGCTCCAATTCGGCCGTTTGCAAAAAGTAGCTTTTCGGACCTAAATCCGACTAATGACGCTATATTTAAATTAAACATTTAAATTAAACATTTAAATATAAAATCGTTAAATATGGGGGTTGTTACAGATCTCCGCTCCTTACAAAATTGCGTCCTCGCAATTCTTAGAGACGATATTTGTAACAACTACCAACATACAACATCCAAAAGTAAAGGAAATAAGCTTGAGATGAAAAGACATACTCACCGTTTCAAAGCGAAGAAAGAAAACCCGGATAAGATCGCTCAATAAATTCTCTGGTTTCCCAAGTACAATCATTGGGATTAGCGGACCATTGAACTTTAACGAGCGGCACATCCTTGTTTCGAAGGTGTCGCACCTTCGTGTCAAGTACGCGAATAGGCTGCTGTACAATAGATAAGTCCGGTGAGATCTCAAGCTCTTGCAAATCAGGAGAAGCAATAACAGAATCCGACTCCCGAAGACACTTCCGAAGTTGCGAGACGTGAAACACATCATGAATGCTAGATAAATGAGCTGGAAGTGAAACTCTATAAGCCACAGGGCCAATACGTTCAGTAATAGAATATGGTCCTATATAACGGGGAGCCAATTTCCCAGTCGTACTGAAACGCATAACCCCCGTCAAAGGAGAAACACAAATAAAAACAAGATCACCGATGGAGAACTCGAGAGGCTTCCTACGGTTGTCCGCATAGGATTTCTGGCGACTTTGTACCTCTTTCATTCTCAATCGAATAAGATCAATCTTCTCGGAAGAATCACGAACAAAATCTGGGCCAAGAATAAGCTTCTCTCCAGATTCCAACCAACATGAAGGTGATCGACATGGCCTTCCGTATAAGGCTTCGAAAGGAGCCATAACGATACGAGATTGAAAACTATTGTTGTAGGAAAACTCTACAAGAGGTAGGTGATCATCCCAACTACCATCAAAATCAAAAATACAAATACGAAGAAGATCTTCCAAGATACGATTCACCCGTTCAGTCTGTCCGTCAGACTGCGGATGATAAGCTGTACTAAAATTAAGCTTTGCTCCCAAAGCTTGCTGAAGACTCTTCCAAAAATGACTCGTGAATAAAGGATCACGGTCACTCACAATAGAACTGGGAACACCGTGAAGTCTCACGATTTCCTTGACATACAACTTAGCCAAATGCGAAGCAGTCCTACTAGGCTTAATAGGGACAAAATGAGCAGACTTAGTGAGGCGATCAACAATAACCCAAATGCTAGAATGGCCTGATCTCGAGCGAGGTAGGCCGTCAATGAAATCCATAGATATCTGATCCCATTTCCACAATGGAATCTCAAGAGGCTGAAGAAGACCAGAAGGACGCTGATGTTCGGCCTTTATACGCTGAAAAGTTATGCAATTACTCACATAACTCGCCACATCGCGCTTCATGCCTTCCCAATAATAAAGGCGACGCATATCGGCATACATCTTGCTACCACCAGGATGAATAGTATACTTAGAACGGTGACAGTCATCAAGAATGTCATGCCTAAGTGCAAAATCAGAAGGCACAAAAAGATGGTTCTTCTTACGAAGACACCCATGAGTATCAATGCTGAAATCTTACAACGCCTCATCACAAGATCCAGACTCACAAAGCTAAATAAGATGCAACAAATCAGGATCACGCCACTGAGCATCGGCAATACGATCCAATAAAATGGGTCGAGCTCCCAAACTAAATGATAGAATAGGAGAATCGGAAAATGAACCTCGGTCACGAATTTCACAAAAAGATAGAGTCTCAAGAACATCCCATTCGGCAAGCATCATAGAAACAACAGCCGAATGTTTGCGACTAAGCGCATCTGCAACACAATTACCCTTACCAGGGGTATACTGGATATCAAAGTCATAAGAAGCAAGAAACTCGAGCCAACGTTGTTGTCTCATATTGAGTTCCTTCTGAGTAAACAAATACTTCAAGGATTTATGATCGGTATAGAGAATGAAGCGCTCGCCTAATAAGTAGTGTCGCCAAATCTTCAAGGCGAAGACGATGGCGGCTAACTCAAGATCATGAGTGGCATAGCGAACTTCATTCGGACGCAGTTGCCTAGAAGCATACGCAACTACCCGATCCTTCTGCATAAGAACAGCACCGAGACCACTACCACAAGCATCGGTGTAGACAACAAGATCATGATTCCCTTCGGGAACCACAAGAATAGGAGCATTTGTGAGAAGTTCCTTCAATGTCTGAAAGGAAGCTTCACACTTGTCGGACCAAACATAACAAATGCCTTTCGAGTAACGCTGGTAAGAGGAAGCACAACACGGGAAAAGTGCTTGATGAACCGACGGTAATAACCCACCAATCCAAGGAAACTACGGATCTCATGCACATTCTCAGGCCTCTTCCAATTCTCGATGGCTTCGATCTTTGAGGGATCGACGGAAATGCCGTCAGAAGATACAACATGGCCTAAGAACTTAACTTTATTCTCCCAAAAGTGGCACTTGGAGAATTTGGCTCTAAGCTGATGGTGACGGTGAGGGCTCAAGACAATGCTCAAGTGATCAGCATGCTCGGCTTCAGACTTAGAATAAATAAGGATATCATCAATAAAGACAAGGACGAACATATCGAGATATTCCCGGATTACTCGATTCATGAGATCAACAAAGAAAGTAGGAGCGTTCGTCAAACCGAACGGCATAACGAGCCACTCAAAAGAACCATATCGAGTGCGGAAAGCTGTAAGAGGTATGCTATCCTCCGCGACTCGTAATTGATGAAAACCTGTGGCAAGGTCGAGTTGAGAAAAGACCTTAGCACCACTCAATAGATCGAACATATCATCGATCCTAGGCAATGGATACATATTTCTGATGGTTAACTCGTTAAGCTTGCGATAGTCAATGCAAAGCCTAAGAGTTCCATCAGATTTCTTCACGAAGATGACCGCGGATCCCCATGGGGAAAAAATAGGCTGAATCAACTGCTTGGACTCAAGCTCTAAAAGCTGCTTCTTGAGTTCCTCATTTTCCTTTGTAGACATCCTCGTAGGAGGACGACAAACTGGTTGTGCACCTGGAATGAGATCAATGCGGAACTCAATTGCCCGCTTGGGTGGCAAACCCAATACAGGCTCAAAAACATCAGAAAAGTCACAAGCAATAGGAACATGAGATATATCATCATCATCTCGTGAGTCAAGAGAATATAAAGCCATCTCGGAATTATCCACATCCCTAAGAACAAGAGATAGCCGAGTAGGCGAATCTGAATGTCGAAGATATATAATTGTCTCCGAACAAATAATCCTGGCATCATATCTCACTAGCCAGTCCATACCCAAAATCATATCAAATTCCAGACAAGAAATAACGTGCAGATTCGCACGAAAAGAAAAACCACATAAAACAATCTCAACATCATCACAAAGAAAACTAAGGGTCGTGGATCCCCCAATAGGATTCGCAATCCTTAAAGAAGTAACCATACAAGAAACATCCAAAGATAAATCATCGACGAGCTTTTTTGATATGAAGGAACGTGAAGCACCCGTATCGAAAAGAACTCGAATATTATGATCATGAAATAAAACAGAACCTTCCAAAATAGATGGAGATATACCTTTGGGTTGAGAAGGACCTTCAGAAGCCTTGGCAGCACTAAGCTTGCCAGACTTGGCACCACCAGGAACAGTAGGGCAAGCTGAAACATGATGACCTTCCTTCTTTCAATAGCGGCAGAAGAGAGGCTTAGGACAAGCTCGAATAATATGATCCGGAGAGCCACAATTAAAACACTTCCGAATAAAAGGTGTTCTGGAAGGCTGAGTCTGAGAGCTAGAACCACCAGTCTTCTTCTTCTTAGAAGGAAAAGACCTCTTCTGAAACGGAAACTGCTTCTTGTTGGGGTTCTTAGAAACCTCAACATCCTTACCACTATCACACTCCTTCTCGACAGCTTCGAGATGAAATGCCGAATCTACTAATTCTTCAAAAGAAAGCTTAAGCTGAAGCAACAAAGACTTCTTAAGATACTTCTTAAGACCAGAGACAAACTTTAAATTCTTCTTATAAGAAGTGCTAATGAATTCAAGACCATACTTAGATAAAGCCTCGAATGATGCAACATACTCAGAAACAGAAGACTTCCTTTGCTTCAAGCGAGGGTCAATAAAACTTTTTCAGATTCAGGAACGAACTTGAGTTCAAATCGCTCCCGAAACTGAGTCCAAGAAAGAGTAGACTCATCAATCTCGGCTATAAGAAGCTCATACCAATCAAGAGCACGCTCTTGTAATAAGCTAGAAGTTACAAGAACTCTATCATGGTCAGAAAGATCCATACGAGAGAAGATACGCTCGCATGTGCGAAGCCAAGCTTCGACTTCAAGAACAGATTCAGAGCCTTTAAACGGCTTTCCTCCAAGATGAGAAAAATCACTGCACTGACGTGCAAAGGCAGACTTGCAAGGTGGAGACACTCGAGGAGGAACTGGAGGCTGAGTGCTCCTAAACAACTCCATAAACTGATCAGCAGACATATAAACGCCATCCGGATGTGTGCCACTGGATTGCCCAGCATCTTAACGTCGTCCCCTGCCTCTTCCAGCCATACGCTGAAAGTAAGATAAGAACAAGATTATTCACAAGGTAGATATTGCAATATGGAATACTACGGAATAAAACGCATTCCTAGACGTATTCCCAATTTCAATATAACCTTGATGGAATAGAGAGACACAATGATTCAAAGATCTGTATCACTTATCACACTCTGATGTATCGTAATATGTGCTATATTCTGTGTTTATCATATTTTGTTCTGAACTCAGCTCTGATACCATGCTGTGACGCCCTACCTCTATACCCATGCTGGCAAAGAGTATTAATAGATAATACCGTCTGCTAGCACGGAGAATAAGACTGGATAGGAGCGACCATCTATAGTCTTGCTTTAACTATCTATTAAATACGTTGGCAATAATCATACCAAACCGATCGACATATCCAATGAATGCTTAAAACAAAACCATAGGTGGCTGGAGGATCTATCAGAACAGAATATAACAACTCAAACGTAGGAAACATCACAGAACAGTAAACCATCATATACATATATACCGATACATAGCAGAGTATACAAAATAATACATGTCAAGTGGTATAGCCACCACAATATATAGACAAATCCAGAAGAATAAATATCAGAGTTTCAACATAATAGGACTACACAAAAGCTATGACAAAACGAAGCTAGCGAAGTAGTCCATGCGGAAGCAAAATAGGCTAAGTCCAAAGTACCTAACCTGAAACATCTCGGTCTGACCCGAGTATAAAATACACGGGTCAGTCTAGTTAAACAAAGCAGTTAGATAAACTGAACAACAATAAACCTGCAAGGTTACAAAGTATAACAAATATCTCTAAAAGAGATAACACAATCATCAACAAAAGATGAATCATATAGAACAAGCCTCATGTCGTCGGCAACATAGATAAACAAAGGATACAATTATCCCAAATCTAGCCAAAAGGCAAATAACAAATACCCATAAGGTATACAAGTTCCACAAGGTAATCATTATACTTCATGCGGCTCAAAAAGACCAACATCGAAGGGCGATACCAAGGGAATATACATATCAATGAAACATCATAAAATTGCTCGAGCTCAGTACTGTATAAACAAGGATCCATGAGCCCGAAGACTCCAAATCCAATATCACCCATGCGGCTCATAACGACCAACATCGGAAGCGATACTAAAGGGCAACCCAATATCACCCATGCGGCTCATAACGACCAATCTTCGGAAGCGATACTAAAGGGCAACAAACCCGAAGGCACAAACCCGAAGGTACAAACCCGAAGGCAACATACCCGAAGGAAACATACCCGAAGGAAACAAACCGTAGTGGTGAAGGTCCGGAGGCCCAGTACTGGACACCACTAACTGGCAGAATGTGTTACAACCCTCGAAAAGGAATCCGAAAAGTGTTAACGTATCCCATAACCACTCGTTCGCACTAAACGGTTTACTATCCGTCAGTCACTTTCACACTCAAAGCAGTACAAAGTTTACCTTATATCATCGATAAACCAAACCCGAAGGTCAAAACGATCAATCGAATAGGTCGGGGACTAATCGGGAAGACAAACGCACGGATTCATGGTCCGTGTTTTACATAACCATTTAATCTTCCTTCCACTTCGCTCGAAGTGCGAAATTGTGTGTGTGCATTATAAATAGAATTTATAATTTGGAGAAGGGAGCTTTTAATACGATTTAGAGAGATTATTTATAAAACCCGTGAATGAAGTCAAAAACAAGTCATCAAAGTCAAATATGCAATAACAACTAATTGGAATCAACACGAATCGATAAAAGTTGGAAATTAACTCAAATTTAGCCAAAATAGGCCAAACTGCGCATTTTAGACGTCTGAAATTACCTTCCAGACGTCCGAACCACTACCAGACGTCTGAATGGATTTCCAGACATCTGGATTCTGTCTCTGCCTTTTTGCGTCTTCCAGGGACCAATTCCAGACGTCTGAATTTCCAAACCAGACGTCTGAATTTGAAACCAGACGTCTGAAATTAAAGTTCAGACGTCTGAAATGCCCCTGTAGGCAAAAATCAGCCAAGCCCATAAAGGCAAAAATCCAAATGAATTGCAAACGAACGAGCGATGGATGCTATGGGTTTATGCCATACGACAACCCAGCACTATTGGCTCTTTTATACACCTCCAAAAACATGATTAAAACATCAAAGTTATGATTTTTAGAACTTTTGACTTCAAAACACCAAAATTGCAATGTTCACAAAACCAATCCAACTAAAAAGCAATTGCACGTGAATAATTGTTAGGAATTCATACCTAAGAACCAAAGATAATTATAGTCATAGATGTGAGATAAAAATCTCACCTTTTTGCACACAAACAAAGATGAGAGCACAAACACAAGAAGGAGGTTAACTACTCTTCACTTCAACTCTACAATCTTCAATCTAAGAACCAAAACATATATTTCCCAAATTAGAGCTTAGGAATTTCTGAAATTGAAGAGGAGAAGAGATGGAGAAGATGAAGAGGAGACCTACCTATCCTTCTCATTGAATTTCAAGCAAGAATTTGGAGTTTGCAAATGGAACTAGGGCTTGGAGTTCCTAATTCTTCTTTCTTTCTCCCATTTTCAGTTTTCTTAAGCTAAAGGAATGAAATGAGGATGAATGGATGAAGAGTTAGTGAGCTAGAGGGTTAAGAGGAGATTGGGGCAGAACCCAAACTCAAGCCCAAGTAGAAAAAGGGGCAAAATTTCACAAACTCCAAACATATCAAAGATTATACTAAAAAAGATCGCAAACGCCATTTTGGACTCAATGGAAGTGGTTTCGAGCTCCAATTCGGCCGTTTGCAAAAAGTAGCTTTTCGGACCTAAATCCGACTAACGACGCTATATTTAAATTAAACATTTAAATATAAAATCGTTAAATATGCGGGTTGTTACATAATTTCTAAATTTAAACTGGATAGAGTTCGAACTGTTTATGATTAAATTCCCAGATTGAAATGAGAATTGAAGTGATAACCCAAATGAGGATTTAAGCAATTGTGGATAAGTGGATAGAAATTTAAGTGAACGTGAATAGAAAAGAGAATTGATTTGGTTAATAATCAATGAAGATAAATACGTAGGATGTACGTATATTATTCTATTCGCATAATGATTTGATCCAGATTCGAGCACAAAATTTCGAAATAATTATATCGATCCGAGTTGGGATATTCCACTCGATTTTCGACGGCGAACCTGGATATGGATCGTTGATTGGTTCTGGACATTCTCTATCATAGTTATGGCTATGCAAGGAGAATGACGGTTTATGATCAAGAAACCAGATCTGAGTCCGCACTAGGAAGTCGGGTGGACGATACTAGTTTGGAAGTGAAATTGTATGATCGAGTGAGCGATCAGATTTATATAGTATACAAATGATATGTGTACATTGTACGGTTTTGAATGAAATTGTTACTGGGAATTTGTGGATAATAATTGTGAATGGTTTTTAAAATGAAAGGACTATTTTGTGAAATATATGATGAAGTAAAATGGAAATTGGATATTTCTATAATAGAAATTTACTTTATGGAAGCAAGTGATATGATAAGTGATTTTGTAAAGAGAAATAAAATTGGAATATTAGATTTGGCATAAACAAAGTTATATATCTTTGTTATATAAGATAAATCTACCTTTGTGAATCTATTGCCAAAACAAAGGGTTTTGTAAATGTTTAAAGTATAAATGGGGTTTTATACAAGTTTGAAATGATCCAAAGATTTTTCAAGATTATATATATCTATCTATATATATATATATAAAGGATCTTATGAGAATGATTTTGAAACCTTTGGATTTGGAAAGGCTTTTTGATTTTTGGGTAAAGTCAATATTGGAATTTGGAAAGCCTAATTTGAGAATTATCAATTATGGGATAATCGATTTTGAGAAAGGAGATTTATATGAGATTCATACTAGGTGTATGATTTAGAAGATACTATATGTGTATAGTATAAAGTGTTTTGAAAATAGCTCTGGGGAAAAAGGCGCTCCCTTGAAATGAACTTCTCAGGAGTGTCATAGGTTGGTACTGCCTTGAACCCTAAGGGGGGGGGGGTTCTAAAGTTGATCATGTGAGGAGTCCGGACAAAACTAGTTCTTGAGGATTTTGTGTAGTGTGTAGCAGAAGTCGAGGGCGCTGAGGCCTACAGAGGCATTTGGGTTATGCTGTGACGACAGTGTAACTCAATGTCACTGCGATCTACTGCAGACCATAGTGAAAGTCGTGTGTGCGGCTGAGAGCCAACAGTCTACGTTTGATTTTATATCGGTAGACTGCGACTTATGGTAACATAGAGAAAGTCATGTGTGCGCTAAGAGCCAACAGTCTGCGTTTGACTTGAAATCGGTAGACTGCGACCTATGTGGAAGTGGAGAAGTTTCATTTTGGTAGCAAAAATCGAGGGCGCTGATGCCTACAGTTACATGGACTTTTGCTATGACGGCAACGTAACCCTGGAATGTAACTGCGATCTGCCGCTGGTTCCATGGTGTAATCGAGGGGCGTGGAGTGCCTACAGTTACATGGACTTTTGCTGCGATGGCAACATAACCCATGATGTAACTGCGACCATGGATGGGGGTGATGATTTCCAGAGCATTCTCACCAAAGATATTTCCTCTATTTTCAAAAATGTTTTCTATATTTTCAAATAAAATTATTTTCCAAGTATTTTCACTGGATGTTGAAAATTGGTCTGCTAAGTACTTGTAGATTTTCAGTCCTACGCCTGATCAACGTATGACCAAATTTATGTAAGAACAAGGATGGACTGGTTAAAACATGGAGTTATAAAAAAGTATTTTTATAAAGCTATTTTGAAAATATTACATAGATTTTAAAGTATTTTTAAGTTTTGAATAAAAAGGAGTTTATAGTTAAAAATGTTTTAAAGGATAATTTTAAAATTCTGGTCCGTTTCCTTTTCGGGGACGAAAGTATTAAAAAGGAGGGAGGAATGTGATAACCCGGATTTTGAAATATCTATCAATTGATAATTAATTGGATTAATTAACAGAAATGCTGATTTATAGGCTGAGTAAATAATATTCTATTGATTAAAAATATCAGAATATTATATATGGATTTGAAACTATAATAATAGTTGAATTACAATAATGAATATTTTAGTAAATAAATAAATACGTAAATAGGTCGAGTAAAAGTTATCTTATGATAGCTATTTTATTTTTATACATACATTTATGAATGTAAATGGAACTTGGATTAGAAAATTCAAAGTTATATTTTGAGAATAAAATTACAAACTAGTATGTACAGATATTTGGATATTAACTAAGTATATAATTCATGTTAATATATAGAAAAGATTTTATATAGGTAAAATATAATTTAAGTTTAGACACTTGTAAACATTTAGTTAACACTTTTGACAATTGTAAATTATGATAACATGTGTAAACTTTGTATCATGCAAAAAATTAACAAGTGGCAAATTAATCTTTAATCTAAAACAAAATTTTAATTTAATCACACATGTCTAAAAATTAATATACAAAACTAAGATTTTCAGTTCAATTCCTCTCCATTCTTTTGTTCTTCATCTTTTCAATCTAAAAAAAATTCAAATCCGATTCAAATAAAAAAAAAGCAAAAATCAGGAAAGTGTCAAGGCAAACCAGGAGGAGAAATCTAAGAAGAATTTAACTAAAAAAAGAAGCAAGCTAGCATGGAGATTCAAGGTTTAACTCAGCAATCAACTAATTAGTGAAAATTCATCTAGATCGAAGATCAATTACTTTCCATATTTTTGTTCAAGCTCTCTATCTTATTCTAATAAAGGTGAGTAAACAGTTTCATCTAAAGAATTAAACCTCTTAAATCTAGATGCATGCAGCATTTACTCAAAGTGAAATATGATATGTGATTGCTCGATTGATTAAACCAGATTGCAGGTGTATTTGTATGTGAAAGTTGTTGTGCATGTCTGGAACAAAAAGTTTTCTCTGTTCTTTATTCTTAGGTTCTAAAAATTTAAAAGAAATCAACCACTCTTCCTCTGATTTGTTATGTGTTTTGATATTTGAACAAATATTATTAGAAATGACAGGATTTAAGTTGTAAAAATATATTAAGCAAGATTGATGATAGTTTAACTGGAATGGCATATTACAGTAAAAATCTTATTTTTTTCAAAATTTCAACCTTAAAGATTTGTTATTTCAGGATAAAAATCAGAATGGTTCCCAAAAACTAAGATTTTCAAAAGGTAGATCATGATTTTTAAGGCCGTTAATCGCGAGTAATCGAGAGTTTAAAGGCAAATGGGTTTTAAGAATTTGCAGTTGATCGAGATGGTGGGGAAGGTTGAAATCGATATCGGAGGGAGGGGAAAGGTTGTCAAAGCGAGAAAAATTGTTCGATGATTTTATCATCCATCGAGGCATCGTCGAGGCTTCGATTTAGGGTTTTAGGTCGATGATGGATTCTTGGCCAATTCGACCTCGTTAGTGTGTCGAGTTGAATCAGAGCTGTGGGAAAAGAAATAGGTGAGCATGGCAAGGGACTGGACACAGTTGAGGGTTCTCCGATGGTCAGAGGTGAAGGTACGGCAAGGATTTCTGGTGATTGATTTTGTTTAAGGTTGGGGTCGATGGTTCGATTTTGATTTTTGAGGAGGCTTGTATTTCTGGGTGGCTGACAGGTTAGAGGGAATAGTGGCTGTCAGGTTGATGATCAGAGTGATGATTGGTGGTCAATGGGTTGATGTGCACGGTGCACGGGAAGCTTTGGTGACAGGTTGTTTACGTGATGAGGAGATGGTCGTGGCTTGAAGTCAACACGAGAGATTTGGGTCTTTGGCTCGTGTAGGAACTCAGGGTGGGTTCATGTGTTTTGTCTATTTTAGACATAAACAAAATATGAAAGAAAAAAAGAGAAGAGGAAAGACTCGAGTTTGAGGGTGGAATTGCTCGGGTTTTACTCGAGTTAAATGATAAGAGATTTTCAAGTTTAATGGTTAACCAAAATTTAGTTTAAATTTCTTTAACTATTGTTGTTTAAAATTTAGGTAATTTATTTTAACTTTAATTAATAAAGTTAATTCTTAACTTGTTTTAAAATTTAATTAATAATGTAATTAAGAAGTAGTTAAGGCAATAAAATGTTTTATCATTAATTAAACTTAAGATCTTGAGTAATTAAAGTTAATTAACCAAAGTAATTAAGTAAGGGGAAAATTGATAAGTTATTTAAGAGAAATTAATTAATCAATGATTGAGAATTAATTAATTAAAGGAATATAAATTAATTAATTAAAGGTTAATTACTTGGTAATTAGAGATTAGTTAATTACTTAAATGATAAATTACTTAATGGAAGTAATTAAGGATTAATTACTTAGTGTAATTAATTAAGGATTGTTGATTAAGGAAACTAATCAATGATTAGTTAAATAATGATTATGATCAATTAAGGAATAAGTGATCAATGAAGTGATCATGAGATAATTAATTTGAGTGATTAATTAAGGATCAATGTAATTATTATTGATGGGTAAAGGATAATTAGTTTGTGTAATTAATTAAGAATTAATTACTTATTATAATTAAAGAATAATTAATCAAAAATGATTAATTAAGATAATAATTAGAGGATGATTAATTAATTGATTTGTGTTTAATTAATATTGAGTAAGCAGGATTTAAAGATGATGGAAGTAATTAATTGAATATATTTAAATTAATTAGAATGGTATGGCCAATCAACCTTGTGTATGAGTGATAGAATGATATTGGAAGCCTTGGATTAATTGTTATACCTAATATGTGATTCGTGATGCTATGTGATATGATTTAAACTGTGATGATGTGGTTATCTATTGATGATGAATTACTGACACCTTGTATTTAAAGTTGAATTGTATTTCACTTCAATAACTTGGGTTAAGATGACATTGGATTCGAAGAGACCTCAGTCGGGTATTAGTAAATACCCGAAACCACTTCGATTCTTTACAAATTAATATATGAAACCAATATGCTGGAATGGAATGATTTAAGTGAATTAGACCATTTAATCTAATTTTTGCTACTTAGAATTTTGTGAGTGAAATAAGTAATATCTATAATAATTTGTGAATTTGTTATTGATACAAGTTACCCGGGTTATATATATAAGTTGTGTGCTTTGGTCATTCATGCTAGATGGTTTACTCACGCAGTTTTCCAGCCTGACCCGGGTGTTACTTTGATGTAAAGCTAGGGTCAGACCGAGTATTACAGATTTTCAAGTAAGAACGTTCTGAAGCTCAAGAGACGAGCTGGATGGCAGTAACGTATGGAGTGTTTCCGTGGTACGATATTGTTGTTTATATGTGACATGTTGCTTTTAGTGTCCAGTGATTGTGAAAATGTTGTAACTCTGATGTATTAAAATGTAATTGACTGATACAGTTTTCTTTGTGTAAGAATATTACTTGATATTATATTTTATCCGCTGCGAATGTGAGATTTTGAGTTTGGCTTCCTGTTTCTTCTTCTTCTTTCTCTTTTCTTCTTTTCCTAACTATTCGTAATTTTCTGGATTGAAAATCCCGGGTCGTTACACTAGGATACTATAGATAATCTTCTAAAAGACTTAGTTCATTCTCATATATTTTAAAGGTTCTATACATCTGAAATACTCTATAACTATTACAAATAGTTTTGACAATTCACTAACACTATGGAGCTTTCGTAGGATTTGCTAAGAGGATTATATAATTCAATTAGAAAATGAAAAATATTCTTCTAAAACATGCAAAAGATTTGATATATTAATAAACAACACAAATTAAGTATCGTAACTCCAAAGCACCATGCACATCTCAAATAAGAGAACTCAAATAAGAGAACTCAAATAAAAAGAGCTATGACATCAATGTTCCATAATAAATTTACATAAATGGATGTACACACAAATATCAAACATTCCATGGCTAAAAATGTATATTTACATAAAATAGCAAACCTGCATCTTATCTGGCTGTCTGCCATTTAAACGCAACAACAACGTGAACCAAGTTTAGCAAGTCGATTGATCCATTTTGGAATTGATTTTCCAGTTAATTTGAAGCAAACATCCTTGCTAAATGGCTGCAGTTCTTTGTAAATAGATCGTAGGAATCACCACTGTAGCGGCGAGAAAGAACATCCATGAATAAGCGTAACTGGAGTGGATCATAGGAAGTTGTTCCAACCATAATTGATTTCCTGAATTTGTAGTTCGGTCATTTTTTGGGTTCTACTTCAAATACACCACATGATGGAAAATTAGTTGCCCCAAACGAATACTCTACTCCATGAACTGTGAGAAAATGTAGGAAATCCTCTATAAGACACTAATGTATTGAATGTCACTCAGATAAATGAAATTTCCTTGATTTTTTTCAAATAGGAAAACCAAAGCATTTTAAAGGAAAGTACTTCTTCCCTTAAGTTTTTCTTTTTATGTAAGCATTGGTATTCGATGTAATCATGATATGAACCAACTGACCAATTGAATGTACTACTAGAGACTATGTGAACAACTATTGTAATAATACACATAAACCAATGTTAATAACCCTTTTGTAGGAAACTTATGTGGTATGTTGGATCTGTAACATTATTAATTTTGAATGATCATAGAAAGAATTTACACTTTAAAACAAGTTTCTACAAGAACTGAGGTACAAACATTAAGAATACAACTTAAAATAAAAACAATTTATTTTACAATATTTTATTAGGTAATAATAAAAAATTCATATTAACCATGATTAAATATCATCTCTTTACTTGGTTGAAAAATCATCTTAAGTTTACATTGATAAAATGTAGCAGTTTTATTAAGGTAAATATCTAGTAAATTCTATGCTAAATAAATGACTATTTTTAACATATCGACAACAATATTCTAGTCACATTTCATATATAAAAAACTATGTATGCAAAACCAATAATTCTATAGATGATAAAATAAGAAACCCCATAACTACATCAACTAGTTCCTATATAATGGAAATGTGAATTAGGCTTAGTTAGGTGCAACAATATAAACAAAAATGTGCAAAATTACCTTCCCCTCCAGAATGAATTGCACCAAGGCCTGCCCAGTAATATAAACGATTAGTCGAGGTTAAGTCATAAATGTTAAGAATAACTGGTGTCTCTGTTGGCCTTCTCTCACGTCTTTCCATTGTCACGCGCTCTAAGCTTGCGGTAATCATTACTAAATATTCTTTCAAGTTCTTTGGATATCCATTTGAATGATCAACATGTATTCCCACATCTTCTGTCGCGGAACGTAAAGAAGCTAGTTGCGGAATAACATCGACTATTTTTTGGCGCAATTGCTCTTTAGTTTGGGTAACCTAGTCAATATTTCTTTTATAAGCTTCCAAGCATTCCTCTTGTTCTAACTCAAGTATCATTCTCTCTCTATCTGTATTTGGTTCACCAATCTCATCCCAAATCACCTGTTATAGTAATGTAGTAGAAATTAGTGACTAGGAAATAAATGAGACTTTCTTCGATCTCTTTATATATATATATATATATTCTCTACATCTGTATATTCATATGATTTTTATCATATTAGAATATCGGTTTGTAATGTTGTTGCCTTATCATATTAGAATATGATAAGAATTATGTAAAAGGTTAAAATAATGTAAATTGATGGAATCAAAGCATCATTATTTTACCTAAAATGGGTGAATAACAAAATAATTTCACAAAATGTTAAATAATCAATAAATATAAAGTGTACATCTATAAGACAATTGATCCTTACTTCACAGCTCCAACTAAACTTCACCTTAGGAGCATAGATTGAGCAACTCCGGTTGTCGCATTGTAAATGTGGCATGCAATGAAATTTGAATATTAGTATGTTATGATGCGAGTAAACAGCACACGCGACTCTATACTTTTTATAGTCTTGCTTCAGTTAGAAAATATTTAATTGCATCCCATAATATAGGAATAAGATAAAAAAAACTGCAAGGTTGATAAAGACGACAATAAAGGAAAACAAAACACTTTTAGTTCATTGCTACGTATATTTAGTTGCTTCCATCTACAATAGAGTGAATATTATTTATGTTTTTCAATTTTTTTGAAGTTGATACATTCTTTGGCAATATTACATCTTTATTAAAATTACTCAAGAATGTTTTTAACGATTTCAAATATTATAGATTAACCGAAGATATTTAACTCATGTATAGAGCATTCATGTTGTCTGAAAGGAATGACATGTTTATGTATTGTGTTTTTATGTAAGTGGACCAAGTTGGTGATAAAATATCTTAAATGCAAAACGAGATATATAAAAACTTTACCAAACTTTAGTTTACTATGAAGATTTCGATATGTTATCTAATTATCATAAACAAGAAAAAATAGGAAATTAACCATTATTACTGTTCCTTAAAAGGCTGTCACTTCTATAATTACGATGAAGCTTGTCAGTATTTGAAGCACCACAAAAGCATTGTTGTATAGTTCATTTAATCATTATTTAAATAAATTTTGAACCGACCAATATGTACAATGATGTCAATACCACTAATATAAAAATTTAAACACAAATACGAGCCTATAAAAAAAGTGATTGTTATAAAAATCAACCACGATATAAACAATCGCACGTTATTCAGCCGCAAAATGAACAAATCTAAATAATCTTATTCCGTTGTATGTTTTTAAATTTTTCCATCTATTTTACTACCTTGTTCATGCTGTCATGTTGATTACTACCTAACTAATGTACAACTATGATTTATCAAATAGTTTCATCAATTAGACTTACAAACATAGTTACTATAAACTGCAGAATAAACCTATTTTAGAAGATATTAACAATTTTTTGAAGTATATACAATTATTCATCGCTGGAGAAAAAAATATAAATAATTTAAAAAGTAATAATACGAAATTCATTTTATAGTTGGTACGTTTATATTTTAGAGGATTTTTAAGTCCGAACTGGCTTTCCAAAAAGATGAATAGTGCATTTGGTTGCAATAGGAAAAAAATTCAAATTACTCCAAACAATGAAATAAAAAGAAGAATAAATTTATTAAAAACATATTAGTATCAATAATTTAGAACCAAGCTTTGATCTAGCCTATATGTAAAGACAAGATTTTTATTGTCTGGCCTACATAGAACATAAATACATATGTTTGGGTTTTTTAAGCCCAAATTATTGTTTTTAAAAATTAAAATTTTGTTTTGCTTTGGTATATCAAAGAACAATATTTCTTATAATAATCGAAATAAATATAAAAAACATTTTAAAAGGACATTTAGACTGAGCTATGCGATATTTTAGGTTATTGTAAATTATAGGTTATTATATTACAGTTATGACCAAGTCATTTATTATATCCAAAAAAATGCATTAACAAATTGGTTGGTTTGCCTTACGAACCTACAAAAATAATTTTTTTTAAGTAATTCCACATGATAAATAAAAATAAAATGATATTAACTACTTATTTGAGTCAAAGTGGATAGGCTTTTCAATAAGAAATTGATTAAAGTTTTCTAAGCGAAATAAATTGTCCTTCCCTTCAAAACTAATTTTATGTTGGGTTTAATTAATCAATTCCTTGTTTCAAGCACTATAGAATAAAGTGTTGGACTTGAGATTATATCATAGGAGAACATGTCAAATGTTTTAGATTATAATGTATACTTAATTTTATGATGGATTTGACATGTTCTTTTTCTGGAAATACCTATTAACATTTGACATGCAAAATTAACGCGTAATAGGAATGTTGTAGTTATTATAATTAATATTTGACATACACAATTCATTGGAATTTAAATTATAGTCAAAACATTTAATATACTTTATTTTCGAATTAATAATGCACCTACAGATGAAAGGGCTCTTGGAGTTGATATTTATTAAAAATTAATTATGGAGATAAATTTTATATTTAACATACATATATTAAAGAGGAAGCTTTAATGATACATAAATTATTTGAATATATAAAACCTAATAAAGCAAACCAAAATACAAAATACACTAAAATAAATGGCCAATTCTATTAACACTCCACTTTCTTCCTATATGGTGTTTTATTAAAAAAACACACCACTTTTTTCTTTCTTACTCCATTTTATTTTGAAATTACACTTGTCTCTTTTATCCCACTTATTCTTATTTTCCACTCTTCTCATGGCAATAATAAAAGATCCTCATCTTACAACATTTAAAAAATTCTTAACGATCATGGACAATTTGTTCTTTTTTTATCCAATAGTATAATCTAAAAGAGAAAAAAACATGCTGTAGCTTAATAAAGTATAAAAATGATAGGAAGCTCATGTAATATATTTCATGCATACTAGGTTTATTATTATTCCACATGGACTATGCACTATCTTAGTAGCAATTTAAGTATTAAATAGGCATGGTTGCTATCATATCCTAGTTACTATATATGAACCTTAGAAAACATACATAGTTATCTTCTAGTTATAAGATATCTTCTTTAAAAAATTTATCCTTATATTTATGCAAGTATACCAACAAAAGAGAAAGAGATGGAAAATATGAGGACATGAAAAGAACTAAAACATATCATAAAAATAATTACAAGGATAAAAAAGTCGTTTATTTTCAAAAAAAAAATTTGACAAAAATGGAATAATGTGGTGTGTTAAGAATTAGCCAAAATAAACAATAAACTAATCAAATCGAACCTTAAAAAGTTTCTTGTAATTCAAGGAAAATAGGAAAGAAATAAATGGATATATTTTTTAGCAAAAAATAACATATTCCATAGGCTAGCTAATTATACAATAAAAGAATATGAATGTAAATTGCAGTCTTTATAGGTTGTTGATAGAGATATAAATATACTTTGTGTGCAAAATGAAAAATTATTCCCTAGGGAGGGAATAGGAAATGAAATGAGAGTAAATATGTGGAAAGAATACCAAATGTCATACATTAAACTTTTTATGTATTAGAATACAGGTATAAGATGTATCTAGAGTATGGCATTAAATGGAATGAAAATGTGGTTCGTAATATTGAAATACCTAAAGCTTGGCAAGAAGATATTCTCTTTCTGTCTTCTATATATCATCAACCAAAGGTCTATATGTAGAAGGATTAAATTCTCCTTCAACATTCTGTGAGATCTCAAAGGTTGAAGAGGAAGCAACAATGAATGCGTTTTAATGGTGGAACCAATAATGGATCATAGGTGAGGCTGCAATGCTAGGTAATTAGTGAAAAGGAGGAGAGAGAAGATTGCAGTTGTGTATGAAAAGCATGAAATGATGAATGTGAGTTTTAGGCAAAGAAATAGTGTACGCAGATCTAGGTTTTTGAGTGTTAGAGACATAATTGTATGTATAATATCTATTTGGTTACCAAAATACTATAGCATTGAAAAATTAAATTTTATGATAAATATTATAGATTTTACTTAGAGAGGTATAGAGTAAAGAATGGAAATGGGTTTATATAGAGAATGACAAATTGTCTCTAGACTTCTCCTTTAATTATTATTACCTTCATCTCGTATTTATTTGCCATTAAAAGAATTTATTGACACTTTAATCTATTTTAAATTCAAATGAAATGATATTTTGACTGTATAATTGTGGAAATTAATTATAGGAATTAATTTCAAATTATCAAAATTTTCCTAATTGATTAAGTATGCTACATATAAATTTATCAATCGATTAATAACTTTTGTTAATTTACCGAGTAACTTCAGAATTAGTAAATCAATCAATCAGTTTCCTCTAACTAAATGATGCAATTATTTTCCTTTAATTAATTATTTTATTGAAATTAAGGAAAATCAATTCATTTTCAAAATTATACTCTCACTAAAACTAAATATAAATTTCGTGTGAAAATTATTAGAAAACTCCTTAATTGACTATGCAATATGCTAATAAATCAATTGATTAGTATCGTTTTTAAACCTATTTATTAATTACGCAATTAAATGACTTTTACCATGTAATCAATTTTTTAAAATTATGAATGCTTGTGCGTGTATAGTAAGCATAATATGTATGTAGTCCTAATCACTTATTTTATCGATATTATCTTATTGATCATTCCAACATGTTATCACTTTGTTTTCACTTTCTATAATGTTATTTTACATATAAGGTCTTATTTCAATATCCTGCAATAAATTTTATATCTTTCGCTACTCTTAGAACCTAAAAAATGGAAAGAAAACCCAAGTCTCAATAGAACAAAGGGGAATTAAGGTAAAATTTCCATCAAATCTTAATATAGGAGATGACAGTTATGCATACTCTCCTAGACATTTTGTAACAAATAGTATCTAATTCTAGTCTTGAATATAGATTATAGTGCAATGAAAATTAAAATCTAACTAAACTATATAAATGACCGAAAAGTTTACCAAATGATTGTATCGTTGCTATTATGAATAGCGTCAGCCATGCTAGATTGTTCATTGTCAAAAGATTTTGGAGTTTGTATATTATTGAATTAGGTACAAGATTATATTCCAAATTTTGGTTAATTTCAAATTTCATTGATTGGTCAACAATAAATGCTTTCTATTTATAATTAAAAAATATCTTGTTCAAAATAATATATTTCAAATGGTTTTTATTATGAAATTGGTTGCACGGGACTGAAATTGGGAAATATAATTCTTCGCACTACTACAAAATTAGGTTGTTACCTTTTTTTCTTTTTTCCTACCCAGTTCAATCTTTCTGACTTAATAACAGCTTGAAGTTTAAAGCTGTTACACATAAATATGTAGAGAAAGCGTAGGATTATTTTCAAAATTTTATAGTTATATGGAACAATATATTCGTATATCTTCATCTAATTTATTACCTGTTTTTACTGCAAATATATATATATATGTGTGTGTGTGTGTGTGTGTGTGTGTGCATGTGTCTATATATATATATATATATAGTAATGATGATGTTAAGACATATTGCAGAAGGTCTCACTATTTGATATTTACCTATATTATTTGTACTTTTCCTAGTTAGAATATTTCCTGTTATATTATTACTTAGGTTTCAAGTAAATAAGATATAAATATAAATCATGTATTTTTGTATATCAATTAAGCCATTAGTAAAGGTGTTGACTTTTAATGATTGTTAATTTTTTTCCTCTCCCCCTCTTCTTCTTTTATATTTTATTTTATTAAATAATTTCAACAAACGATAAATGCCAAAAATTTCACATAATTGTTTGGTTTAATTTATCTTGAATAATTGAATGCATGTTAAAAGTGAAAGAAAGATGGGAGTTTAGAAATTATCACTACAACAAAACTGCCCTAATATAGCTATATTTTTTGCAATGGTCATAATCTATTAGTTGTAATAAGGTTTTTACAACGTTTTGTTTCAAAAAGTTGTAATAAACTTACATTCAACTACTATTTTTTTCTTAGTTGTCGCATATGGATATTACAACTATTTTTCTTTTGCCAATTGTAATAGATGTTAATTTTCATCAACACTTTTTTATGCTAGTTAAAATAGATACCTATTAGCTCCATTTGGTCGCCAATTGTAATAAATAATTAATATGTAATAAGTAATAATTAATAATTACAACTAAATTAAAATAATTAACAATTAACAAAAATTTAATAACAAATAATAATTAAATAAATGATACTTAAATAGTAATAAAAATTAGATATTAATGGCAAACATGTTTTGTTTCAATTGGTTGGTATTTCATACTATGAGATCACAAGTCACAGGTTCGATCCTAGAGATGCACCTTGTTGAAATTAATAGAGCATGCTAGATAATAATATTAATTAATTATTAATGTATAATAATTAAAAACTGCTATTAAATACTGATAATTAATTATTAACTTGAAATATGAAATAACCATACTAACAATTAATTATCAATTTGTATTTAATAATTAATCAATAATAAATTAATTAACAGTCAACAGTTAGTCAACAAATAATAAATAATAAATATTTAATTATAATTAATAATTACTATTAGATAATAGTAATCAATAATTAGCAATATAAAAATTATAAAAATTAGTTAAATAAAAGTTAAACAGTAATAATTAAAAACTAAAATTTAATATCAAATAATAATAATAATTAGCAATTTTAATTAGATAATAATAATTATAGATTATTTTGAAATATGAAATAATTACTATTAATATTCAGTAATCCACCTAAGTGAAATATACTTTCTTAATGAATTTAGAAATTCATATAATATTTAAATATAAATTGTAACTTATGTCCTATCTTCAACAAGCGAGTAGAGCATTTGAGTGGTCCAACGATATGTTGAATGTATGATAGTTTGTCCTATTTTACTAATAAAAATTAAAATGAATAATATTTTTGTATAAAATATTTGCCCTATTAAATAATAGATAATTAATAAATAACTTTTACTAATTAAGATTAAATATATTAAAATTAATAATAATTATTATTAATTAGTAATATATACATATTAACTAACATTTAATAATTTATATTCAATTATAATTATGGGTTTTATATAATAATTGCTAGCAGGAATTATTAATTACTACTGAATATACAAAAGTTGGTAATTAACAATCATAATTATTGTATAATAAAATATAGATAATTATTAACATTATTAATATTCAGTTATAATTAAGAAGTAATAATTAATAATTAAGAAGTAATAATTAATAATTACTATTCATTGTCTAATAATTAATAATTAAGACTAATATTTAATATTTAATAAGTAATACTTTGAAATTTTGTCTAAACTAAATTTTAAAATATTCATAAAACTTAGAAAAGTTTCGTTAAATTTAAAAATACCATTTTTGAAATTTTCATAATATTTAATTAAAATATTTAAAATTTTGAGTTTATTCAAAATAAAGAAAAAAGTATTTATTAAGTTTAAAGTCCATAAAATTTAAATACAATATGAAAATATTCAAAATTTTATAAAATTCAAAAAAGTTAAAAAAATTATAAATTCGAATAATACAAATATTATGTTAGTAATTATAATTTTCATATGCATGTGGATGTTCACTTTTGTAGTTAGTGGAATTTTTGTTCGTGCATCCAAATATTGGACCCAAATTCCAAAACTAAGTTTGGATCCGACTTACTTTTCGTTCCGCTTTCTCAAATCCGTGACTCTCTCGTTCTCATCGATCACTACCATTTTCTTCAATCCCTCTTGCTTTTTATTCCGTATGATTTTTCCTCTAACTGGCTTACCACCATCACTATCAACCACCTAACATACAACAGGGCCAACTTGCCTTTACCCACTATGACCCGTTATTGCGCCAAATTAGAAAGCTTGAAGCGAAGTCGATCTCTGCCTGGAAAGCATAGGCAAAGGCTCTTCCATGCCCTCGCCACCCGATTCTCCACGTCGATCTCCTCATTTCATCCGTCGATCAAGCAAAGATCTTAATGCCGCTGGCTCCTGAAGCAGCTATTAGGTAACCATGCACATTTCCTTTATGTGTTTATCCATCACAGGCATTTATTTGGTGACCATGCTATTTTAAGTATTAGCACCTGCATTAGTTTAAAATAACATAAAATTAAAACCATACAGACTTTATTCATGAGAAAGTTTAGTAATACAATATATCATATTTGAGTTTTCGTTTCATTATTGTGAGCGTATTAGTAGTTATTTCTAGCTTCTAACGTGTAAAGGAGTACAAAATAGCATACAACATTTTAGCATTAGTGCCTCAAATTGTTTTTCCAAAAACGAATTATTTTCCTTCTATAGTTTTGCGATTAATTTCGATTACATTGGCCAAAGAATACAAGACAAAAGGCTTGTGTAAAATAGTATTAGGTTATCATGTGACCTAGGTAATGAATTTTCGCTCTTGGTTAACAATTATTAAAAATTTAGCAATTTACAATAATGTATAAATGTCTTTTACTTAATTAGCATTATTATTTTCTAATTAGAATCATTTTAGGCCATAATATTTAGGACTATTTTCTGTAGCCTATAAAGTATGTATTTTCCTAACTTTTTAATTATCTACTAACTAACATTCTGATTCACACTGATCAATATTCTTTTTTACAGATTTTGTTACTTCCATCAATGTCTCTTTTGTTGGCCAATTTTAAGTGAATTTTTTATGTTTCAATCATAAAGCGTTCCTGCTTTCAGTGTGAACCTCAATATCGTGTGATTTGTAGATTTTTCCTTCTGTAGATATTGTAATTTTGGAATTTTATGGGTTACGCAATTAAGCTTGATGACAGGTCAGCTATTAAACATAACATTGTTGGGCTATGAATAAATGGGTTTGGTCGTCTTGCATTGTAGCGAATTAAAACGGTTTCATTAGAGTTATAATGTTGATTTTATAACTTAAAGTGGTTGTTAAAATTATATGTAATATTCACTGTCCATATATTGGACGCCTTTGAACTATGACTGTAGATTGTGTAGTGCAATGATTGACCATTTTTTAAATGCAAGGTTTATTTCACTTTGAATTTAGAATACACTAATTTTTGGAATCCCTTCATTTTACTGGATACAGTTTATATAGTTTGTTTTATAATGTAGGCATATGAGAGAGCTTAAGCTAGTTAATATGCTTGGTATCTTATAAAACGACACACAATTTATTGATGGTTTCCATTAAACAAACATAACACAACAATAAGTTAGATGTAGATTCTTTTCTATCAAAAATGACTTGGGGATGGCGAAGTTAATACTTTTCATAGCTATCACACCTAAACCGAATAGTCACATGTAAAAAAACAAATGGTGCATGTTTTCATCGCCGTTATCGCTTAGAACATTGTTATCAATATTCTAAAATTATGCTATTTTAATCCCATTTAAAACCAAATATCTTCACCTATTTTAGTCACAGTCAAAATAATTCATTTACATGATGCTTGAAAGTTATATGAAATTTGAATCTACATTTCAACAAGTTGGAAAATTAAATCAACAACAATCGGATGACCTTTTTATTCTGATTTATTTCAGAGGTTCATACTTCAGCTAACTACACTGCATAGTGTTTAGATATGTAATTCACGCATCAATAGTTTGGAAACCAAGAACAATCTTCCATTTTATTCAAATGTACATCACTCGTTAAATAACATGTTTATTGTAAATGTAAATCAATCGTTAAATAATATGTTGGCTTTGATTTGGCCTCTATTCATGATAGATTGCTTGATGGAGGCATTGAATCTATGTTTGGAAATTGATTGCTAGGCTACCAGTTATAGTTTATGTCAATCTTAAAGCATAATTTTATCACTTTGCAAGGTTGTCAGAGAACTTGCTACTTCTATTTAATTATTATGGTTTAAAGAGAATTAAATGGAAGTATTTCAATCTATGTGGAATAATTACTCAAAACTACTTATGTCAACTTAATAAAACTTAGTGGCATATCTTTGCTAAAGCAAAATGCATTACGTATGATTCTATCACCCTTTTTTTCCTTTTTTCTTTTTTAAATTTGTGTATGAATTTGTAAATATAACCAACTATATCTATATTGTTAATAAAATATATTTGTATTGTTAAGTAACTATTTTAGTGCACCCATGTACCATTAGGAGCGGATGCTTGAAAGGCTTGGGTTGATTCGGTGGTGGATCCTAAAGCCGTTCTATATAGACTTACTGTAGACATCTATAGTTTTGGACAGGCGGTGATGCAGCTCAGAACAAAGAGGAAACGCAACCAAGAACTCTGCCAGAGATGAGTCGTACACGACTCATGGAAAGGTTAAGTCGTTCACAACTTAAGGAGGAAACTATGGGTCGTCTACGACCTATGGGGTCGCGTAAAGGGAAGCTGCGAGTTAATGGAATAACCTTAAGCTGTGTGGAGTAAGCTACGTTTGAGTCGTTTGGGAATATAAGTCGTCTACGAGTTAATGAAGGGGACTTGAGTCGTTTGCGACTTAACAAAGCTCGGGGGAAAATGTTCCGACCTAACGACACTGCGATAAGTCGTCTACGACTTATCATGAAGCAAGGAGTTAAGTCGGCTAGGTGTTGAATCGGTTGAGTCGTATTGTAATGAGTTGCATTGTATGTTGTGTCGTATATTGTTTGTTTATTTCGTGAGTCGTAAGTTGTGACATATGTTGAGTCGTATGTCGTGTAATCTGTTTTGTTTGTTGAGTCGTAGTGTGACGCCCCACCTCTATACCCACGCTAGCCATGAACACTCCGGAGTAGTGCTGTCAACTAGCACGGAGAATAAGGCTGTTGAGGAGCGACCATCCATGTAATTGCTTATCACACGGTGGCTATAAATAATCTTCGAAAACAAACATAGAAATAATCATATCACAAATCAATCACAGATATCCATATCACAAAGGCGGAAGAAGATATGAATATATAACTAACACATGAAAGTGTACATCAGAGTAGTGGTCAAT
Organism: Allium cepa; assembly: GCA_030765085.1. Lineage (NCBI taxonomy): Eukaryota > Viridiplantae > Streptophyta > Magnoliopsida > Asparagales > Amaryllidaceae > Allium > Allium cepa. Next base: position 231,302,824 of record CM060938.1, read on the forward strand.
AAGATCCACGATAATACAAAAGAATAGCAACACGTGCTATACAAAAGAATACAACTATGAGTCTATATCTCAAGTGTATACAACAAAAACTGCTAATCTAAACAGTTAGCCAAAAGTCAGAGTGATGAATCCCTGGGAAGAAGTCAAGCAGAAGCACCTGTAACATCTCGGTCTGACCCGAGTATTATTTAAGAAAATAATAAACGGATCAGTCTAGCTATAAATATCAGATGACATGATATAACATAAAAGATATGGCATAAACATAAACATCCATAACGACATACCACTATAAGTATGTAAATAATGATCAATAGAAGATCAATCAATAAGAGATAATCAATATCACAAGAATCTTCTCAAAGATTCGAAGAGGGCATCATACCCTAAACTTGTACTCATAACAAGTCAATGACATAAATTTCAGAAAACAACACGAGAAATCCAGAAATCATAAAAAGGGAAAGAGGCCTATCACATGACGGTCCGAAGACCAAGGGGAGCTACCCCGCATGTGTGAATGGAATCACACAGATTGAGGTCAAGACTAACCAAAAAGCAGAAAGGTATGTGTGAATGGAATCACACAAGTGGTGTCTAGTCTAACCTTGCAATGAAAGAGACATCGCGCAATTGCTAGTCTAATTCATAAAGCGATCATCAAGATCAACGAGAAGTGTCAATTACACTAAGCTAGTAAATATAGAAGTTTAGCTTCATGTCCCATAACCACTTGCTTAACTTAAATATTTACGAACAAACTGTAAATCTTCACTAATAAAATTGTCACAAGAGGTTAAATCGAACAAGTCCAAGAATTAACCGACGAAGTGAACGCAAGCGTTTCATACCACTTGTTTTACTAAGTCGTTTAATTAGATTTCTCATTCGAGTGAGGTAAAGGCTTGTATATACTAATAGATTGGAAAACGGTTTAAGAAAAGAGCTTTGTTATTAAAAATAGAGTTGAAATTGTTTGTTAAAAGAGTTTTGATATTTACTACTAGTATTGAAACCTTTATATTATAAAGTGACAAAACACATAAGCAAGTGTAGAAACAATCAGTCACAAAGATCGCATACGGAGATGCGAATAAAATCCAAGGAAATCAGCTCAATGTTTTTCAGATAAGATCCCCTACGGAGGGGGGGTCCAGGGGGGGTGGCAACCCCCCTAGGTGGGGGTGCGGGGGCAACGCCACCGCCTACGGGGTTTGACCTGCCCGGTCAGGTCGCGGGGGTCGAGGGGGCAGCGCCCCCGGCGGGGTGCGGGGCAGCGCCCCGACCAAAACGATACGACCTAGTGAAGACAAAATGAGGTCTAACGACCTAAAGGGATAGGGTCGAGCGACCTAAAGGTGTTCGCGACCTAACGATGACTCGCGACTTAACGAAGAGGGGGTGAGCGACCTATGGTCATAAACGAGACCGAGCGACCTAAGGGAATAAGGGCCGAGCGACCTAGCATTCGAACGACCTAAAAGAGGCGTGGCCTAAAGGAGACGCGACCTAAAAGAGGCGCGACCTAAAGGAGACGCGACCTAAAGGAGACGCGACCTAAAAGAACATAAGGTCAAACGACCTAACTGTATTGGGTCACGCGACCTAAAGAGAGGCGGCCTAGCGACCTAGAGTGCACACGTCCAAAAGTGGGAACGACCTATCGAGGTAAGGTCCAACGACCTACGACCTAAACAAATAGGCCAAGCGACCTATAGGGTTAACGGTCTAACGACCTAACAGTTATGGGGTCACGCGACCTAACTAAGTACGCGACCTAGTGGGTAAGGGAGTCGAGCGACCTAACTGCATCCAGTGACGAGCGACCTAATGGAGTCAAGTAGCGAGGGACTTAACTAGTTAACGACTCAAGGGGGTCAACGACCTAAAAGTACAACGACCTAAAGGTCCAACGACCTAAACCCAAACACACGAAAAGTGGCCAGAACGACCTAAGGGTTAACTCACATGCGACCTACGACCTAAGGCCCATGCGACCTACGACCTAACTCCGATACGAGCTAATAAGGCCAGATCGACCTAGGAGTTAACTCACATGCGACCTACGACCTAAGGCCCATGCGACCTACGACCTAATGAGATAACTCCGAGCGACCTAAAGGTATAGGCCATTTTAAGGTCGGAAACGACCTAACTCCAGTGCGACTTTTCACACAGAACGACCTAACAAATGCCGAACGACCTAGGGGCAGTTTTTCACCAAAAACACTAAAAAGTGGAGTTTTTCGCCAATCCAATCCAAACCAAATGCAAATGTGCGTGCAAACATGATAGGGAATCATTCCCAACAGTTCAATATGGTTATAGGCTAGAATTGTGAGATAAAAATCTCACCTTTGCACTAAAGTTTATGAAGATGAAGCTTGAAAGCAAGGAGAAGCAATCCAAAGCTTGAATCCAATATCTTCTACTTGAATTTGGAGTTGAATGTTGGATTTGCAATTGAATTTGTGCTTGGAGTTTTAATTTCCCATTCCCTCCACCATTAATGCCAAAGCTTGATTAGTTAGGAAATTTATGAAGAGTGAGGAGAAGAGGGTTGGAACTTGGGCTTAATAGGCTAAACTAACCCAAAGTCCAAAGCGGGAAAAGTTAGTGAAATTTCACTAACTCCAAACCTATCGATGTTTATACTTAAAAAGTTGTAAACGGCATTTCGAACTCAATGGAAGTGGTCTCGAGTCCTAATTTGACCGTTTGCAAAAAGTAGCTTTTCGGACCAAAATCCGATTAACGAGTTAATATTTAAATAAAATATTTAAATACAAACTCGATAAATATGCGGGTTGTTACACGTAGTGTTTTTAAGTCGGTACGAAAGTGAATCGTGAGTCGACATGAGTCATGAACCGGATGAGGCATTGTTGTGTTGCTGTGAGCCGGTGTGTATGTGCTATGATGATGAGTCGTTGCCGACTTAAGAGAGTCATGAGTCGAAGAGGCTTAAGTCGTATACGACTTAAAGGGTCTGAGTTGTGAAATACTATAAATACGCGTGTGTTGTACATTTTTAATGGTGGTTGATTTTTGAAATAAAATTTCTTGTTGATTGCTTTGTGCTTTCTTCTCTAATTGGTAGTTGAGTGTAAACTCCTATCTCCACTTACGTCATTCGAGTGCGCTCGAATCCACGTTTGTTGAAGCCGATTCACGGAATCTAGTGCGCTAGATCAACGTATGAAGAATCGTAGATCTTTGTTTCTCGGTATCGTGCGCGATCAACGAGACGAAGATAGCTAGAATCCGGCATCTTTGGATCAACGGATTTGGGCATTTCGGTATCTTCAATCCACCAAGTACTACTTTCATCGATTTACATCGATTTGTGATTAATCCGCTGCGTCAGTTTTGGTATCAGAGCTTGTTTTAGCCAATCATAGCTAAATCGGGTCTTGGAGCCAAGAGTTGAAGTTTGAAGTTGTTCATCGTGTTCATATTGAAGTTGCAACAAGAGGGAGAACTTTCGATCCATTCCATTTTGGATCAAAGTGTTGAAAGTGTTTGAATTTGAAGTAGGCCGTGCATACTAGTGAGTTAGCCGAGCCTAGGAAGGATCATTGGAAGCTTGTTTCGAGCTAAGGAGTTAAGGCCGAGCCTTGTGAAGTTGTGTAGAAGCTTGTGAAGCCGTGATTTGCTTGTGAAGTATCACTTTGGTATCGGATTGTTGAAATTTTGTGAATTTCAATCATGCCGCCAAGGAGAGCTAACCGCCATCAAAATGTTGAAGCTTTATATCGGAGAGAAGAGGCCGATCAAATGGAACAACGTATGCATGAGAATATTGATGAAGGCATTGGTAGGTTGGAGAAGCTTATGATTGATATGAATCAAAGTAGAAGAAGAAATTCACCTGAATCCATCCGTGGGGGTAGTAGAGTGTCATCACATTCAGATCGGGAGAGGAGAGAAAGTCAAGAGCCTAGGAGTGTTGACAATCGATGTAGGAGGAATGTTGATGATCATGATAGACGGGATGTTGGTAGTAGGAGTGGTGGTAGAGATGTCGGAGGACGAGAACGACAACGATAAGCATCAGACTTTGATGAGGAGTTTGATGGTGAGAGGGGAAGTATTCATTTCCGAGACCGAGATCAGGGACAACGTCAGTATCGGGTCATTGATGATAATCGACGTTGGGAATCGGGAATGAAGATGGAGATTCCGGAGTTTAAAGGAGGGATGGTAGCTGAAGAATTCTTGGATTGGTTATCTAATGTGGAGGAAATTTTTGACTTTAAGGAGGTTCCGGAAAATCGAAGGGTGAAGTTAGTTGCTACAAGGCAGAGGGGATGAGCTTTGGCATGGTGGCAGAAACTAAACTTACTCGTGAACGAATGGGGAAGTCAAAGATAGAATCTTGGGAGAAGATGAAGAAATTGATGAGAGCTACATTTTTGCCATACAACTATCAATCGCTTATGTACCAGAGATTGCAGAATCTAAGGCAAGGGACGAAGTCTGTTAGTGATTATGCTGATGAATTTTACCAACTCATTGCCAGAAATGATATTATGGAGACGGAAGAACAGCTAACTGCTAGATTCATTGGGGGATTGAGAATGCAGATTCAGGATATGGTTAATATGTTTGATCCTAGATCAGTAGCAGAGGCACATCAGAAAGCGTTGGCTTGGGAGAAGCAAGGAAGGCGTGGAGGTGGTGTGTTTACTAATTCCAATAATCAAGTGAAGGGTGTTAGTGGGAGTTCTAATGTTTCTAAACCTGTCAGTAAGCCAGTGGTGAAGGAGGCTGAGAAGGCAAAGGTTAACAGTGGGTTCAAATGTTACAATTGCCAGGAGATGGGTCATAAAAGCAACGAGTGTCCGAAGCCGAAGAAGAGAACTATGATGGTTGAAGATGATGGTGAGGAGGCAGAGTGCTCAAATACACCTTATGTTGAGGAGGAAGAAGAATTATCTGGAGATGAAGGTTGTAATCTTATGATGAGGAGGTCATGTCTTACACCAAAGCAAGAGGAAGATTCTAGTTGGTTGAGGAGCAATATTTTTCAGTCGACATGCACTATTCTGGGAAAGGTTTGCAAGTTCGTTATTGATGCTGGAAGCTGTGATAATATTATCTCTACAGAAGCAGTAAGGAAGTTGAATTTGAAAACTGAGAAGCATCCTAAACCGTACAAGCTAGCATGGTTAAGGAAGGGTGGTGAAGTGATGGTGTGTCGAAGGGCTTGTGTTAATTTTTCTATTGGGAAGAAGTACAAAGATGAAATTTGGTGTGACGTTGTAGACATGGATGTGTGTCATCTGTTGTTGGGAAGACCATGGCAGTTTGATAGAGTAGTACAGCATGATGGTCGTGCTAATAGTTACAGTTTCATGTTTGAAGGTACTAAAATCAATTTAGTTCCTAAGAAGCAACAACAGAAGGAGAGCAAGCTAGAGGAGATTGAGGAATTGAAAACTCTGTTGACTTTGAAGGAGTTTGTTAAAGAAGTTGAAGATGAGCCTGAAGTCTATTTGTTGATTGGGCGAGAGAGTAGAGAAGAGGTTGAAATTCCAGAAGAAGCAAAGCCAGTTTTGAAAGAGTTTGAAGATGTATTTCCAGAGGAGTTGCCTAAGGAGTTACCGCCACTGAGAGACATTCAACATCACGTTGATCTTGTTCCGGGAGCAGTTTTACCACACCGACCACATTATCGAATGAGTCCGAAGGAACATGAGGAGTTACGAAGGCAGGTGGAAGAGTTGTTAGAACAGGGACGTGTTCAGGAAAGCTTGAGTCCTTGTGCAGTACCAGCTTTGTTGGTGCCGAAGAAGGATGGAACATGGAGGATGTGCACAGATAGTAGAGCTTTGAACAAGATTACTGTACGTTACAGATTTCCTATGCCAAGGTTGGATGACTTGCTGGATCAGTTGAGTGGGGCAACTACCTTTTCGAAGATTGATTTGAAGAGTGGTTATCATCAAATTCGAATTAGACCTGGAGATGAATGGAAAACCGCATTCAAGACAAGAGAGGGGTTATACGAATGGCTGGTTATGCCATTTGGTTTACCAAATGCACCTAGTACATTTATGCGAGTGATGAATCAAATCTTTAGACCATTCATTAGGAAGTTCGTGGTGGTTTATTTCGATGATATTCTGATATATAGCAGGAGTATGGAGGAGCATGTTCTACATTTGAGGGAAGTGTTGATTATTCTTCGTGACGAACAATTTTATGCTGCTACGAAGAAATGTGTGTTTATGACAGGAAGTGTTTTATTTTTGGGATATGTTGTATCCGAGAAGGGAATCCAGGTGGACCAGAGTAAAGTTGAAGCTATTAGAAATTGGCCACACCCGAGAACTATCACTGAAGTTAGAAGTTTCCATGGATTGGCGTCATTCTACCGAAGGTTTATTCCACACTTCAGTAGCATGATGGCACCAGTTACTGATTGCATGAAAGGGAAACAATTTGTATGGTCAGAGGAAGCGGGGATTGCTTTTGAGAGGATCAAGGAATTGTTGACGTCTGCACCAATTCTTGTTTTACCTAATTTTCAGTTGTTGTTTGAGCGACACACTGATGCATCAAAGGTTGGGATTGGAGGAGTGTTGAGTCAGCAGGGGAGACCTATTGCATATTTCAGTGAAAAGTTATTAGGGGCAAAGATGAGATACAATACATATGACATTGAATTTTACGCTGTTGTGCAAGCTGTTAAGCATTGGAGACACTACCTGTTTCAAAAGGAATTTGTTCTTTATACTGATCATGAAGCTTTGAAGCATTTACAGGGGCAGGATAAGATTTCAGCAAGACATGCATCGTGGATTACATATTTACAGCAGTTTACCTTTGTTGTTAAGAACAAATCGGGGGTGACGAACCGTGTGGCTGATGCTTTGAGTAGGCGGAGTCATTTGCTGACAACATTGAAAGTTGAAGTGACGGGATTTGAATTACTGCCAGAGATGATTGAAGAAGATCCTTACTTTGTGAAATATGTTGAAAAAGTGAAGGATGGGAGTACCGATGAATTTATGTTGGTTGATGGATTCTTGTTTAAAGGAAATCAGTTATGTATTCCAGAGGGCAGATTGAGAATGAAAATTATCAAGGAGTTGCATGAAGAACGCAATGTGGGTAGAGATCGTACATTGCAGTTGATTTCTCAATCTTATTTTTGGCCGTCGATGAGAAAAGAAGTTGAAAGATTTGTGGAGAGATGCCATATTTGCCAGGTTTCAAAGGGAACAGCGACGAATGCAGGGTTGTATATGCCATTACCTGTACCGTCTAAGCCATGGGTTGATATCAGCATGGATTTCGTTTTGGGTTTTCCTAGAACTCAAAGGGGAAATGATTCGATATTTGTTGTAGTGGACAGATTTTCGAAGATGGCACATTTTATTGCCTGCAAGAAGACAGCGGATGCAGTTCGAGTGGCACAATTATTCTTTAAGGAGGTGTATCGATTGCATGGTTTACCAGAATCTATTGTTTCTGATCGGGATACTCGTTTTCTGAGTCACTTTTGGTTAAGTTTGTGGAAGATGGTGGGAACGAAGCTGAAATTTAGTAGTGCTTATCATCCGCAAACTGGTGGACAGACAGAAGTTGTTAACAGATCGTTGGGAAATTTGTTGCGATGTCTTGTGAAGGACAATCTGAAGAGCTGGGACATGAAGTTATGCCAAGCCGAGTTTGCACATAATCATGCAGTGAATCGTAGCACGGGATTCAGTCCATTTCAGATTGTATATTCAAATTTACCCAGGGGACCGTTGGACTTAGCGGTGGTACCACAAACGAAGGGGACAGTTAGACGAGCTGCTGATTTTGTTGATGAGTTGACTGAATGTCATAAAATCGTTCAGGAACGATTGGTGAAAGCAAATGAGAAGTATAAGCAAGTTGCAGATTTGAAGCGACGAAATGTTGAATTTAACAAAGGTGATTTGGTTTACGCTGTGTTAACGAAGGATCGTTTTCCAGTAGGCGCTTATAACAAGTTGAAAGCCAGAAAAATTGGTCCTGTCGAAGTTTTGAAACGAATTATTGAGAATGCTTATAAGATGAAGTTGCCGGAGGATGTATACACTTCTGACGTATTCAATGTTAAGCATCTTGTGCCATATTATGGAGATGAACAATCTGATGGGGAAAAATTTACAAATTCAAGGACGAATTTTTCTCAACCAGGGGAGGATGATGCAGCTCAGAACAAAGAGGAAACGCAACCAAGAACTCTACCAGAGATGAGTCGTACACGACTCATGTAAAGGTTAAGTCGTTCACAACTTAAGGAGGAAACTATAGGTTGTCTACGACCTATGGGGTCGCGTAAAGGGAAGCTGTGAGTTAATGGAATAACCTTAAGCCGTGTGGAGAAAGCTACGTTTGAGTCATTTGGGAATATAAGTCGTCTACGAGTTAATGAGGGGGACTTGAGTCGTTTGCGACTTAACAAAGCTCGGGGGAAAATGTTCCGACCTAACGACACTGCCATAAGTCGTCTACGACTTATCATGAAGCAAGGAGTTAAGTCGGCTAGGTGTTGAATCGGTTGAGTCGTATTGTAATGAGTCGCATTGTATGTTGTGTCGTGTACTGTTTGTTTATTTCGTGAGTCGTAAGTTGTGACATATGTTGAGTCGTATGTCGTGTAATCTGTTTTGTTTGTTGAGTCGTAGTGTTTTTAAGTCGGTACGAAAGTGAATCGTGAGTCGACATGAGTCATGAACCGGATGAGGCGTTGTTGTGTTGCTGTGAGCCGGTGTGTATGTGCTATGATGATGAGTCGTTGCCGACTTAAGAGAGTCATGAGTCGAAGAGGCTTAAGTCGTATACGACTTAAAGGGGCTGAGTTGTGAAATACTATAAATACGCGTGTGTTGTACATTTTTAATGGTGGTTGATTTTTGAAATAAAATTTCTTGTTGATTGCTTTGTGCTTTCTTCTCTAATTGGTAGTTGAGTGTAAACTCCTATCTCCACTTACGTCATTCTAGTGCGCTCGAATCCACGTTTGTTGAAGCCGATTCACGGAATCTAGTGCGCTAGATCAACGTACGAAGAATTGTAGATCTTTGTTTCTCGGTATCGTGCGCGATCAACGAGACGAAGATAGCTAGAATCCGGCATCTTTGGACCAACGGATTTGGGCATTTCGGTATCTTCAATCCACCAAGTACTACTTTCATCGATTTACATCGATTTGTGATTAATCCGCTGCGTCAGGCGGTTGGGATGATTTTTGCTTGACACAAGGACTTTATCTCTTTTGATCAATATGTATCGGTCCTCCTATTAACATACGTTATGGATTTGGTTATGTTTTTAATAGAGTTATGAATTCACAAAGGGTGCGAAGTTGTACTTGTTTTGGATTTTTTTGAACGTAAATGATTCATGTTGTTTCAGGTAATGTGAATGATAACAGTTTTTATTAGTGAAATATTGGTTTTAATAATAATGTTCTGAAATTTTTGGTTAATAACAGTTGTGGAAAGAAAAACTATAACCTTTGGCAGATACTGTAAATAGATTTATTGCAATGGTATTTTCGAATACAAATTTAAGATTTGTGGAAATTCTTAGGTCAGCCAAATATGAGATAGTGGCACTAGGCTACTATAGATAATCTTCCAAAAGATTTAGTTCATTCTCATATATTTTAAAGGTTCTATATATCTAAAATACTCAATAATTATTACAAATAGTTTTGGCAATTCCCTAATAATATGGAGCTTTCGTAGTATTTGGTAAGAAGGATTATAAAATTCAATTAGAAAATGAAAAATATTCTTCTAAAACATATAATAGATTTGATATATTAATAAACAACACAAATTAAGTATCGTAATTCCAAAGCACCATGCACAGCCCAAAAAAGATAACTCAAATGAAAAGAGCTATAACATCAATGTTCCATAATAAATTTACATATATGGATGTACACACAAATTCAAACATTCCATGGCTAAAAATGTATATTTACATAAAATAGCAAACCTACATCTTATCTAGCTGTCTACCATTTAAACGCAACAACAACGTGAACCAAGTTTAGCAAGTCGATTAATCCATTTTGCAATTGAGTTTCCAGTTAATTTGAAGCAAACATCCTTGCTAAAATGGTTACAGTTCTTTGTAAATAGATTGTAGGAATCACCACTGTAGTTGCGAGAACGAACATCCATGAATAAGCGTAACTATAGTGGATCATAGGAAGTTGTTCGGACATTTTTTGGGTTCTACTTCAAATACACCACATGATGGAAAATCAGCTGCCCCAAACGAATGCTGTACTCCATGAACTGTGAGCAAATGTAGGAAATCCTCTATAAGACACTAATATATTGAATGTCACTCAAGTAAATGAAATGTCCTTGATTTTTTTTTTCAAATAGAAAAACCAAAGCATTTTAAAGGAAAGTACTTCTTCCCTTAAGTTTTTCTTTTTATGTACGCATTGGTATTCGATATAATCATGATATGAACCAACTGACCTATCGAATGTACTACTAAAAACTATGTAACATTCCTGTTTTTAAATCAAATTTAATTTGGTAAGTAATTAATTTTTGAAATTAAATTGTAAATTAATTATGTATTTTCCAAATTTAATAGATATTTGTTTGTTTATTAATATGAATGAATATAAATATGATTTTTAAATGGAATCTCTAATTGGAAATTCAGAAATAAATGTTTGGGATAATATTTTAATTTTAAATCTAACTGTGGAATAATTTGAAATTTTGAATATATATATATATATATATCAAAAAAAGGATACTGTTTGTTATTCATTCAAAAATACAAATTGTTTGTATAATAATTTTTGAATTTGAAATTTAAACGTAAATAATACATTGGATTTATTTACTCTATATTTTAATAATAGAAAAGAATTTATTTTGTATTTTTAATATGATAATTTGGAAGTTGTAGTTTGAAATTGATAAATTTACAAAAGCTTTTTAAAAGGTTAAAAATCCAATATATATATATATATATATTGAAAAATTTATAAAGACTTGAATAAAGTATTTAAAAAGGAAAAGTAAATAAAAAAAATTTGAAAATGAACATATCTTTCGGAATAAAATTTATTTGTAAAATAGTAAGATATTAACTAATTCATAAAAATGAAAATCTGTGTAGATATAAAACTAGACAAGAGTTTAAATAATTTAATTGCAAATATTAGTGAAGTATAAATAAAGGTTTTAAAATTTATATATATGCATATATATATATATATCTTTTAGAAAAAAAATGATTCATACAAAGATATTTCAACTCAAGTTCAAGTTTAAAATAAGAATTGAATAAGGAGTTATATACCTTCTTTTTAAATTTGTTTGAATCAAATTTATATATATGTATATATAAGTATATATGAATGTAAGAAAACAAAATTGATAAATATGTTTCATAAATTAAAATGAAGAAAGGGTTTAAACTATAGATTATAAATTAATTTGAGAAAACGACTTAAACACAATTTAATCAAAAGTGACAAATGTTTAATAAGTGTTCATTTAAATCAACAAATGTGAATCAAGGAAGACATGAAAATAACAAGTGGCATTATGAAAATCTTTCGAATTTAATTTATGGAAAGAAAAAGAAAAAAAGGCTTAAGCACAAAAAAAAGACACCAGGCCAAGTTTCTCCTCACTTCTCAAATCTGAAAGTAAATCAAACTTCATTCTCAAATCAGCAAAAGCGAAATCATCTCAAGTTAATCCAAAATCAGAAAAGAAAAGGAAATCTGAGACAAAATAAAATTACAGATCAAAGCAGACCTGAAAAATAATTTAACTTTCACAAGTTTACAACCTGATCAAGTTTGAATCTGGAATCAAAGCCTGGAAAGCATGCAAGTTCAGGAAAGCGAATTCAAACCATCTTAGATCTGAAAGCAAACCAAGAGATGAAATTTAAAGCAAAAGCCTGAGCAAATTCAAAAGAATCAAAACCTGATATCTTTAGCATTTCAAAAATTCAAAACAACAGCCTGGAGAAGCAAGAACAAACCAAACAATGAGTTTAACCTGAAATGGATCCAAGAAAGCAAGTTAAATCTGGAAGCTTTAAACAGCAAGCTAAGGAGCAATCATCAACAGGCTAAACTGAAAAAAAATTAAAGAAGCAAATAAAACTTCTTTGGTCTATTAAAATTCAGGTGAGCAAACCTTATTTTTAAAACCTGATCTTCTTGATTGCATGCTTGTGATGATGACTTGAAAAATGTTTTGCATTAATGTTTGTGTTTCTGTAAAATAGATGGATGCCTCTGTGTAGTATGAACATGTAACATTCCTGATTTTTTTTAACTTAATTAATTCTGAAACTTATATAAAAAAATTTGGTTTAATCTGGTTAAATTATAAATTTATAGAAAACGAGTTTGAATATTTTGGGATAAAAAATTGTATTTGGAATATAATTTAATAAATAAATTAGATTTAAAAAGCTTTATTAGTTAAGAATTGTATATGTATGATTATTTATAAATTGTTTTCCATTCATTTTCCTGTGTAAATTATATAATTCTAAATGAAGATGTGATGACTCGGAATTTTTGAACGTTTAAAATCGGAATATTTAATTGATTTTAAATATTTTAAAGTTAATTTTAACTTAAATTCAAATATCACTATTTATTTGTTAATTAAATTATTGGATTTAATGATTTGAAGTTGGGTAAAATGTTGAATCTGGGATTCTAAGCCTGTTAAAATATAATTTGGAGGCTTATAAAATTTATATTGATAATACTGAACAGGATAGAAGTGATGAAATCAAATTTAAAAATGGTTTGTTAAGTTTTGAAATTTATCATTTAAATTTACATTTAAAAATAGCCTTCCGAGGCACGGTCTCGGAATTCGACGAAACTAGTTCCATTGGATCCGTAATATTATATTAAAATTGGTTTCAATTTTCGTAGTGATTGGAATTGTTGAGTGAGCGTACGGTATGTAAACACATTGAAAATTTTATTGAGACGATTTGAATTTAAATAATATACCATTCAAATCACAGCCGAAATAATTTCACATCAGAATTTTTAAAAGCTTTCATTTCGTGGTCACTGTAGCAAATTGTCTCAGGCACGCTAATATTTTCAACGCGCAGAAATCAAATCATGATTTGCTTTCGTCTTCTGAAGCACGACATCCCTCAGCTAATTAACATACCCTTTCCCTTTCTTTTGCAAAACCAAACGAGATTAAAAATATAAAAAAAATGGCTGAATTAAATCACGGTCTCGATTTAGAAAGGAGACGCTCGAACCCTCCAATACACTTCAACGTCCAGCCTCATTCGAATTCAAATCCACGACTTCCTTTGATTCTGCCTTCAAGAGCTAATTGAATCGATGGAATTTCAAATGCATAGATTCTTGTTCGATTCGAAATAGAACGCGTGAAGTTAAGCATCGTCGTTGGCCTCGCCACTTTTCATTTGAGTGCGATTTCGAGGTGGTTCAGTCGTTGTTCGGGGGTTGCTGGTGGAGCGATGCTAGGGTTCGAACTCGAATTCGAGTTCAAGGGGATAGTGGCTTCGTGTGCGCAAGGAGAGTGCGCGAGCTTGTGAGTTAGTAGCTGTGTGCTTGATTCGAGGTGACACGGTGATGATTTATGGCTTCGGCAACGCGGCTTCAAACGCGATGGAGATGGTGGCTAGGGCTCGAGCGAACTGTCGCGTGAGGTATCGTCTTCTATCTATTTTAAATTTTACGTGCAGTGATCTTATTTTAATCAAAGTAAAATTAGTAAAATATTGCCTGATTGTTAGTAGGAAATAAATTAACAGTTAGTTGATAAAACAATTTAATTCTTCAATTTATAAATCTGTTTATGTGTATACAGAAATGTATAAATACAATTTTTATTCTTCTCGTTTATAGGAAACAGGTTTTAAATATATTTATATTAGTACACTTATTTTAAAATTTAAAATTTTATAGGTTAAACAGAAATTATTATAGATTTGAAATATATAAGGATTTAAAAACCTATATTGATTCTTTTTACAAATTATATATATATATACTTTTAAAAAGAGGGATAAATTTGTTTAATTATTTTAGAGATGGATAAAGAGGAATTAGTTTAAAACTAAAGCATTAGTTAATTTAGTTATTTAATGATAAGTGATTTTTTTTCCAAATAGTTCAAATATTTTATTTAAAAAGAAAAATAATTTTAGATTTGTATATGTATGAAATCGATAGCTATTTTAAATTTAGAAATAAATAGATAAACATAAATATGTGTATACAAGATTTTGGGAAAAATTATAGGAATTTTAAAAATATTGTTTAGGGTAATTAATGTATTTAATAAACTTATTTAATTTATCTTAGTTACTGGAAATAATTTATTATAGGAGTTAATTTAAGTACAAATTATTAAATTGAATTAAAATATATATAAAGGAAAGTTAGTTTAAAATTTACTACTTCGGTTAAATTAAATCTAAGGTTAAAATTTAATCATTTGTAAACAAAATAAATAAAGGGTGAATAATTGTTTGATTGGTTCAAATAATAGAAATCGTGAATTGTTATACAAGGTTTAAAAATTAAGGAAACAAGTCAGTTTGGAATGGATTGCGAACAGCAAAGCAAAGGTCAGTTAATCTCACTCAGCTGAATTTAAATTTAAATTTAAATGATTAAATTTAAATAATTGTTTGAATGGTTAAATGGATTGCTATGCTATAGTATGTATAATTTAGAATTGGTATTAATGTTGTGCTAACGTTTGTGGATGCAAGGAAAATAGGTTGGAGGAATCCAACTGGATCCCTCAACATTTATTTAAATTATTTAATATTCTTTGTTGTGATTATTTGATATTCTATGATGAATCATATTAGAATGTTGAAATGTTATGGTTTGATTGGATATAATTGGGTATAATGAATTACCAAAAATATATAAATTGGATTTTGGAAAGAAAATAAAGGAAGTGAATTTGTAAGTAAAATAACTATAGAAACTTGAATAAATTTAAGAATGAATTGGAAAAGAAATAAAGTAACTTTAAATTTCTAATAAATAAATCTTGAGTATAGAAGGGGAATTTTGAATAATCAAAAGATTTATGAATTTTAAACTTCTGTATTATTAATTTAAAGGAACAAACATTTATTTAAAATTTAAGATTTAAATTTGAAAAGAATAAGGAAGAAATTGGGAAAATTTGAAATTTGTATATTTCAGTTAAAGATTTTAAATCAAAAGAAAATAATAACAATGATAATAAAGTTCATAATTGATGAATTTTGAAATGAACTGAGAAAGTAAAGAAATTTATTTCAAATGGAATAAATTGGGAATCAATTTGGAAAATTGATTTAAGTGATTGAGGTTGGAAATTCTCCCTGAATAACCAAGTACATTTTCAAAGTTCATTTTTAAATATAAATTAAAAGTTTTAAAGTTTTTTTGAAACGCAAGTTTTGGAAAATTTATTAATTCTAAATATTTAAATTCTAAAGTAAGTATTTTCTTTTAATCTATTATAGCAGTAAATTATTTAAAGAGTGATTTAATATCTTGTTTTTAAACGTGAAAATCTAGTTTTATATTTTATTTAGTAACTTACCTTCAAATATTTATATAGTATGTATTTTAACAAAATTTTTTGAAGTGGTTTTTAAAATAAATGTTTTAAAGTATATTTCAAAGTAAAGTGTTTACATTTATTTTAAAAAAATCTAGTTTTGTGCTTGGTGATTTCAATGGAGATGGAAAATATTTGGAAGAGTTTATTCTGAAAAAGAAAGATGATTTGAAACTGTTTTCAAAGATTGAAAATAGAAATATATCTTGTGAAGATATTTTTGAGGCTAATAAATAATTTGGGGAAATTATTTATTGTGTGATGCTGTTTGTGAATATTAATTGATAGTTAAATCACCGACTATCAATATTGTACAAAATGCGTTGATCGTTTCGAAGAGACCGGGATCGAGATTTATTTCTCGAAAACCACTTCGATCCGGTTTGTACGTTTCGTGGAAAACGATTTTGGATTCGAAGTTGGAGTAGTGAAGTGCAAGGGCTAGTCGCTACTAATCCTGAGGATATTTCCAAATGGATGTAGTAGGAACAGTGCCTTCCGTTCGAACACGGGGCGGACTTGTATGGATGAATGCTTCGTAAACATCATCAGGTGGATGATGGGCATTCTAAGGGATATGTTCTAAAAAGTTAACGCTTAGCCTCAAGCCTCATCAAATGGGATTAACTGAAAATAAGGGTATATGCAGCAAGGCTAGGTGGGTAGCACCCAAGCAGGGTGAGGTCATCCCTGTCTAGATGTTCCTTTTATTTCGGCTTAGTGGGCGGTTGCTGATCCCAACCGCGGGGTGATCTCACTCGGGATTGCCCAGTAAGGGTAGTCCCGGTCTTGTGTTGTAGGGGAGCGGGTGTACTCCTCGGTACTATGATCTAGGCCACGTACTGTGACAGGTGGTACCCCAGTGCCTAGAAATTTGTTGGAAATCCATTCTCCCTATGAGCCTTGTATGAGTTTTTCTGTATTACCCACTCTGTGGCTAGTAGCTGGAATTTAATCATGTAACAATTTCGGCTATTTTATAAGTATTTGTATATAGACCCTATTATAATATCAGAGAATTTCTATAAAAATTGTTTTATCTATCGTAAGGTAAAAACCCGACATGTTTATTTGTGGCGTGGTCTTACAAGATGCTTTTGTTTTTCGAAGGATTTTTGAAACTTTAATAATCAATTGAGTGTGATTTTCTCACGCTGGTATTCCAAACTGACTCGGGTGTTATTTAACTGTAATGCTCGGGTCAGACCGAGTATTATATGATACAGGATTGATGCTGTGGAGTCCAGGAGACGAGCTGGAAGACGATACGTATTTTCATACTTGTTTTATATATATATATATATTCCGCTGTGTTGAGTAGCTGTGTATCCTGTTGTATGTTATTGATGTTTGTTGAACTGTGATTGATGTACTATGATGATGTAACATATGAATAGATATATTTGTTTTGGTGTAAAGATTTGTTAATATCTATTATATTTTATTCCGCTGCGATGGTAAGATTCTGTTGTTGTTTTCTGTTTTCTTTTCTTCTACCTCTTCTTCTTTAACCCAAATGGTTCGTATTTCTGTAAACTTGAGTTGATTGTTGTAGAATAGTGTTGACTCAAGGGGTACGGATTTGCGGGTCGTTTCACTTGGTATCAGAGCATAGGTTGGTGATAACCTTGGCTCTGGTGGAAATTACTCAAATTAGAGGCAGTAGTACTCTAGAATGATTTTGAGCGTATTAATAGATATGAATGCATATTTGTTAGTGAATATAAATTGTTTTAATATTGTGTTGATTGATTTATTGAGTGGCATATGAACCTTCGTCGGCGCAGTCTGGACAACTGTATTGAAGGGGTTTCTAAACACTTGAATAGAACAATTGACATGGTATTGTTTTAAATGTGGATGAATGAAATTATTTTACCCATAAATATATTTTAATATAAAGAAAAGTTTTTGTAAACTATTTTAGCTAATATATGGTTGCTTGGATGTTAGGAAGAATAATATTAAATTATTATCATCGTTGTGTAAAAATTTAACTAGAAATTGAAAATATAACCAAAGTTTAAGCGAATAAATTCGTTATAAAATGAAATTTTTAAATATGAAATATAAATGTAATTTATAAATTGAAATATAATCAAATGAGAATTTGAATGAGCATAAGCTGTGTAAATGAATTATAGTTAAAATTGATTTAAGCAGGATTTGGAAATTTAAAACCCGGAGATTTTGGAAGTACTTTGAAGATAAATAGTAGCATTGTTGTTTTTGGGGTATTTCTGAAAGGAAATTGTTTCAAATAAATTTTAGGAAGGGATATAGCAGTGAATTCACTTCAGTCGCTAGAAAATAACTTCGGTGATAACTGCGGCATCATCGATGTTCATTTTCGAGTTTCTAAGTGACAGATTGCTACCAAATTGATTTGTTCAGGAAAACCTGTTTATTTTTGAAATTTCAAAGGAAATTTGTTGGAAATAAAAACCAGGATTGGTTTAAAAATTTTGAGAAGTGTGATTTTGAGATGTTGGAGATTTCAAAATGATTTGAAACCAAAAGCCGGGTGTTTAAAAATCCTGATAAGATAGGTTGTAAGCTTATAAATTGAGATGATTTTTAAATTAGGAAAGGAATATAAGCTTTGAATGGTGAGAATTTGAATTTAAAGTGAAAAGTTAAAAATGAAATTAACTTGGATTGGAAAATAAAAATTTAACTGGATTGAAATTAATTGAATAGGATGAAAATAATATCCAGTTATATTCGAATTAAGTTGAAATCGAATTGAGTTAAATAAATCTGAGCTTAAATAAAATTGAATTGGAATATAAAATTCAATTGAATTATTGAAATGGAATTAGATTCTTACCTGAATAAGGGAAAATAAGTTGAATAAGGATTGGATTGAAATGAACAAATCAGAATAACTTATAAAAGAATTAAAAATCCATGGAAATAAAAATATGCTTGGGTTATAAATAAGCATAAGGCTTGAGTTAAAAATAAAAGATGAATATATTGAAGCCCAGAATGAAATGTATAAAATAATAAGTTGTGACTTATAAATTGAAAAATGGGATAGAAAATCCAAAATAAATATTTTTTATAAATTGGAAAATAAAACTCAAGAGATAAATCAAATTCGACTTGAATCATTAGTGAAGAAAATTTAATTGAAAGTGGCCTTGCAATTAATTAAATGAATTGAGAATGAAATTGAATTGTGAGTCAATGAAATTGGGTGGTAAACTGAAAATGGATAGTGGATTCAGAACTTGAGTTATAATAAAATTTAACTTAAAGTATTAACAAATTAAATATAATTGCGAATAAAAATGAAATTAGATTAAAATAGTAATGGTTTGAATTGCAAATGAAATCCAAATAAGTAGAAATACATTGGAAATGGCCTTGTAATCAATTGAATGAGTTGAATCTGAAAAGTTAAATTTTATAATAACTAATCAAAAGAAATTGTAGATTTAAGATGAGAGTTAATTTAGATAGAATTAAGTTGAATAGAAGAGAGAGTTTACTTGTAAAATGAAAATGAGCTTAAGTATAAAATTTGAATAAATTGAAGTAAATTGACTTAAGCTGAATAGATGGAGGAGAGTTGAATTGAATTCAACTTAAACTAAGTTTAACGATATTGGGTTAGATTTAAATCAAGTGAAAATAAATTCAAATCGAAATAGAATTCGGTGAGTTATAGATAATATTTAAGGCAATGAAAATTCATAATGGATTGAGTGGATAAACTAATTATATTGAATAAACAAATGGATGGAATAAATAAGAATCAGATGAAAGATGGAAGTAGAACTTATTATAAAAGAAGAAATGGAAATGAACTTAAGTTATTGACTTAAGTGTTGAATAAAAGCCGAACTCAAAATGAAGTGTGGTTTAAATGAGTTGAGAAATGGTTATTGAATGAAATAGCCTGGATTGTTTTCAAGCTAAATAAAATAGTTTGGAATAAACAAATATGGAATGAAATGTAAATGAATGGATTGTGAATGAAAGTTAAACAGAATGTGTCGAGCTAGATCAAATGGTTTTAATGGAACCTGTTTGAATAATGAAGTGAATGGATTCAAATTTAAAGTGCAATGAAAATGAGAATATATGGATTGTGAATAAATTTAAAAATGGAATAGAATTTAGTATAAATTGAGTTGAAATCCATTTAAATTGGTTATAAAACATAAATACTTATTTATTCACATAGATCTCGTCAAATTGAATAGAATAAATTGTCATTGGATGTAAATGGAAGTAGTTAAAATTCTATGAATTGATGGGAGTAAAATAAATTGATTTTTAGAGCAATTGAATTAAATATGAGTTCGGTTTGTTTAAAAATAAATTAAATGTAAGCGATTGAGTTTTAAACCATTCAAATTGATGAAGTTGTATACGAATGGATTGAAAACTATTCAAATTCAATGAAAATGGTTATAAATTAATTGAAACAGTTGAAAACTATATAAATTGCTCACGGAAAGTGTTTGGTGTGCATTTCTTTTAAAATATATGTGTTTGTTGCAAATAAGTAAAATATTGTTAAACTTCATATGTATGGAACTTACATGTTTAAATTGAGTAAGTACAGGTACTGGGAAGCCATGTGGCTGGATTTTGGGCACGTAACTGCTAAATAAATAAGTTGTTTGCTTAAAAGTGCTAAATAAGGTACGCCTACGCGATAAAAATAGGAAATATGAACTGTTTTTGGTTTTTCCGACCGTGTGGGTCGATGTTTATATATTTATATCTTTTGTCAGATTGCAAAAGCTCCTCCGTACAAAGGAGACTTTGCCAAAAAATTTCGAAAATTTTGAGAGTTAGAATTTTTTTGATAATTATAGAAAATTTTGTTAACGACAAAACGATTTCAAACTGGAAATTGAAATAAATTAGTAAATGAAATTAATTAAAATAATGACATAAATTAGTTATTAATGGAAAATAAAATTTCTAATATTCAGAGTTGAAGAATAAATTGAATTCATATGGGAATGGAAGAATCAATTTGAATAGAAATAGATATAAACTAAAGTGGTAAGGTGAAAATAAATAAAGAAGCATATAAAATGCTTATACTAACTTAAGAAAGGAATGGTGAATTCTTAAATGAAAGATTGATACTACAAATATAATCTAAGTTAATACTAGAATGAATAGATATTGACATTTTGTAAGAAAGTCGATAAAATGTTTTTGAAAGTTGTGATTGGATATTAGTGCTAAGCAGGATATGCAGATAATATAAAGGAAAAAGAGAATTGGTTTTGACATCAAAAGATAAATTTGAAATGCTCGATAAAAATGTATGTGTTTAAGTTTCTGTGAAATTTGATTGGGTTTTTGGATATAGCCACTTGGCTTTTTGTTTTCTTTAGGATTTGGGAGCCCGTAGAGGCCTTTTGTAGTTGTACCGAGCTAGCAACGCAAAAGAGACGCTTAGGCGAAATTTTTCGGAAATTTAGGGAGCTAGAAAAATTTTGAGAAAATTTTGATAATTCAAAATTTGGTTTTAAATTGAAACTTGAATGGTTAAACAAATAGTATAGTTTGAAACTAGGGAAAGGTTTGGAAAGTTAATAAGAATGATAATGGTCTTTTGTAAAAAGACAGATGGTTGGATGTTGAATTGTTTGGTTTTGGGGATAAGTAAACGGGTATTGGACCATTCTTCCTAGTCAGTAATTTCAGGGACGAAATTCTTTTAAGGGGGGAGGAATGTGACGACCGGGAATTTTTGAGCATTTAAAATCGGAATATTTAATTAATTTTAAATATTTAAAAGTTAACTTTAACTTGAATTCAAATATCACTATTTATTTGATAATTAAATTATTGGATTTAATGATTTGAAGTTGGGTAAAATGTTGAAAATGAGATTCTAAGCCTGTTAAAATATAATTTGGAGGCTTATAAAATTTATATTGATAATACTGAAGAGGATAGAAGTGATGAAATCAAATTTGAAAATGGTTTGTTAAGTTTTGAAATTTATCGTTTAAATTGACATTTAAAAATAGCCTTCCGAGGAACAGTCTCGGAATTCGACGAAACCAGTTCCATTGGATCCGTAATATTATATTATAATTGGATTTCAATTTTCGTAGTGATTGGAATTGTTGAGTAAGCGTACGGTATATAAACATATTGAAAATTTTATTGAGACGATTTGGATTTAACTAATATACCATTCAAATCACCGCCGAAATAATTTCACATCAGAATTTTTAACAGCTTTCATTTCGTGGTCACTGTAGCAAATTGTCTCAGGAACGCTAATATTTTCAACGCGCAGAAATCAAATCATGATTTGCTTTCGTCTTCTGAAGCACGACATCCCTCAGCTAATTAACATACCCTTTCCCTTTCTTTTGCAAAACCAAACGGGACTCAAAATTAAAAAAAATGGCTGAATTAAATCACGGTCTCGATTTAGAAAGGAGACGCACGAACCCTCCAATACACTTCACCTTCCAGCCTCATTCGAATTCAAATCCACGACTTCCTTTGTTTCCGCCTTCAAGAGCTAATCGAATCGGTGGAATTTCGAACGCATAGGTTCTTGTTCGATTCGACATCGAACACGTGAAGCTGAG
The DNA here is from genome assembly GCA_030765085.1 of Allium cepa. Taxonomy (NCBI): domain Eukaryota; kingdom Viridiplantae; phylum Streptophyta; class Magnoliopsida; order Asparagales; family Amaryllidaceae; genus Allium; species Allium cepa. The sequence continues at coordinate 231,325,037 of CM060938.1, forward strand.
CATCATCGTTAGCCTCGCCGCTTGCCGTTTGAGTGCGATTTCAAGGTGGTTCAGTCGTTGTTCGGGGGTTGCTGGTGGAGCGATGCTAGGGTTCGTACTCGAATTCGAGCTCAAGGGGACTGCGGCTTTGTGTGCGCAAGGAGAGTGCGTAAGCTTGTGAGTTAGTAGCTGTGTGCTTGATTCGAGGTGACGCGGTGACGATTTATGGCTTCGGCGATGCTGCTTCGATCGCGATGGAGATGGCGGCTAGGGCTCTAGCGAACTGTTGCGTGAGGTATCGTCTTCTATCTATTTAAAATTTTACGTGTAGTGATCATATTTTAATCAAAGTAATATTAGTAAAGTATTGCCTGATTGTTAGTAGGAAATAAATTAACAGTTAGTTGATAAAACAATTTAATTCTTCAATTTATAAATCTGTTTATGTGTATACAGAAATGTATAAATACAATTTTTATTCTTTTCGTTTATAGGAAATTTATATTAGTACACTTATTTTAAAATTTAAAATTTTATAGGTTAAACAGAAATTATTATAGATTTCAAAGGTATAAGGACTTAAAAACCTATATAGATTATTTTTTCAAATTATATATATATATATATATACACACACACTTTTAAAAAGAGAGATAAATTTGTTTAATTAGTTTACAGATGGTTAAAGAGGAATTAGTTTAAAACTAAAGCGTTAGTTAATTTAGTTATTTAATGGTAAGTGATTTTTTTTCCAAATAGTTCAAATATTTTATTGAAAAAGAAAAATAATTTTAGATTTGTATATGTATGAAATCGATAGCTAATTTAAATTTAGAAATAAATAGATAAACATAAATATGAGTGTAGAAGATTTTGGGAAAAATTATAGGAATTTTAAAAATATTGTTTAGGGTAATTAATGCATTTAATAAACTTATTTAATTTATCTTAGTTACTGGAAATAATTTATTATAGTAGTTAATTTAAGTACAAATTATTAAATTGAATTAAAATATATATAAAGGAAAATTAGTTTAAAATTTACTACTTCGGTTAAATTAAATCTAAGGTTAAAATTTAATCATTTATAAACAAAATAAATAAATGGTGAATAATTGTTTGATTGGTTCAAATAATAATAAACCGTGAATTGTTATACAAGGTTTAAAAATCAAGGAAACAAGTCAGTTTGGAATGGATTGCGAACAGCAAAGCAAAGGTGAGTTAATCTCCCTCAGCTGAATTTAAATTTAAATTTAAACGATTAAATTTAAATAATTGTTTGAATGGTTAAATGGATTGTTGTGCTATAGTATGTATAATTTGGAATTGTTATTTATGTTGTGCTAATGTCTGTGGATGCAGGGAAAACAGGCTGGATCCCTCAACATTTGTTTAAATTATCTAATATCCTCTGTTGTGATTATTTGATATTCTATGATGAATCATATCAGAATATTAAAATACTATGGTTTGATTGGATATAATTGGGTATAATGAATTACCAAAAATATATAAATTGGATTTTGGAAAGAAAATAAAGGAAGTGAATTTGTAAGTAAAATAACTATAGAAACATGAATAAATTTAAGAATGAATTGGAAAAGAAATAAAGTACCTTTAAATTTCTAATAAATAAATCTTGAGTGTAGAAGGGGAAATTTTGAATAATCAAAAGATTTATGAATTTTAAACTTCTGTATTATTAATTTAAAAGAACAAACATTTATTTAAAATTTAAGATTTAAATTTGAAAAGAATAAGGAAGAAATTGGGAAAATCTGAAATTTGTATATTTCAGTTAAAGATTTTAAATCAAACGGAAATAATAACAATAATAATAAAGTCCATAATTGATGAACTTTGAAATGAACTGAGAAAGTTAAGAAATTTATTTCAAATGGAATAAATTAGGAATCAATTTGGAAAGTTGATTTAAGTGATTGAGGTTGGAAATTCTCCCTGAATAACCAAGTACATTTTCAAAGTTCATTTTTAAATATAAATTAAAAGTTTTAAAGTTTTTTTAAAACTTTTAATTTATATTTAAAAATGAACTTTGAAAATGTACCAAGTACATTTTCAAAGTTCATTTTTAAATATAAATTAAAAGTTTTAAAGTTTTTTTAAAACACATGTTTTGGAAAATTTATTAATTCTAAATATTAAGTATTTTCTTTTAATCTATTATAGCAGTAAATTATTTAAAGTGTGATTTAATATCTTGTTTTTAAAGGTGAAAATCTAGTTTTATATTTTATTTAGTAACTTATCTTCAAATATTTATATAGTATGTATTTTAACAAATTTTTTTGAAGTAGTTTTTAAAATAAATGTTTTAAAGTATATTTCAAAGTAAAGTGTTTAAATTTATTTTAAAAAAAAAATCTAGTTTTGTGCTTGGTGATTTCAGTGGCGATGGAAAATATTTGGAATAGTTTATTCTGAAAAAGAAAGATGATTTGAAACTATTTTCAAGGATTGAAAATGGAAATATATCTTGTGAAGATATTTTTGAGGCTAATAAATAATTAGGGAAAATTATTTATTGTGTGATGCTGTTTGTGAATATTAATTGATAGTTAAATCACCGACTATCAATATTGGACAAAATGCGTTGATCGTTTCAAAGAGACCGAGATCGAGATTTATTTCTCGAAAACCACTTCGATCCGGTTTGTACGTTTCATGGAAAACGATTTTGGATTCGAAGTTGGAGTAGTGAAGTGCATGGGCTAGTCGCTACTAATCCTGAGGATATTTCCAAATGGATGTAGTAGGAATAGTGCCTTCTGTTCCATTCGGACCCGGGACAGACTTATATGGATGAATGCTTCGTAAACATCGTCAGGTGGACGGTGGTCATTCTAAGGGATATGTTCTAAAAAGGTAACGCTTAACCTCAAGCCTCATCAAATGAGAATGACTGAAAATCAGTGATTATGCAGCAAGGCTAGGTGGGTAGCACCCAAGCAGGGTGAGGTCATCCCTGTCAAGGTGTCCCTTTTATTTCGGCTTAACGAGCGGTTGCTGATCCCAACCGCGGGGTGATCTCACTCAGGATTATCCAGTAAGGGGTAGTCCCGGTCTTGTATTGTAAGGGAGAGGGCGTACTCCTCGGTACTGTGATCTAGACTACGTACTGTGACAGGTGGTACCCTAGTGCCTAGTCATTAGTTGGAAATCCATTCTCTCTACGATCCTTGTACGAGTTTTGTCTGTGTCTAGTAGCTGGAATTTAATCATGTAACAATTTCGGCTATTTTATAAGTATTTGTATATAGACCCTATTATAATATCAAAGGATTTCTATAAAAACTGTTTTAGCTATCGTAAGGTAAAAACCCGACATGTTTATTTGTGGCGTGGTCTTACGAGATGCTTTTGTTTTTCGAAGGATTTTTGAAACTTTAATAATCAATTGAATGTGATTTCCTCACACTGGTATTCCAGACTGACTCGCGTGTTATTTAACTGTAATGCTCGGGTCAGACCGAGTATTATAGTATATAGGATTGATGCTGTGGAGCCCAGGAGACGAGTTGGATGATGATACGTAATTTCGTACTTGTTTTATATATATATTCCGCTGTGTTGAGTAGCTGTGTATCCTGTTGTATGATATTGATGTTTGTTGAACTATGATTGATGTACTCTGATGATGTGATATATGAACAGATATATTTGTTTTGGTGTAAAGATTTGTTAATATCTATTATATTTTATTCCGCTGCGATGGTAATATTCTGTTGTTGTTTTCTCTTTTCTCTTCTTATACTTCTTCATCGTTAACCCAAATGGTTCGTATTTCTGTACAACTTGAGTTGATTGTTGTAGAATAGTGTTTACTCAAGGGGTACGGATTTGCGGGTCGTTTCATAAGGCTTTAAAACTTACATATATAGGTAAATATATTTTATAAATTGAAATCAAGTAAGGGATTTAAGCACCAAAATACAAATTTTGACAAATGTAGACATTTTTTTATATGAGAAGACATGCTTTACTTAAATTATCATTGTATTTACAAGTGTTAATCTGTATAAACTAATTTGCAAAAGCTATTTAAAAAGTTGTACAAAATAAAATAATGGGAAATGTGTATGTGAATAAATAAAAATAAAAGAAGGTTTAAAAACAAACATTAACAAAATAATTTACATTAGGGACTTAAATATAAATTTGAATTTTTTTTATAAGTGTTCATATTTACAAACAAATGTAAGATAAATATAACCTAGCATTACAAGTGGCAAAAATATGTTTCTTTCAACATAAAATGTTAATAAAAAAAATATAATAAGAGAAACCAATCTAAAGCAAAAGAAAATTTGTTTATTTCGATTCTCTTACTCTCCACCCAAAACTAGGTTTTCATTTCTTCTCAACACTAAAACCTGTATACAAAAGAAAATCAAAAGAAAACAAAATCTCAAAGTTCAAAACCAGATCAGTTTTCAAAAACAAACAAGCTTCAAGAAAATTTAAATTGGAATATGAAACAACAAGCTCAAGCCCTGTAGTTGAATGCAACAACCCGCATATTTGTCAATTTTATATTTAAATATTTTATTTAAATATTTTATCGTTAATCGGATTTTGGTCCGAAAAGCTACTTTTTGCAAACGGTTAAATTAGGACTCGAGACCACTTCTATTGAGTTCGAAATGTCGTTTACAGCTTTTTAAGTATAAACATTGATAGTTTTGGAGTTAGTGGAATTTCACTAACTTTTTCCGCTTTGGACTTTGGGTTAGCTTAGTCATTATAACTCAAGCCCAACCCCCTCTTTCTCTTCACTCTTCATAAATTCCTACCAACTCAAGCTTTTGCATTAATGGTGAGTGGAAAGAGAAATTAAAACTCCAAAAGCTAAGTCTTCATTGCTAATCCAACATCAACTCCAAAACTCAAGTGAAGACATTGATTCAAGCTAGTGGTTGATCCTTGCATAGCATTTCAAGCTTCATCTTCATCCATTTTAGTGAAAAGGTGAGAATTTTATCTCACAAATCTAGCCTATAACTATCTTGGACTGTTGGGAATGAATCCCTATCATGTTTGCATGTACATTTGCATTTGGTTTGGATTGGATTGGCGAAAAACCCCAAATTTTTGTGTGTTTTGGTGAAAAACTGCACTTAGGTCGTTCTGCCTATGCTAGGTCGTTCGCGTGGAAAATTCTCGGCCTCAAAATAGCTCGTTTCCGACCTTAAAATGGCCTACAACGTTAGGTCGCTCGGCACTCGAAATTAGGTCGTAGGTCGTTTGGTTTTAGGTCGCTAGGTCGTTGGGCTTTAGGTCGAATAGACCTTAGGTCGTAGGTCGTATGGACCTTAGGTCGTAGGTCGTTCTGGCCATTTCTAACGTCTTCGGAGTTAGGTCGTATGGACCTTAGGTCGCTAGGTCGTATGGCTTTAGGTCGCTAGGTCGTATGACCTTAGGTCGTTAGGTCGTATGGCTTTAGGTCGCTAGGTCGTATGACCTTAGGTCGTTAGGTCCTATGGCATTTTAGGTCGTGTGATCTTCTAACCTGTTAGGTCGTTGGACCTACATCCTATTAGGTCGTTGAACCCTTTAGCTCGTTGGTCGCTAGGCCTTATCTCCTTAGGTCGCGTGACCCATCTTCTTTAAACCACTAGGTCGCTAGACAGCGTTTCCAGTTAGGTCGCAAGACCTTGTAAACCGTTAGGTCGCGTGACCTATATTCCGTAGGTCGTTGACCCACTTAAGTCGTTTGTCCCTCATAGGTCGCGTTTCTTGCTTAGGTCGCTAGGTCGCGTGCCTTTAGGTCGCATTCCTTTATTAGGTCGCGTGTCTCTGTTAGGCCGTTGACCTCCTTAACTCGCATGACCTAACCCGTAGGTCGTTGGACCTCGATTCTATTTAAGTTGCTGCTTCTTATAGGTCGCTCGGCCCCTTATTTTCTCTAGGTCGTTTGAGTGTTAGGTCACGAACCCATTTTAGGCCGCATGACCTTTACCCTTTAGGTCGCTGGACCACTAGGTCTTGCCACTTTAATCAATAGGTCGTACCGTTTTTGGACGGGGCGCTGCCCCGCACCCCGCCGGGGGCGCTGCCCCCTGGACCCCCGCAACCTGACCGGGCAGGTCGAACCCCGTAGGCGGTGGCGTTGCCCCCGCACCCCCACCTAGGGGGGTTGCCACCCCCCCGGACCCCCCCTCCGTAGGGGATCTTATCTGAAAAACATTCAATAGAACTTGCTTTGTTGAGATGCTGAGTTGACCATTCTTCGAGACAAACTATCTTGGGCTTCTCGGTCGATTTTATGGATTTTTGAATATATATTTCGATGGATTCTTTATCGGTTTCTTTGGATTTTATTCACGTCTTCCTATGTGAATTTTTATGACTGATTGTTTCTACAATCACTTCTATGATTTGTCACTTTAAAATATGAAGGTTTCAATACTAGTAGTAAATATCAAAACTCTTTCAACAAAATGATTTCAACTCTATTTTCAATAACAAAGCTCTTTACTTAAACCATTTTCCAATCTACTAGTATATACAAACCTTTACCTCACTCGTATGAGAAATTGAATTAAACGGCTTAGTAAAACAAGTGGTATGAAACGCTTGCGTTTGCTTCGTCGGTTAACTCTTGGACTTGTTCGATTGAACCTTTTTGTGACAATTTTCTAGTGAAGATCTACAGTTTGTTCGTAAATATTTGAGTTAAGCAAGTGGTTATGGGACATGAAGCTAAACTTTTATATTTACTAGCATAGTGTAATTGACACTTCTCGTTGATCATGACGATCATTTTGTGATTTAGGCTAGCAATTGTGCGATGTCTCTTTGTTTGCTTCCTGGTTAGGCTAGACACCATTTGTGTGATTCCATTCACACATACCTTTTTGCTTTTTGGTTAGCCTAGACACCATTTGTGTGATTCCACTCACACATACCTTTTGTTGCGAGGTCAGGCTAGACACCATTTGTGTGATTCCATTCACACGTACCTTTTTGCTTTTTGGTTAGCCTAGACCACATCTGGGTGATTCCAACTCATCCATATGGGGTAGCTCCCCATGGTCTTCGGATCGTCATGTGATAGGCCTCTTTTCCTTTTTCTATGATTTCTGGATTTCCTTTGTTGATTTTTGGAATTAATGTCATTGACTTGTTATGAGTACAAGTTAGGGTATGATGCCCTCTTTGGATCTTTGAGAAGATTCTTGTGATATTGATTTATCTCTTATTGATTGATCTTCTGTTGATCATCATTTTCATACTTATAGTAGTATGTCAGTATGGATATTTTATGTTATGCCATATCTTTTATTTTATACCATGTCATCTGATATTTATAGCTAGACTGATCCGTTTATTATTTTCTTAAATAATACTCGGGTCAGACCGAGATGTTACAGGTGCTTCTGCTTGACTTCTTCCCGGGGTTTGCTACTCTGACTTTTGGCTAACTATTTAGGTTAGCAGTTTTTGTTGTATACACTTGAGATATAGACTCATAGTTGTATTCTTTTGTATAGCACGTGTTGCTATTCTTTTGTATTATTGTGGATCTTTTTGACCACTACTCTGATGTACACTTTCATGTGTTAGTTATAGATCCATATCTTCTTCCGCCTTTGTGATATGGATGTCTGCGACTGATTATGTTATGATTATTTCTATGTTTGTTTCCAAAGATTATTTATAGCCACCGTGTGATAGCTTTGAGTTTGTATCGGTATGTCGGACTTCCTCCTTAAATGAAATGCATGCTATACTAATTGACATAACGGCGCTCGCACAAAGAAGTTACATGGATGGTCGCTCCTCAACAGCCTTATTCTCTGTGCTAGTTGACAGCACTACATCGTAGTGTTCTTGGCTAGCGTGGGTATAGAGGTGGGGCGTCACATTAAAACTCAAGACAAAGACCATATCTTCTTGAAGCAAATATTTGGAAGCTTTATCAAACCTGGAAATCAGTATAGAATCAGAAAACAAAAGCATGGATTCAAGAAAGGTTACTTTCAGTTTCCAAAACCTGGTCTCTGTCTTCAAAAATGTGAGCAGACCTCTAAACCCAAATTTTTCTTCTTTGTTTATTTGTGAATAAATAACTTAAGCCTGTTATATGTTGTGATGTTTGGTTTGGTACTTGGAGTTGTTTTGTATAAGTGATAATGTACACGCATGTCTGTTTATGTATGTATATATATTGTTGAATGTTGACTGTCTCTCTGTAAAATAACAGACGAGCAAAATTCAAGAAAAATTTCTATAACTAAAAATTTAGAAGGATTTAGATAATGATATTTAAAGGAAAATGTTTGTATTGATCTGATTTAAATTTTAAAAATAAATTCAAGTGTTTAAATTGAGTAAATATTCTGAAAATAAAAATTTACAGTAAGAATTGAGCTCAAGTCAAAACTCGATAATTACGATTTCCTGTTTGGACCTTATAGGGTGATTTGTAATAGAAAACTATGATTTTAGAATTTAGTTTCAAGATTTTTAGTTTATTATTTTGTGAGGAAAAGCGAGTTTATCAGAAATCGATCAAGAGGCAAATTCTGGCGAACGCAAAGGATTGGGATGTCGGGATTAAGGTCATAGAAAACTTGGATGTTGACGATTTCAGGAAAAATGCTCGCAGAAATTTTTATCAATCATGATGGTCAAGTGGGATGATTTTAGGGTTTTGTACCCTGATATTGTCGATGAGGTTTGGGTAGCAATTTCGATGTTGTTAATAATTAATAGGCAATCGCATGTGAGGGAGATAGTTCGTCGTGTTGTGGCACGTCTCCGGGCAGAGCGACAGGATTTCTGGTGATCAGTTTGGGTGACGCAAGTCGATTTCGTCACGGTGTTTGGGTTTCCAGTAGGAACTGGAATGCTCAATTTTAAGTTTCATCGTGATTGACGAATTTGAGTAGTTATGTGTGTCGACGTGATGATCGTCGACTTGACGAGTATCGCCATGTTGACCGAAGTTGGTCTGTTGACTCGTGCACGTGCACGAATATTGTTGCGTATCTGTTGATTTGGGGAAGATGACGGTGGCTCGGGAGCAAACTCGAAGAAGCACGAAAAACAACTCGAAGCAACGGGTAGGAGAAGATTACCCGAAGACGAGATCGGGTAAACTAGTGTTGTGCTCGGGTCAGTAGGGTTTTAGAATTTTAGGGAAATACTTAACAAAGTTAAACTATATATAAAAGTTTAAAACAAGGTTTAACAAACGTAGAAGGGTGAAGAAAGCTTAAAAGGGTAATGACGAATTTAATCAAGTTTTTTTTTCAAATTTATAAATCATGATTTAGAAGTTAAAATGAAAATTTATTAATTTTTTTAACTAAGTTTCAAAAATTTAAATTTTTATGTTGAATATTTAAAATTGATTTGTTTATTTTGTTTTTCTAGCGCTTTCAAATGGAATTTTATAATTAATTATTAAGGTAGGTAATTAATTTATCAATATGATTAATCAAAGGATTATTTGTTTCAAATCAAGGTGATTGATTTAATTTTGTAAATCAATCAAGAACTAAGGTAAAACAATTACACGATTAAGATTAATCAAATAATGATTTAAAAATAAATTAATTAATTAACGAAAGTATTTAAGGAATGATTTATTAATAAAGGTAACTAATTTTTAATTAAGTAATTAAGGGTAATTAATTGCTCAGAGGTAATTACTTAATTAATAGTAATTAATTTATCATGAAGGTTGATTAACCAAGTGATCAAAGAATAAGTAATTTAAGGAATAATTAATTAATGTGGTTAATTAATAAAGGTAATTAAATTAAGAATAACTAATTAAAGGTTAATTAATTTAAAATGATTAAGAAATCATTATTAATTAAGGGATAATTTATTAAGGATTCAGTTAATTACAATTAAGGGTTAATTAATTAAGATAATTAATTAAAGAAATGATTTATTAATAAAGGTGGTTAAGACTTAATCAATTATGGTTAATGATAATTAAATATTTATTAAAGATAATTAATAATTATGTGGTTAATTAAATTAAACCACATGATTTATCCATCTTAGTTAAAGATGTTTGATTGTTACTGAATGCTGTGTATTGGATTGATATCTCTGGTATGTAATTGTAATGCTATGAGATATGAATTGCTTTGTGTTGATTGTAATATTTGTGATTGTATCTGTGTAGATATGAAAACCCCTTGGCCATAAAACGGCATTTGAAATTTGATGCGACAGGGAGTCAGATTCCAGTTGGTTATCCGAAACCCACATTAAATCGTAACGATGAAACTTTATTATTGATAAATTTACTTTATCTATGAATCTGTGAATGAAGATAAGCGTTATAGTTTATACCGCTTATCGACATTGATGCGCTTTAACCTATGATGTGATGATTGTTGTTGCACTATTGTGTGTAAAACCCTTGGACCACACTATACACACACAGATATGGATTGCACATGGAAATCGGTTAAGTCACAGATTTTTGAAACAGTTTTGAATTTAAAAATTTGAATCTAGTGGTTTTGGAAATGGATCGGATTTAAAAGCTTTTGAAAAATAATTTCAAAGATAAAAGTTATTTTTGAATAACTTAATTTAGTTTTTAAATCTGATTTAAATTTGAATTCAATAAATTCTATATCTGGTATTTATGATGTAAAAAGTTTATACAAGCTATAAATGTGTTTATATGGGTTTTTAAACCATTTTAAAGTTATGGTTTTGAGAATTTGAATTTAACCCAAGTTTATATTTTAAAAGGCCATAACTCGTGCAAATATAATCGGGTTTTCCGAAATGGAAACAAGTGGTTTCAAATAATAATAGCTTTTATATAAGGAAAGAATTTCCAAATTATCATGAAAAGATTTCAAGTTTGAAATAGAATGGCTTGAAAGCCATAATTGAATCTTTGTGAAAGATAGTTGAACCCTATTTTGAAATTAAAGAGGATTTTTAAATGGTGTATTTTTATATATAAAAGTTTGAAACGAGAATTGTTTTGAAAGTTACGAACGAATCTTTGGAAATTGTTTTGAAAACTATGAAATGAGTCTTTGATTTAAAAGACAGGAGGAGTTAATCCAATTTGAAATGGAATTGTTTTGAAAAGCTATGAATGAATCTTTGTAAAAGATTGGTGAACCTTGTTTTAAAATAGAAAGGGGTCTTAAAAGTGAATCTTTTGTTTTAAAAGATTTAAATGTGGAAATTGTTTAAACCATTAAAGGTTTTTGAAATAAACCTTTTGTTTAAAAGATTGGAAATGGTAATTTGTTTTAACCATTTGGATGAAAGGTTTTGGGCTTTAAGCTGTGAGTTAACTGAGATCCAATATCCATATGTTCTTTTAAATATTGCGCTCATTATTCGGTTTAGCCGGGAGAGGACCTTGTGTCATATAACCCATTCCGAATAATGATACGTCATTGTGGATAGCATTTGAAGACCAGTGGTGAAGGCCGGGTATTTGCGAGAACGGTAGAATGACCTATCGATTGTCTCTACATTGAGTAGCTACGGTATAAAGATTCACTAAGTGATGGGAAGTCCGTTCGGGATTGTGGATACCCGGATTGCAAGGGCTTCTTTGGAAGTGCCTTCGGTTCTGTTCGAACCCGGGACAGATTTGTATGGATGTGTGTCTGACGTTACACTTTGAGATGTAAAGCAGTTTCTATCAATTACATTTTCATTTGGTGACGGAGATTTATTCTCTTAGCTTAACACCCTTCTCTGAGACGTATGAGCTCAGTGGTTATGTAGTTGATGGTTACTAGTGATACATTCCCAATTTGATAATGTGGCATACGAAGTGCTGCTGATCATTTGTAGATCGAAGCATGGCTTTTGTGAAAAGCGTAGCTTTGTGGACGAGACTGCATCTGGACCGCACACCCTGGAAATGGTCGAAACAGGAACGATGCAGCAAGGTTTCAGGGGTAGCGCCCCTAGGGTATGACCATTCCTTCTGGAAAATGGTGGTATCATGGTATGGAGCCCAGATACTTACTCATGTGGACATTGTAGTATATTTATTACTGTACGACGTTGTTGGAGGGCCCTCGAATAAAGGTCCTAAAGGACCGGGGGTGGTATATCTTAGGTTTTATTCCCCGGGAAGGGGGTAGCCGGCCTTGTGTTAGCAGAGAGCCGGGTAGGTTCTCGGGGCGTCCCGCCAGAGGTGGTCCCATGTGGCAATAGGAAGTTCCTTAGCCTGACCATTTGTTGGAAAATCTAATCATCCAATGCGAGCCCTGTACGGTTTTAATTATATAACCTGCCATTTACTTATAGTGGCGCCCCACTGTTTGGATGGTAGCTATAATAGGCATAGTTCGAAATGTCTATGCTGGATAAGATTAATATTATACTTTCAAAATGTTTTCCACTATGCACTAATAATAATAATATCAAAATGGTTTTCGCGTATCAAGCTTTTTTGACTATCATAAGGAGAAATCTCCTCCAATTCTGCGTTTGCATTGTGTGTGCGGCGGGAGGCCTTATGGTAGTTTCATTTTCTAAAAAGCATTGCGGATTTCAATTTTAAAATCTTTTGTTTGTTTTAAAGATAAACTGTTCTTGTTTGCTCATACCAGTCCCATGACTAACCCGATGTTTATTGTTCCCTTTCTAAACTCTGGGTGCCCACAATTATCCACACGGGATGTAACAACCCGCATATTTATCGATTTTATATTTAAATATTTTATTTAAATATTTTATCGTTAATCGGATATTGGACCGAAAAGCTACTTTTTGTAAATGGTCAAATTAGGACTCGAGACCACTTCCATTGAGTTCGAAATGCCCTTTACAACTTTTTTAAGTATAAACATTGATAGGTTTGGACTTAGTGAAATTTCACTAACTTTTCCCGCCTTGGACTTTGGGTTAGTTTAGCCTATTAAGCCCAAGTTCCAACCCCCTTCTCCTCACTCTTCATAAATTTCCTAACTAACTCAAGCTTTGGCATTAATGGTGAAGAGAATGGGAAATTAAAACTCCAAGCACAAATTCAATTGCAAATCCAACATTCAACTCCAAATTCAAGTAGAAGATATTGGATTCAAGCTTTGGATTGCTTCTCCTTGCTTTCAAGCTTCATCTTCATAAATTTTAGTGCAAAGGTGAGATTTTTATCTCACAATTCTAGCCTATAACTATATTGGACCGTTGGGAATGATTCCCTATCACTTTTGCATGCACATTGGCATTTGGTTTGGATTGGATTGGCGAAAAACTCGAATTTTTAGCGTTTTGGTGAATTTTCTGCATTTAGGTCGTTCTGGCCATTTTCGTGTGTTCGGAGTTAGGTCGTTCGCGACATAACCCTTAGGTCGCTCGCGTGTTAACGCGCTAGGTCACACTGCGCGTATTGTCATCTCGGAATTAGGTCGTTGGGCTTTAAGTTGTAGGTCGTTTGGCCCATAGGTCGTTAGTTCGCTAACACTTAGGTCGTTGGGTTTTAAGTCGTAGGTCGTTTGGCCCATAGGTCGTTAGGTCGCTAACACTTAGGTCGTTGCTGGCCTTAAACCCCCTCTGCAGTGTTAGGTCGCTCGCGAGTTGAGTCTTAAGCCGTAGGTCGTTGACCCCTTGAGTCGTAGAACTGATAGGTCGCTCGCGAGTTAAAATCGATAGGTCGCTCGACCACTAGATCGTATGACCTGTTAGGTCGTTAGGTCGCATGGGTTTTAAGCCGCGTATCAGTTAGGTCGTTCCACCTTATAACCCTTAAGTCGCTCACCTCTGTTAGGTCGCGAGTCCCTTTAGTCGCTCACCTCTGTTAGGTCGCGAGTCCCTTAAGTCGCTCACCTCTGTTAGGTCGCGAGTCCCTTAAGTCGCTCACCTCTGTTAGGTCGCGAGTCCCTTAAGTCGCTCGCCTCCGTTAGGTCGTGCATCCCCCTAACTCGTTCGGCCTTGCCTTCGTTAAGTCGCGTGACACATTAGGTCGCGCATCACCTAAACTCGCTCGACCTTGTTTAGGTCGTTAGGTCGCGAAGACCCTTAGGTCGCAACCAGTAGGTCGCTCGACCCAATTCCCCTTAGGTCGTTAGACCTCATTTTGTCTTCACTAGGTCGTATCGTTTTGGACGGGGCGCTGCCCCCTGGACCCCCTCGACCTGACCGGGCAGGTCGAACCTCGTAAGCGGTGGCATTGCCCCCGCACCCCCACCTTGGGGGGTTGCCACCCCCCTGGACCCCCCCTCCGTAGGGGCTCTTTGATGAAAGATGCATTTTGTGTTGATTTCCTTGGATTTCATTCACGTCTTTGAACGCGAAGTTTTTGTGATTTGTCACTTTAATAAAATAAAGGTTTCAATACTAGTAGTAAATATCGAAACTCTTTCAGCAAAACGATTTCAACTCTATTTTTAATAACAAAGCTTTTTCCTTAAACCGTTTTCCAATCTATTAGTATATACAAACCTTTACCTCACTCGTATGAGAAATCTAATTAAATGACTTAGTAAAACAAGTGGTATGAAACGCTTGCGTTTACTTCGTCGGTTAATTCTTGGACTTGTTCGATTGAATCTCTTGTGACAATTTCCTAGTGGAGATCTACAGTTTGTTAGTAAATATTTGAGTTAAGCAAGTGGTTATGGGACATGAAGTTAAACTTTTACATTTACTAACTTAGTGTAATTGACACTTCTTGATGATCATGACAATCATTTTTGTGTTTTAGACTAGCAACTGTGCGATGTCTCTTTGTCTGCGAGGGAGACTAGACCCCGCTCTTGTGATGTTTCGCCATCTCATTTGTGTGATGTTTCACCATCACATATGTGGGGTAGCACCCCACGGTCTTCGGGCCATTCGTGTGTCAAAATTAATGGCTTGCAACCATGAGATAGCTTCTCGCTTTGTGTTACACCTGTAGGTGAGTTTTCATGCTCCCATTTTGTGAGTTTTCATGCTCCTATATTGTAATTTCTGGATTTCTTGTGTAGTCTTCTGGAATTTGTGCTTCACCTATTTTCATGACTTTCATTGTTATGATTTTCCAACTTTTATGTTTAGGTGAATTTGGATCTTTTAGAAGATTCTTTTGATATTGTTTGATCTCTTGATGATCTTCATTTACATGCTTATCATAGTATGTCTTTATGGTTACTATATGTTCTTGCCATATCTATTGTTTATATCATGTTATCTGATATTTATAGCTAGACTAATCCATTTATTATTTTCTTACAAATAATACTCGGGTCAGACCGAGATGTTACAGGTGCTTCTGCTTGACTTCTCCCCCAGGGATTTACTACTCTGACTTTTGGCTGACCTTTTAGATTAGCAGTTTTTGTCGTTTACACTTGAGATATAGACTCATAGATGTATTCTTTTGCATAGCACGTGTTGCTATTCTTTTGTATTATTGTGGATCTTTTTGACCACTACTCTGATGTACACTTTCATGTGTTAGTTATATATTCATGTCTTCTTCCGCCTTTGTGATATGGATGTCTGTGACTGATTTTTGTTATGCATATTTCTATGTTTGTTTCCAAAGATTATTATAGCCACCGCGTGATAAGAAATCACGAGGATGGTCGCTCCTCAACAGCCTTATTCTCCGTGCTAGTTGACAACTCTACACCGTAGTGTTCTTGGCTAGTGTGGGTATAGAGGTGGGGCGTCACAGCTTAGTATCAGAGCGAAACTTAAGAACAATGTAGAATAACTTAACAAGGATCATCATCCTAAGTCTATCTTAGGAGTTATACCATAGGATTAATTCGAGTCTACATACCGATTCATCCTATTTCCTTTATGATTTGTTGTTTTATCTATCAAGATTGCTTGATATTCATTGGTGAGTAACCTTCTTCCTTCTCTTCTTTCTTTCTTAAAGGAAGAGAATGTCTAGACCAGGCCGTCCCAGAACTGGATCATCTAGTGCTGCTCCCCAGGATGGAGTTTTTATGACCGCTCAACAGCTTCTTGATTTAGTAACAAATGCTCAAGCAGCTGGAGCTAACCCGGAACCTACTCACCCAAAGTCGGGATTTGCACGCTTGTGCAGCGATTACACTAACTTGGGTGGGAAGCCCTTCAAAGGTTCGGAAATGATCATCGAGGTCCAGGCTTGGTTAAAATCATGTGATCGAATCTTTTCTCGCATGAACCTTATCGATCTCCACCGCGTTCAGGTGGCTTCCAGCATGCTCCAGGAGAGAGCATTGGACTGGTACGAACTCCTTATTTTAGAAATTAATGAAGCGGATCTCACCTGGGAGCAATTTCAGGGACGCTTCGAGTTAAAGTTCGTACCAGAAGCTGGGAAAGTAACCTTGGCTCGACGTTTTATAGACCTTGTTCAAGGTCAATCCTCTGTGACTGATTACGTTGCAGCCTTCGAGTCGCTTTCCAAATATGGGGTTGAATACATCAACACCCCATTGAAGAAGAACCAGAGGTTCATCTATGGCTTAAATAAGAATCTTAAGAAGCCACTACTGCTCAAACTAGAAGTTGCATTTGATCAACTCGTCGATATCGCTCTTCGTCTTGAAGAGGCCGGTAGAGAGAGTGATGCTGAAGTGGTTGGCGCTAAACCAAACTTCAACAACAAAAAGAGGCCTAACAAATTTAAAGGTTCTTATCCCAATAAAAAGGGTAAGCAGGCAACTTCGGCTGCAAAGACACCTTCCTCTAGTAGCGGGCAATGCTATAACTGTGGTTCTAAGGACCATTTTGCGAACAAGCGTTCAAAGCCCAAAGGTTGTCGCTATTGTAAGAGCTCAGATCATTTCATGCATCAATGCCTCAAACTTGAAGCCAAGAAGGGGGGAAAGTTAAATGTGGCTCAAGCCCCTGGCAACACATCTCGTGGCCAAGGTATTTCTCATTCCATTCTTGATGGTATTATGTTATTTCACGATCAACCTATTAGAGTTCTCTTTGATACGGGTGCATCCCATTCTTTTATATAAAAAGAACTTGTTGATACTTTTTCTTTAAATGTTGTTGCTTTAATGACTTCTTTAAGAATCACGAATCCGGTTGGTGGGTCCGCAACTCTTAGTTTGCTTTGTAAAGATGTGGAGATTATTTTATGTGATTTTTCTTTCCTAGCCGATTTGCATGTCATGCGTTACTTAGGCTTCGGAATAATTTTGGGAATGGATTGGCTTAACCGTTATCAAGCCCATATCCTATGTCCTGAGCGGACTATTCATCTCCAACATCCACTATCTGTTAAACAGATTTCTGTTAATCTTAAAGATTCAGAATCCTTTTTGGTGGCATCTTTATATTCTTTAAATCCTCGTGATGATGATGATGTTGATGAAGATGATATTATTTCTCGTATTCACGTTGTTCGTGAATTTTCCGACATATTCGAGCCCGTTTTAGGTTTACCACCTAAACGAGCAATTGAGTTCAGAATTAATCTTGTTTCTGGAGCTCAACCTATTACTCGTCCTCCTTATCGCATGTCCAATAAGGAAAATGAGGAGATGCGTAAACAATTATCTGAATTGGAGACGAAGCAATTTATTCGCTCTAGTTCCTCACCTTGGGGAGCTTCGGCTATTTTCGTGAAGAAATCCGATGGTACGCTTAGGATTTGCGTTGACTATCGCAAGCTTAACGATCTGACTATTAAAAATAAATATCCTTTGCCTCGGATTGATGATCTATTCGATCAGCTTAGTGGTGCTAAGGTCTTTTCACAATTGGACTTGGCTACCGGTTTCCATCAGCTTCGCATCGCCGAGGATAGCATTCCTTTGACATCATTCCGTACTCGATATGGATCTTATGAATGGCTTGTTATGCCATTTGGGTTAACGAATGCTCCAGCTTATTTCGTTGATCTCATGAATCGAGTTTTCAAAGATTTCCTCGATCGGTTTGTTCTCATATTATTCTTGTGTATTCAAAAACCGAGGAGGAACATGAGAAACATCTTCGGATTGTATTAGAAACTCTTAGGAGTAATCAATTAAAGGCGAAATTTTCTAAATGCCACTTTTGGTAATCTCGTGTGAAGTTTCTCGGTCATATTATTTCTGAATCCGGAATTTCCGTGGATCCTTCAAAGATTGAAGTGATTCAAGATTGGAAAAGACCTGAGAGTGTGACTGAAATCCGTAGCTTTCTCGGATTGGCGGGCTATTACCGTCGTTTTATTAAAGACTTTTCTAAGATTGTCGTGCCTCTTACTGGCTTGACTAAGAAGGGAGTTAAATACATTTGGTCGGACAAATGTGAAGCCTCTTTTCAGAAATTGAAAGAACTCCTTTCCGATGCTCCTATTCTTGTTATTCCCGTGGGGAATCAAGATTTTGTTGTTTATACTGATGCTAGTCACGTTGGTTTGGGTGCCGTTCTTATGCAAAAAGAACGTGTTATTGCTTATGCTTCTAGGCAATTAAAGCCGGCCGAGACTAGATATGCCACACATGATTTAGAACTCGCGGCTATTGTTTTCGCCCTTCGGATTTGGCGTCATTATCTATTGGGAGAGAAATTTATTCTTTACACAGATCATAAGTCTTTGAAATATTTATTTTCTCAAAAAGAACTTAATTTGCGTCAACAGCGTTGGCTCGAGTTCCTTGCACCTTATGATCTTGATATTCTTTATACCCCCGGTAAGGGTAATCGTGTCGCCGATGCTCTTAGCCGTAAACAACAAGAAGTTGTTTCTATGATGATATCCGAATCGAACGATCTTGAGGTTTTATCCACTTGTGAGATTCGAGAGCGCGTATCTGATTTATGCTCATCACTT
Organism: Allium cepa; assembly: GCA_030765085.1. NCBI lineage: Eukaryota > Viridiplantae > Streptophyta > Magnoliopsida > Asparagales > Amaryllidaceae > Allium > Allium cepa. Next base: position 231,343,758 of record CM060938.1, read on the forward strand.
GTTTTGTGTAGCCTTGAGGCTCATCCTTCTCTTTTAGACCGCATTCTTGAAGCTCAAGGGCTAGATCCTAAATTGGCTCTTCTTGGCCAAAATGTTAAGGATAAAATTGATATTGAAGGTTTGAAAGACTTTGATATTGATTCTCGTGGCGGCATTCGAAAATTTGGTAGACTTATCGTACCAAATATTGGAGATCTTCGTAAAGATATTTTAGAAGATTCCCATCGTTCTAAATTCACCATTCATCCCGGTAGTAGTAAAACGTACGCTGATATGAAGCGACTTTATTACTGGGAGGGAATGAAATCTGATATTGCTAACTTTGTTAAGTGTTGCATGACTTGCCAACTTGTCAAGGCCGAACATCAAAGGCCTGGTGGGTTATTGCAACCGTTAGAAATTCCAATTTGGAAGTGGGATCAAATTTCCATGGACTTTATAGATGGCCTTCCCCGTTCTCGTTCGGGTCATGATAGCTTATGGGTGATGTTGATAGACTTACTAAATCCGCCCATTTTATTCCGGTTCGGTCTAACCGAACCGTTCCTCTTTTGGCCAAGCTATTTGTCAAGGAAATTGTAAAATTGCATGGAGTTCCTAATTCTATTGTTAGCGATCGTGATCCATTGTTTACTAGTGGATTTTGGAAGAGTCTTCAAAAAGCTTTAGGAACGAAGCTTAATTTTAGCACCGCGTATCACCCCCAGTCCGATGGACAAACCGAGCGTGTGAATCAAACTCTTGAAGATCTTCTTCGTGCTTGTGTGCTTGATTTTGGTGGAAGTTGGGAAGATCATATTTCACTTATTGAATTTTCCTATAATAATAGCTTCCAATCTAGTATTGGTATGGCACCTTTCGAGGCACTCTACGGAAGGCCATGCCGATCTCCTTCTTGTTGGCTTGAGGCCGGTGAGAAGCTGGTTTTAGGTCCAGACTTTATTCGAGATTCCACGGATAAGATTGAACTTATTCGGCATAGGATGAAAGAAGCCCAGAGTAGACAAAAATCCTATGCCGATAATCGAAGAAGGAGATTAGAATTTTCTGTTGGGGATCCTGTTTTTATTCGTGTTTCACCTATGAAGGGTGTTGTACGTTTCAGTTGATCGGAGAAGTTAGCGCCTCGATATATATTGGCCATTTCCTATCACTGAACGTATTGGTTCCATGGCTTATCGCCTTGCATTGCCGGCTCAGTTTTCTGCTATGCATGACGTATTTCACGTTTTTCAATTACGGAAATGCCTTCGGGATTCCGATTCTATTCTTAAGCCTGCTATTGTGGAAGAAACTGAAGTTTCGCCGAATTTAACTTATGAGCAGCATCCTATTCAAATTATATCTTCGGAGGTTAAACGACTTCGAAATAAAGATGTTCCGCTTGTGAAGGTTCAATGGTCCTTAAATCCTAAGGATTGCTCTTGGGAATCCAGAGAATTCATCGAGCGAACACATCCGAACTTGCTTACTCCTGCTCTTTGAGGTGAACTTCCTATTTCAAATTTCTTTTGTGTTAATATGCTTTTATGGTTGTTACTTGTTATTTCCATCTTATATATTGCGAGGACGCAATTTCTTTAAGGGGGGAGTCTGTAACAACCCGCATATTTATCGATTTTATATTTAAATATTTTATTTAAATATTTTGTCGTTAACCGGATTGGTCCGAAAAGCTACTTTTTGCAAACGGTCAAATTAGGACTCGAGACCACTTCCATTGAGTTCGAAATGCCGTTTACAACTTTTTTAAGTATAAACATTGATAGGTTTGGAGTTAGTGAAATTTCACTAACTTTTTCCGCCTTGGACTTTGGGTTAGTTTAGCCTATTAAGCCCAAGTTCCAACCCCCTTCTCCTCACTCTTCATAAATTTCCTAACTAACTCAAGCTTTGGCATTAATGGTGAAGAGAATGGGAAATTAAAACTCCAAGCACAAATTCAATTGCAAATCCAACATTCAACTCCAAATTCAAGTAGAAGATATTGGATTCAAGCTTTGGATTGCTTCTCCTTGCTTTCAAGCTTCATCTTCATAAATTTTAGTGCAAAGGTGAGATTTTTATCTCACAATTCTAGCCTATAACTATATTGGACCGTTGGGAATGATTCCCTATCACTTTTGCATGCACATTGGCATTTGGTTTGGATTGGATTGGCGAAAAACTCTAATTTTTAGCGTTTTGGTGAATTTTCTGCATTTAGGTCGTTCTGGCCATTTTCGTGTGTTCGGAGTTAGGTCATTCGCGACATAACCCTTAGGTCGCTCGCGTGTTAACGCGCTAGGTCGCACTGCACGTATTGTCATCTCGGAATTAGGTCGTTGGGCTTTAAGTCGTAGGTCGTTTGGCCCATAGGTCGTTAGGTCGCTAACACTTAGGTCGTTGCTGGCCTTAAACCCCCTCTGTAGTGTTAGGTCGCTCGCGAGTTGAATCTTAAGCCGTAGGTCGTTGACCCCTTGAGTCATAGAACTGATAGGTCGCTCGCGAGTTAAAATCGATAGGTCGCTCGACCACTAGATCGTATGACCTGTTAGGTCGTTAGGTCGCGTGGGTTTTAAGCCGCGTATCAGTTAGGTCGTTCCACCTTATAACCCTTAAGTCGCTCACCTCTGTTAGGTCGCGAGTCCCTTAAGTCGCTCACCTCTGTTAGGTCGCGAGTCCCTTAAGTCGCTCACCTCTGTTAGGTCGCGAGTCCCTTAAGTCGCTCACATCTGTTAGGTCGCGAGTCCCTTAAGTCGCTCACATCTGTTAGGTCGCGAGTCCCTTAAGTCGCTCGCCTCCGTTAGGTCGTGCATCCCCCTAACTCGTTCGGCCTTGCCTTCGTTAAGTCGCGTGACACATTAGGTCGCGCATCACCTTAACTCGCTCGACCTTGTTTAGGTCGTTAGGTCATGAAGACCCTTAGGTCGCAACCAGTAGGTCGCTCGACCCAATTCCCCTTAGGTCGTTAGACCTCATTTTGTCTTCACTAGGTCGTAACGTTTTGGACGGGGCGCTGCCCCCTGGACCCCCTCGACCTGACCGGGCAGGTCGAACCCCGTAAGCGGTGGCATTGCCCCCCGCACCCCCACCTTGGGGGGTTGCCACACCCCTGGACCCCCCCTCCGTAGGGGCTCTTTGATGAAAGATGCATTTTGAGTTGATTTCCTTGGATTTCATTCACGTCTTTGAACGCGAAGTTTTTGTGATTTGTCACTTTAATAAAATAAAGGTTTAAATACTAGTAGTAAATATCAAAACTCTTTTAGCAAAACGATTTCAACTCTATTTTTAATAACAAAGCTTTTTCCTTAAACCGTTTTCCAATCTATTAGTATATACAAACCTTTACCTCACTCGTATGAGAAATCTAATTAAATGACTTAGTAAAACAAGTGGTATGAAACGCTTGCCTTTACTTCGTCGGTTAATTCTTAGACTTGTTCGATTGAATCACTTGTGACAATTTCCTAGTGGAGATCTACAATTTTTTAGTAAATATTTGAGTTAAGTAAGTGGTTATGGGACATGAAGTTAAACTTTTATATTTACTAACTTAGTGTAATTGACACTTCTTGATGATCATGACGATCATTTTTGTGTTTTAGACTAGCAACTGTGCGATGTCTCTTTGTCTGCGAGGGAGACCAGACCCCGCTCTTGTGATGTTTCGCCATCTCATTTGTGTGATGTTTCGCCATCACATATGTGGGGTAGCGCCCCACGGTCTTCGGGCCATTCGTGTGTCAAAATTAATGGCTTGCAACCATGAGATAGCTTCTCGCTTTGTGTTATACGTGTAGGTGAGTTTTCATGCTTCCATTTTGTGAGTTTTCATGCTCCTATATTGTAATTTCTGGATTTCTTGTGTAGTCTTCTGGAATTTGTGCTTCACCTATTTTCATGACTTTCATTGTTATGATTTTCCAACTTTTATGTTTAGGTGAATTTGGATCTTTTAGAAGATTCTTTTGATATTGTTTGATCTCTTGATGATCTTCATTTACATGCTTATCATAGTATGTCTTTATGGTTACTATATGTTCTTGCCATATCTATTGTTTGTATCATGTTATCTGATATTTATAGCTAGACTGATCCGTTTATTATTTTCTTATAAATAATACTCGGGTCAGACCGAGATGTTACAGGTGCTTCTGCTTGACTTCTCCCCCAGGGATTTACTACTCTGACTTTTGGCTGGCCTTTTAGATTAGCAGTTTTTGTCGTTTACACTTGAGATATAGACTCATAGATGTATTCTTTTGCATAGCACATGTTGCTATTCTTTTGTATTATTGTGGATCTTTTTGACCACTACTCTGATGTACACTTTCATGTGTTAGTTATATATTCATATCTTCTTCTGCCTTTGTGATATGGATGTCTATGATTGATTTTTGTTATGCATATTTCTATGTTTGTTTCCGAAGATTATTATAGCCACCGTGTGATAAGAAATCACGAGGATGGTCGCTCCTCAACAGCCTTATTCTCCGTGCTAGTTGACAACTCTACACCGTAGTGTTCTTGGCTAGTGTGGGTATAGAGGTGGGGCGTCACACGGGAAGTCTAGAGTTGGGTTTTTCATATTGTAGATATAGATATCGATTCGGTAACTTTCGGCTTTCTCTTTGGTATTCTTTGAAGACTTTGGATATTGAAGTATTTGGTTAGGACGACGGACCAGACTTGCTTAGCTTTGGTGCAACTTGATGGTGGTTCGAGCTATCTATGGAGATTGCTGATATTGGTGTTTCTTCTGGAGTTTCAAGTTCTAGTTGTTTCCGCTGCTAGTTCATTGAGTTCTCCGCTATAGCATTGTTATCTTGTATCTCTAATATTGATTCATATTGTATCATTGTTGTATCAAATGTTGTAAATCAATGATATTCATTTCATTTCTTCCGCTGTGTTGTACTTAATGTGTTATAAGCTCCGGCACGATTCGAATTTCAACGATTGAATCTGCGGCATTCAAGCACAAGTGGGGTACGGATGTCAATTTTCGAACGGTGGAATTTGGACCGTGAAATTTTGGTATCAGAGCTGAAGGTTAAAACTATAGCCCAGGAGTATAACACATTAAGTAGCTCATTAGAGATAGGGTGAAGTATACCCTAGAATGAGTATATCCCTTAGATATCCATTCGAATGCCTCAGTAAATTCTTTTACTATCCACTGATAGTGAGTATGAGTGCAAGAAGGGGACGAGATAGGGGACAGGGATGTGACACTACAAATGGTCAATACCCTGTAACAGTGGAAATAGATTTCTCTATCAATCTCCTTTGATTCATCTTTTCAATTCTTTGATGATTCCTGGCAGCTCCAGGAAGAAGCTTTGATTTTGCATGGGACATAAACTCCAGATGGGTCAGAATTGTTTGTTTGGATGAATTTTTTACTTTGGTTGCTATGGTTGATAGGTATATTTTGGTTATTTAAACTAAAAATTTTGGATTGCATCCATATATCTGTTTATTCTGTTGGGTCCAAGTATATTCTACGAGTGGTTAGTTATCTTTCGAATTAACCAATACCCCTGTATATTTTGTAGATCTGGTGACCCGAATATCTTGATTTGTTCTTGTATTAATTATTGATATTCTGATTTAGGAGGCCAAATGCAGAATAGATATTCAGTTTGATCTGGTGATTCATCTCTCTATCTTTCTGTATTTCTTTGTTGTCTCCCGGCTTGCAAATTTCGAGGACGAAATTTTCTTAAGGGGGGAATCTGTAACATTCCTAATTTTTTTTAACTTAATTAATTTGAAAACTTATATAAAAAAATTTGGTTTAATTTGGTTAAATTATAAATTTATAGAAAACGAGTTTGAATATTTGGGGATAAAAAAATTGTATTTGGAATATGATTTAATAAACAAATTAGACTTAAAAAGCATTATTAGTTAAGTATTGTATATGTATGATTATTTATAAATTGTTTTCAATTCATTTTCCTTTATAAATTATATAATTCTAAATGAAGGCTTTAAAAATTACATATATAGGTAAATATGTTTTATAAATTGAAATCAAGTAATGGATTTAAACATCAAAATACAAATTTTGACATATGTAAACATTTTTTTATATGAGAAGACACGTGTTACTTAAATTATCATTGTATTTACAAGTGTTAAACTATATAAACAAATTTACAAAAGCTATTTAAAAAGTTGTATAAAATAAAATAATGGGAAATGTGTGTGTGAATAAATAAAATAAAAGAAGGTTTAAAAACAAACATTAACAAAATAATTTACATTAGGGACTTAAACATAAATTTGAATTTTTTTTACAAGTGTTCATATTTACAAACAAATGTAAGATAAATATAACCTAGCATTACAAGTGGAAAAAAATATGTTTCTATCAACATAAAATGTTAATAAAAAAATATAATAAGAGAAACCAATCTAAAGAAAAAGAAAATTTGTTTATTTCAATTCTCTTACTCTCCACCCAAAACCAGGTTTTTATTTCTTCTCAACACTAAAACCTGTATACAAAAGAAAATCAAAAGAAAACCAAATCTCAAAGTTCAAAACCAGATCAGTTTTCAAAAACAAACAGGCTTCAAGAAAATTTAAATTGGAAAATGAAACAACAAGCTCAAGCCAGGTAATTGAAACTCAAGACAAAGATCAGATCTTCTTGAAGCAAATATTTGGAAGTTTTAGCAAACCTAGAAATCAATATAGAATCAGAAAACAAAAGCATGGATTCAAGAAAGGTTACTTTCAGTTTCCAAAACCTGGTCTCTGTCTTCAAAAATGTGAGTAGACCTCTAAACCCAAAATTTTCTTCTTTGTTTATCTATGAATAAATCACTTAAGCCTGTTATATGTTGTGTTTTTTGGTTTGGTACTTGGAGTTATTTTGTATAAGTGATAATGTACATGCATGTCTGTTTATATATGTATATATATTGTTGAATGTTGACCGTCTCTCTGTAAAATAACAGACTAACAAAATTCAAGAAAAAAATCTATATCTAAAAATTTAGAGGGATTTAGATAATGATCTTTAAAGGAAAATGTTTGTATTGATCTGATTTAAATTTTAAAAATAAATTCAAGTGTTTAAATTGAGTAAATATTCTGAAAATAAAAATTTACAGTAAGAATTGAGCTCAAGACAAAAATCGATAATTACGATTTCCTGTTTGGACCTTATAGGGTGATTTGTAATAGAAAACTATGATTTTAGAATCTAGTTTCAAGATTTTTAGTTTATTATTTTGTGAGGAAAAGCGAGTTGATCGGAAATCGATCGAGAGGAAAATTCTGGCGAACGCAAAGGATTGGGATGCCGGGATTAAGGTCATAGAAAACTTGGATGTTGGCGATTTTAGGAAAAATGCTCGCAGAAATTTTTATCAATCATGATGGTCAAGTGGAATGATTTTAGGGTTTTGTACCCTGATATGTCGACGTGGTTTAGGAAGCAATTTTGATGTTGTTAATGATTAATAGGCAATCGCATGTGAGGGAGATAGTTCGTCGTGTTGTGGCACGTCTCTGGGTAGAGCGACAGGATTTCTGGTGGTCAGTTTGGGTGACGCGAGTCGATTTCATCATGGTGTTTGGGTTTCCAGTAGGAACTGGAATGCTCAATTTTAAGTTTCATCGTGATTGACGAATTTGAGTAGTTATGTGCGTCGACGTGATGATCGTCGACTTGCCGAGTATCGCCATGGTGACCGGAGTTGGTCAGTTGACTCGTGCACGTGCACGAATATTGTTGCGTATCTATTGATTTGGGGAAGATGACGGTGGCTCGGGAGCAAACTCGAAGAAGCACGAGAAACAACTCGAAGCAATGGGTAGGAGAAGATTACCCGAAGACGAGCTCGGGTAAACTGGTGTTGTGCTCGGGTCAGTAGGGTTTTAGAATTTTGGGGAAATACTTAACAAAGTTAAACTATATATAAAAGTTTAAAACAAGGTTTAACAAACATAGAAGGGTGAAGAAAGCTTAAAAGCATAGTGAAAAATTTAATTAAGTTTTTTTTTCAAATTTATAAATCATGATTTAGAAGTTAAAATGAAAATTTAATAGTTTTTTTAACTAAGTTTCAAAATTTTAAAATTTTATGTTAAATATTTAAAATCGATTTGTTTATTTTGTTTTTCTAACGCTTTCAAATGCAATTTTATAATTAATTATTAAGGTACGTAATTAATTTATCAATATGATTAATTAAAGGATTATATGTTTCAAATCAAGGTGATTGATTTAATTTTGTAAATCAGTCAAGAACTAAGGTAAAACAATCACACGATTAAGATTAATCAAATAATGATTTAAACGTAAATTAATTAATTAACGAAAGTATTTAAGGAATGATTTATTAATAAAGGTAATTAATTGTTAATTAAGTAATTAAGGGTAATTAATTGCTCAGAGGTAATTACTTGATTAAAAGTAATTAATTTATCATTGAAGGTTGATTAACCAAGTGATCAAAGAATAGGTAATTTAAGGAATAATTAATTAATGTGGTTAATTAATAAAGGTAATTAAATTAAGAATAATTAATTAAAGGTCAATTAATTTAAAATGATTAAGAAATCAGTATTAATTAAGGGATAATTTATTAAGGATTCAATTAATTACAATTAAGGGTTAATTAATTAAGATAATTAATTAAAGAAATGATTTATTAATGAAGGTGGTTAAGACTTAATCAATTGTGGTTAATGATAATTGATCATTGATTAAAGATAATTAACAATTATGTGGTTAATCAAATTAAACCACACGATTTATCCGTCTTAATTAAAGATGTTTGATTGTTACTGAATGTTGTGTATTGGATTGATATCTCTGATATGTAATTGTAATGCTATGAGATATGAATTGCTTTGTGGTGAATTGTAAAATTTGTGATTGTTTCTGTGTAGATATGAAAACCCCTTGGCCATAAAACGGCATTTCAAATTCGATGCGACAAGGAGTCGGATTCCAGTTGGTTATCCGAAACCCACATTGAATCGTAACAATGAATCTTTGTTATTGATAAATTTACTTTATCTATGAATCTGTGAATGAAGATAAGCATTATAGTTTATACCGCTTATCGATATTAATGCGCTTTAATCTGTGATGTGATGATTGTTGTTGCACTATTGTGTGTAAAACCCCTGGACCACACTATACACACACACATATGGATTGCACGTGGAAATCAGTTAAGTCACAGATTTTTGAAATAGTTTTAAATTTAAAAATTTAAATCCAATGGTTTTGGAAACTGATCGAATTTAAAAGCTTTTGAAAAAGAATTTCAAAGATAAAAGTTATTTTTGAATAACCTAATCTAGTTTTGAAATCTGATTTAAATTTGAATTCAATATCTGCAATTGAATTCTGTATCTAGTATTTATGATGTAAAAAGGTTATACAAGCTGTAAATGTGTTTATATGGGTTTTTAAACCATTTTAAAGGTATGGATTGGAGAATTTGAATTTAACCCAAATTTATATTTTGAAAGGCCTTAACTCGTGCAAATATAAACGGGTTTTCCGAAACGGAAACAAGTGGTTTCAAATAATAATAGCTTTATATAAGGAAAGAATTTCCAAATTATGATGAAAAGATTTCAAGTTTGAAATAGAATGGCTTTGAAAGCTATAATTGAATCTTTGTGAAAGATAGTTGAACCCTATTTTGAAATTGAAGAGGATTTTTAAATGGTGTATCTTTTGTATATAAAAGTTTGAAAAGGGAATTGTTTTGAAAGTTACGAATGAATCTTTGGAAATTATTTTGAAAACTACGAAATGAGTCTTTAATTTAAAAGAGCGAAGGAGTTAATCCAATTTGAAATGGAATTGTTTTGAAAAGCTATGAATGAATCTTTGTAAAAGATTGGTGAACCTTGTTTTAAAATTGAAAGGGGTCTTAAAAGTGAATCTTTTGTTTTAAAAGATTTAAATGTGGAAATTGTTTAAACCATTGAAGGTTTTTGAAATAAACCTTTTGTTTAAAAGATTGGAAATGGTAAATTTTTTTAACCATTTGGATGAAAGGTTTTGGGCTTTAAGCTGTAAGTTAACTGAGATCCAATATCCATATGTTCTTTTAAATATTGCGCTCATTATTCGATTTAACCGGGAGAGGACCTTGTGTCATATAACCCATTCTGAATAATGATACGTCGTTATGGATAGCATTTGAAGATCGGGTATTTGCGAGAACGATAGGATGACCTATCGATTGTCTCTACACTGAGTAGCTATGGTATAGAGATTCCCTAAGTGATGGGAAGTCCGATCGGGATTGTGGATACCCGGATTGCAAGGGCTTCTTTGGAAGTGCCTTCGGTTCTGTTCGAACCTATGACAGACTTGTATGGATGTGTGTCTAATGTTACACTTTGAGATGTGAAGCTGGTTTCTATCAAATAAATTTCTGTTTAGTGGCGGAGATTTATTCTCTTAGCTTAACATCATTCTCTGAGACGTACGAGCTCAGAGGTTATGTAGTTTATGGTTACTAGTGATACATTCCCAATTTGGTAATGTGGCATATGAAGTGCTGCTGATCATTTGTTAATCGAAGCATGGCTTTTGTGAAAAACGTAGCTTTGTGGACGAGACTGCATCAGAACCTCACACCCCGGAATTGGTCGAAACAAGAAAGATGCAGCAAGGTTTCAGGGGTACCGCCCCAAGGGTATGACCATTCCTTCTAGAAAAGGGTGGTATCATGGTATGGAGCCCAGATACTTACTCATGTGGACATTGTAGTACATTTATTACTGTGTTATGTTGTTGGACGGCCCTCGGATAAAGGTCCCAAAGGACCGGGGGTGGTATATCTTAGGTTTTATTCCCCGGGAAGGGGGTAGCCGGCCTTGTGTTAGCAAAGAGCTGGGTTGGTTCTCGGGGCTTCCCGCCAGAGGCGTTCCCATGTGGCAATAGGAAGTTCCTTAGCCTGACCATTTGTTGGAAAATCCAATCATCCAATACGAGCCATGTACGGTTTTAATTGTATAACCTGCCATCTACTTATACTGTCCCCCACTGTTTGGATGGTAGTTATTATAGGCATATTTCGAAATGTCTATGCTGGCTAAGATTAATATTATACTTTCGAAATGTTTTCCACTATGCACTAATAATAATAATATCAAAAGGGTTTTCGCGTATCAAGCATTTTTTACTAACATAAGGAGAAATCTCCTCCAATTTCATGTTTGCATTGTGCGTGTGGCGGGAGGCCTTATGGTAGTTTCATTTTCTAAAAAGCATTGCGGATTTCAATTTTAAAATCTTTTGTTTGTTTTAAAGTTAAAATGTTCTTGTTTGCTCATACCAGTCCAATGACTGACCCGGAGTTTATTGTACCCTTCCTAAACTCTGGGTGCGCACAATTTTCCACACGGGCAGTCTAGAGTTGGATTTTTCATATTGTAGATATAGATATCGATTCGGTAACTTTCGACTTTCTCTTTGGTATTCTTTGAAGACTTTGGATATTGAAGTATTTGGTTAGGACGACGGACCAGACTTACTTAGCTTGGTGCAACTTGATGGTGGTTCGAGCTATCTATGGAGATTGCTGATACTGGTGTTTCTTCTTGAGTTTCAAGTTCTAGTTGTTTCCGCTGCTAGTTCATTGACTTTTCCACTATAGTGTTGTTATCTTGTATCTCTGATATTGATTCACATTGTATCATTGTTGTATCGAATGTTGTACATCAATGATATTCATTTCATTTCTTCCGTTGTGTTGTACTTAATGTGTTATAAGCTCCGGCACGATTCGAATTTCAACGATTGAATCTGCGACATTCAAGTACAAGTGGAGTACAGATGTCGATTTTCGAACGCTGGAATTTGGACAGTGACAGAACATGCCTGTGTGTGTAAATATGTAGCCTCTGTTAAGTCATCAGGCACTAATCCATTTTACTAAATTCCATTCTCCTCGTATAATCATTATTAGGCTATGACCATTAAAGTAAACTTGATTGTAAGAATGAAAATTTATTTTTAGAAATGGGTTTAAGTGTATATGTTAAATAATTGGTTCAAAATTAATAAATAACAGTAAAAATTGTATACAAGTCGAAAAATCAATGATTACGAATTTGAGTTTGGATTTCACCATTAGATTAGTTAGGGAAAATTATGAATTTTAATCGAAAATTCTAGATTTTTTGGCTTGGGATTATAGAGTTTCCTCGAGTTAAACGTAATTCGTATTTTCATCAATTCCGACGAACATGGGGGGAAGTGGTCGTCGTGCTTTAGGATGAAGGTAGCCTAGGTGATAGGGAATCAGAGAAAAATGATAAATAATTTTTCCAATAATCACGACGGTGGCGAGGTAGCTTTTTAGGGTTTAAGAACCAAATTTGTTCACTACCGTTCATCGTGCTCGTGTGGCAACGTGGGTTGATTGAAGTTGTTCGGTCCAGGGGGCATTGTCGCAGCATGTTATGGGGTAGTTGTGGACGTGGTGGCGAGCGTAGTAATGATCGGCCAGCGGTGGGATGGGTCGATTTCGGGGAGATAAGTGTTTCTTTGGTTTCGGTTTTGGGTAGGTAGGAGATCATTTTTCGATCTGGAGGGTCTTATGCTTGGGTGAAGTGGTAAGACTGTGATATCCCGGAAATTTGGGCGATATAAATTTAATAATCTGTGTTATAAATTTAATTTGATTTGATAATTTTAATAATTGATTTGGAATTTGATTTAATAATCATGTTTTAATAAATATTTAAAAAGATTTTATCTTTTTAAATAAATAAATTGTTTTCTGTTTATAATATATATATTTGTATATATTGTAAGTTGATAAAATTTGGTTTTTTTGAATTTAGTAAATGAATTAATTTTCTAGCTCTAATTTATATTTGATAAATTGGAAATTTGAAATTAAAATTAAATTTAACATCTAACTTATTAAAGCAATTCAGTAAATAATGTTATGGTTTATACTATGATAAACCTTATTTATTTTGAAATTTTATTTAGCTTATAAAATATGAATTTTAAAATAGATAAATATGGAAGCTAAGTTTTATTTTATATTACTTGAAATTTTTATACAAGAATTTACAATGAAAATTACAAATGATTTTAATTTGTTTATAATCTCTTTTATAAATTATTTAATATTGTTTAAATTGTTATTTTTGAATAAAAATTATAATACTTAAATTCTTTTGAACATAAATAGATTTGTAGTAATAGGAATTTTTATTTTTAATTTTTATAAGAGTTATATATGCATATATATAACTTGATTTTTAAATTGGAGTTTATAATTTAATTTAAAGTGGAATTCAATGTTTTGAAAATTTAAAAGAATAAACGCTTAAAAATATTTGAATAAGCTTTTGTTTATAACTTGTTTTGTTTTGTTTTCTAAAATTAAAAGGAAATAAATTCATTTATATATACATATGGAATAAAATAAGTTAAAGTATTTATAAACAATTTAAATTAAAATTTAAAACACTTTTAATATACATGTGTAAGTTCTTAATACATGTGTTAGTCTCTTAACACACTCAATGACACATGTTGAGCCATAAAATAAACCATGTGACAAATGTTAAGGTTAAATACATGTGTCTTATTTAATTTTTTTCCTTTTTCTTTATTTTAATTAAATCAAGAATTTTGTTTATATAAACATATCTTCTTAACCTCATTTTTTTTCTTTTTCCTATTCTTCTTCAAACTTAAGAAAATCTTCAGATTCTAAAAATCTGAATTCATCTACCTTCAAATAAATCTGCAAAATCTATTTCCCTCAAAACCAAAAACTATCTGAACCATACTCATTAACCTGAAATGCAAATCATTCTTAAATCTGAAGCTCTCTTAAAAAATCAGTAACTTAAAAATCATTCTGCAATTTAAAACCTGTAGCTCTTCAATCTCATCAACCTGAATCAATCTACAACTCAATAGAAGTGCATGCACTTCCTTTTATGAAAGCCTGCAAAGTTTTGAGCTTCATCAACCAAACCTGCATTGTTTTCTTGAAGCAAAGGCATTTGCAGTAGATTAAAATGTATCTGGGAACTGCATACATCAAGGAGTAGAGCATTTCAGTAAAAATAAGATGGATGATTTTAGAGGCAAACTAAAGTTTAAAAAAAACAAATCTAAAAGCAATTTGAAGCATTCAAGTTCAGAGCAACTCAGGGTCAGGCTTATCTAAAACAAGGGTGCTCTGCTAATAACATATCAGGTGAGTAACAATTTATATTTAATAAACTTGAGTAATAAATTGGTTGCTTGTTTATTCCTGGAAATAAGTGTGCTTGTATTGTTATATTTCAAGTTTATTTTTGATAGATGTATGAATCAATGCTTGCTGTTTGAAACTATGGTTTTCACCTGTTCTAGGGTTTCAGATTCAAACTCTAATAATATTCATGGTATCATTCTATAATCAGTGTTATAGTTTAAGGTTTTTAAGCATAGTATGTTATATAAGTTAGAGTTTAATCTTATTAAAAAAAATGAAATAAGGATAAAACTGTGATGTCTCTGTATAAACAAAATAAGCAACAGAGCAAAATGTCTGTAAACAATATTTGAATGTTTCAGATTTATTTATTTAAGTTTATAAATAAATTTCTTGATTAATAACTTGATTTTTAAAACCATAAACTGAATTTTTAGATTGCATTCAACTGAATATTTCTGGATTAACTAGAAAACATAAGTGGGGTTAGTTCTACCAAACTAAGGGTATGGGGCTCCCTGTGTTTCATTTGTTGATGGAGTGTTGTGTGTAGTTTATAGGAAAAATAATTGTTAATGGATATGAGCATCGAGGCAAACATGATTTGGGTTTGAATGTTATAACCCTAGTTTTCTGTGTTTAAGAGATTTGATCACTGTGATCAAATTAAGTAACCGAGCTTTACCTATTTTGAGATGATGGTAGCTGGGGTGTGGGGGAGTCCATGGCCGAAGGTGGTACCATTTTAGTGGTCGGAGGAGAGAGAATGTTGATGATCTTCATTTCGACATTTTTCCAGTATTGGGAACTCAAATGCTTAAAATCGATTTGGGGTTTCTATATTTGAATTGGGGGTTGATTTGGTGTTGGAGGGGATTTGTGACTTGCGTAGGGGATCGCGAGTGGCCGGAGGAGATGGCCGTGGGCGTGCAGGTGTACGGTGGTAATGGTGTGTCAGCTGTTTTGGGGAAGAATGATCTCGCGTTTGTATCGGGATTGTATTATGTTTTGCTCGAAGTAATTGGTTTGGGAACTCGAAGAAAATTGGTGTGAGGCTCGGGTGTTTTAATTTTAGTTACAGAGTTGGGTAAACTGTCAATACAGGTTTTGTATAACCTGATTTTTATTTGGGTTTTAATTGATGTTAGGGTGAATGTGTTACTCGAGTTATTTTAGTTTTAGCTCCGGTTAGTTTGTTAGAGTTTGAAAACTTGTCGTGTTTTCAAAAATTTAAAACTAAATTTAAAACTAAAATTTTAAAGTGGAAGCTAGAATTTAAAGTAAGTTTTAAATATAACTTAAATTATGGATTCAAATTGAATTGAATCACAGGTAGGTAATGATGAGTATTTAAATTCTGTTTAAAAATGTTTGCGCCAAAATTGGTCACAAACACCCAATATCACGAAAGCACCCGTTTACGTATTCAACTTGATAATAGTCAACACAGAACTCAGCAGCAATTAGTATAGAATTCAGCTCTAAGTAACAAATCACAGTAATTCACAAACAACAATCACAAACACAGGATTTATAGTGGTTCGGCGTTCGCGCCTACGTCCACTTTGAAGGTTTTCTCTTTATTGCTTTGC
Organism: Allium cepa; assembly: GCA_030765085.1. NCBI lineage: Eukaryota > Viridiplantae > Streptophyta > Magnoliopsida > Asparagales > Amaryllidaceae > Allium > Allium cepa. Next base: position 231,359,560 of record CM060938.1, read on the forward strand.
TTGATTAAATCGATTACAATGGATTACAGTTGATAATAGCTTTGAAATCTGAATACAACGGTGATTCTGATGAATAGATTTGAATCCGGCAGAGTCTTGGTGTTCAATGGCAGAAGTTCTCGGAAGATCCTTTTTCTGAAGGCTACAGGGTGCTATTTATAGGCGTTGGAGGCCCAGATCCTGCTGAAACTTCGGGAGACCTCTTCTGGCACGTGAGTGGGCCCACGCGACCGACCCCACCAAGTTTCGTCTCGATCTGACATCGATTCGAAGTTACTTCGAACCCATCAAGAAATGGTCCAATCGAGCTGAAACTTGGCAGGAACAATCTTTACCTTGCATGGAAGCTACTGTGAAAATTTGGTTGCATTTGGATCAGTGGTTTAGGAGATATGATCGGTTCGAAATGATGAGTCTCGGTTGGGTGTTGAGTTCGAACCGATCACTTCGAAACCACGTACTTCGAATCGATCGGCTCACGTGGCTTCGTGATGAGGTGGCGCGTGCTCCTCGAATCGATCTTGTTTTGTCTCCGAGTTGACCGCTTCGCACCCATGGATTTCGCCTCGTTCGTATCGTGGGGCGACACGTCATCCAAGTTAGCTGACTTGGTGGGTACGAACAAGTGAATGTCCCTGGGTTCGAATGCGACCGTTTCGAACCAAGGTGTATGTAACAACCCGCATATTTAACGATTTTATAATTAAATGATTTATTTAAGTATAGCGTCGTTAGTCGGATTTTGGGGTCCAAAATGTTACTTTCTGCAAACGGCCGAATTGGAGCTCGAAACCACTTCCATTGAGTTCAAAGCGTCGTTTGCGATCTTTTTGAGTATAATCTTTGATATGTTTGGAGAAAGTTGAATTTTGCTACTTTTTCTGGTTGGGCTTTAGCTTTGGGTTCAGCCCCAAACCCCACTTAACCCTCTAACTCAGCCCATCTCCTTCCATTCATTCATTCCTACTCCTCTTCACTTCTAAACTCAAGCTCCAACTGAAATGGGGGAAAGGAAGAGGAAATAGAAACTCCCAAGCCTCAGTTGCTCTTGATAATCCAAATTCTTGCTCCAAATTCAAAGAGAAGGATAGGTAAGCCTCTTCTCCATCTTCTCCATCTTCTCCATCTCTTCTCCTCTTCAATTTCAGAAAATATCCTAAACCTAATTTAGGAAAATATGTGTTTTATTCTTAGATTGAAGCTTGTCGAGTAAGAGTGAAGAGTGGTTAGCCTTTCCTTTGCATTTGAGCTTCTTCTTCTTGTTCTTGAGTTAAAAAGGTGAGTTTTGAACTCACATCTACTTCTCTTGATTTCATTGATGTTATGTATGAATTCCTAACACCTTGTTCATATGCACTTGTAATTGGTTTGGGTTGAATTGGAGAGTACACCAATTTTTAGTGTTTTGGGTTCAAATCTTTGAAATCCTAACTTTGATGTTTTAATCACGTTTTGGTGATGCATCGAGGAACATATAGGGCCGGGTTGTTGATTGGCACAAGCCCTTAGAGCCAATGTTCGTCCGATTGCATTTTGGGAGAGTTTGCTCTTCATTTGAATAAGGCTGAAAAACAGCCCAGGCATGATTCAGTCGACTGAAAACTCTGTTCAGTCGACTGAACCTGAAACCCGAGAGTTTCCAGGCATGATTCAGTCGACTGAAAAACTCTGCACAGTCGACTGAACCTGGAAACAGAAAGTTTCCTAAACCTGGAAAATCTCCAGGCACAGGGTCAGTCGACTGAAAACTCTGTTCAGTCGACTGAACCTGCTGTTTCAGCCCACTTTGCCTTTTTGATTGAATTTCCAATTTGAATTGATTCATGATGATCCCATGTATGATTATCAATTGTTTTGACTTTGATGGTTCCTTTCTAATTTTAATCCACGGGTTTTTATAAAATAATCTCTTGAATCGCATTTAAAAGTCCGTTTCTCTAATTTATAAATTCTATTTAAACCACACACTTTCGCACTTCGAACGAAGTGGAAGGGTGATTAAATGGTTGGGCAAAACACGGACCATGAATCTGTGCGTTTATCTTTCCGATTAATCCTCGACCTATTCGATTAATTGTTTTGACCTTCGGGTTTGGTTTATCGATGATATGAGGTAAACTTTGTACTGCTTTGAGTGTGGAAGGGACTGACGGATAGTAAACCGTTTAGTACGAACGAGTGGTTATGGGACATACGTTAACACTTTTCGAATTCCTTTTCGAGAGTTGTGACACATTCCGCCAGTTAGTGGTGTCTAGTACTGGGTCTTCGACCTTGACCACTACGGCTTGTCGCCCTATTGTATCACTTCTGATGTTGGCGTTGTGTGCCGCATGGGTGATATTGGGTTTGTGCCTTCGGGTTTGTCGCCCTATATAGTTTCGCTCTGATGTTGGTCTTATGTGCCGCATGGGTGATACTTGGGTTTGGAGTCTTCGGGCTCATGGATCCTTGTTTGTACAGTACTGAGCTCGAGCAAATTTGATGATGTTTCATTGATATTATATTCCCTTGGTATCGCACATCGTGTTGGTCTGTTTGAGCCGCATGATGTATAACGATTACCTTGTGGAACTTGTATACCTTATAGGTATTTGTTATTTGCCATTCGGCTTGTTTTGGGATATTCGTATCCTTTGTTTCTACATGTTGCCGATGATATGAGGCTTGTTCTATATGATTCATCTCTTGTTGATGATTGTGTTATCTCCTCTGGAGATATTTGTTATACTGTATGACCTTGCAGGTTTATTATTGTTCAGTTTATCTAACTGATTTGTTTAGCTAGACTGACCCGAGTATTTTATACTCGGGTCAGACCGAGATGTTTCAGGTTAGGTGCTTTGGACTTAGCCTCTTTTGCTTCCGCATGGACTATTCCGCTGACTCCTTTTGTCTTAGCTTTTTGTGTAGTCCTTTCTGTTATAACTCTGATATGTATTCTATTGACTCGTCTGTATATTGTGGTTTTCTATACCACTTGACATGTAATATTTTGTATACTCAGCTTTGTATTAGTATATGTGTGTATATGATGGTTTACTGTTCTGTGATGTATATTGCACTTGAGTTGTTATATTCTGTTCTGATAGATCCTCTAGCCACCTCTGGTTTTGTTTTAAGTATTCATTGGACATGTCGATCTGCTTGGTAAGGCAATTGTCGATGTATTCAATAGATAATTAAAGCAAGGCCATAGATGGTCGCTCCTAAACAGCCTTATTCTCCGTGTTAGCAGACGGTATTATCTATTAATACTCTTTGCTAGCGTGGGTATAGAGGTGGGGTGTCACAGTGTACTCGTGGGTTCGAACTCGATCGATTCGAACAAGATCGATTCGAAGCGACTTGGATTCGAAGCTGGTGGGCTTGAATGGATTCGAAGATGATGTTTTCGAAAGTAATGGAGTCGAAGTTAATGGTTGTGAGGCAGGCACTGGTTGATGGATTCGAACAGGATGGGTTCGAAGGAAGGATACCGGATGGGTTCGGAGTAGATGGTTTCGAAGATGATGGATTCGAACATAACCTGTGGCCATCGATTCGAACCATGGGTGGGTTCGAACCGAACAGGGGGCTATCTTTCTCAAATTGAAACCATTATATCTTGAGCATACGAACTCGGATTGACTTGAAACTTGAAACGCCGGCTTCTACGGTTTTTCTTGTCATGTCTTACCAGTTGTGACCTGATCCGGGCTCGGACAAAATTCATCGATATCCATAGCGAAGTGAAGTACAACCAATCTCTGAGGTGAACCGTCTTTTGCTTTCGATCAGTCTTTTGGTATCACGGCTTTGCCAAAAAGCGGGATAACATTTTGCCCCCCAAAACATGCCTTGCGGTAGGAAGGTGTGTTTTGTAATGCTTTGAGTTGGACGTTCGCATCCGATCATCAACCTGCAAAGAACTTGATAGTTTCATATGGCCTCAAATGACGATCGTTCGGGATCGAGCTATTTGGGATGAAGCATGGCCGTTCGTGGTCAAGCGCCCAACTTCAAATGACGATCGTTCGTGATCAAGTCATTCGAGGTGAAGTGCGACCGTGCGCGGTCGAGCGTATAAATCCATGCGTCAATCGTTCGGGATCGTATACTGTTTGAGGTGAATTGGGACCGTTCGCGGTCCGTGCCGTTCGTGGCATAGGATGGAATAGGACCGTTCGCGGTCGATGCCGTTCGCGGCAAATGATGAGATGGGACCGTTCGCGGTCGACTGCTGTTCGTGGCGAATGATGATCGTTCGCGACCAAGTGCCGTTCAAGGCGAATAGTGACCGTTCGAGGTCGGATTTTATAATTAGTGAACCATGACCGTTCGCGGTCGGTGCCATTCAAGGCAGAAAGTGACCGTTCGCGATCGTGCGCCGTTCGAGGCGAATTTGTGACCGTTCGCGGTCGGGTATTGGACCTCAAGTGACGACCGTTCGCGATCAAGCTATTTGAGGTGAGGTGAGTTGTGACTGTTCGAAGTCGAGTGCCGTTCAAGGCGAACTGTGACCGTTCGAGGTCAGATGCCGTTCAAGGCGATAAAGTGTGCCCGGGAGGGCTTGATGCTATCGATGCCAGGGTCACGTTCGGGTGAGATCCTGGATCGTTTGTCCGGGCGGTTCAACGCCATCTCAGAGCATGCCCAAGGATCGTTCGCGACCCCATACATGTGTAAGTAGCTTAGCCATTCCAGAGTTATCAGAATCAAATATCTATTAAATGGATGAGTTTTCAAAACAGAAATGTCCAGACAAGCCAAGTTTAAATGTTCAAATCAAAATGAAACGAAAGCAAAGCATGGATGTCAAAGTGTAAGTTCCCACTACGAAATGGTTAATGATCACTCGGAGCATGCCCGGAGATCGTTCGCGATCTCGCACATGTGTAAGTGATTTAACTGTGTTAGTGGAAGCTTACAACTTGTTCATCGTTATTTCACTCAATTGATAACCAAACGGTGCCTTGATTCAGGGTCGCCTCTAGCTGATGTGGACGGTGGCCGTTCTGGTTCCGCCACAGGAGCTCGCCTCCTTACATATTGAAGGAGCATACCGTTCCTGATATGCCCTTCCACCTCGTCCTTCAGGTGCCTACAATCGTTAGTGTTATGACCATTTAATTCATGGAATACACAGAACTTATCTGATTTCCTTTCGTCAGAGGTTGGATCTCTTCGCATTGGTCTGCGATACGAAATCTGTTCTTTGGTATCCTGATAAATTCGCTCCAGGCTCTCATTCAGCTCAGTGTAGGTGGTGAATCGCGGCTCCCTCCGTTGCCGCTTTGATCTGTCTCCGTTATTCTCAATCCTTCTTTTACCTTTATCCTTGTCTGAGTCCCTTCTAGGGGGCTTTTCATCTTTGAGTGCATAAACTTCTATCCCATCTCCTTCTTCTCTTTCTGCATTCGCATCCTCTAATCGTAAAAACTTTTCCGCCTCATGATAGAATTCTCCCAGATCTACGGGTGGATCCTTAGTTAATGAATTTTTGAACTCCGTTCCGTCTGCTATTCCGGACACAGCCGCCATCATAACCATGGATGGATCCGGTCTATCCACCGAAGCTGCCGCCGCATTGAATCGTGTCAGGAAACTTCTCAATGTTTCTCCAGCCTTCTGTTTTAAAGTTGCTAACGTCATCACATTCTTGGGTCTTGTAATGTGAACCCTGAATTACCTCATAAATCTCTCAGTTAAATCATTCCACGTTCCAATGGATCCACTATCTAATTGCCTGAACCAGAATGCCGCAATATCCGCCAAATACAGTGGAAAGCACCGGGCCATGACCTCCTCTGATGCCCCCAGCACTTCCATATGCCTCATATATTTTGTCAGATGGACCGTGGGGTCCGTTCTCCCGTCATACATATCCAGCGATGGTAATTTGAAGTCCGGTGGGTTTCTAGCTCGTCTGATTGCCGGAGTGAAAGGACTCCTATTAACATCATCTAGGTCTTTGTTCACCAAACCGCCTCTCATTGCTCGCCTAACCATCTCTGCCAACTTGTCGGTGTCTCCAAGATGTAACCTTCGTTCGCTACTTTCATCCTGCCCCCCGAGTTCACGAGGGAACTCTGAAATCTGCCCCCTTGACTGAGCGTTCATTCCTATGCTGTCTCCAGGTTGCGCAGATACTCCTCTTTCTCCCTCCGAAATTGGACCAACGTTCTCCATGGGTGTGCCCCCTAATCCGGGTGCGACGCCGGATGGTCCTGCTTCGTTCTGGACTCCATTGGCTCCTCTATTCTGTGCTCCAAGCTGTCCTATCTATTGAAATAAACTCTGGATCAACTCCTCTTGCTTCTTCATCATCGTCTCCATCTCGTCCCTAGTGATGTAGATCGATGGTTGATTCGCTCCTGAGGAAGCCTCCTGACTCCCTTGTTGTTCACTTCTCTCTGGCCTTGGCCTTCTACTCGATTGTCTCGTCATAATTTCTCAAATCTAAACTTTCAAATTTTCTCTGAATCAACTATCAATTGGTAGAACTCCTGAGTTATTGATTCTCAGTGAAAGCACCAAAATGTTTAAAAATGTTTGCGCCAAAATTGGTCACAAACACCCAATATCACGAAAGCACCCGTTTACGTATTCAACTTGATAATAGTCAACACAGAACTCAGCAGCAATCAGTATAGAATTCAGCTCTAAGTAACAAATCACAGTAATTCACAAACAACAATCACAAACACAGGATTTATAGTGGTTCGGCGTTCGCGCCTACGTCCACTTTGAAGGTTTTCTCTTTATTGCTTTGCTTGATTAAATCGATTACAATGGATTACAGCTGATAATAACTTTGAAATCTGAATACAACGGTGATTCTGATGAATAGATTTGAATCCGGCAGAGTCTTGGTGTTCAATGGCAGAAGTTCTCGGAAGATCCTTTTTCTGAAGGCTACAGGGTGCTATTTATAGGCGTTGGAGGCCCAGATCTTGCTGAAACTTCGGGAGACCTCTTCTGGCACGTGAGTGGGCCCACGCGACCGACCCCACCAAGTTTCGTCTCGATCTGACATCGATTCGAAGTTACTTCGAACCCATCAAGAAATGGTCCAATCGAGCTGAAACTTGGCAGGAACAATCTTTACCTTGTATGGAAGCTACTGTGAAAATTTGGTTGCATTTGGATCAGTGGTTTAGGAGATTTGATCGGTTCGAAATGATGAGTCTCGGTTGGGTGTTGAGTTCGAACCGATCACTTCGAAACCACGTACTTCGAATCGATCGGCTCACGTGGCTTCGTGATGAGGTGGCGCGTGCTCCTCGAATCGATCCTGTTTTGTCTCCGAGTTGACCGCTTCGCACCCATGGATTTCGCCTCGTTTGTATCGTGGGGCGACACGTCATCCAAGTTAGCTGACTTGGTGGGTACGAACAAGTGAATGTCCCTGGGTTCGAATGCGACCGTTTCGAACCAAGGTGTACTCGTGGGTTCGAACTCGATCGATTCGAACAAGATCGATTCGAAGCGACTTGGATTCGAAGCTGGTGGGCTTGAATGGATTCGAAGATGATGGTTTCGAATGTAATGGAGTCGAAGTTAATGGTTGTGAGGCAGGCACTGGTTGATGGATTCGAACAGGATGGGTTCGAAGGAAGGATACCGGATGGGTTCGGAGTAGATGGTTTCGAAGATGATGGATTCGAACATAACCTGTGGCCATCGATTCGAACCATGGGTACCCTATGGGTTCGAACCGAACAGGGGGCTATCTTTCTCAAATTGAAACCATTATATCTTGAGCATACGAACTCGGATTGACTTGAAACTTGAAACGTCGGCTTCTACGGTTTTGCTTGTCATGTCTTACCAGTTGTGACCTGATCCGGGCTCGGACAAAATTCATCGATATCCATAGCGAAGTGAAGTACAACCAATCTCTGAGGTGAACCGTCTTTTGCTTTCGATCAGTCTTTTGGTATCACGGCTTTGCCAAAAAGCGGGATAACAAATTCAAATTTGCTTTAAAAATAATTTTTAAAGAGTTTATTGTTTAAAATGTTTTTAAAGAATTTGAATTTAAATTTGAAATTGAAAATATGAAGTAATGTTTAATCAAAATGTAAAATTTGATTCAAATTTGGATTTGAATCTTTGTTTAAAAATAAATTTAAGTTTATAAATTTAAGTGTTTAAACCAAATTTGAATGTTAATGTAAAAATTTAAGTGGTTTAATTTTAAAAAGAAATTTATTTTAACTTTTGTAAAATTTCTTTTATAATTAACGAATTATTATCAATTAAAGGTTTGAGATTTAATTTAAACTTGTTAAGTTAAATAATAATTTAATATTTTGTATTTCATTTAATTATTAGGGTAATTAAATGAATAATTAATTTATTTAATAAATTAATGAAATAAATAATTACTTAAAGTAATTAAGGTTTAATCTTAAGGGTTTAGGATTAATTATTCTTTGAATAATTAACTTGTAATTAAGAATAATTAATTAAATAAAATTAGTTTTTAATTAATGATTAATAATTAATTAATCAAGTAATAGTGGATTTAATTAAGTTTTAATTAACGCTTAATTATTTAATTAATTAGGGATTAATTAATGGATTAATTTATGATTCATTAATTTGTAATTAATAATGACTAAAATAAGTTAATTATTTTAAAATAATCAATGAATTGTTAATAGTTAATGAAGATCATTAACTAAGGATTATTAAATAATTAATTAATGTGATTAATTTTAATTATTGATTGGATTAATTAATTTAAAGATAGTCATTTGTGTGAGTTGTTAAGTATAATTATTTATGGAAGTAAATAAGGAATTAATTACTTATTGTTATTAATTGAGTTTAATTTGATTTGTTTAAGTTAATTAATTCATTTTAATTAATTTAAAATTAATCATTTGATGATTTGTGAAGGATAATTACTTAATGTAATTTAATGAAGAGGAATTACTTAGAGAAGTAATTAATGGTAATTACTATATGTAATTAATTGGAAGTGATTTGATATTGAGTTATTTAAATATAATTACTTTGTGAATTAATCAAAGGATTAATTAGAGATAATTAGTTAATGAGTAAATTAATTTATTTGGTAAAGTAATTAAGGGTAGATAATTACTGAATGGAGTTAATCAAGGGTGATTAACAGTTATGATTTAAATAAAGATTAATTACTTAATGTAATTATTTTAATTTGAAAATGTAATTAGAAGTTCATTAATTATTATAATTAATGATGTAATTAAGATTGATTAATTAAGATTGATTAATCAATAATAAGTGATTAAAGGTAATTAATTAATGTAATTAATTAAGGATTAATGTAATTTATTATAGTCAATTAGTTAAGGAAGTAATTAAAGGTTAATTACTGTATTTGGTTAAATATAATTAATTTGAGAAATTAATTAGTATATAATTACTTGAATGTAATTAATTATAATGAATTAGGGATGATTAATTAAAATGAATCATTGGATGATGGTTAATTATTTGATTGATAATTAATTAGTAATGATAAGCAAGGATGATATTGATGAAGTAATTAATTTAATTTACTTTAAATTAATAGAATGATGTAATTAATTTAATTCATTTTAAATTAATTATATTTGGTGTGGTTAATCATTGCATATATAGATGGATGATGTTGTTCACTTTGAATGGTTAAATCTAAGATATGAGATGATTAATGTTGAGTGATTTGGATGCATTGGTTGCATTGTGATGTTGATATTGATTATCTTTTTGAATAGTGATAATATAGTTTATCCGATATGATGATAATGTTGATTACCTGTTCTGGATCTGTGATCTATCTATTTGTATATATAGATAATTGAATTGTTTTAAACCTTTAAAACAACTTGGCTTTAAAAGACACGCTTTGGATTTCGATGAGACCGGGATCGGGTTTCCACATTTGGATATCCGAAAACCACATCGATTCCAATTAAACGTTAGGTCGTTAATCCAAGTGGAGCGAGTGAAGACTCGAGGTGTAAGGGCTATACGTCAGTATAACTCTGTGGGTAATTCCGTAATATGTTTGACGGAATAGTACTTATAGATTCGAGATGGTGATTTAGAATGCAAGGGTTATCGTCGTTAACTCTGAGGGTGATTCCAAAACGAGTGTAACGAGATAATGCCTTCGGTTTCGTTCGAACCCGGAACGAACTTGTATGGATTGAATGCTTTCAGAACATCGTCAAGTGGACGATGATCATTCTAAGAGATATGTCCTCTAAAGGTAATCGTAGCCTCAAGCCTCATCAAACGGGAATGGCTAAAAACAGGGGAGGTGCAGCAAGGCTTCGTGGGTAGCTCCCACTGGAGAGCAAGATTGATCCCTGTCTAGAGGTCCCTTTTTATTTCGGCTGCGTGGGCAGTTGGATGTACACCAACTGTGGGGTTGTCTTATTCGGGACTGTCCAGTAAGGGATGGTTCCAGTCTTGTGTTGCAAGGGAGTTAGGGTGGCTCCTCGGTACGTTGATCTAGGCCACGTACTGTGACGGGCGGTACCCCAGTAGCCCTGCCATTGTATGGAATCCAAAATCCAATAAGTGTCGTACGTATTAGTTGTGCCCAACTATGTTGGAACATGAGATGTAAGCATTCCAGCTATTTATGTATTTTACTTGAAAACCCTAGACACTATTATAATATCATCGGATTTCCTATCAAATGTTTTGGTTAGCGTAAGGTAAAAACTTTTCCATGTTTATGTGTGGGAAGTCTTATGTGATACCTTTTCTTTCAAAGGTTTTAAAAAATTAAGCAACTTTAACCTGTTACTCACACCAGACCCATGTCTGACCCGGAGTTTATCTTTTGTTTTCTTAAACTATTGGGTACTCAAATTTTTACGAGTAGCCAAGGGATTCAGGTTAGCTTACGACGAATAGTGGAGGAGCAAATGGAGCAGGAGGCTTCTGCGTTAGATATATAGTATTCCGCTGTGTGATCTGTGATTATCTCTGAGTTGTATTATGTTGTGAATACTAGTCAGGTGTTTATAACTGTCTAGTATATGTTGTATATCTGTGTACTCTAATAGTGTTTGTAAACTATGTAATATTTTATGTTATTAATATAATTTATTCGTTCTGCTGTTGAGATTCTAATGTTGTGTTCTTCTTTCTTCTCTTTCTTTTCTCTTTTCTATCCCTTTCTTTCTTCATGATGATGCGATTTTCTGGGAGTAGGAAGTCGGTCGTTACAGTTGGTATCAGCGCATTAGGTTGAGTGAATACCTAGGCTCTATAGTTGTGTCTTTCTTGAGAGAGCGTATTTGTAGTTTTGATATATATATCTATATATATTTATTACTTCTACCTATTTGTTGGGTTACCTGTCCGGGTTTTCCAATATAGGTTATAAAGGTAGATAAGGTAGTGGGTGTGTAACCCGACTACTACCAATGGTTGGAGTTTGAGTATTGAGGTTGGAAGTGTATCTATCGAGACTGTAGATCGAATACCGTCTCAAGTGAGTTTTTTGGAGTAAGGATTTAGTAGATCTCTGAAGGTAACCTGTTAAGGTTCGGAGTCTATCTTTGAGTTGAATCTAGATCTATCGGCTAGGTAGAAGAGTATAATGGTATTTTGATACCTCAGGAAGTTGTAACTGCGTGATGAGACGCAGTGACTATGGATTGTTTTCGAAAATGTTTTCTTTGGAACAAGTTTGTGAAGTGAGTCTGCTTCGGTGTTATGGCTGGAGTCAGCAGGATGTTGTAGTGTTTCTGTTTGCTTTGAAGTCCGAGTTTCTCGAGGAGTTTGGATTAAGAAGTTTGGCATTAGTGTCAGCAGTGCATCTCGGAGTGTTCTTTATGCCAGCAATAAGATCTTCTGGTTAGCAGTTTCTGAAGATAGAATTCAGAAGAAGTAGAGTAGAACCATTTCTTCGATGGATGGGCTAGATGTTCTGATTGGTAAAGGGAGAACATTTTTCTTTGGATATTGGACTGGTTGATCGCAAAAGTGACTTGCGATTATTTGAGTGTTCTCTTGAGCTATGAAGAGTTTGTCCGTACCTAGAGGCTGAGTTTTCTTATCGACTGGATTCTAGGAGTGATAACGGAGGTTTAGTGAAGCAGCTTTGGATCAGATGGGGCATCTGAGTTTTCTTTTATGGATCTGTTGAACCATATTTCTGTGATGTGTTATCTAGTTTGTGCTCGAGTTTTTCTTCTGCTTCAAATCAGAGTTGTGCAACGGAAGTAGTTTGGAAATGCTTTTGTTTTGTCCTTTCCGGATAAGAGAAGTAAGTTAGTCTTTTGATATTTGTGGAGTAGAATTGGTGTTCTTGGTTTGGTATTGATCTTGAGGAGATCATTTTGTTGGATTGTTTTGGTCCGGTTTGTTTCTTGAGTCATCAGCAAAGGTTGAGCTGATCAAGAGAGTTGAAGGCAGCCCAGGATCGTCCAAAGTGTTTGGTGGATAAGAGATAAAGGAATTTGGATTCCGAAGTCAGAGATTTGATCTTGAATAAGTTTTCTCCGATCTAAAGAGCTATAAGATTGAGTAAGACTGGGTAAGTCAGCTCCGAGATATTTGGACCTTTTCTATGTTTGTGAGGATTGGTGTTTGGTTTTCAGGGTTGAATTGCCAGTTTGGATAACTGGGATTCGATGTGGTTCACGTATCTTTGAGGGAGCACGTGTATGGTTTATCTCTGGTTGTGGAACCAACAGTTCAGGAGGATGTGATTATTGATTCAGACTCGTCTGTAGTCTGATATATTGTTTTGTTGGTAGATATAGTTGGATAGGAGCTCTATAGCTTAATAGTATTGATTGTTTAGATTCTATAGAGCGAGTATCCCGATATTTATACCGGGGAAACTCGTGAAAATTTTATCCAGAATTTTTCTGGATAATTAGATTTGTTTTGTTTAAATTGGTTGCTACGGTTGTTAGCATATGTTTGATAATATATGCTTGTGTTTTAAATTTAAATCTTAAGATAGATTATTAAATTACCTTTGTTTTAAATTTCGGGGACGAAATTCTTTTAAGGGGGGAGGAACGTGATATCCCGGAAATTTGGGCGATATAAATTTAATAATCTGTGTTATAAATTTAATTTGATTTGATAATTTTAATAACTGATTTGGAATTTGATTTAAATATCACGTTTTAATAAATATTTAAATTGAAAGATTTTATCTTTTTAAATAAATAAATTGTTTTCTGTTTATAATATATATATTTGTATATATTGTAAGTTGATAAAATTTGATTTTTTTGAATTTAGTAAATGAATTAATTTTCTAGCTCTAATTTATATTTGATAAATTGGAAATTTGAAATTAAAATTAAATTTAACATCTAACTTATCAAAGCAATTCAATAAATAATGTTATGGTTTATACTATGATAAACCTTATTTGTTTTGTAATTTTATTTAGCTTATAAAAATATGAATTTTAAAATAGATAAATATAGAAGCTAAGTTTTATTTTATATTACTTGAAATTTTTATATAAGAATTTACAATGCAAATTACAAATGATTTTAATTTGTTTATAATCTCTTTTATAAATTATTTAATATTGTTTAAATTGTTATTTTTGAATAAAAATTATAATACTTAAATTCTTTTGAACATAAATAGATTTGTAGTAATAGGATTTGTTATTTTTAATTTTTATAAGAGTTATATATGCATATATATATAACTGGATTTTTAAATTGGAGTTTATAATTTAATTTAAATTGGAATTCAATGTTTTGAAATTTTAAAAGAATAAACACTTAAAAATATTTGAATAAGCTTTTGTTTATAACTTGTTTTGTTTTCTAAAATTAAAAGGAAATAAAATTCATTTATATATACATATGGAATAAAATAAGTTAAAGTATTTATAAACAATTTAAATTAAAATTTAAAAAACTTTTAATATACATGTGTAAGTTCTTAAAACATGTGTTAGTCTCTTAACACACTCAATGACACATGTTGAGCCATAAAATAAACCATGTGACAAATGTTAAGGTTAAATACAAGTGTCTTATTTAATTTTTTTTCTTTTTCTTTATTTTAATTAAATCAACAATTTTGTTTATATAAATATATCTTCTTAACCTCGTTTTTTTTCTTTTTCCTATTATTCTTCAAACTTAAGAAAATCATTCAGATTCTAAAAATCTGAATTCATCTACCTTCAAATAAATCTGCAAAATCTATTTCCCTCAATACCGAAAACTATCTGAATCATACTCATTAACCTGAAATGCAAATCATTCTTAAATCTGAAGCTCTCTTAAAAAATCAGTAACTTAAAAATCATTCTACAATTTAAAACTTGTAGCTCTTCAATCTCATCAACCTGAATCAATCTACAACTCAATAGAACTGCATGCACTTCCTTTTATGAAAGCCTGCAAAGTTTTGAGCTTCATCAACCAAACCTGCATTGTTTTCTTGAAGCAAAGGCATTTGCAGTAGATTAAAATGGATGTGGGAACTACATACATCAAGAAGTAGAGCATTTCAGTAAAAATAAGATGGTTGATTTTAGAGGCAAACTAAAGTTTTTTTACAAAAAAACAAGTCTAAAAGCAATTTAAAGCTTTCAAGTTCACAGCAACTCAGGGTCAGGATTATCTAAATCAAGGGTGCTCTGCTAATAACATATCAGGTGAGTAACAATTTATATTTAATAAACTTGAGTAATAAATTGGTTGCTTGTTTATTCCTGGAAATAAGTGTGCTTGTATTGTTATATTTCAAGTTTATTTTTGATAGATGTATGAATCAATGCCTGCTGTTTGAAACTATGGTTTTTACCCGTTCTAGGGTTCAGATTCAAACTCTGATAATATTCATGGTATCATTCTATAATCAGTGTTATAGTTTAAGGTTTTTAAGCATAGTATGTTATATAAGTTAGAGTTTAATCTTATTAAATAAAAATGAAATAAGGATAAAACTGTGATGTCTCCATATAAACAAAATAAGCAACAAAGCAAAATGTCTATAAACAATATTTGAACGTTTCAGATTTATTTATTTATGTTTATAAATAAATTTCTTGATTAATAACTTGATTTCTAAAACCATAAACTGAATTTTTAGATTGCATTCAATTGAATATTTCTGGATTAACTAGAAAACATAAGTGGGGTTGGTTCTGTCAAACTAAGGGTATGGGGCTCCCTGTGTTTCATTTGTTGATGGAGTGTTGTGTGTAGTTTATAGGAAAAATAATTATTAATGGATCTAAGCATCGAGGCAAACATGATTTGGGTTTGAATTTTATAACCCTAGTTTTCTGTGTTTAAGAGATTTGATCACTGTGATCAAATTAAGTAACCGAGCTTTACCTATTTTGAGATGATGGTAGCTGGGGTGTGGGGGAGTCCATGGCCGAAGGTGGTACCATTTTAGTGGTCGGAGGAGAGAGAATGTTGATGATCTTCATTTCGACATTTTTTCCAGTATTGGGAACTCAAATGCTTAAAATCGATTTAGGGTTTCTATAGTTGAATTGGGGGTTGATTTGATGTTTGGAGGGGATTTGTGACTTGCGTAGGGGATCGCGAGTGGCCGGAGGAGATGGCCGTGGGTGTGCAGGTGTATGGTGGTAATGGCATGTCAGCTGTTTTGGGGAAGAATGATCTCGCGTTTGTATCGACATTGTATTATGTTTTGCTCGAAGTAATTGGTTTGGGAACTCGAAGAAAATTGGTGTGAGGCTCGGGTGTTTTAATTCTAGTTACAGAGTTGGGTAAACTGTCAATACAGGTTTTGTATAACCTGATTTTTATTTGGGTTTTAATTGATGTTAGGGTGAATGTGTTACTCGAGTTATTTTAGTTTTTTCTCCGATTAGTTTGTTAGGGTTTGAAAACTTGTCGTGTTTTCAAAAATTTAAAACTAAATTTAAAACTAAAATTTTAAAGTGGAAGCTAGAATTTAAAGTAAGTTTTAAATCTAAATTAAATTATGGATTCAAATTGAATTGAATCACAGGTTGGTAATAATGAGTATTTAAATTCAAATTTGCTTTAAAAATAATTTTTAAAGAGTTTATTGTTTAAAATGTTTTTAAAGAATTTGAATTTAAATTTGAAATTGAAAATATGAAGTAATGTTTAATCAAAATGTAAAATTTGATTCAAATTTGGATTTGAATCTTTGTTTAAAAATAAATTTAAGTTTATAAATTTAAGTTTTTAAACCAAATTTGAATGTTAATGTAAAAATTTAAATGGTTTAATTTTAAAAAGAAATTTATTTTAACTTTTGTAAAATTTCTTTTATAATTAAGGAATTATTATCAATTAAAGGTTTGAGATTGAATTTAAACTTGTTAAGTTAAATAATAATTTAATATTTTGTATTTCATTTAATTATTAGGGTAATTAAATGAATAGTTAATTTATTTAATAAATTAATGAAATAAACAATTACTTAAACTAATTAAGGTTTAATCTTAAGGGTTTAGGATTAATTATTCTTTGAATAATTAACTTGTAATTAAGAATAATTAATTAAATAAAATTAGTTTTTAATTAATGATTAATAATTAATTAATCAAGTAATAATGGATTTAATTAAGTTTTAATTAACACTTAATTATTTAATTAATTAGGGATTAATTAATGGATTAATTTATGATTAATTAATTTGTAATTAATAATGATTAAAATAAGTTAATTATTTTAGAAAATAATTAATGAATTGTTAATAGTTAATGAAGATCATTAATTAAGGATTATTTAATAATTAATTAATGTGATTAATTTTAATTATTGATTAGATTAATTAATTTAAAGATAGTCATTTGTGTGAGTTGTTAAGTATAATTATTTATGGAAGTAATTAAGGAATTAATTACTTACTGTTATTAATTGAATTTAATTTGATTTGTTTAAGTTAATTAATTCATTTTAATTAATTTAAAATTAATCAATTGATGATTTGTGAAGGATGATTACTTAATGTAATCTAATGAAGAGGAATTACTTAGAGAAGTAACTAATGGTAATTACTATATGTAATTAATTGGAAGTGATTTGATATTGAGCTATTTAAATATAATTACTTTGTGAATTAATCAAAGGATTAATTAGAGATAATTAGTTAATGAGTAAATTAATTTATTTGGTAAAGTAATTAAGGGTAGATAATTACTGAATGGAGTTAATCAAGGGTGATTAACAGTTATGATTTAAATAAAGATTAATTACTTAATGTAATTATTTTAATTTGAAAATGTAATTAGAAGATCATTAATTATTATAATTAATGATGTAATTAAGATTGATTAATTAAGATTACTTAATCAATAATAAGTGATTAAAGGTAATTAATTAATGTAATTAATTAAGGATTAAAGGTAATTAATTAATGTAATTAATTAAGGATTAATGTAATTAATTAATGTAATTAATTAAGGATTAATGTAATTAATTATAGTTAATTAATTAAGGAAGTAATTAAAGGTTAATTACTGTATTTGGTTAAATATAATTAATTTGAGAAATTAATTAGTATATAATTACTTGAATGTAATTAAGGGTTAATTAATCATGGATGATTAATTAAAATGAATCATTGGATGATGGTTAATTATTTGATTGATAATTAATTAATAATGATAAGCAAGGATGATATTGATGAAGTAATTAATTTAATTTACTTTAAATTAATAGAATGATGTAATTAATTTAATTCATTTTAAATTAATTATATTTGGTGTGGTTAATCATTGCTTATATAGATGGATGATGTTGTTCACTTTGAATGGTTAAATCTAAGATATGAGATAATTAATGTTGAGTGATTTGGATGCATTGGTTGCATTGTGATGTTGATATAGATTATCTTTATGAATAATGATAATATAGTTTATCCGATATGATGATAATGTTGATTATCTGTTGTGGATCTATGATCTATCTATTTGTATATATAGATAATTGAATTGTTTTAAACCTTTAAAACAACTTGTCCTTAAAAGACATGCTTTGGATTTCGATGAGACCGGGATCGGGTTTCCATATTTGGATATCCGAAAACCACATCGATTCCAATTAAACGTTAGGTCGTTAATCCAAGTGGAGCGAGTGAAGACTCGAGGTGTAAGGGCTATACGTCAGTATAACTCTGTGGACGATTCCGTAATGTGTTTGACGGAATAGTACTTATAGATTCGAGATGGTGATTTAGAGTGCAAGGGTTATCATCGTTAACTCTGAGGGTGATTCCAAAAGGAGTGTAACGAGATAATGCCTTCGGTTTCGTTCGAACCCGGAACGAACTTGTATGGATTGAATGCTTTCAGAACATCGTTAGGTAGACGATGAGCATTTTAAGAGATATGTCCTCTAAAGGTAGTCGTAGCCTCAAG
This sequence comes from Allium cepa, assembly GCA_030765085.1. Lineage (NCBI taxonomy): Eukaryota > Viridiplantae > Streptophyta > Magnoliopsida > Asparagales > Amaryllidaceae > Allium > Allium cepa. The sequence continues at coordinate 231,377,900 of CM060938.1, forward strand.
CCTAATCAAACGGGAATGGCTAAAACAGGGGAGGTGCAGCAAGGCTTCGTGGGTAGCTCCCATTGGAGAGCAAGATTGATCCCTGTCTGGAGGTTCCTTTTTATTTCGGCTGTGTGGGCAGTTGGATGTACACCAACTGTGGGGTTGTCTTGTTCGGGACTGTCCAGTAAGGGATGGTTCCGGTCTTGTGTTGTAGGGGAGTTAGGGTGGCTCCTCGGTACGTTGATCTAGGCCACGTACTGTGACGGGCGGTACCCCAGTAGCCCTGCCATTGTGTGGAATCTAAAATCCAATAAGTGCCGTACGTATTAGTTGTGCCCAACTATGTTGGAACGTGAGATGTAAGCATTCCAACTATTTCTGTATTTTACTTGAAAACCCTAGACACTATTATAATATCATCGGATTTCCTATCAAATGTTTTGGTTAGCGTGAGGTAAAAACTTTTCCATGTTTATGTGTGGGAAGTCTTATGTGATACCTTTTCTTTCAAAGGTTTTAAAAAATTAAGCAACTTTAACCTGTTACTCACACCAGACCCATGTCTGACCCGGAGTTTATCTTTTGTTTTCTTAAACTCTTGGGTACTCAAATTTTTACGAGTAGCCAAGGGATTCAGGTTATCTTATGACGAATAGTGGAGGAGCAAATGGAGCAGGAGGCTTCTGCGTTAGATATATAGTATTCCGCTGTGTGATCTGTGATTATCTCTGAGTTGTATTATGTTGTGAATACTAGACAGGTGTTTATAACTGTCTAGTATATGTTGTATATCTGTTTACTCTAATAGTGTTTGTAAACTATGTAATATTTTATGTTATTAATATAATTTATTCGTTCCGCTGTTGAGATTCTGATGTTGTTTTCTTCTTTCTTCTCTTTCTTTTCTCTTTTCTATCCCTTTCTTTCTTCATGATGATGCGATTTTCTGGGAGTAGGAAGTTGGTCGTTACAAAGACTGACCTAGAGATGACGAAAGGTCAAACGGAGGTGTCACGGCCGTGGGTTTGGCACGGTCGAAGTCGTACACGTGCACGCGTGTCTTCGTACACGATGGGTTTAGGCAGTTTGGTGGTTCATTGATGTAGTTGATGGTTCAAATCGGATTTAAGTTCGACATTTGTCTCTTTTACATCACGTGTGAATCGATTTTCACGAGGCAATGTTGTCATCGTTCGACGTTGTAGTGTTTCGGAGGAGGAACTGGAACCATGTTCTGGGGGAAGAAGGGGAGATGTTTCGGTGTGGTGTTTATTGGGCTTCAGGCCGATTTAGTTGCGTTGTGAAAAATGAGTCGGGTCTTTTAGTTTTGTGTTGTGAAATCTTTAGGCTAAAGGGCCTTTGTATATTTTAAACAAGGTTTATTATTTTAAAAGAACTTGTTATATAAAGGTTTTAAATCTAATTGTTTTCCAAAATTTTAACAAGTATGATGATAATGAATACATTTCTAAGTATTTTTATATGGAGTTTGATAATGCTTGAATTAAATAAGTGTTTGAAATAAGTATAATAGAAACTTTAATTAAGAAATGATTTCGAAAGAATTTATTTCAATTTAAACAAGTTGTAATGATATAATTAAGTGGTTAATTAAGGTATATGGGTTATCTTAATTATGTTAGGTTTTTGTAATTGAAAAAAAAAATCTCTTAGTTAATTCTAGTGAGATTACTTAATATAAGTAATTAAAAGTTACTGATGGAAATAATTAAGGAATGATAAATTACTTAATTACTTAAAAGGATTTAATTTATATGATTCATTAATTAAGTGATCAATTCAAAGATTTATTAAGTGATTAAAGGTTAATTACTTAATAATTAAAAGTTGATTAATTGATTATTAAAGTTAATAAATTTGTAATTACTTAATATAATTAAGGGATAATTAATTAAGGATTAATTAATGAAAGTAATTAAAGATAATTAATTTAAGGATAATCAATTAAGGGATAATTAATTATGTAATTAACCTAAAGGTTAATTTCAATTAATGTGATTAATTAAGAACTAATTAATTAATTAAGGGTAATTAATTAAGATGGATAATTAAGGATTAATTAATTAATCAATACTAAATGATTTGTAATTAATTAATCAGGTTTGAGTAAGTAATTCATGATTAATTAAATAAAAAATAATATATTAAATTGAATTGATTTAGGATTAAATAATTAATTAATCATGTTTATAAATAATTATTGTATGCTTGGATTGCTTATGGATGTTTGTATTGTATGAAATGCCTTGAATTGATTGTTATCTCTGGACTGTTCTATGAATTGAGTTGTGTGTAATTTATTTATTTATTTTATCTGCGATACATTTATCTATAATCTATGAATAAAGGTAAGCATTATAGGAATATACCGCTTATCGATTTGATATGATTGAATCTGTGATTGATTGATGTTGTTGCACTATTGGGTAAAACCCCTGGACAACACCATACATACACAAATATGGATTGCACGAGGAAATCGGTTAAGTCATAGATTTTTAATGATTTTAAAGATTGAATTTTTGAATCCAAAATAGTTTTGGAATTGGAATTGAAAGCTTTAAAAATGAGTTTCAAAAATAAAAGTTATTTGAATAACTTAATAAGAGTTTTGAAATTTAAATAATTTGATTTAAATTTGAATTCAAAATTTGAAATTGAATTCTATGTTGGGAAGCTATGATTTAAAAGTGTTATACAAGTTATAAATGTATTTATATGGGTTTAAACCATTTTTAAAAGTATTGTTTCAAATTTAACCCAAGGGCTTTAACTTGTACAAATGAAATCAGATTTTTCCGAAACAAAAACTATTTGTTTTCAAATGATAAAAGCTTCCATATAAGGAATAAATTTCTAATTTGTGTTAAAGGGATTTCGAGTTTGAAATGAAAATGGTTTTCCGAGTTATGAATAAATCTTTGGAAAACGGGTTTGAAAGCTATTGAATCATTGATTTAAAGATTGAATGAGTTAATCCAAATTGAAATGGAAATTTTTTTGAAATCTGTGAGTGAATCTTTGTGAAAGGTGGGTAAACGTTGTGAAGTGAATCTTTTTGTTTAAAGATTTAAAATGGTAATTTGCTTAAACCATATGAAATAAAGGTTTTGGGTTTTAAAGTTGTGACTTAACTGAAATCCCAATATCCATATGTTTTTAAATATTGCGCTCATTATTCGGTTTAGCTGGGAGAGGACCTTGTGTCATATAACTCATTCAGAATAATGATACGACGTTATGGATAGCATTTGAAGACCGGTGGTGAAGACTGGGTATTTCCAAGAATGAAAGGATAACCCGTCGATTGTCTCTGCACTGAGTCACGCCGGTACAGAGATCTCTATATGTGATGGGGAGTCCGAACGAGACTGGGAATTCCCGAATTTGCAAGGGCTTCTTCGTAAGTGCCTTCGGTTCTGTTCGAACCCAGAACAGACTTGTATGGATGTGTGTCTGACATTACACTTTGAGATGTAAAACCGGTTTCTATCAAATACATTTCTGTTTGGTGACGGAGATTTATTCTCTTAGCTTAACACCCATCTTTGAGACGTACGAGCTCAGAGGTTATGTAGTTGATGGTTACTAGTGATACATTCCCAATTTGGTAATATGGCATACGAAGTGTTGTTGATCATTTGTTGATCAAAGCATGGCTTTGTGAAAAAGTGTAGCTTTGTGGACGTGACTTCGTCGAGCCCTACAACCTAGTAATGGTCGAAACAGGAATCGTGGCAGCAAGGTTATTTGGGGGTAGCTCCCTTTGAGGGTATGACCATTTCCTTCTGGATAAAAAGTGATATCATGGTATGGATCCCAGATATTTACTTATGTTGATTTTAAATGTGGTATCATGGTATGGAGCCCAGATACTTTACTATGTGGTTGTTGGATTGAGGGCCATCGGATAAAGGTCGATAACAACCGGGGAATGACATACTCATGTCAGTAGTTACTTCCGGGCAGCGGTAACCCGACCTTGTGTAGCAGAGATCCGGTTAGGTTCTCGAGAGCATCCCTCTAGAGGCGTTCCATTTTGTGGGGGAAGTTCCTTTGCCTGACCATTTTTTGGAAATCCAATCATCCAATACGCACCCTTTACGATTGCAGTTGTATAACCTGCCACCTCAGGTGGTAGCTATAGTAGGCATAGTATAATGGTGCCTATGCTAGCTAAGATTAATATTATACTTTCGAAATGTTTTCTGCACTGTGCATTAATAATAATATCAATTGATTTTCGCGTATCAAGCATTTATGACTGTCATATGGAGAAATCTCCTCCAAGTTTGCGCTTGCATTGTGTGTGTGGCGGGAGGCCATATGGCAATTTCATTTTCTAAAAAGCATTGTGGATTTCTATGTTTTAAAATCTTTTGTTGTTTGTTTTAAAGATAAACAGTTTTTATTTGCTCATACCAGTCCCATGACTGACCCGGAGTTTATTGTTCCTTTCCTAAACTCTGGGTGCCCACAGTTTCCCACACGGTCAGTCTAGAGTTGGGTTTTTCAGATAGTCGAGTAGTAGGAGTAGATTCGATAGCCTTAGAAGTCTTTGGTTGGGTAGCTTTCAGTCTTTAGGAATCTTCTTCAGTCTTTGGATGACTGACCTTGCTTAGTACAACTTGATGGGGGTTCGAGCTAGCTTTAGATTGGAGATGGAGTTTTTGGAGTTTGGCATTGAAGACATAATCTTTCCGCAGCAGTTGCCTAGTTTCCTTTATCTTCTGCTGTTGTTTCTTTCCGCTGATATTTCTTGTATCTCTGATGTATATTGATATTCAGTTATATCTGATATTGTATCAAATGTTGTATATCAATGACATTATTTCATTGTTTTCTTCCGTTGTGATGTACTTAATGTGTTATAAGCTCCGGCGAACCAGATTCGACGGTTGGATCTACGGCATTTGAATACGGGTGACGTATTCGGTGCCGATTTTCGAAGGTCGAGTCAGGGTCGTTATAGACTATGTGAACAACTATTGCAATAATACACATAAACCAATGTTAATAACACTTTTGTAGGAAACTTATGTGGCATGTTGAATCTATAACAATATTAATTTCGAATGATCATAGAAAGAATTTACACTTTAAAACGAATTTATACAAGAACAGAGATACAAACATTAACAATACAACTTAAAATAATAACAATTATTTTTACAATATTTTATTAAGTAACAATAAAAAAATTCATATTAACCATGATTAAATATCATCGCTTTACTTGGTTGACAAATCATCTTAAGTTTACGTTGATAAAATGTAGCAGTTTTATTAAGGTAAATATCTAGTAAACTCTATGCTAAATAAATGACTATTTTTAACTTGTCAACAACAATATTCTAGTCACATTTCATATATAAAAAATTATTTATTCAAAACCAATAATTCTATAGATAATAAAATAAGAAGCCCCATAACTACATCAACTAGTTCCTATATAATGGAAATGTGAACTAGGCTTAGTTAGGTGCAACAATAAATGAAAATAAAAATAAACAAAAATGTGCAAAATTACCTTCCACTCTAGAATGAAATGCACCAAGGCCCTGCCCAGTAACATGAACAATTATTTGAGGTTAAGTCATAAATGTTAAGAATAACTAGTGTCCCTGTTGGCCTTCTCTCGCGTCTTTCCATTGTCACGTGCTCTAAGCGTGCGGTAATCATTACCAAATATTGTTTCAAGTTCTTTGGATATCCATTTGAATGATCAACATGTATTCCCGCTTCTTCTGTCGCGGAACGTAAAGAAGCTAGTTGCGCAATAACATCGACTTTTTTTTGGCGCATTTTCTCTTTAGTTTTGGTAGCTTGGTCAATTTTTCTTTTATAAGCTTCCAAGCATTCCTCTTGTTCTAACTCAAGTATCATTCTCTCTCTATCTGTATTTGTTTCACCAATCTCATCCCAAATCACCTGTTATAGTAATGTAGTGGAAATTAGTGACTAGGAAATAAATAAGACTTTCTTCGATCTCTTTTTTTCTATATATATTCTCTGCATCTGTATTTCATATGATTTTTATCATACTAGAATATCGGTTTGTAATGTTGTTGCCTTAACTATAGGACAATTAATCCTTACTTCAGAGCTCCAACTAAACTTCACCTTAGGAGCATAGATTGAGCAACTTTGGATGTCACATTGTAATTGTGGCATGCAATGAAATTTTAATATTAGTATGTTAATGATGGGAGTAAACTGCATATGCGACTCTATACTTTTTATAGTCTTGCTTTAGTAAGAAAATATTTAATTGCATCCCATAATATAGGAATAAGATATAAAGCTGCAAGGATGATAAAGACCACAATAAAGGAAAATAAATCACTTTTAGTTCATTGCTCCACATTGTAACAACCCGCATATTTGTCGATTTTATATTTAAATATTTTATTTAAATATTTTATCGATACTCGGAATTTAGTCTGAAAAGCTACTTTTTGCATACGGTCGAATTAGGACTCGGGACCACTCGCATTGAGTTTAAAATGCCGTTTGCGACCTTTTTGAGTATAAGCTTCGATATGTTTGGAGAAAGTTGATTTTTGCTACCTTTTCACTTTGGGTTTGGGTTTGGGTTCAGCCCTATGTTTAACTTATACTCAAATCTGAGCCACTCCTCCCCATTCACCCTCACTTTCTCATCTTTTCAGTTCTAAAGCATCAATGGTGGGAGAGATGGGAAATTAAAACTCCAAAACCCTAGTTTTCTTTTGCAAATCAAACTCTAGCTCCAAACTAATAGAAGAACCCATTGGTAAGCTTCTCTTCTTCTTCCCCAACTCATTCTCTCTTTAATTTCAGAAAATTCCTAAACCTAATTTGGGAAATGTTTCTCTTTTAAGCTTAGAATCAAGCTTCTTGAGTTGGATTTGAAGAGTGGTTGATTCCCCTTTGCTTTCAAGCTTCTTCTTCAATTGTTTGGGTTCAAAGGTGAGATTTTTATCTCACATCTATGCTTATATTTATCTTCAATTGTTAGGTATGAATTCCTAACACTTATTCGTGTGCAATTGCTTTTGGTTTGGATTGATTTGGTGAATATTCCAATTTTTAGTGTTTTGGGTTCAAATCCTTAAAAAATCATAGCTTTGATGTTCAAATGCGTTTTTGGTGATGCATCAAGGAGCCAATAGGATCGGGTAGCCGTTGGGCATAATTCCCTATTGTCTGTGCTCGTTCGGTTGCGAATTGGTGGAGTTTGCACATCAGTTAAATGGGTGTCAATTTGCAGAACATCAGGGTCAGCCGACTGAACCCCTGGGCTGGTCGACCGACCTGCTACTAAGGTGCATAGGCACCTTTCTGTCTCTGGTCCGGTCGACTGGCTACAGGGCTCAGCCGACCGACCTGCTTCCCGAGAAAATTTCCTAAATAGGGTCCGGTCGACCGAGCTCTGTAGCCGGCCGACCGACCTGATGCAATTTTTCCTATTTCGCCTAGTTGCTTGAATTTCCAACTTTAATCGATTCGTGTTGTTTCCTATTTGTTGTTATCATTTATTATGACTTTGATGACTCCTTTTTAGGGATTTTTGAATATCCATTTCGATGGATTCTTTATCGGTTTCGTTAGATTTTTATTCAGATCTTCGTATGTGAATTTTAGTGACTGATTGTTCCTACAATCTTCTTTGTGATTTGTCACTTTAAAAATGTAGAGGTTTTGAATAATAGTAGTAAACATCAGAACTCTTTCCTCAAATGATTTCAACACTAGTTTAGTACAAAGCTCGTTTCTTAAACCGTTTTCCAATCTATTAGTATATACAAACCTTTACCTCACTCGTATGAGAAATCTAATTAAACGACTTAGTAAAACGAGTGGTATGAAACGCTTGCGTTTACTTCGTCGGTTAATTCTTGGACTTGTTCGATTGAATCTCTTGTGACAATTTTATAGTGGAGATCTATAGTTTGTTCGTAAATATTTAAGTTAAGCAAGTGGTTATGGGACATGAAGCTAAACTCATATATTTACTAGCTTAGTGTAATTGACACTTCTCGTTGATCATGACGATCATCTTGTGATTTAGACTAGCAATGTGCGATGTCTCTTTGTCTGCGAGGGAGACTAAACCCTGTTTTGTGGAGTTTCGACTCAAATTGGTGGGGTAGCAACCCATGGTCTTCGAGCCGTTTGTGGAGCTTCGGCTCAATTTGTGATGGTCAGCAACCATGGAATTAGCGTTCCGTTTGTGATACACGTGTTGGTGAGCTTTATGCTCCCGTTTGTGATAGGCCTTCCCCCTTTTTGTGATTTCTGGATTCCTTGAGATGATTTCTAGAATTTGTGTTTCACCAATTTTCGTGATTTCCACTGATAAGTTTTATCAATATTTGTGCATTGGTGAATTTGTGTGTCATCGACTTTTGTGATTGACATTGATATAATCGTCAATATTTATGTTTGGTGAACGAAATAAGGAGTATGACATTTCTTTGATTCTTGTGTAGGTTTGGTGATATTGATTAATCTCTTGTTGATTTTCAGTTACTTATATATATATATCATAGCTTGGCATTGTGATTATAATGTGTTTAGTCATATCTTTTATTCTATATCGTTTCATATGATATTTATAGTTAGACTGATCCGTTTATTTTTTTTTATTAAATAATACTCGGGTCAGACCAAGATGTTACAGGTGCTTCTGCTTGACTTCTCACTTGGGATTGAATTCTCTGACTTTTGGTTAACTACTTAGATTAGTAGTTTTTGAATTGTATACAATTGAGATATAAACTCCATGATGTATACTTATTCTTTTGTGTAGTTCTTGTAACTATTCTTTTGTGTTATTGCGGATCCTTTTAAACCGCTACCCTGAAATACACCTTCATGTGTTTGTTATATATTCATATCTTCTTCCGCCTTTGTGATATGAATTATCTGTGACTGATTTATGTTACGCTTATTTCTATATTTGTTTCCGAAGGATTTATATAGCCATTATGTAGTAGTTTTGAGTGAGTATCGGTATGTCGGATTTCCTCTTAAAATAAAATGAATGTTTTATTATCTGACATATCGGTGCTCGCACAAAGCAATTACATGGATGGTCGCTCCTCAACAGCCGACAGCATTACTCCGTAGTGTTCTTGGCTAGCGTGGGTACAGAGGTGAGGCATCATAGCTTGGTATCGAAGCCAAACTTCGAAACAATATGGAATATTATAACAAGGATCATCGTCCTAAGTCTTTCTTAGGAGTCGTGCTTTAGGATTTAATTTGAGTCTTCGTACCGATTCATCCTATTTTCTTTATGATTCCTTGTTTTATCTATCATGAATTGCTTGATATTTACCTTGAGAATAACTTTTTCTTCTTCTTTATTTCTTTCTTAAAGAAGAGAAATGGTTAGACCTAGTCGTCCCAGAGCTGGACCATCTAGTGCTACACCCCAAGATGGAGTTTTTATGACTACCCAGCAACTTCTTGACCTTGTTACGAATGCTCAAGCAGATGGTTCTAATCCGGAACATACTCACCCTAAATTTGGATTTGCACGCCTGTGCAACGACTACACTAATTTGGGTGGGAAGCCATTTAAAGGTTCCGAATCTGTTATTGAAGTACAGGCTTGGCTAAGGACATGCGATCGAATCTTTTCTCACATGAACCTCATTGATCTTCACCAAGTTCAGGTGGCTTCTAGTATGCTCCAAGAAAGAGCATTGGACCGGTACGAACTTCTCATTTCTAAGATTAATGAAGCGGATCTCACCTGGGAGAAATTCCGAGAGAGCTTCGAGTTAAAATTCGTACCAGAAGCTGAGAAGGTGACTTTGGCTCGCCGTTTTATAGACCTTGTTCAAGGTGAATCTTCCGTGACAGATTATGTCGCGTCTTTTGAATCTCTCTCCAAATACGGGGATGAATATATCAACACCCCATTGAAGAAAAATCAGAGGTTCGTCTATGGCTTAAACAAAAATCTCAAGAAGCCATTACTTCTAAAATTAGAAGTTTCTTTCGACCAACTCATTGATATCGCTCTTCGTCTTAAAGAGGCGGATAGGGAGAATGATGTTGAAGTGGTGGGTTCCAAACCAAACTTCAACAACAAGAAGAGGCCAAACAAATTCAAAGGCCCTTATCCCAATAAGAAAGGAAAGCAAGCAACCCCAGTGGCAAAGACTTCTTCCTTTGGTCATGGGGAATGCTATATTTGTGGTTCGAAGGACCATTACACGAACAAGTGTCCAAAGTCTCTCTCTTGTCGCAACTGCAAAGGCCCCGGTCATGTTATATCTTCATGCCCCAAGCTTCAGGGCAAGAAGGAGGGAAAGTTAAATGTTGCTCAAGCACCTGGCAACACATCTCGTGGTTAAGGTATGCCTCATTCTATCCTTGATGGCATTATTATGTTTCGTGATCAACCCATTCGAGTTCTTTTTGATACAGGTGCATCCCACTCTTTTATTTCAAAAGAGCTTGTTGATACTTTTTCTTTGGATGTTTTGTGTTTAATGACTTCTTTGAGAATTGCGAATCCGGTTGGTGGATTCGCAACAATCAGTTTATTGTGTAAATATGTCGAGATTATTTTGTGTGATTTTCCTTTCCTAGCCGATTTGCATGTCATGCGTTATTTAGGCTTTGGAATGATTTTGGGAATGGATTGGCTTAACCGTTATGAAGCTCATATCCTATGTCCTGAGCGGACTATTCATCTTCGACATCCTCAATCTGTTAATCAGGTTTCTGTTATTCATAAAGATTCGGATTCTGCTTTGGTTTCATCTTTATATTCTTTAAACCCTCGTGATGACGATGATGATGATGAGGGTGATATTGTTTCTCTTATTCACGTCGTTCTTGAATTTTCCGACATATTCGAGCCCGTTTTAGGATTACCCCCTAAGCGAGAAATTGAGTTCAGAATTAATCTCATTCCTGGAGCTCAACCTATCACTCGCCCTCCTTATCGTATGTCCAATAAAGAAAATGAGGAGATACAGAAATAATTATCCGATTTGGAGACGAAGCAATTTATACGCTCTAGTTCCTCGCCTTGGGAGCTTCGGCTATTTTCGTGAAGAAATCCAATGGTACACTTAGGCTTTGCGTTGACTACCGCAAGCTTAATGATCTTACTATCAAAAATAAATATCCTTTACCTCGGATTGATGATCTATTAGATCAACTTAGTGGTTCTAGAGTCTTTTCACAATTAGACTTAGCTACCGGATTTCATCAGCTTCGTATTGCAGAGGATAGCATTCCTTTGACATCGTTCCGTACTCGTTATGGATCTTATGAATGGCTTGTTATGCCATTTGGTCTAACGAATGCTCCGGCTTATTTCGTTGACCTTATGAATCGAGTTTTCAAAGATTTTCTCGACCGGTTTGTTCTCATCTTTATTGATGATATTCTTGTGTATTCAAAAACCGAGGAGGAGCATGAGAAGCATCTTCGGATTGTGTTGGAAACTCTTAGGAGTAATCATTTAAAGGCAAAGTTTTCTAAATGCCATTTTTGGCAATCTAGTATGAAGTTTCTCGGTCATATTATATCCGAATCCGGAATTTCAGTGGATCCTTCAAAGATTGAAGCGATCAAGATTGGAAGAGACCGGAGAATATGACAGAGATTCGTAGTTTTCTTGGATTGGCGGGTTATTACCGTCGGTTCATTAAAGACTTTTCTAAAATTGTCGTCCCTCTTACTGGCTTAACAATGAAAGGTGTTAAATAAATTTGGTCGGACAATTGTGAAGCTTCTTTTCAGAAATTAAAAGAACTCCTTTTCGATGCTCCTATTCTTGTGATTCCCAACGGAAACCAAGATTTTATTGTTTATACCGATGCTAGTGGTGTTGGTTTGGGTGCCGTTCTTATGCAAAAAGAACGTGTTATTGCTTATGCTTCTAGGCAATTAAAGCCTGCTGAGACTAGATATGCCACTCATGATTTAGAGCTCGCGGCTATTGTTTTTGCTCTTCGGATTTGGCGTCATTATCTTTTAGGAGAGAAATTTGTTCTTTATACCGATCATAAATCCTTGAAGTATTTATTCTCTCAAAAGGAACTTAATTTGCGTCAACAGCGTTGGCTCGAATTTCTTGCACTATATGATCTTGATATTCTTTATACTCCTGGTAAGGGTAATCATGTCGCCGATGCTCTTAGCCGTAAACAACAAGCTGTTGTTTCTATGATGATATCTGAATGGAACGATCTCGAGATTTTATCCACTTGCGAAATTCGAGACCGTGTTTCCAATTTATGTCCATCTCTTGTTTTATGTAGCCTTGAGGCTCACCCTTCTCTTTTAGATCGCATTCTTGAAGCTTAAAGGCTAGATCCCGAATTGGCTCTTCTTGGCCAAAATATTAAGGGTAAGATTGATATTGAAAGTTTGAAAGACTTTGATATTGATTCTCGTGGCGGCATTCGAAAATTTGGTAGACTTATCGTGCCAAATATTAGTGATCTTCGTAAAGATATTTTAAAAGATTCTCATCATTCTAAATTTACCATTCATCCCGGTAGTAGTAAAATGTACGCGGATATGAAGCGGCTTTATTATTGGGAGGGAATGAAATATGATATTGCTAACTTTGTTAAGCGTTGCATGACTTGCCAACTTGTTAAGGCCGAGCATCAAAGGCCCGATGGGTTCTTGCAACCTTTAGAAATTCCAATTTGGAAGTGGGATCAAATTTCCATGGATTTTATTGACGGCCTTCCCCGTTCTCGTTCGGGTCATGATAGTTTATGGGTGATCGTTGATAAGCTTACTAAATCCGCCCATTTTATTCCTGTTCGATCTAATCGAACCGTTCCTCTTTTGGCCAAACTTTTTATCAAAGAAATTGTTAAATTACATGGAGTTCCTACTTCTATTGTTAGTGATCGTGATCCATTGTTTACTAGTGGATTTTGGAAGAGTCTTCAAAAAGCTTTGGGAACGAAGCTTAATTTTAGCACCGCTTATCATCCCCAGTCCGATGGACAAACCGAGCGTGTGAATCAAACTCTTGAAGATCTTCTTCGTGCTTGTGTGCTCGATTTTGGTGGAAGTTGGGAAGATCATATTTCACTTGTTGAATTTTCCTATAATAATAGCTTCCAATCTAGTATTGGTATGGCACCTTTCGAGGCACTCTATGGAAGGCCATGTCGATCTCCTTCTTGTTGGCTTGAGGCCGGTGAGAAGCTGGTTTTTGGTCCAGATTTTATTCGTGATTCCACAGAAAAGATTGAACTTATTCGACATAGGATGAAAGAAGCCCGGAGTAGACAAAAATCCTATGCCGATAACCGGAGAAAGAAGTTAGAGTTTTCTGTGGGAGATCTTGTGTTCATTCGTGTGTCACCTATGAAAGGTGTTGTACGTTTCAGTCGATCGGGAAAGTTAGCGCCTTGATATATTGGGCCATTTCCTATCACTGAACGTATTGGTTCCATGGCTTATTGCGTATCATTACCGGCTCAGTTTTCTGCCATGCATGACGTGTTTCACGTTTCTCAATTACGGAAGTGCTTCCGAGATTCCGATTCTATTCTTGAGCCCGGTGTTGTGAAAGAAATTGAAGTTTCGCCTAATTTAACTTATGAGCAGCATCCTGTTCGTATTATTGCTTCGGAAGTCAAACGACTTCGAAATAAGGATGTTCCGCTTGTGAAAGTTCAATGGTCTTCAAATCCTAAGGATTGTTCTTGAGAGTCTAGAGAGTTCATCGAGCGATCACATTCGGACTTGCTTTCCCGTGCTCTTTAAGGTGAACCTTTTCTTTCAAATTTCTTTTGTGTTGAATATGCTTTTATGGTTGTTACCATATATATTCTTCCTAAATATTGCGAGGACGCAATTTCTTTAAGGAGGGGAGTCTGTAACAACCCGCATATTTGTCGATTTTATATTTAAATATTATATCGATACTCGGAATTTAGTCCGAAAAGCTACTTTTTGCATACGGTCGAAATAGGACTCGGGACCACTCCCATTGAGTTTAAAATGTCGTTTGCGACCTTTTTGAGTATAAGCTTCGATATGTTTGGAGAAAGTTGATTTTTTCTACTTTTTCACTTTGGGTTTGGGTTTGGGTTCAGCCCTATGTTTAACTTATACTCAAATCTGAGCCACTCTTCCCCATTCACCCTCACTTTCTCCTCTTTTCAGTTCTAAAGCATCAATGGTGGGAGAGATGGGAAATTAAAACTCCAAAACCCTAGTTTTCTTTTGCAAATCAAACTCTAGCTCCAAACTAATAGAAGAACCCATTGGTAAGCTTCTCTTCTTCTTCCCCAACTCATTCTCTCTTTAATTTCAGAAAATTCCTAGACCTAATTTGGGAAATGTTTCTCTTTTAAGCTTAGAATCAAGCTTCTTGAGTTGGATTTGAAGAGTGTTTGATTCCCCTTTGCTTTCAAGCTTCTTCTTCGATTGTTTGGGTTCAAAGGTGAGATTTTTATCACACATCTGTGCTTATATTTATCTTCCATTGTTAGGTATGAATTCCTAACACTTATTCGTGTGCAATTGCTTTTTATTTGGATTGATTTGGTGAATATTCCAATTTTTAGTGTTTTGGGTTCAAATCCTTAAAAAATCATAGCTTTGATGTTCAAATGCGTTTTTGGTGATGCATCGAGGAGCCAATAGGATCGGGTAGCCGTTGGGCATAATTCCCCATCGTCCGTGCTCGTTCGGTTGCGAATTGGTGGAGTTTGCACATCAATTAAATGGGTTTCAATTTGCAGAACATCAGGGTCGGCCGACCGAACCCTTGGGCCGGTCGACCGACCTGCTACTAAGGTGCATAGGCACCTTTCTATCTCTGGTCCGGTCGACTGGCTACAGGGCTCAACCGACCGACCTGCTTCCTGAGAAAATTTCCAAAATAGGGTCCGGTCGACCGAGGTCCGTAGCCGGCCGACCAACCTGATGCAATTTTGCCTATTTCGCCTAGTTGCTTGAATTTCCAACTTTAATCGATTCGTGTTGTTTTCTATTTGTTGTTATCATTTATTATGACTTTGATGACTCCTTTTTAGGGATTTTTGAATATCCATTTCGATGGATTCTTTATCGGTTTCATTGGATTTTTATTCACATCTTCGTATGTGAATTTTAGTGATTGATTGTTCCTACAATCTTCTTTGTGATTTGTCACTTTAAAAATATAAAGGTTTTGAATACTGGTAGTAAATATCAAAACTCTTTCTTCAAATGATTTCAACACTATTTTAGTACAAAGCTCGTTTCTTAAACCGTTTTCCAGTCTATTAGTATATACAAACCTTTACCTCACTCGTATGAGAAATCTAATTAAACGACTTAGTAAAACGAGTGGTATGAAACGCTTGCGTTTACTTCGTCGGCTAATTCTTGGACTTGTTCGATTGAATCTCTTGTGACAATTTTATAGTGGTGATCTACAGTTTGTTCATAAATATTTAAGTTAAGCAAGTGGTTATGGGACATGAAGCTAAACTCATATATTTACTAGCTTAGTGTAATTGACACTTCTCGTTGATCATGACGATCATCTTTTGATTTAGACTAGCAATGTGCGATGTCTCTTTGTCTGCGAGGGAGACTAAACCCCATTTTGTGGAGTTTCGACTCAAATTGGTGGGGTAGCAACCCATGGTCTTCGGGACGTTTGTGGAGCTTCGGCTCAATTTGTGATGGTTAGCAACCATGGAATTAGCGTTCTGTTTGTGATACACGTGTTGGTGAGCTTTATGCTCCCGTTTGTGATAGGCCTTCCCCCTTTTTGTGATTTCTGGATTTCTTGAGATGATTTCTAAAATTTGTGTTTCACCAATTTTCGTGATTTCCATTGATAAGTTTTATCAACATTTGTGCATTGGTGAATTTGTGTGTCATCGACTTTTGTGATTGACATTGATATAATCGTCAATATTTATGGTTTGATGAACAAAATAAGGAGTATGAAATTTCTTTGATTCTTGTGTAGATTTGGTGATATTGATTAATCTCTTGTTGATTTTCAATACTTATATATATATATATATATCACAGCTTGGCATTGTGATTATAATGTGTTCAGTCATATCTCTTATTCTGTATCGTTTCATATGATATTTGTAGTTAGACTGATCCGTTTATTATTTTCTTATTAAATAATACTCGGGTCAGACCGAGATGTTACATGTGCTTCTGCTTGACTTCTCACTTGGGATTGATTTCTCTGACTTTTGGTCAACTACTTAGATTAGTAGTTTTTGAATTGTATACAATTGAGATATAGACTCTATGATGTATACTTATTCTTTTGTGTAGTTCTTGTAACTATTCTTTTATGTTATTGCGGATCTTTTTAGACCGCTACTTTGAAATACACTTTCATGTGTTGGTTATATATTCATATCTTCTTCAGCCTTTGTGATATGAATTATTTGTGACTGACTTATGTTATGCTTATTTCTATATTTGTTTCCGAAGGATTTATATAGCCACTATGTAGTAGTTTTGAGTGAGTATCGGTATGTCGGATTTCCTCTTGAAATAAAATGCATGTTTTATTATCTGACATATCGGTGCTCGCACAAAGCAATTACATGGATGGTCGCTCCTCAACAGCCTTATTCTCCGTGCTAGTCGACAGTATTACTCCGTAGTGTTCTTGGCTAGCGTGGGTATAGAGGTGGGGCGTCACACGTATATTTAGTTGCTTCTATCTACAATAGGGTGAATATGTAACAAACCCGGTTTGGAGATTACCATAAATATTAAATTATAATGCTGAATATAAGTTAATATTGGAATTAATTAAATTAATTAGATGTAAAATGGTGAAAATATTGTTTATTTAATATAAACAATGAAGTTGAGTAAATTGAGCTAATGAAATGAAGAAAATAAAGTTAATCACTTTATTTGATTCTTGGGATGGGTTGTAAATTTATTTGGGTTTAATAAAATGGTATTGGTAATTTAAGACAAATAATCCATTTTTTATTTCAAAATAAAATATGGAGAATAAAGAAGAAATAATTTTATCGAGTATGAAAATATTGGACATGTGTGAAATAAAGTGTTACTTTATTTCATGAGTTTTTGAATGTAGTTGTATTACTATATTCGATTAAAAATGTTAATTTTGGCAATATTGTATTTTTTGCCAATTTTCCTTTTATTGATGAAATGCAAGAGAAATGGTTAATAAGTTAATTAATCATAATAAAAATGATATATAATAGTGTATTAATGTTTTAAAAGTGTTAGAAGGATTTATTGCAAATTTATTTGGTAAGAAAGAAATTTTTATTTAGTTTGTTATGTTAAAAATGGTGTTTTACACTAAAATTGTGTAACTTGTAAAATATTATTAAATATGTGGTTTTAATGTTAAAAAATAATTTTTTATTGTTAAAATAAATTTAATTTGGTTAAGAAAACAATTTATGTTTATATGCACTTTATGTATAAATTTAACCTTGCTTCAAAATAGGAAAACATGAGTTTATATTGTTAAATAGGTGAATTGTGTGCCTTTACTTAGTAAATTTCACTAAGTATTGTTTATTGGGCTTAATGGGTATATGGTTTAGATCCAAACCCACTCTAGAAGCCTCAGGAAAAAAGAAAAATAACCTGTACGTTTTTTTCCTCTTTGCTCATTCCTTTCTTCTTCTTCTAAAACAAAGGCAGTAAACCATGGCAAATTTCATCTAAAAAAAAAATTCTATTTCTATTCAATTTTTTCTGCTAACTACAAAGAGAATTTTCTAAATTGAGAATAGACAGGTAATCTCCAACCTTTTAGATCCTTTAATCCATCCAAAGTTTGGATTTCTGTATACTATAATCTTATTTTGATTGATTTTCTTGTTGCATGTCTCTACTTAAGCTTCTACAGGTCCTGCAGGAGCTTGATTTCGCCAAAAGCTTTGTATTTGCTGCCTAAAACCACCATCCTTTGCTGCAAATTGTAAGTATATAACTTACAGCAACTAAATTGAAAGCCTATGCAAAATCTGTAGCTTTTTGTTGCAAATTCGTACTAGTTTCTTAAGTTTTTCGTATATCACGTTTTGCTGAAAATGCATCATAGTAAAACGGTCATAACTTTCACGTTTCTTGTCCGTTTTACCTCAATTTTTTTTATTGGAAACTACATTCGAGAAGAAACAATTTGTTTTCAGGTTGTATCCTGATATTTTGCAGTTTTAATGACCGAAATGGGTTTGAAGACAGGAGCCTGATTCTGCCTTTAACAAATCAGGTTGAGTTTGAATTTGTTAGCAAAATAGCCATAACTTTTGAACCATAGATCGGATTTGGATAATCTTGGCCATTACGGAAAGCTTATTTCTTATACTACAACTTTAGTTTGTTGAGCTTTCTGTTATTTTGAGGTTAGCTAAGACAAAATTAAATTTTTTTTGCTGCTAACCCGAGAGCAAGACCTGAAATTCCCTGTTGTTGAATTTGAAACGGAAACGGACATAACTTTTTCGTTTTTAAGCCGATTCCGATAATCTTAGATGTTATGAAAAGCTCATTTCATAAGCTACAACTTTTTCTTTATTCATATTGCCAGATTTGGATGTTTACTATGCTGAAATTGTAAATATTTATCTCAGTCCTGTCGATATATACATACACATTATATGCTACAGGCCTTGTTTAAGATTTTTAGTAAAAAGATCATAATTTTTAGATCACTGATCGGAATTTGACGATTTTGGTCATTCCAGAAAGCTTAGTGTCTAAGCTACAGTTTTGTTTTTAATCGCATTGCCCAATTTTGGAGTTTTCTATGTTGAAATCATAAATGTTTTTAAGCATTTTTAAGGGTTTTTAAAACAAGTATTCCTTATTTCCAAGGCTTGTATAAAAAAAAAAACGTTTTCTACGGAAAAATATTTTATTTATTTTAATCATTTTTATGTTATTCGGGTGCATATTTGACGTTTTGATTGTGTTTGAAGCATTTTATCATATTAGTCCATTTGACTAGTATTATGCAGATATGGTCCGATGACTCCTAATTAGGAGTATATTCGATAGAGGACCATATGGATGTAGATTTACACTTGCCGAGGATATGAGGCGAGATTATTTATTATTAAGATACTTGTCGATGAAAGGAGACAAGTGTGGTAGTCACATTGAACTCGTCGTGGTACGAAATACGATGAGTTGGAATTTTCTACATTTTGCCGATGAAATGAGGCGATGTATATTTTTTTTTAGGGTTTGATGTTAATTTATAATTACATTATGATGTGGTATCGACCGACGATTAGTAAACCATTAGGTGCTGACGCATGGTATGGGACGTGTGTTAATACCTTTTGGGTTCCTAGTCGTAAAGTTGAGACACATGGAAGTTTGGACTAGTACTACGGACCTCGAGTGAAGTGGGGTTGCAGATTAGTAGTCAACCCCAAAGCATTATGATATTATTATTACTCGGGTCTTTTGACGTCACCGATTGGGATGGAGGAAATTATAGGCTACATAGTCGTGTGCATAGGCAGGAGAGGAAGAAATGAAGGTGATCCCAATCCCATGATGTATGGTACCAAAGTACAGTACTAGTGGAAGTAAATAGCACGTGCAAAGTACTCTTTTTTATTGATGATTTTGATGTTAATTTTTTTAGGGGATGTTTATGTTTTGAATAACCTCGAGTAAGAATGAGGTGACATTATAGGATGGTCCATGATGTTTCAACCATATTATTACTACTTGTTTGAGATTATGTGATTTATGAAGTTTGATGATCTTTATGATTGATTTGAAGTACTTCGAAATAATTTCCCTTCTTATGATATAAGAATGATCCTTGATGATTCTCATAGATGTATATTCATGATGAACCATATATTCATTCCGTTGGAAACAACGAAATGATTATCTCATCATCACTTATCGTCATTGAGGCCCTTACCTACTGATGAGTTTAGTTGCCTGACCCGTGTGTTTTTCACTCGGGTCAGACCGAGTTGCAGGTTAGCATGGACAGCTTCTCTTTTTGGATCAGCTTAGCACCTTTTGTGGGACATATCGATTTGGCTAGCTTTTATCTTTAGACCATTTTGTTGACTATCATGATGTATATTCTTTTTGTGGGATGATTGTATGTGATTATCAGTACCCCTTTTTTGCACTCATGTATGATGTATTATGTGGGCATGTATGGTGGTGTATGTGTATATATATCTGATCTGGATTTGCTGTTCTGTGACTGTTATTTACATTCCGCATATATGTATATTACATTAGTTCTGAAATGTTTGTAAACCGCCATAGTGTGCAATTGTTATGGACTAGACATGTCAACCACATATGAGGTAAAATGAAAAAAATGATGACACTAATTGACATGTTTAGTTCTTATCTAGTGTATGCTATGTTGGTCGCCCTTATCCAACCCTATTCTCTGCGTTAGTAGACAAAATTACTCGTTAATTCCCTTTACTAACGTGGGTCTCGGGGAGGGGCGTCACAGCTTGGTATTAGAGCATCGTTTCAGAATATAATGTGATATATACAGAACAGTACACGAGATACCATACATCAAGTATAATACATCGACATGTATCATCACATAATCAAGATCCGGTTCTCCTTAATTTTAATTTTGTCCTTACCCATGTTTTGACCCATGTCCCTTTTCGATTCCTTTGGGCTAGATAGAAAGGAATACGACTAGGAATGTTTAGTAGATTTCATAGTATTCCTTATTTTCCGTATTTGAATTTCTAATATATCTATTTACCCTGCGAATGATCCTTTTATTTTTTTCTCTCAGCTATGTCTCATCGAGGTAGAGGACGCCATTCAGCGGCGGGACCGTCCAGTGGTTCTCATCCTGAGGGTTTATATATGTCCACTGATCAGATTCTTGAGTTAGTGCGGAGCATTCAGCCTCCCACTACTTCTACTCCTGTCTCTCCTCCCCGATCAGCTTTTTCACGTATGTGCAGTGATTTCACTCATCTCGGTGGCAAGGCCTTTAAAGGCACCGAGTCTGTTCTTGATGTTGAGGCTTGGCTCAGTTCTTATAAGCGTATTTTTGGCCGTATGGAGATTTCTAGCCATCACCGTGTTCTTGTAGCATCCAGTATGTTGCAAGAACGAGCTCTTCATTGGTATGACCTTCTGATTGCTGAGATTGATGAGTCCACACTTGATTGGGATCATTTTCGTGAGCGGTTTGAGCTCAAGTTTATTCCTGATTCTGAGAGAGCTACTCTAGCTCGTCGCTTCCTTGAGCTCAAGCAAGGAAGGCTTTCTGTTTCTGAGTATGTTGCTTCGTTTGAGGGTCTTTCTAAGTATGGGCTTGAACATATTCCTACTCCATACAAGAAGAATCTTAGGTTCATTTCCGGACTTAAGAAGTATTTGAAGAAGGCCCTTATGCTTCGCCTTGAGCTTACTTTTGAGAAGCTTGTTGATATGGCCCTTCAGCTTGAAGCGGTCGAGAAGGAAGAGGATAGTGACGATGATGTTAGGGTTGGGGCCAACCTGAATAAGAAAAAGTTCTTTTGCAAGTCTAAGCCCTTTCCTCCTAAGAAGAAGAAGAAGCAAGGTGGTTCTTCTTCTCGGCCTCAGTCTACTCCTTCAGCGAAGCCTTTTGCATGCTTCAATTGTGGCTCCCCTGATCATCCTGTTAGAGAGTGTCCCAAACCCAAGCGTTGCCTCCACTGCAAGAAAGAGGGACACTTAGTTGCTGCTTGCCCCATTAAGGGGAAAGGTTCACGTCAGGGTCAACTTAACGTGGCTTCTACCTCTGGTGATGCTTCTCAGCCTAGAGGTACACACTCTTCATTTTAGAAGGTTCCTTATTATTTCATGATCGTATTATCCGAGTGCTTTTCGATATGGGTGCTTTTGACTCATTCGTATCAAAGGAACTCGTAAATGCTTTGCAGTTGGATGTTTCATGCTTACTTACTTCGTTGCGAATTGCTAATCCTATTGGAGGATCCGCCACCCTTAGCTTACTTTGTGATGACGTTGAGATCTTGATTTGTGGTTTTTCTTTCCATGCGAATCTGCACGTGATTCCTTTCCTTGGCTTTGACATGATTTTGGGAATGGACTGGCTAGTTCGGTACGATGCTAAGATTTTATGTTTGGAGCGAGTTCTTTATCTTCGACATCCCGATTCTTCCGATCAGTTATCTCTCTCGCTTCATGATTCCGATTATGGTTCTACAACCTCTTTATTTGCTCTTGATTCTTTTGATACTGATGATGATGCGTCCCATATTCCAGTTGTTTGTGACTTCGTCGATTTATTTGAGCCTGTTTCTGGTTTGCCTCCTAAGCGAGCCATTGAGTTCCATATTGATCTTATCCCTGGTGCTCAGCCCGTTAGTCGTCCTCCCACGAGGATGTCTACGCGAGAGAATGAGGAACTCAAGAAGCAACTTCTCGAGCTTGAAGCCAAGCATTTTATTCGATCTAGCTCTTCACCAGGGGTGCCGCAGTGGTATTCGTAAAGAAATCCGATGGATCTCTTAGACTTTGCGTCGACTATCGCAAGCTTAATGAGCTAACCATCAAGAACCGTTATCCTTTACCCAGAATTGATGATATGTTCGATCAGTTGAGTGGTGTTAAAGTCTTTTCTCCGTTAGATCTAACCACTGGTTTTTATCAGCTTCGAGTTGCGGAAGATAGTATTCCTCTCACCGCATTACGCACTCGCTATGGTTCTTATGAGTGGCTCGTCATGCCATTCGGTTTGACGAACGCTCCTGCTTATTTCGTCGATCTCATGAATCGAGTATTCCGGGAATATCTCGATAAGTTTGTTCTTGTTTTCATTGATGACATTTTGGTTTATTCGAAGTCCGAAGTAGATCATGCTCGACATCGTAGAATCATTTTGAGTACTCTCCGACAGCATCAACTCAAAACAAAGCTTTCTAAGTGTCATTTTTGGGAAAAGCAAGTGAAATTCTTAGGCCATGTCATATCTTCCAATGGCATCTTTGTCGATCCTGCTAAGATCGAGGCTATTCAGAATTGGAAGAGGCCTGAGAATGTTCACAAGTTTCGTTCCTTTCTGGGATTAGCGGGTTATTATCGTCGTTTCATCAAAGACTTTTCCCGCATTGTGCTTCCTTTGACTAGCCTTACGAGGAAAGGCGTTCGATTTATTTGGTCCGATAAGTGTGAAGCTTCTTTTTAGAAATTGAAAGAGCTTCTCACAAATGCTCCCATCCTTGTGGTTCCTCAAGGGAACCAAGATCTTATTGTATATACCAATGCCAGCCATAGTGGCCTCAGTGCAATCCTGATGCAGAAGGATCGGGTAGTTGCTTATGCTTCGAGACAATTGAGACCGAACAAGGTTCGGTATGCTACCCATGACCTTGAGCTTGCGGCCATTGTCTTTGCTTTGAAGATTTGGCGTCACTACCTTTTGGGAGAGCATTTTATCCTCTATACCGATCACAAATCTCTTAAGTATCTCTTTTCTCAGAAGGATTTGAATATGAGGCAAAAACGATGGTTAGAGTTTCTCGCCTCATATGATTTCGATATTGAGTATACCCCTGGTAAGGGTAATCGAGTTGCTGATGCGCTTAGTCGCAAGCATTCAGCCGTGGTTTCTATGATGTTAGCCGAATGGGATGTTCTGATGACACTATCTTGCTGCGATATTCGTAATAGAGTTCCATCATCTGATTCTCCTGCTTTATTGTTTAGTATGGATGCTCAACCATCTCTTCTTGATCGTATTTCTGAGGCTCAGAGGCATGATGTTCATACGATGCGCCTCATCCAGTCTTGTTCTACCGACTCCCATGACGAGGAGTTGCGGGATTATTCCATTGATTCTCACGGTTGCCTCCGTTTGAAGAACCGTATTATTGTGCCTTCTGACCCAGCACTTAGACGTGACATACTTGATGATTGGCATCGCTCTAAGTACACCATTCATCCAGGTAGCAGCAAGATGTATGCGGATATGCATCGACTTTATTATTGGGAAGGCATGAAGCGTGAGATTGCAATTTATGTAAGTAACTGCATTACGTGTCAGCTTGTCAAGGCCAAGCATCAGCGGCCATCTGGTCTTCTTCAGCCTCTAGAGGTTCCACTGTGGAAGTGGGACCAAGTTTCGATGGACTTCGTTGACGGCCTACCTCATTCGAGGTCGGGTTATTCGAGCATTTGGGTAATTGTTGATCGCCTCACGAAGTCAGCTCATTTCGTCCCTATTAAGTCTAATAGGAATGCTCCTCTTTTGGCGAAGCTCTATATTAAGGAAATTGTTCGATTGCATGGTGTTCCTTCATCGATCGTTTGTGACCGTGATCCTCTATTTACCAGTCATTTCTGGACCAGCTTTCAGCAGGCTTTGGGAACAAAGCTGAATCTTTCTACTGCTTATCATCCTCAGTCTGATGGACAGACAGAGACGGTGAATCGTATTCTTGAGGACCTACTTCGTGCATGCATTCTTGATTTTGGTGGTTCTTGGGAGGATCACCTTCCATTGGTAGAATTCTCCTATAACAACATCTTTCAGTCTAGTATCGGTATGGCACCATTCGAGGCACTTTATGGTAGACCGTGCCACTCTCCATCTTGTTGGTTAGAATCTGGCGAGAAGCTTATTCTTGGGCCGTATTCGATTCGTGATTCTTCGGAGAAGATTTCCCTTATTAGACAGAGAATGAAAGAGGCACAGAGCCGTCAGAAATCCTACGCGGACAACCGTAGGAAGCCTCTTGAATTCTCCGTCGGTGACCATGTGTTCATTCGTATATCTCCGATGAAGAGAGTGATGTGCTTTAGCTCCACAGGGAAATTGGCTTCTCGCTTTATAGGACCATTTCTGATTACCGAGCGCATCGGTCCGGTTGCTTATCGAGTGTCACTTCCGCCTTATTTATCTGGTATTCATGATGTTTTCCACGTCTCTCAGCTTAAGAAGTGCATTTGAGGTACCGATTCCGTTGTTGATCCTTCCGAGCAGCTTGAGATTGAGATCTCACCGAGTTTATCCACCGTTCAGCGGCCTATTCGCGTGCTTGATTCGGAGGTGAGGCACCTTCGAAGCAAGAGTGTTCCTCTTGTTAAGATTCAATGGTCGGGGAATCCCAATGATTGCACTTGGGAAACTAGAGAATCTATCGAGCGTTCTTTTCCAGGTTTTCTATCTACATTTGAGGATGGTGAGAACTATTATCAAGCTATTTCTTATTCCTTTTGGGTTAAATCGTTATATTTGTTGCGGTTTCCCTAGAAATTGCGAGGACGCAATTTTGTTAAGGAGGGGAATCTGTAACAAACCCGGTTTGGAGATTACCGTAAATATTAAATTATAATGCTGATTATAATTTAATATTGGAATTAATTAAATTAATTAGAGGTAAAATGGTGAAAATATTGTTTATTTAATATAAACAATGAAGTTGAGTAAATTGAGCTAATGAAATGAAGAAAATAAAGTTAATCACTTTATTTGATTCTTGGGATGGGTTATAAATTTATTTAGGTTTAATAAAATGATATTGGTAATTTAAGACCAATAATCCATTTTTTTATTTCAAAATAAAATATGGAGAATAAAGAAGAAATAATTTTATCGAGGATGAAAATATTGGACACGTGTGAAATAAAGTGTTACTTTATTTCATGAGTTTTTGAATGTAGTTGTATTACTATATTCGATTAAAAATGTTAATTTTGGCAATATTGTATTTTTTGCCAATTTGCCTTTTATTGATGAAATGCAAGCGAAATGGTTGATAAGTTAATTCATCATAATAAAAATGATATATAATAGTGTATTAATGTTTTAAAAGTGTTAGAAGGATTTATTGCAAATTTATTTGGTAAGAAAGAAATTTTTATTTAGTTTGTTATGTTAAAAATGGTGTTTTACACTAAAATTGTGTAACTTGTAAAATATTATTAAATATGTGGTTTTAATGTTAAAAAATAATTTTTTATTGTTAAAATAAATTTAATCTGGTTAAGAAAATAATTTATGTTTATATGCACTTTATGTATAAATTTAACTTTGCTTCAAAATAGGAAAACATGAGTTTATATTGTTAAATAGGTGAAATGTGTGCCTTTACTTAGTAAATTTCACTAAGTGTTGTTATTGTGCTTAATGGGCATATGGTTTAGATCCAAACCCACTCTAGAATCCTCAGGAAAGAAGAAAAATAACCTGTACGTTGTTTTCCTCTTTGCTCATTCCTTTCTTCTTCTTCTAAAACAAAGGCAGTAAACCATGGCAAACTTCATCTAAAAAAAAATTCTATTTCTATTCAATTTTTGCTGCTAACTACAAAGAGAATTTTCTAAATTGAGAATAGCCAGGTAATCTCGAACCTTTTAGATCCTTTAATCCATCCAAAGTTTGGATTTCTGTATACTATAATCTTATTTTGATTGATTTTCTTGTTGCATGTCTCTACTTAAGCTTCTACAGGTCCTGCAGGAGCTTGATTTTGCCAAAAGCTTTGTATGTAACAACCAGGTATTTTCAACCATTCGCATCTATTATAAGTGTATAGGTAGACACTCATGCCGGAATTGGATTGCTCAAAATACCACGTTGAAATAAAAATTTGGCAAATTTCAGAATATACAGTAAATAAAAATCACAGATCACAGACACAGAGTATATAATAATGCAGCGGAAGTAAAAGAGATAGTAGTTCATGAAGCTACTAAAAAAAAAATATAAGATACATCAGAGTTAAATGAGATACAACAGAAGAGTAACAAGATACATCACTGAAACACTGGATACTGAAACAAAATAAAAGGCTGGATCTTCAAGGAAAGCTCCAACTCCGAAGGTGAATCTTGAATGCTAACTCAATCAATCTGACCCGAGCGTAAAGCAAAATACAAAACCCTCGAGTCAGGACATTAATACTTATAAACTGTAAATCAACTCAAGTGAACAGTAACAAAATGCATCAGTAACTTAAAGGATGCTTGGGACCGCCCATCCTCTAAGGATCCGTTAAACTATTTACTATGTACTAATATACGCTATATACGGTAGTGTCTAATCAGTAAAGTATAATCATATAGAAAATAGCGTTAAGGGGATGGTGAACCTTAACGCGGTCGGATCTTTAAAACAAAAATCGTAGTGGGCTCGATATAAGGATATGACACGGCACACAAGGAAATGCCAGGGTGGATACACCGTTTGCACTCTCGGACCGGTGGTGACGGCAAGCCAGCAGCTTCCGCCCACCTCGAACAATACCCCCGAATCAAAAGTGGCGCCACCGAATCGAATCACAAAAGTAATAGAATGGTTTCCGATGGAGCATGCTCGATGAAAGGGTGCGACCCTTTGTGTAGCCCGGTATGGCTCCTGTTTTAGTCATATATGCCAACTCATGGGAGTTGGGTCCACGTAATATATACCTCGAGAACGTCGCCACCATCCTACTTCATTGTGGAATCTCCACCGCGTACACAGTTGTTAAAGTGGTTTTCGGTATTGGCCGGCTATAAGACAATATCTGATCCCGGTCTCTTTAACAACCAATCGTTATTATAACCCGTAGTTATAACTTTAAAACAATATTTTATACTTCAAAATAAAATACCCTTTTCAATCCAAATCTTTATCAAAATAAAGATTAAATCATTTCCAAAACCATTTCAATATATCATCGTAAAATATCTTTCAATTCAAATATTTATCAAAATAAATATCAAGTCATTTCTAACCATTTCAATATATTAAATTTTCATACACTTTCAACACTACCTTTCAAATCATTTTAATATATCAAAATATCATAACCTTTCAAATTTCATTCATTTCAAATCATTATTCATTTTATTAAATCTAAAATACTATTTCAATTCATATTTCAAAACAGTTTATATTCCAAAAATTCTTTTTTATTCATTTCAATGAATTTATTATGTTTAATAATTAAATTATTAAATTTCCAAAAATTTCAACTTCCAAAGTTCATTTATTCACTTAAGTTTATCAAAACAGTGAAAATTCACTTTTCGCATCATGTAGAAAACTCTACGGAAAGTTACATTCAAAACAGTTCAATTTAACAAAAGACAACGTTTAAAAATGTTGTAATAGAGTTTTCTTAAATTTCAAATAAACTTAGTTAAATTCAAAAATCATAGTACTTACAACAATTTCTATAATAGTTTTTTCCAATAGCTTTTTTTTAGTTCATTATCATCAACTACAGTATTTACAATTGTTGTAATATCATTTACATTGTAATTAATATCATTTCAAAAATGCATTCAATTAACTTCAAATATTCAATAAAATTTCTCAACCAATTATATTTTTATTAAAAACATTTTTAACTTATAAAATCATACATTTTCACATTTATAAACATCATTTAATTTTCCTCAAGTTCATGATTTTATAAAGTTAAATTTCCATTCAAAGATTTAATAATAATTCACTTATTAAAATGCCATGTTGAATTTTTTAAAATCCATTACATTAAATTTCAACTTAACACTTAAGTTCAAATTCTCAGATATAACTTTGTTTTATTTTTATTTACTTAACTAAAAGTTCACTTTTAAGTCAATTTCATAAATTTCCAATTTTAGTTATATTCAAAATTTCAACTTAAAATATTCATTCATTTCACATTTCAACTTTGTTAAAAAAAATCATTAATATGATATAAATCATTTTTAATTCATTGAAATTCAAATTATCATAAATTTGTCAAAATTTCATACTCAATTAAATTTCCAATTAAAATTAAATCAAAATTTCCAATTATTCAGAAAATCAATAATATTTTACAAAAAGCTTATTTTTATTAAATTTCAAATCAAAATATTATAATAATTAAATTTCTAAAATATTTTAAATTTTTTAGAAAAGCATATTTTAACTACGGGCCTATATACAATTTTCTACTAGGTAAAGTGATACGGGTAATATATCATTTCAATCCATAATTTACAAAGAAAATCTAGGTTTTATCATTTCAAACCCGCAATCCCAAGTCAAAATGAAAAATTTAAAACCATTCAGGCCTATCATTTCAGCCCATAACATTTTTTTTTCTAACAGAGAACTTGCAGTGCGATCAAATACAGAAATAATATAAACAAAGTCAATATCACAATATACAGTCATATATCAGATGTCAGGTGAAAATTTACAGTTTAAACATGGTAATAACATGGTAATAACATGGCATAGCATATCATATGATCATCATTAATTTGCATAAACATTTTATATTACTAAACACTTGTCATCAATTCACTTTTCATAAGTATAAATGTCAGAGTGAGAAAGACTCACGTTTTTCAAAGCTAGAGACCAAAACAACATACAAGCACGACTCCAAAGGCACGACAAGCACAATTGCACGACTTTTGATTTGAGTTGAAAGATAGCCAAGATATGATTTTTTATCAACAACCCAAAACAAAACAAACAAGACAATATATAACATTCAACATAAAATAACATTGAAACAATTTTGAAATACAAAGCAAAATGAACAAGACAGGTTGGACCTTGCTTCAACCACTTCCATGCTTGGCCTAAGGGACACTTATGCTTGGCTATGATGATGCTTTGGCTCAGGTATGACATCATATAGGTCAGGTTTAACATCATATAGGCAAGGCAACAAGTGGAGATGAAGGTGTAGTGGTGCAACATAAAGCATATATAGGGTCAAGGTTAAATAAGTTGAGTTTTTGTGACATTCTTGTCTCGGCCATGGACATGTGGTGGCTTGGCCATGCTTGTACAAGTCTGGACAGTAGCTGGAGTAGTGGCCAAAGGTGGTGGAGTGGCTGGTGGTGGTGACTAAGGGGTGGCCAAAGCAAGATATGGAGGGTAGGTGATGATATGTGTGGTCCAGGCAATGTTTTAAGGAGTTTTGTGGAAGTTTTGTGGTGCTAGCTTCAATGGATGGGCACGGCTTGGTCATGGTCTGATTTCTAGAGGGTGGTGGGTGATGTGGCAGAGGGTGGAGGTCAGGTCAGAGGTGGTGGAGGTGGATATGGTGGTGGTTAAGGTGGTGGTTGAAGGAGATGAGGCAAAGGTGGTCAAACTAGCATTGTTCAAGGGCATTGTTGCATTTTTTTTGGAGTTTTGGCACCATGGTGGGCTCGGCCTTGGTCAAGACCAGAGGGGTAGCTGGTGATGATGGCAGGGAAGAGGTGTAGGAGGTGGTGGCCGTGGCTATGGAGGAGAGGCCAAGCAATACACATGAGAAAACAAGGCAAAATATTAGAAAACAATGGAAAAAGAAGAGCAAAAAGAAGAGGAAAAGAGGAGCCATTACCAAACCTTTCTAGCCATGAAAAATGAAGTGGAGAGGAAGGTTTTCACGTGAAAATGAGGTAAGAAATGCACAGCTACAATAAATAAAGGAACATTCAAAGGAAATTAAATCTATTAATTGGAAAAGAAACGGAAGAAGAAACGTTAAAACGGTTTTACGTTTCTTTGCTTTCAAACCTTTTAAACTTCCTATATATATTCATATACATCTTAAATAACTGAAAACACTTATAAATTTCAGTTAGAATTAGAAAATATAGCAGATAAACAATATATTAATAATTAATTATTAATTAGATATGATTAAAATAAGAAAAATGGCGCAGAAAAATGAAAACTAGAGTTAGGAATTAGAAATAACTTCAATACACTTTGGAAAAAATTTCTTAAATTTAAATACATGTAAAATGAATAAAATAAAGTAAAACACAGCAATAAAAGTGAATGTATAAAATAAATCAATAAATTTTAATTATATATAATTAAATTAAGAAAATGGCTTAAAATTGCAGACTAGGCTTTAAAAATTAGAAATAATTTCAAATGAACTTTAGAAAATCTTCATGGACTTGTAAAAATATTTATAACAAATAAAATAAAAATTCATTCACAAAATAAATCAAAAAATTAATTAAGTAAAATTTATATGAAGAAAATAGCAGAAAATTATAAAACAGCCTTTAAAAATAGGACATAAATACAGTAAATTTTGGAAAAATTCTATTATCATTTAAAAATATTTAAAAGTAAAAATATACATAATAAAACATATTATTACATATTAAAATAAAATATAACAAAGAAGAAGTAATTTATTCAATTTAAAATAGTCATTGTTAAATAACCCTATATATGCACAATATTGTAATGGGTATAACTTTCACAATTTACATCCAATTTCAACGAAACGAAAAGTGGTGTTCTTAGAATTTTATGTACTTTCATAATAAAAGAAAAAATTAAAATTTCAAACTTTTAAAATTTTAAGTTAAAAGTCACAGTTTGACTGTTTTGACCAGAATCAACATTTCAAGCAAATATTTAACTTACACAGTTTGGAATTATAACTCATATAAAATCAAGATTTTATATTTAAATAATAAAATTTTATCATTCAAATAAGTAAAAATAAGTTTTTAAACCAAAATTTTATATTAAAAATAATTAAAATATACAATAAAATAATTACAAAATATAGGGTTGTTACACTCTCCCCTACTCAAAACTTTTCGTCCCCGAAAAGGAATGAGGTATGGGAAAGCACAGAAAAAGATAGAGTGAAATAAGGTTAGGACAAGGTGACAAGGAGAATGAAATTATACATGATGGCTACTGTTATAGGTAAGTTTTACAAGGTGGAGCTGATCTTTCCAAGATTCTCCAAAATTAAGAACACAAGCACGAAAAAGGTGGATTCAAAATGATTACCAAAGATCTATCAAAGATTATAGAAAGACTCCTATACCAATCTATAGCAAGATAAGGAGGAGGAGGATAACAAAAATAGTTTGGAAAACAAAATAAGGAAATAGATTTGAAAGCATGGAATTTCAACTTAAATAGAGAATAAATCTTTACATAAGTTAAATAAATCTTAACTATCTCAAATTTCATTATCTTATTATCCAATCATCATAAATTAACAAATTTCAAAACCATGGGTTTGAAAAATAATCATTTATTACACTCACAATGTATTTAATAAATTTAATTCTTCTTTGTTCCTAAATAAAACTAAATTTATTCCTCTCACTATATTTATCACTTATGTTAAACATACTTACACTTATTATAACAACTTTCTTTTTAATCTTAGTTCTTTTAACATTATTTTATTGTAAGTTATTCAATTACCCCTTTTTCGTTTATTTATCTATACTAATCATTTTATAATTAAAATTTAAGTGTATAACATTTATTATAACCATTCAAATTTTATTTATAAAATCTTTTTATATCGTATATTATCCAATTACATTTTTAACTTCCGAAATTTTGGTAAGTTATATTTGAATGCAATTGTATCATACAAGTAAAACTTTCCAATTTAATTATCTCAAGTTTTAATCATTTATCCAAATTTTTGATTTTCTTTTTATAATTGAAATTATTCTTTAAGATAGAGTTTAAGAATTAAATTTCCGATTCTATTCAAACCATTTAGAGATAAGTAATAATATATACATAATATATCAAATCAAATTTCAATCATATATTTATATATATGTTATAAACCAAGTCATATTTTAGAATTCAAATCAATTTAATTCCCAAAACAAAGCTGTAGCAAGACTACAGAACAGTCTCTTCACTCCGAAACTCGAAAATGAACGTCGATGATGCTGCAGTCATCACCGGAATTATTTTCCAGCGACAAAGAGAAGAGTACTAATTTTAAACTTAAAAATTCTTTGGAAACAAATTTCTATTTGAAAATATTTTAAATATTATATCCCTTTAAACTTTTAAACAAAAGGTTTGGAACCATCGGAAATTAAATTCTAAAATTTCTTTTTCTAAATTCATTTAAGTTCCCATATAAATTTATAAACAATTATTTATAAATTCATTTATAGAACAATAAATGATAAATCAATTATTATCATTTCAAATTATCAATTTGAATCATTTTATTAAGTTCCATAAATATATATATCAAAATTTTATTTCATTAACCAAATTTTAAAATAATATCGTGTCAGTTTGTTCTGTCAAAGTGTTTTAGAAATCCTATCGATAGCGTTGATCAGACGAATCGATCAGAAACCCAAATCAACATCAACAACTCCAACAACACAATATATAAAAAAATATAGATTGACAAATACAATTCAAAATGTTTGAAAATATGTTGGAAACAAAAGACAAGATGATTAAATACAAAGTAGGGAGGCAGATAAGCTAAAATAAATCACGGGCAACCTTAATCGGGTCAACCGTGACTTAAAGTATAAGATCGAAGTGGATTTTCTGGGGTAAATCTACATTCGACCTCAAGAGATAGAGTTTGGGATAATAGGAGATACTAGCATCTAAACCGAGGATATAAAATTTTTGGTGAATCGATGCTGTTGTAAAGTTTACAAGAAATTTTTGAGATTGGCGGGACCGCCAATTCACTATAAAGATCATTCGAAGTGGAGTTATGGGATACTCCATAATCAAGTGAAGATGAGTAGCGGGGAATAAGAATGGATTTTTGGAACCGCGGGGAACGTTCCAAAATTCAAAAGAATCGAGTCAAAAGAGAGAGATTCAACTCGAATGAAAGTGATTCTGTAAATACATCTACTCCATATGCTGAGTTTTGCCTAGAGCTAACCAAAGCTCTGATACCAACTGTAACAACCAGGTATTTTCAACCATTCGCATCCATTATAAGTGTATAGGTAGACACTCATGCCGGAATTGGATTGCTCAAAATATCGCGTTGTAAATAAAAATTTGGCAAATCTCAGAATATACAGTAAATAAAAATCACAGATCACAGACACAGAGTATATAATAATGCAGCGGAAGTAAAAGAGATAGTAGTTCATGAAGCTACTAAAAAAAAATATAAGATACATCAGAGTTAAATGAGATACAACAGAAGAGTAACAAGATACATCACCGAAACACTGGATACTGAAACAAAATAGAAGGCTGGATCTTCAAGGAAAGCTCCAACTCCGAAGGTGAATCTTGAATGCTAACTCAATCAATCTGACCCGAGCGTAAAGCAAAATACAAAACCCTCGAGTCAGGACATAAATACTTATAAACTGTAAATCAACTCAAGTGAACAGTAACAAAATGCATCAGTAACTTAGAGGATGCTTGGGACCGCCTATCCTCTAAGGATCCGTTAAACTATTTACTATGTACTAATATACGCTATATACGGTAGTGTCTAATCAGTAAAGTATAATCATATAGAAAATAGCGTTAAGGGGATGGTGAACCTTAACGCGGTCGGATCTTTAAAACCAAAATCGTAGTGGGCTCGATATAAGGATATGACACGGCACGCAAGGAAATGCCAGGGTGGATACACCGTTTGCACTCCCGGACCGGTGGTGACGGCAAGCCAGCAGCTTCCGCCCACCTCGAACAATACCCCCGAATCAAAAGTGGCGCCACCGAATCGAATCACAAAAGTAATAGAATGGTTTGTGATGGAGCATGCTCGATGAAAGGGTGCGACCCTTTGTGTAGCCCGGTATAGCTCCTGTTTTAGTCATATATGCCAACTCACGGGAGTTGGATCCACGTAATATATACCTCGAGAAGTCGCCACCATCCTACTTCATTCTGGAATCTCCACCGTGTACACAGTTGTTAAAGTGGTTTTCGGTATTGGCTGGCTATAAGACAATATCCGATCCCGGTCTCTTTAACAACCAATCGTTATTATAACCCGTAGTTATAACTTTAAAACAATATTTTATACTTCAAAATAAAATACCCTTTTCAATCCAAATCTTTATCAAAATAAAGATTAAATCATTTTCAAAACCATTTCAATATATCATCGTAAAATATCTTTCAATTCAAATATTTATCAAAATAAATATCAAGTCATTTCTAACCATTTCAATATATTAAATTTTCATACCCTTTCAACACTACCTATCAAATCATTTTAATATATCAAAATATCATAACCTTTCAAACTTCATTCATTTCAAATCATTATTCATTTTATTAAATCTAAAATACTATTTCAATTCATATTTCAAAACAGTTTATATTCCAAAAATTCTTTTTTATTCATTTCAATGAATTTATTATGTTTAATAATTAAATTATTAAATTTCCAAAAATTTCAACTTCCAAAATTCATTTATTCACTTAAGTTTATCAAAACAGTGAAAATTCACTTTTCGCATCATTTAGAAAACTCTACGTAAAGTTACATTCAAAACAGTTCAATTTACCAAAAGACAACGTTTAAAAATGTTGTAATAGAGTTTTCTTAAATTTCAAATAAACTTAGTTAAATTCAAAAATCATAGTACTTACAACAATTTCTATAATAGTTTTTTTCAATAGTTTTTTTTAGTTCATTATCATCAACTACAGTATTTACAATTGC
Organism: Allium cepa; assembly: GCA_030765085.1. NCBI lineage: Eukaryota > Viridiplantae > Streptophyta > Magnoliopsida > Asparagales > Amaryllidaceae > Allium > Allium cepa. The sequence continues at coordinate 231,413,254 of CM060938.1, forward strand.
TGTAATATCAATTACATTGTAATTAATATCATTTCAAAAATGCATTCAATTAACTTCAAATATTCAATATAATTTTTCAACCAATTATATTTTTATCAAAAAAAATTTAACTTATAAAATCATACATTTTCACATTTATAAACATCATTTAATTTTCCTCAAGTTCATGATTTTATAAAGTTAAATTTTCATTCAAAAATCAAGATTTAATAATAATTCACTTATTAAAATGCAATGTTGAATTTTTTAAAATCCATTACATTAAATTTCAACTTAACACTTAAGTTCAAATTCTCAAATATAACTTTGTTTTATTTTTATTTACTTAACTAAAAGTTCACTTTTAAGTCAATTTCATAAATTTCCAATTTTAGTTATATTCAAAATTTCAACTTAAAATATTCATTCATTTCACATTTCAACTTTGTTAAAAAAATCATTAATATGATAAAAATCATTTTTAATTCATTTAAATTCAAATTATCATAAATTTGTCAAAATTTCATACTCAATTAAATTTCCAATTAAAAGTAAATCAAAATTTCCAATATAACTTACGTTCAAAATTTCTAACTTTTTCATTAATTCATTTCACTTACAATTATTCAGAAAATCAATAATATTTTACAAAAATCTTATTTTTATTAAATTTGAAATCAAAATATTATAATAATTAAATTTCGAAAATATTTTAAAATTTTTAGAAAAGCATATTTTAACTACGGGCCTGTATATAATTTTCTACGCTAGGTAAAGTGATACGGGTAATATATCATTTCAACCCATAACTTACAAAGAAAATCCGGGTTTTATCATTTCAAACCCGCAATCCCAAGTCAAAATGAAAAATTTAAAACCATTCAGGCCTATCATTTCAGCCCATAACATTTTTTTTCTAACAGGGAACTTGCAGTGTGATCATATACAGAAATAATATAAACAAGGTCAATATCACAATATACGGTCATATATCAGATGTCAGGTGAAAATTTACAGTTTAAACATGGTAATAACATGGCATAGCATATCATATGATCATCATTAATTTGTATAAACATTTTATATTACTAAACACTTGTCATCAATTCACTTTTCATAAGTATAAATGTCAGAGTGAGAAAGACTCACGTTTTTCAAAGCTAGAGACCAAAACAACATACAAGCACGACTCCAAAGGCACGACAAGCACAATTGCACGACTTTTGATTTGAGTTGAAAGATAGCCAAGATATGATTTTGTATCAACAGCCCAAAACAAAACAAACAAGACAATATATAAACATTCAACATAAAATAACATTGAAACAATTTTGAAATACAAAGCAAAATGAACAAGATAGGTTGGACCTTGCTTCAACCACTTCAATGCTTGGCCTAAGAGACACTTATGCTTGGCTATGATGATGCTTTGGCTCAGGTATGACATCATATAGGTCAGGTTTAACATCATATAGGCAAGGCAACAAGTGGAGATGAAGGTGTAGTGGTGCAACATAAAGCATATATAGGGTCAAGGTTAAATAAGTTGAGTTTTTGTGACATTCTTGGCTCGGCCATGGGCATGTGGTGGCTTGGCCATGCTTGTACAGGTCTGGACAGTAGCTGGAGCAGCGGCCAAAGGTGGTGGAGTGGCTGGTGGTGGTGACTAAGGGGTGGCCAAAGCAGGATATGGAGGGTAGGTGATGATATGTGTGGTCTAGGCAATGTTTTAAGGAGTTTTGTGGAAGTTTTGTGGTGCTAGCTTCAATGGATGGGCACGGCTTGGTCATGGTCTGATTTCTAGAGGGTGGTGGGTGGTGTGGCAGAGGGTGGAGGTCGGGTCAGAGGTGGTGGAGGTGGCTATGGTGGTGGTTAAGGTGGTGGTTGAAGGAGATGAGGCAAATGTGGTCAAACTAGCATTGTTCAAGGGCATTGTTACATTTTTTTTTGGAGTTTTGGCACCATGGTGGGCTCGGCCTTGGTCAAGACCAGAGGGATAGCTGGTGATGATGGCAGGGAAGAGGTGTAGGAGGTGGTGGCCGTGGCTATGGAGGAGAGGCCAAGCAATACACATGAGAAAACAAGGCAAAATATAAGAAAACAATGGAAAAAGAAGAGCAAAAAGAAGAGGAAAAAAGGGGCCATTACCAAACCTTTCTAGCCGTGAAAAATGAAGTTGAGAGGAATGTTTTCACGTGAAAATGAGGTAAGAAATGCACAGCTACAATAAAGAAAGGAACGGTCAAAGGAAATTAAATCTATTAATTGGAAAAGAAACGGAAGAAGAAACGTTAAAACGGTTTTACGTTTCTTTGCTTTCAAACCTTTTAAACTTCCTATATATATTCATATACATCTTAAATAACTGAAAACACTTATAAATTTTAGTTAGAATTCGAAAATATAACAGATAAACAAAATATTAATAATTAATTATTAATTAGATATGATTAAAATAAGAAAAATGACACAGAAAAATGAAAACTAGACTTAGGAATTAGAAATAACTTCAATACACTTTGGAAAAAATTTCTTAAATTTAAATACACGTAAAATGAATAAAATAAAGTAAAACACAGCAATAAAAGTGAATGTATAAAATAAATCAATAAATTTTTATTATATATAATTAAATTAAGAAAATGGCTTAAAATTGCAGACTAGGCTTTAAAAATTAGAAATAATTTCAAATGAACTTTAGAAAATCTTCATGAACTTGTAAAAATATTTATAACAAATAAAATAAAAATGCATTCACAAAATAAATAAAAAAATTAATTAAGTAAAATTTATATGAAGAAAATAGCAGAAAATTATAAAACAGCCTTTAAAAATAGGAAATAAATACAGTAAATTTTGGAAAAATTCTATTATCATTTTAAAATATTTAAAAGTCAAAATATACATAATAAAACATATTATTACATATTAAAATAAAATATAACAAAGAAGAAGTAATTTATTCAATTTAAAATAGTCATTTTAAATAACCCTATATATGCTCAATATTGTAAAGGGTATAACTTTCACAATTTACATCCAATTTCAACGAAACGAAAAGTGGTGTTCTTAGAATTTTATGTACTTTCATAATAAAAGAACAAATTTAAATTTCAAACTTTTAAAATTTTAAGTTAAAAGTCACAGTTTGACTGTTTTGACCAGAATCAACATTTCAAGCAAATATTTAACTTACACAGTTTGGAATTATAACTCATATAAAATCAAGATATTATATTTAAATAATAAAATTTTATCATTCAAATAAGTAAAAATAAGTTTTTAAACCAAAATTTTATATTAAAAATAATTAAAATATACAATAAAATAATTACAAAATATAGGGTTGTTACATTGTATTTGCTGCCTAAAACCACCATCCTTTACGGCAAATTGTAAGTATATAACTTACAACAACTAAATTGAAAGCATGTGCAAAATCTGTAGCTTTTTGTTGCAAATTCGTACTAGTTTCTTAAGTTTTTCGTATATCACGTTTTGCTGAACATAGTAAAACGGTCATAACTTTCACGTTTCTTGTCCGTTTTACCTCAAATTTTTTTTTTGGAAACTACATTCGAGAAGAAACAATTTGTTTTCAGGTTGTATCCTGATATTTTGCAGTTTCAATGACCGAAAATGGGTTTGAAGACAGGAGCCTGATTCTGTCTTTAACAAATCAGGTTGAGTTTGAATTTGTTAGCAAAACAGCCATAACTTTTGAACCACAGATCGGATTTTGATAATCTTGGCCATTGCGGAAAGCTTATTTCTTATACTACAACTTTAGTTTGTTGAGTTTTCTGTTATTTTGATGTTAGCTAGGACAAAATTGAATTTTTTTACTGCTAACCCGAGAGCAAGACCTGAAATTCCCTGTTGTTGAATTTGAAACGGAAACGGGCATAACATTTTCGTTTTTAAGCCGATTCCGATAATCTTAGATGTTCTGGAAAGCTCATTTCATGAGCTACAAATTTTTTTCTATTCATATTGCCAGATTTGGAGGTTTACTATGCTGAAATTGTAAATATTTATCTCGGTCCTGTCGATATTTACATACACATTATTTGCTACAGGCCTTGTTTAAGATTTTTAGTAAAAAGATCATAATTTTTAGATCGCTGATCGGAATTTGACGATTTTGGTCATTCCAGAAAGCTTAGTATCTAAGCTACAGCTTTGTTTTTAATCGCATTGCCAAATTTTGGAGTTTTCTATGTTGAAATCATAAATGTTTTTAAGCATTTTTAAGGGTTTTTAAAACAAGTTTTCCTTATTTCCAAGGCTTGTATAAATCAAAAAAAAAAAAAAATCATTTTCTATGGAAAAATATTTTATTTATTTTAATCATTTTTATGTTATTCGGGTGCATATTTGACGTTTTGATTGTGTTTGAAGCATTTTAACATATTAGTCCATTTGACTAATATTATGCAGATATGGTCCGATGACTCCTAATTAGGAGTATATTCGATAGAGGACCATATGGATGTAGATTTACACTTGCCGAGGATATGAGGCGAGATTATTTATTATTATGATACTTGTCGATGAAAGGAGACAAGTGTGGTAGTCACATTGAACTCGTCGTGGTACGAAATACGATGAGTTGGAATTTTCTACATTTTGCCGATGAAATGAGGCGATGTATATTTTTTTTTAGGGTTTGATGTTAATTTATAATTACATTATGATGTGGTATCGACCGACGGTTAGTAAACCATTAGGTGCTGACGCATGTTATGGGACGTGTGTTAATACCTTTTGGGTTCCTAGTCGTAAAGTTGAGACACATGGAAGTTTGGACTAGTACTACGGACCTCGAGTGAAGTGGGGTTGCAGATTAGTAGTCAACCCCAAAGCATTATGATATTATTATTACTCGGGTCTTTTGACGTCACCGATTGGGATGGAGGAAATTATAGGCTACGTAGTCGTGTGCATAGGCAGGAGAGGTAGAAATGAAGGTGATCCCAATCCCATGATCTATGGTACAAAAGTACAGTACTAGTGGAAGTAAATAGCACGTGCAAAGTACTCTTTTTTATTGATGATTTTGATGTTAATTTTTTTGGGGGATGTTTATGTTTTGAATAGCCTCGAGTAAGAATGAGGCGACATTATAGGATGGTCCATGATATTTCGACCATATTATTACTACTTGTTTGAGATTATGTGATTTATGAAGTTTGATGATCTTTATGATTGATTTGAAGTACTTCGAAATAATTTCCCTTCTTATGATATAAGAATGATCCTTGATGATTCTCATAGATGTATATTCATGATGAACCTTATATTCGTTCCGTTGGAAACAACGAAATGATTATCTCATTATCACTTATCGTCATTGAGGCCCTTATCTACTGATGAGTTTAGTTGCCTGACCCGTGTGTTTTTCACTCGGGTCAGACCGAGTTGCAGGTTAGCATGAACAGCTTCTCTTTTTGGATCAGCTTATCACCTTTTGTGGGACATATCGATTTGGCTAGCTTTTATCTTTAGACCAATTTGTCGACTACCATGATGTATATTCTTTTCGTGGGATGATTGTATGTGATTATCAGTACCCCTTTTTGGCACTCATGTATGATGTATTTTGTGGGCATGTATGGTGGTGTATGTGTATATATATCTGATCTGGGTTTGCTGTTCTGTGACTGTTATTTACTTTCCGCATATATGTATATTACATTAGTTCTGAAATGTTTGTAAACCGCCATAATGTGAAATAGTTATGCACTAGACATGTCAACCACATATGAGATAAAATGAAAAAAAATGATGACACTAATTGACATGTTTAGTTCTTAGCTAGTGTATGCTATGTTGGTCGCCCTTATCCAACCCCATTCTTTGCGTTAGTAGACAGAATTACTCGTTAATTCCCTTTACTAACGTGGGTCTCGGGGAGGGGCGTCACAGAATATAACTTATGTTTTTAATTTTTTTTGAAGTTCATATGTTCTTTAACAATATTAAATCTTTATTAAAATTATCCAAGAATGTTTTTAACGATGTCAAATATTGTAGGTTAACCGAAGATATTTAACTCATGTATAGAGCATTCATGTTGTCTGAAAGGAATGACATGTTTATGTATTGTGTTTTTATGTAAGTGGGCCAAGTTGGTGATAAAATGTATTAAATGCAAAATGAGATATATAAAAACTTACCAAACTTTGGTCCACTAAGAAGATTTTGATATTTTATATAATAATCATAAACAAGAAAAAGTAGGAAATAAACCATTGTTACTGTTCTTTAAAAGGGTGTCACTTCGATAATTGCGATGAAGCTGGTCAGTAATTAAAGCACCATAAAAGCATTGTTGTATAGTTCATTTAATCATTATTTAAACAAATTTTTAACCAACCAATATGTACAATGATGTCTATATCATTAATATAAAAAATTTAAACACAAATATGAGCCTATAAAAAAAGTGATTGTTATAAAAATCAACCACAATATAATCAATCGCACGTTATTCAGCTGCAAATTGAACAAATCTAAATAATCTCATTACGTTTAGTATCTTTTTAAATTTGTCCATCTATTTTACAACCTTCTTCAAGCTTTAATGTTGATTACTACCTAACTAATGTACTGGTAATTATATCCCAGTTATGACCTAGTCATTTATTATATCAAAATAAACGCATCAACAAATTGGTTGGTATTGCCTTATGTACCTACAAAAATAATTTCTTTAAGTAATTCCATATGATAAATAAAATTAAAATGATATTAACTACTTATTTGAGTCAAGGTGGTAAGGCCCTTCGATAAGAAATTGATTAAAGTTATCTTAGCCCAATTAATTGTCCTTCCCTTCAAAACTGATTTTATGTTGGGTTTAATTAATCAATTCCTTTGTTTCAAGCACTATAGAATAAAGGGTTCGACATGAGATTATATCATAGGAGAACATGTCAAGTGTTTTACATTTTAATGTATACTTAATTTTATGATGGATTTGACATGTTCTTTTTTTGGAAATAACTATTAACATTTGACATGCAAAATTAACGTGTAATAGGAACGTTGTGGTTATTATAATTAATATTTGACATACACAATTCATTGGAATTTAAATTGTAATCAAAACATTTAATATACTTTATTTTCAAATTAACAATGCACCGACAGATGAAAGGGCTCGTGGGGTTGATATTTATTAAAAATTAATTATGGAGACAAAATTTATATTTAACATATATACACCAAAGAGGAAGCTTTAACGATACATAAATTATTTGAATATTATAAAGCCTAATAAAGCAAACCAAAATACAAAATACACTAAAATAAATGGCCAATTCTATTAACACGCCACTTTCTTCCTACCTGGTGTTTTATTAAAAAACACACACCACATTTCATTCTTACTCCATTTTATTTTGAAATAACCCTTGTTTCTTTTATCCAACTTATTCTTATTTTCAACTCTTCTCATGGCAATAATAAACGATTCTCATCTCATAACATTTAGAAAATTCATAACGATCATGGACAATTTGATCTTCTTTTTTTATCCAATAATGCAATCTAAAAGAGAGAAAAACAAGCTACAGCTAAATAAAGTATAAAAATGATATGAAGCTTATGTAATATATTTCATGCATACTAGGTTTATTATTATTCCACATGCACTATCTTAGTAGCAATTTAAGCATTAAATAGGCTTGGTTGCTATCATATCCTAGTTACTATATGTGAACCTTAGAAAACATACACAGTTATCTTCTAGTAATAAGATATCTTCTTTAAAAATTCTATCCTCATATTTATGCAAGTATACCAACAAAAGAGAAGGAGATGGAAAATATGAGGACATGAAAAGAACCAAAACATCTCAGTAAAAATAATTACAAGGATAAAACAGTCGTTTATTTTCAAAAAAATTAAATTGGAAAAAATTGAATAATGTGGTGTGTTAAGAATGGGCCAAAATAAACAATAAAATAATCAAATCGAACCTTAAAAAGTTTCTTATAATTTAAGGAAAATAGAAAAAAAAAATGGATATATTTTTTAGCAAAAAATAACATATTCCATGGGCTAGTTGATTATACGATAAAAGAATATGAATGTAAATTGCAATGTTTATAGATGGGTGATAGAGGTATAAATATACTTTGGGTGCAAAATGAAAAAATATTCCCCAGGGAGGGAATAGGAAATGAAATGAGCGTAAATATGTGGAAAGAATGAAAGAGTCATACATTGAACTTTTTATGTGTTAGAATACAACGTATAGGATGTGTATAGAGTATGTCATTAAATGGAACGAAAAGGTGGTTCGTAATATAGAAATAACTAAAGCTTGGTAAGAAGATATTCTCTTTCTATCTTTTTTATATCAACAACCAAAGTACTATATGTAGAAGGACTAAATTCTCCTTTAACGCCTGGTGAGATCTCAAAGGTTGAAGAGGAAGCTAACGCTATGAACAAATAGGTTGAGCGATACCCCATCGATGGATACGGTTCTAATGGTGGAACCAATAATGGTATCATAGGCGAGGCAGCAAATTGCTAGGAAGTTAGTACAAAGAAGGAGAGAGAATATTGTAGTTGTGTATGAAAAGCATGAAATGATGAATGTGAGTTTTAGGCAAAGAAATAGTGGACGCAGATCTAGGTTTTTGAGTGTTAGAGACATAATGGTGTGTATAATATGTTTTTGGGTACCAAAATACTATAGCACTAAAAAATGAAATTCTATGATAAATATTATAGATTTTACTTAGAGAGGAATGGAGTGAAGAATGGAAATGGGTTTATAAACAGAATGACAAATTCTCTCTAGACTTGTCTTTTAATTATTACTACCTTCATCTCGTATTTATTTGGCATTGAAAGAATTGATTGACTCTTTAATCTATTTTAAATTCAAATGAAATGCATTTTTGACTATATAATTATGGAAATTAATTACAGAAATTGATTGCAAATTATCAAAATTTCCTAATTGATTATATATGCTATATATAAATTTATCAATCGATTAATAACTTTTGTTAATTTACCGAGTAACTTTAGAATTAGTAAATCAACTAATTCGTTTCCTCTAACTAAATGAGGAAATTATTTTCCTTTGTTTAATTATTTTATTGAAATTAAGGAAAATCAATTCATTTTTCAAAATTATACTCTCACTAAAATTAATTATGATTTCGTGTGCAAATTATTAGAAAACTCCTTAATTCACTATGCAACATGGTAATAAATCAATTGATTAGTATCGTTTTTAAAACTTTTTATTAATTATCCAATTAAATGACTTTTACCATGTAATTAATTTTTTAAAATTATGAATGCTTGTACGTGTATAGTAAGCATAATATGTATATAGTCCAAATCACTTATTTAATTGATATCATCTTATTAACCATTCCAACATGTTATTACTTTGTTTTCACTTTCTATAATGTTATTTCACATCTAAGGTCTTATTTCAATATCTCGCAATTAATTTTATATCTTTCGCTACTCTTAGAACCTAAAAAATGGAAAGAAAACCCAAGTCTCAGGAGAACACTGGGAATTAAGGTGAAATTTCCTTCAAATCTTAATATAGGAGATGAAAATTGTACATACTCTCCTAGACATTTTGTAACAAATAGTTTCTAATTCTAGTCTTGAATATAGATTATAGTGCACTGAAAATTAAAATCTAATTAAACTATATAAATGACCGAAAAATTTACCAAATGATTGTATTGTTGCTACTATGCAGTAGCGTCAGCCATGCTACATTGCTCATTGTCAAAAGATTTTGGAGTTTTTATATTATTGAATTTGATATAAGATTATATTCCAAATTTTGGTTAATTTCAAATTTCATTGATTGGTCAACAATAAATGCTTCCCATTGATAATTAAAATATGTCTTGTTCAAAATAATAGATTTCAAATGGTCTTTGTTATGAAATTGGTTGCACGAGACACTGAAATTGGGAAATATAATTCTTCGCACTACTACAAGATTAGGTTGTTACTTTTTTTTTTCTTTTTTCCTATCCAGTTCAATCTTTCTGACTTGTTAAATGCTTGACGTTTAAAGCTGCTTAGATAGAAATATGTAGAGAAAGCGTAGGATTATTTTTAAACTTTTTTAGTTATATGGAGCTATATATCCGTATATCGTTTTCAGGCCTTTTTATTCATTGTTTAACCAGTTTGTAATTAAGCTTTGATTCTACATCTAATTTTTTGTCTGTTTTTACTACAAATATATATATATATATATATATATATATATATATATATATATATATATATATATATATATATATATATATAGTAATGATGATGTTAAAGCATATTGCAGAAGGTCTCACTATTTGTTATTTACCTATATTATTTGTACTTTTCCTACTTACAATATTTCCTATTATATTATTACATAGGCTTCAAGTAACGATATAAATATAAATCATGTACTTTGGTATATCAATTAAGCCATTAGTAAAGTATAGACTTTTAATGATTGTTAATTTTTTTTCCTCTCCCCCTGTTCTTCTTTTATATTTTATTTTATTAAATAATTTCAACAAATGATAAATACTAAAAATTTCACATATTTGATTGGTTTCATTTATCTTGAATAATTGAGTGCATGTTAAAAGTGAAAGTAAGATTAGAGTTTTGAAATTATCACAACAACAAAACTGCCCTAATATAGCAATATTTTTGCAATGGTCATAATCTACTAGTTGTAATAAAGGTTTTTACAATGTTTTGTTTCAGAAAGTTGTAATAAACTTACTTTTAACACCTTTTTTGTTAGTTGTTGCATATGCATATTATAACTTTTGCTCTTTTTCCAATTGTAACAGCTGTCAATTTTCATCAACTATTTTGTTATGCTAGTTGTAATAGATACCTATTAGCTCCTTTTGGTCGCCTATTGTAATAAATAATTAATATGTATTAAGTAATAATTAATAATTAAAAATAAATTAAAATAATTAATAATTAATAAAAATTTAATAATAAATAATAATTAAGTAAATGATACTTAAATAATAATAAAAATTAGATATTAAAGGCCAACATGTTTGGTTTCAATTGGTTGGTATTTCAGACTATGAGATTACAGGTCACAGGTTCGATCCTAGAGATGTACCTTGTTGAAATTAACGGAGCATGCTAAATAATAATAATAATTAATTATTAATGTATAATTATTAAAAACTGCTATAAAATAGTTATAATTAATTATTAACTTGAAATATGAAATACATATTAATAATAAATTATTAATTAATATTTAATAATTAATCAATAATAAATTAATTAATAATCAACATTTAGTAAACAAATAATAAATAATAAATATTTAGTTATAATTAATAATTACTATTAAATAATAGTAATTAATAATTAGTAATATAAAAATTATAATAATTAGTTAAATAAAAGTTAAACGGTAATAATTAAAAGCTAAAATTTAATATCAAATAATAATAATAATAATTAACAATTTTAATTAAATAGTAATAATTAAAGATTATTTTGAAATATGAAATAGTTACCATTAATACTCAGTAATCCAGCTAAGTGAAATATACTTTCTTAATGAATTTAGAAATTCGTATAATATTTAAATATAAATTTTCGCTTATGGCTCTATCTTCAGCAAGCAAGCAGAGCATTTGAGCGGTCCAACAATATGTTGCCTGTATGGTAATTTTCCTATTTTACTTATAAAAATTAAAATAAATAATATTTTTTACAAAATATTTGCCCTATTAAACAATGGATAATTAATCAAAAACTTTTACAAATTATGATTAAATATATTAAAATTTACGATAATTATTATAAATTAGTAATATATAAATAATAACTAACATTTAATAATTTATATTCAATTATAATTATGGGTATTATGTAATAATTGTTAGTAGTAATCATTGATTAATATTGAATATACAAAAGTCGGTAATTAATAATCGTAATTGTTGTATAATAAAATATAGATAATAATTAACATTGTTAACATTCAGTTATAATTAAGAAGTAATAATTAATAATTAAGAAGTAATAATAAATAATTAATATTCATTATCTATTAATTAATGATTAAGAATAATATTTAATGTTTAATATTTAATAAGTAATATTTTGAAATTTTGTCTAAAAAAATTTAAAAATATTCATAAGACTTAAAACACTTTGGTAAAATTTGAAAATACCATTTTGTAATTTTCAAAAAATTTAAATAAAATTTTTAAATTTATTTAAAATAAAGAAAAAAGTATTTATTAAGTTTAAAGTCCATAAAATTTAAATACAATACGAAAATATTCAAAATTTAATAAAATTCAAAAAAGTTAAAAAAAATTAAATTCGAATAATACAAACATTATGTTAGTAATTATTATTTTCATATCCATGTGGATGTTCACTTTTGTAATTAGTGGAATTTTTTGCATGCATCCAAAAATTGGACCCAAATTCCAAAATTAAGTTTGGCTCAAACTTACTTTTCGTTCCCCTTTCTCAAATCCTGGCTCCCTCGTTCTCATCGATCACTACTATTTTCTTTTATCCCTCTTGGTTTTTATTCTTTATCATTTGTTCTCTAACTGGCCTGCCACCATCGCCATCAACTAACTCACATACGACTGGGCCAACTTGCAATTTACCCACTACGACCCATTATGGTGGAAAATTAGAAAGCTTGAAGCGATGTCGATCTCCACTTGCAAAGCATAGGAAAAGGCACTTCCATGCCCTCGCCACCCGATTCCCCACGTCGATCTCCACATTTTGTCCGTCGATCAAGCAAAGATCTTAATGCCGCGGGCTCCAGAAGCAGCTATTAGGTAACCATGCACATTTCCTTTATGTGTTTACCCATCATGTGCATTTATTAGGTGACCATGCTATTTTAAGTATTAGCACCTGCATTAGTTTAAAATAACATATAATTAAAACCTTACAGACTTTATTCATGAGTAAGTTTAGCAATATAATATATCATATTTGAGTTCTCGTTTCTTTGTGAGCATATTAGTAGTTCTTTCTAGCTTCTAACGTGTAAAGGAGTACAAAATAGCATAAAACTTTCTAGCATTAGTGCCTCAAATTGTTTTTGCACAAATAGATTATTTTCCTTCTATAGTTTTGAAACTAATTTCGATTACATTGGCCAAAGCATACAAGACAGAAGGCTTGTTTAAAATAGTATTATGTTTTCCTGTGACCTAGGTAATGAATTTTCGCTAGAGGTTAACAATTAATAAAAATTTAGCAATTTACAATAATGTATAAATGTCATGTACCTAATTAGCATTATTGTTTGCTAATTAGAATCATTTTAGGCTATAATATTTGGGACTATTTTATGTAGCCTATAAAGTATGTATTTTCCTAACTTTTGAATTATCTACTAACTAACATTCTGATTCACACAGATCAATTTTCTTTTTTACAGATTTCATTACATGTAACAACCTGCATATTGTACGGTTATATATTTAAATGTTTTGTTTAAATATAGCGTCGTTAATTGAATTTTTGGGTCTAAAATGTTAATTTTTGCAAACTGACAAATTGGGGCTCGAAACCACCTCCATTGAGTCCAAAATGGTGTTTGCGATCTTTTTTAGTATAAACTTCGTTATGTTTGGAGTTTATAGAATTTTGCTACTTTTTCCACTTTAGGTTTGAGTTTGGGTTTCATCCCAATATCCCAACATAAGACCCTTGCTCCACCCCCTCTCCTCTACATTACTTCATAACATTTCCTAATACTCTAGCTTCATCAAAAATGGGGGAAGTGAGAAAGAATTAGAAAATCCTATGGTCTAGTTCCGTTTGCAAACTCAAATTCTTGCTCCATAATTTAAGAGAAGCTACTGGTAAGCATCCTCTTCTTCTTCTCCAACTCTTTCTCTCTTCAATTTTAGAAATTCCTAAACCTAACTTGGGAAATGTTCTCCTTTATGCTTAGATTTAAGCTCCTTGGGTTGGAATTGAAGAGTGATTGTTCTTGCCTTGCTCTATAGCTTCTTCTTCTTTCTTTTTGAGTTAAAGGTGAGATTTTTATCTCACATCTTTGTCTATAACTATCCTTGATTGTTAGGTATGAATTCCTAACACTTACTCATGTGCAATTGCTTTTGATTTGGATTGGTTTTGTGAATAGTTCAGTTTTTGGTGTTTGAAGCCAAATCTTTAAAAATCATAACTTTGATGTTTGATCATGCTTTTGGTGGTGTATCGAAGATCCTGTTGGGTTGGGTTGTCGATTGGCATAAACCCTTAGCGCCATTGCTCGTCCGGTCGTGAATTTGTTGAGTTTGCTCTTCATTTGTATAGGATGGAAAACCTAGAAAACAGGCACCAGTCGACTGACCCTCTGAGTCCAGTCGACTGACCTGGAACCCAAGAGTTTTCCAGGCAATTGGCCAGTCAACTGTTCTCAGAGAGCTAGTCTATTGACCTGCTTGTATGCAGTCTGTTTTTCCTATTTAGCCTATTTTGCTTGAGATTCCAATTTCTATCGATTCGTGATTATTCGATTTGTTGTTATCATTTATTATTGTCTTTGATGACTTCTCTTTAGATTTCATGCATGGGTTTTATAAATGAATTTTGAAATGTCTTTCAAGCAAGTTGGTTTGGAATAATTATATGTATATTATTTCAAGTATAAAATTACAAAAGTGATTTATAAAGTGATTTTAAATTGCATTAAAAACTCTTTTCTCTAACTTATAATTTCTATATAAAATACGCAATTTTTCACTCCGAGTGAAGAGGGAGGAGAATTAAATGATTAGATAAAATGCGTGCTACGAACACGTGCGTTCATCTTTTCAGTTAATTCCTAATCTATTCATTTGAACGTTTTGACCTTTGGGTCTCGTTTACCGATGAGATGAGGTAAACTTTATACAGCTTTGAGTGTGAAATTGACTAACGGATAGTAAACTGTTTAGTGCGAGCGTGTGGTATGAGACTCACATTAACATTTTTGGGGTTCCTTCCGAGGAGTTTGTGACACATATTGCCAGTTAGTGGTGTCCAGTACTGGGCCTCCGGACCTTCACCACTACGGTTTGTGCCTTCGGGTTTGTTGCCTTCCGGTATGTTGCCTTCGGGTTTGTGCCTTCGTATTTGTTGCCTTCGGGTATGTTGCCTTCGGGTTTGTGCCTTCAGTTTGTTGCCTTCGTGTTTGCGCCATCGGGCTTATGGATCCTTGTTTATACAATACTTAGCACGTGCATTTCTTTTGTTTTATTTATATTTATATTCCCTAGCGTATCACCTTTCAGTGTAGGTCCTTTGAACCACACGATATATAGTGGTTACCTTGTGGAACTTGTGTTACCTTCAATGGTATTTGTTATTTGCCTTTCTGGCTTGATTTGGGATATTCATATCCATTGTTTATGTGGGTTGCCGATGATATGAGGCTTGTTATGATTCATCTATTGTTAGATGATTGAGATATCTCTTTTAGAGATATTTGTTGCACTTTGTGACCTTGCAGGTTCAATATTACTCAGTTTATATAACTGATTTGTTTAGTTAGACTTACCTATGTGTTTTCATACTCGGGTCAGACTGAGATGTTTCAGGTTAGGTGCATTTGGACTTAGCCTATTTTGCCTCCGCATGGACTATTCCGCTAGCTCCTTTTTGTTATAGCTTTTTGTGAAGTCCTTTTTGGTTGTAACTCTGATATGTATTCTTTTGACTCGCATATATATTGTGGTCTGCTATACAACTTGACATGTATCATTTCGTATACTCTATTATGTATCTGTATATGTGTATATGATGATCTACAGTTCTATGATGTGCACTACATTTGAGTTGTTATATTTTCTTCTGATAGATCCTTCAGCCACCTATGGTTTTGTGTTAAGTATTTATTGGATATATCGATCCTCTTGGTATGGCAATGGTCGATGTATTCAATAGATAGTTAAGGCAAGGCTATAGATGGTCGCTCCTATCCAGCTCTATTCTCCGCATTAGCATACGGTATTATTTATTAATACTCTTTGCTAATGTGGGTCTTGGAGTGGGGCGTCAAAGCTGAGCTCAGAACAAAATATGATAAAAGTAGAATAGAAACACATATTACGGTACATCAAAGTGTAATAAGTGTTACAAATCTTGAATCATCGTGCCTCTATTCCTTCCGTGCCTTTGGGGTAGGTAGGATTTGGGAATACGTTTAGGAATGCATTTTTATTCCGTAGTATTCCACATTTGGATTAGTGATATCTACCTTGTGAATAATCTTTAACTTATCTTAACTTTCAGCATATGGCTAGAAGAGGTAGAGGACGACGCTCAGGTGCTGGCAATCCAGTGGCTCGCATCCGGACGGCATTTATATGTCTACTGATCAGTTTTTGGAGTTGTTTAAGAGCACTCAGCCTCCAGCTCCTACTCGGGTATCTCCTCCACGCAAGTCCGCCTTTGCACGCCTGTGCAGTGATTTTTCTCATCTTGGGGGAAAGCCGTTTAAAGGCTCCAAGTCTGTTCTTGAGGTCCAAGCTTGGGTTCGCACATGCGAGCGTAATTTCTGTCGCATGGATCTTTCTGATCATGATAGAGTTCTTGTAACTTCTAACTTATTGAAAGAGCATGCCCTAGATTGGTACAAGCTTCTTATAGCCAAAATTGATGAGTCTGCTCTTTCCTGGACTCAATTTCGGGAACGATTCGAACTCAAGTTCGTTCCTGAATCTGAGAAAGTTTTATTGGCCCGTCGCTTTCTTGAATTGAAGCAAAGGGAGTCTTCCATTTCTGAGTATGTTGCATCATTCGAGGCCTTATCTAAGTATGGTCTTGAATTCATTAACATCTCTTATAAGAAGAATCTGATGTTTGTCTCTGGTCTTAAGAAATATCTTAAGAAGTCTTTAATGCTCCAGCTTAAGTTTTCTTTTGAGAATTTGGTTGATTCGGCACTTCATCTCGAAGCTATCGAGAAGGAGTCTGATAGTTGTGATGATGTTGAGGCTCGCAAGAACCCCAACAAGAAGCAGTTTCCATTTCAGAAGTCCAAGTCTTTTCCTTCCAAGAAGAAGAAGACTGGCGGTTCTAACTCTCAGACTCAGTCTACTAGAACACCTTCCATTCGGAAGTGTTTCAATTGTGGTTCTCCTGATCATATGATTCGAGCTTGTCCTAAGCCTCTCTTCTGCCGCTATTGCAAGAAGGAGGGTCATCATGTTTCCACCTGCCCTGCTGTTCCTGCTAGTGCCAAGTCTGGCAAGCTTAATGCTGCTAAGGCTTCTGAAGGTTCTTCTCATCCTAAAGGTGTATCTCCATCTATTTTGGAAGGTTCAATTTTATTTCATGACCATAGTATTCGAGTTCTTTTCGATACGGGTGCTTCACGTTCTTTCGTATCCAAGAAGCTCGTCGATGATTTATCTTTGGATGTTTCTTGTATGGTTACTTCATTGAGGATGCAAATCCTATTAGGGGATCCATGATCCTTAGCATGCTTTGTGATGATGTTGAGATTGTTTTATGTAGCTTTTCTTTCCGTGCGAATCTGCACGTTATTTCTTATCGGGGATTCGATATGATTTTGGGTATGGACTGGCTAGTGAGATACGATGCCAGGATTATTTGTTTTGAAAGAATTTTATATCTTCGACGTCCAGATTCGTTTACTCAGCTATCACTTGTTCTTTGGGATGTGGATAATTCTGAAATGGCTTTATATTCTCTTTACTCTCGAGATGATGATGATATTTATCGTATTCCTACTTGTGACTTTTCTGATGTTTTTGAGCCTGTTTCGGATTTGCCATCCAAGCGGGCAATTGCGTTCTGCATTGATCTCATTCCAGGAGCACAACTAGTTAGTCGTCCTCCCATGAGGATGTCTACAAAGGAAAATGAGGAACTCAAGAAGCGGCTTTTGGGGATTGAGTCCATGCAGCTGATTCAGTCCAGTTTTTCACCGTGGGGAGCCACGATCGTCTTCATGAAGAAGTCGGATGGAACTCTTAGGCTTTGCATTGACTACCGCAAGCTTAACGAGTTAACCATCAAGAACATGTATCCATTACCTAGGATC
The DNA here is from genome assembly GCA_030765085.1 of Allium cepa. NCBI lineage: Eukaryota > Viridiplantae > Streptophyta > Magnoliopsida > Asparagales > Amaryllidaceae > Allium > Allium cepa. The sequence goes on from CM060938.1 coordinate 231,431,312, forward strand.
GATGATATGTTCGATATATTGTGTGGTGCTAAGGTCTTTTCTCATCTCGACCTTACCATGGGTTTTCATCAGTTACGAGTCACGGAGGATAGCATACCCCTTACAGCTTTCCGCACTTGATATGGTTCTTTTGATTGGCTCATTATGCCATTCGGTTTGACGAACGCTCATGCTTTCTTTGTTGATATAATGAATCGAGTATTCCGAGAATATCTCGATAAGTTCGTCCTTGTGTTGTTCATTAATGACATTCTTGTTTATTCTAAGTCTGAAGCTGAGCATGCAAATCACTTGAGAATTGTCTTGAGTAATCTCCGTCACCATCAGCTTAGAGCCAAATTCTCCAAGTGTCATTTTTGGGAGAGTAAGATTAAGTTCTTAGGCCACGTTGTATCTTTCGAGGGCATTTCAGTCGATCCCTCAAAGAACGAAGCCATCCAGAATTGGAAGAGGCCAAAGAATGTTCATGAGATTCGTAGTTTCCTTGGACTGACGGGTTATTACCGTCGGTTCATTAAGGATTTTTCCCGTGTTGTGCTTCCTCTCACCAGCCTTTATCGAAAAGGCATTCATTATATTTGGTCCGACAAGTGTGAAGCTTCCTTTCAGACAATAAAGGAACTTCTCACTAATGCTCCTATTCTTGTGGTTCCTGAGGGGAATCATGATCTTGTTGTCTACACCGATGCTTGTGGTAGTGGTCTCGGTGCTGTTCGTATGCAGAAGGATCGGGTAGTTGCTTATGCTTCTAGGCAACTGCGTCCGAATGAAGTTCGCTATGCCACTCATGATCTTGAGTTAGCTGCCATTATCTTCGCCTTGAAGGTTTAGCGACACTATTTATCAAGCGAGCGCTTCATTCTCTATACCGATCATAAATCCTTGAAGTATTTTTTCACTCAGAAGGAACTCAATATGAGACAATAGCGTTGGCTCGAGCTTCTTGCCTCCTATGACTTTGATATCCAGTATACCCTTGGTAAGGGTAATCATGTTGCTGATGCGCTTAGTCGTAAACATTCGGCTGTTGTTTCTATGATGCTTGCCGAATGGGATACTCTTGAGACTCTATCTTTTTGTGAAATTTGTGATTGAGGTTCATCTTCTGATTCTCCTATTCTATTATTTAGTTTGGAAGCTCGACCAATGGATCGTATTGCCGATGCTCAGCGGCGTGATCCTGATTTGTTGCATCTTATTCGGCATTGTGAGACAGAATCTCGTGATGAGGCATTGTGGGATTTCAGCGTTGATTTTCATAGGTGTCTTCGCAAGAAGAACCGTTTTATTGTGCCTTTAGATTTTGCACTTAGGCATGACATTCTTAATGACTGTCATCGTTCTAAGTATACCATTCATCCTGGAAGTAGTAAGATGTATGCCGATATGCATCGGCTTTATTATTGGGAAGGCATGAAGCGCGATGTGGCGAGTTATATGAGTAATTGCATGACTTGTCAACGTATTAAAGCCAAACATCAGCGTCCTTCGGATATTCTTTAGCCTCTAGAGATTCCATTGTGGAAATGGGATCGGATTTCGATAGATTTCATTGATGGCCTACCTCGTTCGAGATCGGGCCATTTTAGCATTTGGGTTATTGTTGATCGCCTCACTAAGTCTGCTCATTTTGTTCCTATAAAGAGTAATAGGACTGCTTCTCATTTGGCTAAGTTATATATCAAGGAAATCATGAGAATTCACGGTGTTCCTAGTTCTATTATGAGTGACCTTGATTGAGACGACCCGACTTCCTATCTCTAGGAAATCGCATCATCTTGAAGAAAGAAAGGGATAGAAGAAGAAAAGAAAGAGAAAGAAGAACACAAACAACAACAGATAACTCACAACGGAATGAATGAAATATAATATATTACATAAAATATTATATAGTATCATACTACATCAGGGTACACAACTTAAAACAATACATATTAGACAGTTATAAACATCTGTCTACCTATACAACTAAAGTACAACAGAAACAGATACCAAACAAACAGAGAAGAACCATAATATCTCTACACGTGGAAGCCTCCTGCTCCATATCTCCTCCAAAATTAGTCAAGCAAACCTGAATCACTTGACTACTCATACATAATATGAGTACCCAAGAGTTTAATAAAACAGAAAATAAACACTCGGGTCAGACATGGGTCTGGTGTGAGTAAACGGGTTATAATTGCTTAACTTTGGAAAAATCTTTGAAAAGAAAAGGGATCACGTAAAACTTCCCACACATAAACATGGAAAAGTTTTTACCTTATGCTAACCAAAACATTTGATAGGAAATCCAGTGATATTATAATAGTGTCTAGGGTTTTCAAGTAAATATGAAATAGCCGAAATTGTTACATTTATTAAATTCCAGCTACTAGCCACAAAATTGGGTAATACAATCAAAACCATAGGGTCTCGTAGGAAGAATGGGTTTCCATCAATGGCAAGGCTACTGGGGTACCGCCAGTCACAGTACGTGGCCTAGATCACAGTACCGAGGAGTACGCCCGCTCGCTTGCAACATAAGGCCGGAACCATCCCTTACTGGATAGTCTCGAACAAGACCACCCCGTAGTTAGTGCGACCAACCACACACTAAGCCGAAATAGTAAGGGACCTTTAGAAAGGGGTAAATCTCACTCTCAAGTGGGGGATACCCACGAAGCCTTGCTGCACCTCCCCTGTTTTAGCCATTCCCGGTTGATGAGGCTTGAGGCTGCGATTACCTTTATAGAACACATCTATCTTAGAAAGCTCATCGTCCACCTGACGATGTGTTGAAAGTATTCAATCCATACAAGTTCGTTCCGGGTTCGAACGAAACCGAAGGCACTATCTCGTTGCACTCATTTTGGAATCACCCTCAGAGTCAATGACCATAGCCTTTACACTCTAAATCACCATCTCGAATCTATAAGCACTATTCCATCAACTCATTACCGAATCACCCACAGAGTTATACTGACGTATAGTTCTTACACCTCGAGTCTTCACTTGCTTCACTTGGATTCACGACCTAACGTTTAATTGGAATCGATGTGGTTTTCGGATCCCAAATATGGAAACCCGATTCCGGTCTCACCGAAACCAAACGACATTTTAATGTCCAAGTTGTACTTAAGGGTTTAAACATTTTAAACTCATATTCAGGATGATATATAAACAGATAGATGAATCACATTATCAAAATAGATAATTCATAACAACCATTCATCTCACAAAGCTGCATATCACATATCATAGATATCCAAATCATCCAATATCAACCAAACACCCAATATCACTCATCCAATATTGATCATCCAATATCAATCAATCAACCAATACTAATCAATCAACCAAGCAGAATTGATTAACTCTTAATCATTTTGATTACTTAAAATTCTCCTTCATTTATTTATTCTAAATAAATAAATTAATCATCTCTTAATGATCTTCCTTCAGTAATCTCTCTTTATTAAATATCTTATAATTACATTCAAGTGATTAGTCTTATCCATATTCAGTAATTAACCTTTAATTACTATCATTAATTACAATAATTAATGATCATTCACTTACTTCCAATAATTAATCAATTATAATTATTACATTAAACCTTAGTTAATTACAATTAATTAATTGCTCTTACAATAAATCACTTATATTAATCAACCTTGATTAATATCATTTGTTAACTAATGAACCTTATTAATTAATAATTCCTGTAATTAAATAATTAACTTGTAATTAATCAACTCATTAATCATAATCAGTAATAAATAATTTGTAATTACTTAATTAATTATATTAACCCTTTGATTAATTATTCTAATTAATTAATCTTTAATTACTTCATTAAGTAATTATTATTCAATTAAATTAATAAATAATCCTTAATTAATTACTTTATTAATTAATTACACTTTAATTAATTACACTTAGTAATTATTCATAAATAAATCACATTTATTAACTAATTAATCACATTAATTAATTAACTAAAATAATTAAGTAATTAACTCTTAATTACTTACATAAGTAATTATCTCCAGTTACTTTATTAATAAATCTTGATTACTTTCTTAATTAATTATTTAACAAGTAATTATTTCCATCATTAACCAATCCTTAATTCTTTAATTTATTTATTTCTCCATAATTAATTAACTTCAACAATTATATTAATCAATTCTTTAATTGATATCATCAAGTGATTAACCAATAATCACTTCCATTAAAATACTCTATGAGTGATTTCCTATTAATTACTTCCATAAGTAATTTCCATTCTTCATTACATTCAATAATTGACCATTAATTACTTCATTAAGTAATTACACTTAAGTAATACACTTAATTAAGTAATTCCATTCTATTTGGTTTTCAAAATTTTAATTAACTTGATTTGAAAATAAGCATTTAGAAAGAAAAACCAATTTCAAATCTTAAAACCCTTTTAATTATCTAATTTAAACTTATTTATTTTCAAAGTAAATTTGAAAACTTAGTTATTAAATATTACTTTAAGATTTACTTTAAAACTTTTGTTTCACTATTTAAATTCAAAATATTCTTTTAACCTGAAAACCCAAAATTTAATTAGGATTATTACTTACAAAAGAAATCACCTCAAAACTTTTAAATTTGAGAATAAATTCAATTTGCATTTTTAAAAGTTTGATTTATGTTTATTTTAAAACAATAAGTTTAACCTTTAAAAATTTGTTTTCTTTCATAAGCTTCCTTTATTTATTTGAACATATGTTCAATATACAGTAACCAGAAAATCCCACAATCCTCAAACCCGAGTTTCATATGCGACCAATATTACACAGTTCAAACAGAAAACAGCGTCAAAACAACTCGAGACAAACACCAATAAACATGAATCAAACCCGAAGCACACCAGCACGCAACAACTTCGAGTCACCCCCGAAAACAACGCGAGCACCCCTTCGAGATTCTATCGTCTTCTCCAACTAATATACCTAGTGTACACACCCAACCCCGTGCACATGTCCCACCGCCTACGGCCAATTCAGGTCGTCGCAACTATCTACTCCGGTCACACAAACCCATGCGAACGCGATCTCGAACCCAGATCGAAAAATTATGCACTCGAATCGAAAATCACCCTCGAGCACGAATCTGCAGAAGCACTCGACGCATATCCAAACCCAAAATTCCCCATGACCATCGCCACGACGCCGTACAACCTTTGTCGTCCTCACCATCGATTCGCCACATTCTGAGCATCGTTCCTCCATGAAGCGATCACCTCCGGTCAGCTATTCAAGTTGCAAACATCTCGACAACAAGGCCGAACGAGAACAAAGCTGAAACCCTAGTTCGATCCAATTCGAGAAATTCACACATTAAAAAAAATTTCCAGCATTTTTCCCTTGATCAATGATACCCAAACTAGCTACCACCAAGAATTCGTCTTCAATCATTAAGTGGATCATCGGCAGTTTACCAAATTGCCAATAACATTCATTCCCAATTTCCAAATTAAATATCAATTTAAAAATTCTAAGTTGCATGCTAAAAATCATCATTTTAAATTATAAATCCATTTATATAATCCAAAGCAGGAATTTAAGTCATTGATTTTTAACATAAACCAGTCTTTTACTGTTTTTCCTATTTTTAAAACTATCTGTAAATTAACAATTTCAGAATACATTTTTAAAAATTATATTACACAAACATACTCATTTTCTATTTAGAGATCAAGAACTAAAACCAAATGTATGAAGTGTATTTGAATTTATTTTAGTGGAATTCAATCCTGTGATGCAACAGAGGCATTCCATCAATTTATAAACAGATACATCACATACTCATACATGCATACATATTCATAAATATATACAAGCCATGTTTCTACAAACATCCATCACAATATTTAAGCAAAGTTAAATAAAACTGTTTTTAAGCTTAAAGTTTACTCACCTTAAATATGCAGGGCGGATTTTGTAAACAGAGCAGGTTTATTTTTTTATTCTTGAATTTCTTTCCAGGCTCTGATATGCTGAAGAAAAAATCCATTTGCATGTTGAAATTTGATGCTTTAAAAGATTGAAACTTGCTGTCTGAAGAAAATCCCGCTGCATGCTGTTAAAGTTGAATCCATTGCATGCTTTTAAATTGAAGTTGAACTGTAGATTTTTATTTGAATTGCAGGATTTTGATTGCTGAGAAGAATCTTTAATTTGCAGATTGACATTTGCTTTGCAGATTTTTCTTTTTAGTTTAAATCTCAGTTTTGATTTCAAATTTTCAGGTTGCCAATTAATTTGAAAAAAAATGAAATGAAGACTAAGGGAAATGAAAATGTTATGTTTATAAAAATTAAAGAAAGAAAAATTCAAAGATGAAGACACTTGTCATTTAATTTCTTTAATAGCTTTACATGTGTTGTTAATATGACTTAAGATAGTTAAACATGTCTCTAAGTATTTTTAATTAATTTTTCCATTTAACTTAAATGTAATATAAACTTACATAATTTAATCCTCTTAAATAAATAAATATTTACATATTTAAATATAAGTTTAATCCTTTAAAGAAATATTAGAAAACAAATTATAATACAAATATATTCTTATAGATTTAAAAATCTTAAAACATTTATTTATATACATTTATAACTATTTAAATTGAAGCATTTAAAAAAAAAGCAAAACAAACTTTGTTTAAATTCCTTTTCAAACTATCATATTTAAAATAACAATTATCTTATACTTGAAAACAAAAGAATTAAACTAAATTGACTTTTGAAAAAATATTAATTTTTAAAACAAAGCTTTAATTTACAATTTGAAAATTCATCTTTAAATGTAAAACAAAAGATCTCCCATTCACAATATATCAAAAATGTATATATTATAAACAGAATAAAATTCTATTAGCTTTTGAAAAACAATTCTAACCAGTATTAAATTGTTAAAATGATATTGATCACACTTACCAGATTAAATATTTGTTATCCTTTAAAAGATTAATTTCGCCAATTTAAATTGAAATTATAAAGAAAAATTATCAAATCAATTTAATTATTAATACAGATTATTAAATTGATATTGCCAAAAATTTTGGGTCGTTACAATCCTTCCCCCTTAAAAGAATTTCGTCCCCGAAATTTAAAAGCAAAGGTAATTTAATAACCCAGTACAGATTTTAATTTCAAACAGCAAAGCATACCTATCAACCAGTTACAAATAACCAGAGCAATCAATCAAATAAACAAACCAACCTAACTAACTATTCTGACGCAAATCAGAACAAATCCTACTAATACTATCTCGAGTTTCCCAAGTATAGAACACCGGGAGACTCGCTCTATAGAATCTAACAAACAACACCACCAAAAACCAGAGCTCCTCTCGTCACTAGATCCATCAATCTGAACAAAACATCAGACTACACTCAAGTCCAGCTCAACTTCCAAATCCAACTGAACTACAGATTCAACAACCAACAATGAATCATACACGTACTCCCTCAGAGATACGTCAAATACAATGAATTCCAGCTATCCAAACTGGCAATTCAATCTTATCCAATCAAAAACACAGATAAGAATTCTCAAATGCCTCAGAACTAACCATCCCATCTTACTCAATTACTGCTCTCTTAACCAGAGAAATTCTTAATAACAATGAAGTCTCCAACTTCGAATTCCAAACTCCTATCTCAATCAGCATAACTCAACAGACAATCCTGGCTGCCAAATTCTCTTCCTGATCAGCTCAATCTATGCTGATACTTCCAAAAACAACTAGACCAAAGCAAACAGTTTCTGGATCCTATCCAACAGAAATGTCTTCCAAAATCCGTCAAAATCCAGAACTCAAGCTCTACTACTCAAGCAATAGCAAACTGAACTTGCTTCCTTCTTCGTACAGCTGCTACCTTGCTTTCGCTACACAACTCTGATTCTGAAATAGATGAGAATACCATTGATGAACACGAGTACAAACTTATCCACTATATCCGGGAAACTTTGTTGATCAAATCCATAAAAATCTGAGTGACACATCTGACTAAGTCACACAACCATATAGTAGAATCCAACTCAAAAGCTAGATCGGACCAATCCCAAATTCCAAAAATATTTCTGAGTTGCTACACCAACTCTCCTTTCTCCAAGAACCATCCTATATCCAGGCTAATTACTAGAACCGCTTCTGAAACCAAAACAATATGGAACTCAACTCCAAATACATACAAACTTCTGATCACTTCAGTAGCTTCTACTTCCATATGAGAATCCTCGGTCTCTAACAAAAGAATGATCAAGAAAAATTACCGAATTAATCGCAAGTCACTTTTGCGATCCAACCTAGTTCGGATTCCAAAGAAAACTGTCCTCTCTTTACCAATTAGAACAGCTTTAAACTTTTTCAAACAAGGTTAACCTTTCAAGAAAACATCCACCAACTGCCCGGACTGCTGATAGAAGAACCACCAAAATTTTTGAACCATCGGAGAAACAACCAACACTGCTGCTTCCAAACTCTACCTCGACGATACTGTGAAGCTAAAAGACATTCTCGACAGCGCACCGAACACTTCGAATTGCATTGCCACCACAGCTAACCAAAGAATTCTAATCCAAAGGCTTCCCGAAAACCTAAACCATCAACAAACCACACAACGGACCTACGAGATGCAGACATCCTCTCAAGAAACTCAGACTCCAAACCAAGCATCAATATCTCGCTCTCCTTAAGGAATGGCAATGAGACCATGCCAAAGCGAAACAACTTATAGACCTTAGTCTCAAATTCCAAAACATCCAACCTCCTTGCTAAAGATCCAGATAACTTCTACACAGACGAATCTTCCTACGGCAGGTAAAGACTGTTCCTCAATTACTTCTAAAACTGCTTCAAGAGAAAACATCTTCTGAAATATCCATAGTTACTGCATCTCATCACGCAGTTATCAAAATATCATCACTTACTTCTGCACTTCCGACAGATCCAAACTCAAGAAAAATTCGCTCACCCGAGCGAAATCCAAAATTACACTTCAAAGGTGAACTCCGAATCTCTACTAAGATTTCCTTCGGATATCAGAGAAATCCTTACTCCAAACTACAAATCTCATCCAAGATGGTATTAGGTCTACAGTCTCGACAAATACTTCCAACCTCAACATATGGACCTCTTCCATCAGTGGTAGTCGTGTTACACACACCCACCACTGCTCCATCTACCTCTTAAACTTATGTTGGAAAATCCGAACAGATAACCCCACAGATTCAAGCAGATATATATATATATATATATATATATATAGTTATATATAAAAAAAAATTACAAGTACGCTCTCTCAAGAAAGACACCACTCCAGAGCCTAGGTATTCACTCAAACTAATGCTCTGATACCAACTGAGACGACCCGACTTCCTATCTCCAGGAAATCGCATCATCTTGAAGAAAGAAAGGGAGAGAAGAAGAAAAGAAAGAGAAAGAAGAACACAAACAACAACAGATAACTCACAGCGGAATGAATGAAATATAATATATTACATAAAATATTACATAGTATCATACTACATCAGAGTACACAACTTAAAATAATCATATTAGACAGTTATAAACATCTGTCTAACTATACAACTAAAGTACAACAGAAACAGGTACCAAACAAACAGAGCGGAACCATATCTCTACACGTGGAGGTCTCCTGCTCCATATCTCCTCCAAAATTCGTCAAGCAAACCTAAATCAATTGACTACTCATACATAATATGAGTACCCAAGAGTTTAATAAAACAGAAAATAAACACTCGGGTGAGACAGGGGTCTGGTGTGAGTAAACGAGTTATAATTGCTTAACTTTAGAAAAACCTTTGAAAAGAAAAAGGATCACATAAGACTTACCATACATAAAGATGAAAAAGTTTTTACCTTACGCTAACCAAAACATTTGATAGGAAATCCAGTGATATTATAATAGTGTCTAGGGTTTTCAAGTAAATATGAAATAGCCGAAATTGTTACATTTATTAAATTCCAGCTACGAGCCACAAAAGTGGGTAATACAATCAAAACCGTAGGGTCTCATAGGAAGAATGGGTTTCCATCAATGGCCGGGCTACTGGGGTATCGCCCGTCACAGTACGTGGCCTAGATCATAGTACCAAGGAGTACGCCAGCTCCCGTGCAACACTGTAACGTTGCGACTTTTCGACGCACGAAAACCGACATCAATACGTCCACTATATCAACTATCGAGCAATCGAATGCCGGAAAACCGTACCGTTATGGTTAAAGAAGAAGAAAAAAGATAGAAGAAAAGAGAAAAAGATAGAACAGAACAAAAAGAAACAACAGAACAATATCATAATCTCTCAATCGCAGCGGAACAACTTATAATAGATAAATGAATAATCTTTAAACAAAGAACTATATCAGTTATTACATTACATCACATTATATTACATTACATCATCAGAGTGTACAACAACAAACAACAACAAACAGCGAAAAAGAAATACTATGTACTAGTGAATACGCCATGCCATCCAGCTTGCCTCCAGCAACTCCTGAATTCCAGAATATCCTGATAACATAACTCTAGACTGCCCGTGTGGAAATTGGTGGGCACCTAGAGTTTAGGAAGGAAAACAATAAACTCCGAGTCAGTCATGTGACTGGTGTAAGAACTAAAACAGTTTATCTTTAAAACAAAGTACAGGATAATTTTAAAATAGATTCGCAATGCTTTTTAGAAAATGTAACTACCATAAGGACTCCCGGCACACACACAATGCAAATGCAGACTTAGGGGAGATTTCTCCTTATGATAGTCAAAGATGCTTACCACGTAAAATCAAATCATTTTTGATATTATTATTAGTGCATAGTGTAGAAAACATTTCGAAAGTAGAATATAAATCTTAGCCAGCATAGGTACCATTATAGTATGCCTACTATAGCTACCATATTAAATGGCAGGTTCTACAACTAAAACCGTACACGGTTTGTATTGCTTTTTTGGATTTCCAACAAATGGTCAGGCCAAGGAACTTCCCATTGCCACATGGTAAAGCCTCAAGAATGACGTCCCGAGAACCTAACCGGATCTCTGCCAACACAAGGCCGGGTTACCTTTCAAACTAGGTAACTACTGACACGAATATATCATTCCCCGGTCGTAACCGATCTATATCCGAGGATCCTCGATTTCCAACAACCACAAAGCAATAAATTTGCAGCAACAACATAGGTTAAGTATCTGGGCTCCATACCATGATACCACCTCGAATTGTAATGTCAGACACACATCCATACAAGTCCATTCCAGGATCGAACGGAACCGAAGGCACTTACAAAGAAGTCCTTGCAATCCGGATATTCACTAATCACGACCGGACTTCCCATCACAAAGGGTAATAAATTTCTATATCGAAGATCAGTAGATGTAGAAACATTCGACGGTAATCCTTCCGTTTTCACAAATATCCGGTCTTCAACACCGGTCATCAAATGCAATCCATAATGACGTATCACATATTCAGAATGGGTTATACGACCCCAAGGTCCTTTCCCGGGTAACCCGAATAGTGAGCGCTTATTTAAAAATAAGCGTGGCATTCAAATTCAAGCAAATTACAACAAATACCTATTTAAAGGTAAATATTGATAGTCGGTTATTTAACTATCAATAGGCATGCTCAACATCACCAGATTCCAAATAATTTCCCAAATTATTTATTTTCCAAAATATCTTTACTAGATATATAATTTCCACACTTCAACCATTTGAAAACAAATTTTCAAATCACTTTTCACCTTTACCACTTTTGAAAACAAATTTCAATCATTTTCCTTACGCGGAAATACTTTCATTTCAAAATGGTTCATTTAAACCAACTAAATAAATCCTTACCGATTTACTTTATATTTACGTTCCAAATCCATAAATTTATCCCTACACTTCAAAGATAAATCAACGTTTATTTTTAAACAAATTTCCCTTTCTTTTATAAATTCCATAGTGAATTTACAATTTCAAAATATATCTACGAATATATGATTTTCTAATCGATTTCTAATCTTCATTTCCAATTTATCTTTAAAACATGAAATCTCAAAATATTCACTTCATATTGGAAAACATTTCCATACTTATTTAATAATAAGTAATTTACAAATCCATTTATTTTCAACACTTGAAAAATATTCAATATACTTAAATCGAAATTAAGTATATATTTCATTCTTTAAGAAATCATTCTCTTAAACACATTTGTTTGGGCCAAAACGAATGTTGCGTAAAACATCGTTACGACAACCCAAATCACTAGTATAGGGATTCGAAATTTAGATAGATATATAAATCCCAATACTACACAAAAACATTTCCTTTCGGAAATCATTTACTATAACAACAGTGTTATAGTCCACCATTTCCTTCTATTTCTCGAAAACGTCTATTTCAACAATGAATATTGAAATATATGGTTTTGATGCTTAACACAATTTAATACACCGTTAAAACAATTAACTTCATTTGATAATATTCATTTTCCCAAAAACATATCCATTTTATTTAATAATATATGCACTGTCCAAAATCGTGAATATACTTCACTAACCAAATTCAATATTTTCTACACATTTTATTTCAAGGATAATTCCTATCCGAAATCGCGAATATATCTCCTTTAATAACCTTCTATATTAAATTTATCAAATTCAATTGATTTTGGATTTATAAACAATGTTTATAAATTCCATTTCTATTTATAAAACTTCGATCATAAAAATCCCTTTTTATAAATCAATTCAATTTATAACTCAACTTTATACCCAAAATCCGATTTAAAAGTTAATTATCTATAAATCTTTTTATTTTACAAAATCCATTCACTTCATAACTTCACAATTTATAAATCTATAAATTTTATTCACTTGTGAAATCCATTTATACTTCATTTTAACACTTAATAAAACTCGTTTCACAATTACTATATTTTTAATTTATAAATATCAATCTTAGAAATCTTTTATATAAACCGTTTATAATAATTCAAAAATCTCAATTTAAATAAACCAATCCTTTTAATAATTTACAAAACGTTATTTAAAACTTGTATAACTCCAAAATCATACTTAAATACTATTTTCCAAAAATATAACTTTTATAACAATAAAATTATAATGTTTATTTATTTTAAAAATTCAAAATTTAATAAAACGTATACTTTCAAATATCACTTTAAAATTCTTTTTAAAATCAAAATCATTATTTTAAAACTTCAAAAATGGATCCGATGATGCAACGGCACCAAATAGTCAATCACGACAACAAAGACATTATATATCAGTATATGACAATCAACAAATATCACAATATCTGCAAATAAATCAATATAGTTGAGGAATCCAGTTGGATCCCTCCAACCTGTTTCCCTGCATCCACAAACATTAGCACAATACCAATTCCGTTCCAATACTGAATTATCGCGGTATATGGGATTTATAAATTATTATCCGCTATTATGCGGCACAATAGGGTCTCATCCCCTATATAATGCGGGAAAATCAACTCCAAGTACATATATAATACCAATTCCATACAAGTTGGAATTATCGCGGTACATGTTTTTAATAAATAACCTCCGCTTAATAACGGCGTATAATGTCTATTTTAACAATAAATAGATAACAATCATCATTCAAACATACAATCAATAAATTTTAAATATAACCATTTAAAATTTAAATCGAAACAATTCGAGTGAGTGAGAAGTTCTCACCTCGTTTCCAATTCAGTTTCAGCCTTTTATTTCGAATAAAATTAAACGTACGTTTAATTTTACCCAAAATTTTCACTAGCTTCAAACGATACCAAACCGGCTCCATTACGTAGTGCTCGACAAAATGAAGCCAACGCAATTCGTTTCGTCGAAATCCGACCTCGTATCAAAAAGTTATACATTTTAGAAGTTCGTACGGTCTTAATATAAATTAATTTACATTATATTTTATTATTTTTAACCTAAAACAAATCAAGGCCGTCCATTTTCTCCATCTTGCATCAGGGCCGCATCCTTCCTTTCCCTCTCCTCTCTCATGTTCATGTTCTATATGTCCTTTTCACGTTGAAATCCATATGGCCGCCCCCTTGGGTTTGAAATCGCCACCACCACACTCCGTTCCAAGATGGTCAGCAACCACCATTCTGAAGCTCAAGTCGAGCTCTACCTTCGGCCAAGATACCATGAAGCTCGGCCTCTCCCCTTACACGCAAAACGACAGCAACTGTGCGACTTTAAATGCAGATTCCTATCGATCCGGTGCTCCATTTTCGATCACATGCGTTGAAATTATAGAGCTCGCGTTGTCTACAAGTTTGTAGTTGATAATTTTTCAAAATGATGTGTGGATTGGAAGATAATTGGAGGAGAAGGAGTGAAATTCTCAGCCATTGAATTAAGAATGGCGGCTGAAGCTTAGAGGAACCCTAGGGTTTTAAGTTTGTTTGCAAAAGTGAATATAACCGTCCTTATATAGAAAATTGCCCAAAACACTATTCATCCAAAATTTCCCAAACTCCAAACGAAGCGTGCCGGTTGGCATTTCTAAGGTTTACCCAACGTTCCAAACATAATGGAACGTGTTTCGGAGGCTAATTCGATATCTGTGCGAGTTGCGGCAATAAACGATCGATTTTAAATTAAACCGATTAAACGAATTTCTATGAGTTTTGGCTCGCCCCGGACAAACGATAAATCCGATTGACTTGAAATTTGAAACCATACAATAATATCACATTACGGATCCGATGAAACAAGTTTCGTCGAAATCCGAGACTGTTTGAAAAATGCGTATTTTAACTCGTCAATTAAATATTAAAATATTCAATTTTCACAAATTAACTTTAAATTCAATTTTAAAAGTTCTATAACATCATTCTAACTTCAATATGATAAAAACAAATTTTCCAAATCATTTTCAATCATATTAAATTCAATTTTCAATTATTTCTGTAATTTCAACTATTAAATTATCGATTTAATTATGCAATTAAATCCAATTATTCGAAATAAAATTTATTCGACTTATAAATTTCACTTATTAATATTTAAAATCAATTAAATATTCGAATTTTAATTAATAGAAATTCTAGGTCGTTACAAACTTCCTCCCCTTAAACTAATTTCGTCCTCGAAATTGCCAAGTAAGAAAAAGTTTAGAGAATCCATTAACTTTCTAGAACAAACCATTCAAATTAGATTTTTCAAATCTCTTAAGTGCTTAACTTTCCCAAAATTCATAGTTAACTTCTTACAAAATCTTTACTAAGTTTCCAAATCCAAACTTAGTTTTCTTTTCAAAACCAACAACTACTGTTTAACTTCCAATTCCAAATCAAATTATAGTTTTCAAAATTTTTTCAATTTTCTCAAAAAAATTCTAACGCCTTAAATTTTCGAAAAATTCGCCAGAGTCTCCTTTACGCGGCTCGATCCGAAAAAAATAACAGTATATATATCACAAATATACATCTCATCAAGTGATGAGGCATCCCGCAACGAAAAAAGTTTAAAAGTACGATATTTAATCCGAGATATGTACCTTATTTATTATTAGCGAGCATATACGGCTAATATAGCGCGAAAGAGAGCTCCAAATGCGAAGCAAGCGCAATCCGCACCTACTAAACACTGAACAAACAAATGAGTAACATGTATATATGAAAATAACATCAATATACAACATATACCAAGAACTACATATGCCAATATAGCAAATGCAACGAAAGCAACAAATGCAATCATCAACCAACTAGCATTCAACTAACATCCATAACCAAATAAATATTCATTCATATTCTCATTAATATTCAACGAATTGGTTTTCCAATTTAAATCACATTTGATTCATTAACATTGGATTTTATCAACATTCATTTATTCATATTCAATTAGTCTATATTCACTAATTTATATTCAAGTTGGTTCATTTCCAAATCAAATTCAATTCTATTCAAGTTCATTTTCTTCCAAGTTGGATTCAATTACTTTAGCTTCCAATTTCGCTAATTCAATTTCATTAACACTTAATGAATTTATATACAATTAACTAACATCCATATGACAACCAATGCATATTCAACATAACCAAATTATTTAAATTTACAGTCTATTTGGTCCAACACTTTTAACTCCAATTGGTTTATATTAAGTTGATTTTCATTCAATTATTCAACTTCCAATAACATTAGCTTTTAATGAATTAACACTTACATTCATTATTCCATATCAAATTATTTTACATTCAATTGATCAATATTTCATCCATTTATCAATTCAATTGCTAATTCCTTTAACAATATAAGGTTGAATTTCATTTATATAACTCAAGTTTAAATTCTTAATGACTTCATTTCATTAATTCACTTATTACTTTTACTTCGATACCAAAATCAACTTTATTCAACTTCACTTAAGTTATATTCCATTTCAACCATCATTTGTTTAACTCAACTTATATTTCCATTTCTCAATTTCAAATTCCAATTTTATTCAACTCATCTTAAGTTAAATTCAAATATATTTTTATTCACTTCCATTTATTCAAGTTAAACTTTAATTCCAGGGTTAAAATTTTCATTCATCTTAATTTGTTTATTTTATTAATATCAACATCACTTACTAGGTTCAATAGTTGGTTCATTTTAACTTTTCACATTTATCTAAATAGAGCTTCCAGAATTCAATTACCCGGTTTTACTCCAAAACCATTTTTTTGAAATTAAAATCAATTCTAACCCAATTTCCTATGGAAGCAATCCATCACTTTAGAAACTCGAAAATGAATTCTAATGATGTGGCCATCATCATCAGGATTATTTTCCAGCGACCGAAGTAAGTTCAGCGCTTCCTCACTTCCACAAATTCATTTAAAAACAATTCTCATCCAAAAATATTTCCTAAAATAATATTCAATCGTTTCCTTCAAACACTTTGGAAAACATTTCAACATTCCCAAGAGCTTTAAATCCCCAAACCTTTGTTTTCATTACATTTAAAACACTTTTCAAATTTCCCGGGATTTAAATTCTGGTTTAATCAAATTTAGTTATTCTTCCTTTGCATAAATCATACTTATAGAATTTTATTTGGCTATAAACCCTTTCAAACTCTAGGTTCTTATATTTGATTATTTCATTAACAACCAAACATCCAAAGATATATAATATATTTAGAAAATTATTCCTTTTATATCAAAATATAATTTTCGGGCAAAATTATTTCATTTACCCGCTTTAAAACAATATCATGTCAAATTGTTCTGTACAAGTGTTTAGAGATCCCTATCAACAACGTTAATTACTCGTGTTCACCAAAATCCATATACACTCAACAAACTAATCATCATAATATAAAACAATTTATATTCACTAACAAATACGCACTCATATCTATTATTACACTCAAACTCATTCTAGAGTACCGCTTACTCTATCTCTAATGAGTAACACCCAACAGAGCCATGGTTGTCGCTTAACCATATGCTCTGATACCAAATGTAACGCTGTGACTTTTCGACGTACGAAAACCGACATCAATACGTCCACTGTATCAACTATCGAGCAATCGAACGTTGGAAAACCGTACCATTATGGTTAAAGAAGAAGAAAAAAGATAGAAGAAAAGAGAAAAAGATAGAACATAACAAAAAGAAACAACAGAACAATATCAGAATCTCTCAATCGCAGCGGAACAGCATATAATAGGTAAATGAATAATCTTTAAACGAAGAACTATATCAGTTATTACATTACATCACATTATATTACATTACATCATCAGAGTGTACAACAACAAACAACAACAAATAGCGGAAAAGAAATACTATATACTAGTGAATACGCCATGCCATCCAGCTTGCCTCCAACAACTCCTGAATTCCAGAATATCCTGATAACCTAACTCTAGACTGCCCGTGTGGAAATTGGTGGGCACCCAGAGTTTAGGAAGGAAAACAATAAACTCCGAGTCAGTCATGTGACTGGTGTGAGAACTAAAACAGTTTATCTTTAAAACAAAGTACAGGATAATTTTAAAATAGATTCGCAATGCTTTTTAGAAAATGTAACTACCATAAGGCCTCCCGGCACACACACAATGCAAACGCAGACTTGGGGGAGATTTCTCTTTATGGTAGTCAAAGATGCTTACTACGTAAAATCAAATCATTTTTGATATTATTATTAGTGCATAGTGTAGAAAACATTTCGAAAGTAGAATATAAATCTTAGCCAGCACAGTTACCATTATAGTATGCCTACTATAGCTACCATATTAAATGGCAGGTTCTACAACTAAAACCGTACACGGTTCGTATTGTTTCTTTGGATTTCCAACAAATAGTCAGGCCAAGGAACTTCCCATTGCCACATGGAAACGCCTCTGGAATGACGTCCCGAGAACCCAACCGGATCTCTGCCAACACAAGGCCGGGTTACCTTTCAAACTAGGGAACTACTGACACGAATATGTCATTCCCCGATCGTAACCGATGCATATCCGAGGATCCTCTATTTCCAACAACCATAAAGCAATAAATTTGCAGCAACAACATAGGTTAAGTATCTGGGCTCCATACCATGATACCACCTCTATCCAGAAGGAATGACATACACTAAACGGGCGCTACCCCATAATAACCTTGTCGCATCCTTCATGTTTTGACCATTTCCGGGGTGTGAGGTCCAACGAAGTCTCGTCCACAAAGCCACGCTTTATATAAAAGCTGTGCTTTGATCATCAAATTCTCAACAGCACTTCGTATGCCACATTACCAATTTGGGAATGTATCACTAGTAACCATCAACTACATAACCTCTAAGGGTGTTAAGCTAAGAGAATAAATTCTCCACCACCAACGGAAACATATTTGATAGAAACCAGCTTTACATCTCAAATTGTAATGTCAGACACACATCCATACAAGTCCGTTCCAGGATCGACGGAACCGAAGGCACTTACAAAGAAGTCCTTGCAATCCGGATATTCACTAATCACGACCGGACTTCCCATCACAAAGGGTAATAAATTTCTATATCGACGATCAGCCGATGCAGAAACATTCGACGGTAATTCTTCCGTTTTCACAAATATCCGGTCTTCAACAGCGGTCATCAAATGCAATCCATAACGACGTATCACATATTCAGAATGGGTTATACGACTCCAAGGTCCTTTCCCGGCTAACCCGAATAGTGAGCGCTTATTTAAAAATAAGTGTGGCATTAAATTCAAGCAAATTACAACAAATACCTATTTAAAGGTAAATATTGATAGTCGGTTATTTAACTATTAATACGCATGCTCAACATCACCAGATTCCAAATAATTTCCCAAATTACTTATTTTCCAAAATATCTTTACTAGATATATAATTTCCACGCTTCAACCATTTGAAAACAAATTTTCAAATCACTTTTCACCTTTACCACTTTTGAAAACAATTTTCAATCATTTTCCTTACACGGAAATACTTTCATTTCAAAATGGTTCATTTAAACCAACTAAATAAATCCTTACCGATTTACTTTATATTTACGTTCCAAATCCAAAAATTTATCCCCACACTTCAAAAATAAATCAACGTTTATTTTTAAAAAAAATTCCCTTTCTTTTATAAATTCCATAGTGAATTTACAATTTCAAAATATCTATGAATATACGATTTTCAAATCGATTTCTAATATTCATTTTCAATTTATCTTTAAAAGATAAAATCTCAAAATATTCACTTCATATTGGAAAACATTTCCATACTTATTTAATAATAAATAATTTACAAATCCATTTATTTTCAACACTTGAAAAATATTCAATATACTTAAATTGAAATTAAGTATATATTTCATTCTTTAAGAAATCATTCTCTTAAACACATTTGTTTGGGCCAAAACGAATGTTGCGTAAAACATCGTTACGACAACCCAAAATCACTAGTATAGGGACTCGAAATTTAGATAGATATATAAATCCCAATACTATACAAAAACATTTCCTTTCGGAAATCATTTACTATAACAACAGTGTTATAGTCCACCATTTCCTTCTATTTCTCGAAAACGTCTATTTCAACAATGAATATTGAAGTCTATGGTTTCGATGTTTAACACAATTTAATACATCGTTAAAACAATTAACTTCATTTGATAATATTCATTTTCCCAAAAACATATCCATTTTATTTAATAATATATTCACTGTCCAAAATCATGAATATACTTCACTAACCAAATTCAATATTTTCTACACATTTTATTTCAAGGATAATTCGCTATCCGAAATCGCGAATATATCTCCTTTAATAACCTTCTATATTAAATTTATCAAATTCAATTGATTTTGGATTTATAAACAATGTTTATAAATTCCATTTCTATTTATAAAAACTTCAATCATAAAAATCCCTTTTTATAAATCAATTCAATTTGTAACTCAACTTTATACCCAAAATCCGATTTATAAGTTAATTATTTATAAATCTTTTTACTTTACAAAATCTATTCATTTCATAACTTCACAATTTATGAATCTATAAATTTTATTCACTTGTGAAATCCATTTATACTTCATTTTAACACTTAATAAAACTCGTTTCACAATTCCTATACTTTTAATTTATAAATATCAATCTTAGAAATCTTTTTTATAGACCGTTTATAATAATTCAAAAATCTCAATCTAAATAAACCAATCCTTTTAATAATTTACAAAACGTTATTTAAAACTTGTATAACTCCAAAATCATACTTAAATACTTTTTTCCAAAAATATAACTTTTATAACAATAAAATTATAATGTTTATTTATTTTAACAATTCAAAATTTAATAAAACGTATACTTTCAAATATCACTTTAAAATTCTTTTTAAAATCAGAATCGTTATTTTAAAACTTCAAAAATGGATCCGATGATGCAGCAGCACAAAATAGTCAATCACGACAACAAAGACATCATATATCAGTATATGACAATCAACAAATATCACAATATCTGTAAATAAATCAATATAGTTGAGGAATCCAGTTGGATCCCTCCAACCTGTTTCCCTGCATCCACAAACATTAGCACAATACCAATTCCGTTCCAGTACGGAATTATCGCGGTATATGGGATTTATAAATTATTATCCGCTATTATGCGGCGCAATAGGGTCTCATCCGCTATATAATGCGGGAAAATCAACTCCAAGTACATATATAATACCAATTCCATACAAGTTGGAATTATCGTGGTATATGTTTTTAATAAATAACCTCCGCTTAATAACGGCGTATAATGTCTATTTTAACAATAAATAGATAACAATCATCATTCAAACATACAATCAATAAATTTTCAATATAACTATTTAAAATTTAAATCGAAACAATTCGATTGAGTGAGAAGTTCTCACCTCGTTTCCAATTCAGTTTCCGCGTTTTATTTCGAATAAAATTAAACGTACGTTTAATTTTAACCCAAATTTTCACTAGCTCCAAACGACTCCAAACCAGCTTCATTGCGTAGTGCTCGACAAAACGAAGCCAACGCAATTCGTTTCGTCGAAATCCGACCTCGTATCAAAAAGTTATACATTTTAGAAGTTCGTACGATCTTAATACAAATTAATTTACATTATATTTTATTATTTTTAACCTAAAACAAATCAAGTCCGTCCATTTTCTCCATCTTGCATCAGGGCCGCATCCTTTCTTTCCCTCTCCTCTCTCACGTTCATGTTCTACAGGTCCTTTCACGTTGAAACCCATATGGCCGCCCCCAAGGGTTTGAAATCGCCACCACCACACTCCGTTCCAAGATGATCAACAACCAACATTCTGAAGCTCAAGTCGAGCTCTACCTTCGGCCAAGATACCATGAAGCTCGGCCTCCCCCCTTGCATACAAAATAAGAGCAACCATGCGACTTTAAATGCAGATTCCCATCGATCTGGAGCTCCATTTTCGATCACAACCGTTGAAATTATAGAGCTTGTCTTCGTCTATAAGTTTGTAGTTTATAATTTTTCAAAACGATGTGTGGATTGGAGGATAATTGGAGGAGAAGGAGTGAAATTCTCAGCCATTGAATTAAGAATGGCAGCTGAAGCTTAGAGGAACCCTAGTATTTTAAGTTTGTTTGCAAAAGTGAATATAACCGTCCTTATATAGAAAATTGCCCAAAACACTATTCATCCAAAAATTTCCGCACTCCAAACGAAGCGTGCCAATTGGCGTTTCTAAGGTTTTCCCCGCGTTTCAAACACAATGGAACGTGTTTCGGAGGCTAATTCGATCATCTGTGCGAGTTGCGGCAATAAACGATCGATTTTAAATTAAACCGATTAAACGAATTTCTATGAGTTTTGGCTCGCCCTGGACAAAAATAAATCCGATTGACTTGAAATTTGAAACCATACAATAATATCACATTACGGATCCGATGAAACAAGTTTCGTCGAAATCCAAGACTGTTTGAAAAATGCGTATTTTAACTCGTCAATTAAATATTAAAATATTCAATTTTCATAAATTAACTTTAAATTCAATTTTAAAAGTTCTATAACATCATTCTAACTTCAATATGATAAAATAAAATTTTCCAAATCATTTTCAATCATATTAAACCCAATTTTCAATTATTTCTGTAATTTCATCTATTAAATTATCGATTTAATTATGCAATTAAATCCAATTATTCGAAATAAAATTCGACTTATAAATTTCACTTGTTAATATTTAAAATAAATTAAATATTCTAATTTTAATTAATAGAAATTCTGGGTCGTTACAAACACAGGCCGGAACCATCCATTACTGGACTGTCCCGAACAAGACCACCCCGTAGTTGGCGCGACCAACCACACACTAAGCCGAAATAGAAAGGGACCTCTAGATAGGGGTAAATCTCACTCTCAAGTGGGGTCTACCCACGAAGTCTTGCTACACCTCCCCTATTTTAGCCATTCCCGATTGATGAGGCTTGAGGCTGCAACTACCTTTATAGAACACATCAATCTTAGAATGCTCATCGTCCACCTGACGATGTGCTGAAAGCATTCAATCTATATAAGTTCGTTTCGGGTTCGAACAAAACCGAAGGCACTATCTCATTGCACTCATTTTGGAATCACCCTCAGAGTCAACGACCATAGCCCTTGCACTCTAAATCACCATCTCGAATCTATAAGCACTATTCCGTCAACTCATTACGGAATCACCCACAGAGTTATAGTGACGTTTAGTTCTTACACCTCGCGTCTTCACTTGCTCCACTTGGATTCACGACCTAACGTTTAATTGGAATCGATGTGGTTTTCGGATCCCAAATATGGAAACCCGATCCCGGTCTCACCGAAACCAAACGCCATTTTAATGTCCAAGTTGTACTTAAGGGTTTAAACATTTTAAACTCATATTCAGGATGATATATAAAGAGATAGATGAATCACATTATCATAATAGATAATTCATAACAATCATTCATCTCACAAAGCAGCATATCACATATCATAGATATCCAAATCATCCAGTATCAACCAAACACCCAATATCACTTATCCAATATTGATCATCCAATATCAATCAATCAACCAGTATTAATCAATCAACCAAGCAGAATTGATTAACTCTTAATTAATTTGATTAGCTAAAATTCTCCTTCATTTATTTATTCTAAATAAATAAATTAATCATCTCTTAATGATCTTCCTTTATTAATCTCTCTTGATTAATTATCTTATAATTACATTCAAGTGATTGGTCTTATCCATATTCAGTGATTAACCTTTAATTACTATCATTAATTACAATAATTAATGATCATTCACTTACTTCCAATAATTAATCAATTATAATTAGTTACATTAAGCCTTTAATTACTATCATTAATTACAATAATTAATTCAGGTCGTCGCGACTATCTACTCCGGTCACACAATCCCATGTGCACGCGATCTCGAACCCAGATCGAAAAATTATGCACTCGAATTGAAAATCACCCTCGAGCACGAATCTACAGAAGCACTCGACGCATATCCAAACCCAAAATTCCCCATGACCATCGCCACGACGCCGTACAACCTTTGTCGTCCTCACCATCGATTCGCCACATTCCGAGCATCGTTCCCCCAAGAAGCGATCACCTCCTGTCAGCTATTCAAGTTGCAAACATCTCGACAACAAGGCCGAACGAAAACAAAGCCGAAACCCTAGTTCGATCCAATTCGAGAAATTCATGCATTAAAAAAATTTTACAACATTTTTCCCTTGATCAATGATACGCAAACTAGCTACCACCAAGAATTCATCTTCAATCATTAAGTGGATCATCGACAGTTTACCAAATTGCTGATAACATTCATTCCCAATTTCCAAATTAAACATCAATTTAAAAATTCCGAGTTGCATGCTAAAAATCATCATTTTAAATTACAAATCCATTTATATAATCCAAAGCAAGGATTTAAGTCATTGATTTTTAACATAAACCAGTATTTCACTGTTTTTCCTATTTTTAAAACTATCTGTAAATTAAATATTTCAGAATACATTTTTAAAAATTATATTACACAAACATACTCATTTTCTATTTAGAGATCAAGAACTAAAATCAAATGTATGAAGTGTATTTGAATTTATTTTAGTGGAATTCAATCCTGTGATGCAACAGAGGCATTCCATCAATTTATAAAAAGATACATCACATACTCATACATGCATACATATTCATAAATATATACAAGCCATGTTTCTACAAACATCCATCACAATATTTAAGCAAAGTTAAATAAAACTGTTTTTAAGCTTAAAGTTTACTCACTTTAAATATGCAGGGCAGATTTTGTAAACAGAGCAGGTTTACTTTTTTATTCTTGAATTTCTTTCCAGGCTCTGATATGCTGAAGAAAAAAATCCATTTGCATGTTGAAATTTGATGCTTTAAAAGATTGAAACTTGCTGTCTGAAGAAAATCCCGCTGCATGCTGTTAAAGTTGAATCCACTGCATGCTTTTAAATTGAAGTTGAACTGTAGATTTTTATTTGAATTGTAGGATTTTGATTGTTGAGAAGAATCCTTAATTTGCAGATTGACATTTGCTTTGCAGATTTTTCTTTTTAGTTTAAATCTCAGTTTTGATTTCAAATTTTCAGGTTGCCAATTAATTTGAAAAAAAATGAAATGAAGACTAAGGGAAATGAAAATGTTATGTTTATAAAAATTAAAGAAAGAAAAATTCAAAGATGAAGACACTTGTCATTTAATTTCTTTAATAGCTTTACATGTGTTGTTAATATGACTTAAGATAGTTACACATGTCTCTAAGTATTTTTAATTAATTTTTCCATTTAACTTAAATGTAATATAAACTTACATAATTTAATTCTCTTAAATAAATAAATATTTACATATTTAAATATAAGTTTAATCCTTTAAAGAAATACTAGAAAACAAATTATAATACAAATACATTCTTATAGATTTAAAAATCTTAAAACATTTATTTATATACATTTATAACTATTTAAATTGAAGCATTTAACAAGAAAGCAAAACAAACTTTGTTTAAATTCCTTTTTAAACTATCATATTTAAAACAACAATTATCTTATACTTGAAAACAAAAGAATTAAACTAAATTGACTTTTGAAAAAATATTAATTTTTAAAACAAAGCTTTAATTTACAATTTGAAAATTCATCTTTAAATTTAAAACAAAAGATTTCCATTCACAATATATCAAAAATGTATATATTATAAACAGAATAAAATTCTATTAGCTTTTGAAAAACAATTCTAACCAGTTTTAAATTGTTAAAATGATATTGATCAAACTTACCAGATTAAATATTTATTATCCTTTAAAAGATTAATTTCGCCAATTTAAATTGAAATTATAAAGAAAAATTATCAAATCAATTTAATTATTAATACAGATTATTAAATTGATATTGCCAAAAATTTTGGGTCGTTACAATCCTTCCCCCTTAAAAGAATTTCGTCCCCGAAATTTAAAAGCAAAGGTAATTTAATAACCCAGTACGGATTTTAATTTCAAACAGCAAAGCATACCTATCAACCAGTTACTAATAACCATAACAATCAATCAAATAAACAAACCAACCTAACTAACTATTCTGACACAAATCAGAACAAATCCTACTAATACTATGTCGAGTTTCCCAAGTATAGAACACCGGGAGACTCGCTCTATAGAATCTAACAAACACCACCACCAAAAACCAGAGCTCCTCTCGTCACTAGATCCATCAATCTGAACAAAACATCAGACTACACTCAAGTCCAGGTCAACTTCCAAATCCAACTGAACTACAGATTCAACAACCAACAATGAATCATACACGTACTCCCTCAGAGATACGTGAAATACAATGAATTCCAGCTATCCAAACTGGCAATGCAATCTTATCAAATCAAAAACATAGATAAGAATTCTTAAATGCCTCAGAACTAACCATCCCATCTTACTCAATTACTGCTCTCTTAACCAGAAAAATTCTTAATAACAATGAAGTCTCCAACTTCGAATTGCAAACTCCTATCTCAATCAGCATAACTCAACAGACAATCCTGGCTGCCAAATTCTCTTCCTGATCAGCTCAATCTATGCTGATACTTCCAAAAACAACTAGACCAAAGCAAACAGTTTCTGGATCCTATCCAACAGAAAAGTCTTCCAAAATCCGTCGAAATCCAGAACTCAAGCTCTACTATCCAACAGAAAAGTTTACTCACCTTAAATATGTAGGGCAGATTTTATAACCAGAGCAGGTTTATTTTTCTATTCTTGAATTTCTTTCCAGGCTCTGATATGCTGAAGAAAAAAATCCATTTGCATGTTGAAATTTGATGCTTTAAAAGATTGAAACTTGCTGTCTGAAGAAAATCCCGTTGCATGCTGTTAAAGTTGAATCCATTGCATGCTTTTGAATTGAAGTTGAACTGTAGATCTTTATTTGAATTGCAGGATTTTGATTGTTGAGAAGAATCTTTAATTTGCAGATTGACATTTGCTTTGCAGATTTTTCTTTTTAGTTTAAATCTCAGTTTTGATTTCAAATTTTCAGGTTGCCAATTAATTTGAAAAAAATGAAATGAAGACTAAAGGAAATGAAAATGTTATGTTTATAAAAATTATAGGAAGAAAAATTCAAAGATGAAGACACTTGTCATTTAATTTCTTTAATAGCTTTACATTTGTTGTTAATATGACTTAAGATAGTTACACATGTCTCTAAGTATTTTAATTAATTTTTCCATTTAATTTAAATGTAATATAAACTTACATAATTTAGTTCTCTTAAATAAATAAATATTTACATATTTAAATATAAGTTAATCCCTTAAAGAAATACTAGAAAACAAATTATAATACAAATATATTCTTATGGATTTAAAAATCTTAAAACATTTATTTATATACATTTATTTTAAATTGAAGCATTTAAAAAGAAAGAAAAACAAACTTTGTTTAAATTCCTTTTTAAACTATCATATTTAAAATAACAATTATCTTATACTTGAAAACAAATGAATTAAACTAAATTGACTTTTGAAAAAATATTAATTTTTAAAACAAAGCTTTAATTTACAATTTGAAAATTCATCTTTAAATTGAAAACAAAAGATCTCCTATTCACAATATATATCAAAAATATATATATATATTATAAACAGAATAAAATTTTATTAGCTTTTGAAAAACAATTCTAACCAATTTTAAATTGTTAAAAAGATATTGATCACACTTACCAGATTAAATATTTGTTATCCTTTAAAAGATTAATTTCACCAATTTAAATTGAAATTATAAAGAAAATTATCAAATCAATTTAATTATCAATACATATTATTAAATTAATATTGCCCAAAATTCTGGGTCGTTACATTGATCCTTTATTCACGAGTCATTTCTGGCAGAGTCTTCAGCAAGCTTTGGGAACAAAGCTTAATTTTAGCACAGCTTATCATCCGCAGTCCGATGGACAGACCGAACGGGTGAATCGTATCTTGGATGATCTCCTCTGTATTTGTACTCTTGATTTCGGTGGTAGTTGGGAGGATCACCAACCTCTGGTAGAGTTCTCCTATAACAATAGTTTTCTGTCCAGTATTGATATGGCTCCTTTCAAAGCCTTGTACGGAAGGCCATGTCGATCATCTTCTTGTTGGTTGGAATCTTGTGGGAAGCTTATTCTTGGCCCAGATTCTATTCGTGATTCTTCTGAGAAGATTGATCTTATTCGTCAGAGAATGAAAGAGGCGTAGAGCCACCGAAATCCTATGCGGACAATCGTAGGAAGCCTCTCGATTTCTTAGTTGGTGATCTCGTCTTTATGCATGTTTCTCCTCTGAAAGGGGTCATGCGCTTCAGTATGACTGGGAAATTGGCTCCTCACTTTATAGGACCATTTTCTATTACTGTACGTATTGGCCCTGTGGCTTATAGAGTTTCACTTCGTGCTCATCTATCTGGCATTCACGACGTGTTTCATGTCTCTCAACTTCGGAAGAGTCTTCGAGAATCAGATTCTGTTATCGCTTCTCCTGATTTGCAAGAGCTTGAGGTCTCACCAGACATATCTATTATACAGCAGCCTATTCGCGTACTCGCCTCGGAGGTGAGACACTTTCGAAACAAGGACGTGTCGCTCATTAAAGTTCAATGGTCCGCTAATCCCAGTGACTGTACTTAGGAAACCAGAGAGTTTATCGAGCGATCCTATCCGGGTTTTCTATCATTGCTTAGCAATGGTGAGAATATCTCTGCATCTTAAGCGTATTTCCTTTTCTTTTTGGGTGATGTAATTATGTAGTTGTTACAAATATCGTCTCTAGGAATTGCGTGGATGCAATTTTGTTAAGGAGGGGAGATCTGTAACAACCTGCATATTTTACGATTATATATTTAAATGTTTTGTTTAAATATAGCGTCGTTAATCAGATTTTTTGGTCCGAAATGTTACTTTTTGCAAACTGTCAAATTGGGGCTCGAAATCACCTCCATTGAGTCCAAAATGGTGTTTGTGATATTTTTGAGTATAAACTTCGATATGTTTGGAGTTTGTAGAATTTTGCTACTTTTTCCACTTTGGGTTTGAGTTTGGGTTTCAGCCCAACATCCCAACATGAGACCCTTGCTCCACCCCCTCTCCTCTTCATTGCTTTATAACATTTCCTAATACTCTAGCTTCATCAAAAATGGGGGAAGTGAGAAAGAATTAGGAAATCCTAAGCCCTAGTTCCATTTGCAAACTCAAATTCTTGCTCCATAATTTAAGAGAAGCTATTGGAAAGCATCCTCTTCTTCTTCTCCAACTCTTTCTCTCTTCAATTTCAGAAATTCCTAAACCTAACTTAGAAAATGGTTCTCCTTTAAGCTTAGATTTAAGTTCCTTGGGTTGGAATTGAAGAGTGATTGTTCTAGCCTTGCTCTATAGCTTCTTCTTCTTTCTTTTTGAGTTAAAGGTGAGATTTTTATCTCACATCTATGTCTATAACTATCTTTGATTGTTGGGTATGAATTCCTAACACTTATTCATGTGCAATTGCTTTTGATTTGGATTTGTTTTGTGAATAGTTCAATTTTTGGTGTTTGAAGCCAAATCTTTAAAAATCATAACTTTGATGTTTGATCATGCTTTTGGTGGTGTATCGAAGTGCCTATTGGGCTAGGTTGTCAATTGGCATAAACCCCTAGAGCTATCGCTCGTCCGGTCGTGAATTGGTTGAATTTGCTCTTCATTTGTATAGGCTGGAAAACAGGCACCAGTCGACTTACCCTTTGAGTCAAGTCGACTAACCTGGAACCCGAGAGTTTCCCAGGCAATTGGCCAGTCGACTGTTCTCAGAGAGCCAGTCGACTGACCTTCTTGTATGCGGTCTGTTTTGCCTATTTAGCCTATTTTGCTTGAGATTCCAATTTCTATCGATTCGTGATTATCCGATTTGTTGTTATCATTTATTATTGTCTTTGATGACTTCTCTTTAGATTTCGTACATGGGTTTTATAAATGAGTTTTGAAATGTCTTTCAAGTAAATTGGTTTGGAATAATTATATGTATATTATTTCACGTATAAAATTACAAAAGCGATTTATAAAGTGATTTTAAATTGCATTAAAAACTCTTTTCTCTAACTTATAATTTCTATATAAAATACACAATTTTGCACTCCGAGCGAAGAGGGTGGAGAATTAAATGATTAGATAAAACACATGCTATGAACACGTGCGTTCATCTTTTTAGTTAATTCCTAATCTATTCGTTTGAACGTTTTGACCTTTGGGTCTCGTTTACCGATGAGATGAGTTAAACTTTGTACTGCTTTGAGTGTGAAATTGACTAACAAATAGTAAACCATTTAGTGCGAGCATGTGGTATAGGACTCACGTTAACATTTTTCGGGTTCCTTCCGAGGAGTTTGTGACACATATTGCCAGTTAGTGGTGTCCAGTACTGGGCCTTCGGACCTTCACCACTACGGTTTGTGCCTTCGGGTTTGTTGCCTTCGGGTATGTTGCCTTCGGGTTTGTGCCTTCGAGTTTGTTGCCTTCAAGTTGTTGCCTTCGGGTTTGTACATTCGGGTTTGTTGCCTTCGGGTTTGCGCCTTCGGGCTTATGGATCCTTGTTTATACAGTACTGAGCACGTGCATTTCTTTTGTTTCATCGATATTTATATTCCCTAGCGTATCGCCTTTCGGTGTAGGTCCTTTGAACCACATGATATATAGCAGTTACCTTCTGGAACTTGTATTACCTTCATTGGTGTTTGTTATTTGCCTTTTTGGCTTGATTTGGGATATTCATATCCATTGTTTATTTGAGTTGCCGATGGTATGAGGCTTGTTATGATTCATCTATTGTTAGATAATTGAGATATCACTTTTAGAGATATTTGTTGCACTTTATGACCTTGCAGGTTCATAATTACTCAGTTTATCTAACTGATTTGTTTAGCTAGACTGACCCGTGTGTTTTCATACTCGGGTCAGACCGAGATGTTTCAGGTTAGGTACATTTGGACTTTGCCTATTTTGCTTCCGCATGGACTATTCCACTAGCTCTTTTATATTATAGCCTTTTGTGTAGTCTTTTTTGGTTGTAATTCTGATATGTATTCTTTCGACTCGCATGTATATTGTGGTATGCTATAACACTTGACATGTATCATTTCGTATACTCTATTATGTATCTGTATATGTGTATATGATGATCTACTATTCTGTGATGTGCACTACATTTGAGTTGTCATATTTTCATCTGATAGATCCTTCAGCCACCTATGGTTTTGTATTAAGTATTTATTGGATATGTTGATCCTCTTGGTATTGCAATTGTCGATGTATTCAATAGATAGTTAAGGCAAGGCTATAGATGGTCGCTCCTATCCAGATCTCCGCATTAGCAGACGGTATTATTTATTAATACTCTTTGCTAATGTGGGTCTCAGATTGGGGCGTCACAGCTTGGTATCGGAGCTGAGCTCAGAACAAAATATGTAATTATAATATAATGTTTTCATTTTCGAATACTTTCATTTATTTTAAGTAATTGATTGGTCGTAGAAAAAATATACTATAATAGATAATGGATATAGTAGTAAAGTATTTGATCTAAAAAGAGAATATAGTTGGAATAATCAATAGTCGAAACATAGAATAGAAACACATATTACGGTACATTAAAGTGTAATGATGATGTTAAGGCATATTGCAGAAGATCTCACTATTTGTTATTTACCTATATTATTTATACTTTTCCTAGTTACAATATTTCATATTATATTATTACATAGGCTTCAAATAACTAAGATATAAATATAAATCATGTGTTTTTATATATCAATTAAGCCATTAGTAAAAGTATATACTTTTAGTGATTGTTAATTTTTTTTCCTCTCCCCCTATTCTTCTATAATATTTTATTTTATTAAATATTTTCAACAAATGATAAATACCAAAAATTTCACATATTTGTTTGGTTTAATTTATCTTGAATAATTGAGCGCATGTTAAAAGTGAAAGTAAGATTGGAGTTTAGAAATTATCACAACAACAAAACTGCCCTAATATAGCAATATTTTTGCAATGGTCATAATCTACTAGTTGTAATAAAGGTTTTTACAACGTTTTGTTTTAGAAAGTTATAATAAACTTACTTTTGTTTTGCTAATAAACTTACTTTTAACAACTTTTGTTTTGCTAGTTGTTGCATATGCATATTACAACTAATGTTCTTTTGCCAATTGTAATAGATGTCAATTTTCATCAACTCTTTTGTTATGCTAGTTGTAATAGATACTTATTAGTTCCTTTTGGTCGCCTATTGTAATAAATAATTGATATGTAATAAGTAATAATTAATAATTACAAATAAATTAAAATAATTAACAATTAATAAAAATTTAATAATAAATAATAATTAAGTAAATGATACTTAAATAATAATAAAAATTAGATATTAATGGCCAACATGTTTGGTTTTAATTGGTTGGTATTTCAGACTATGAGATTACAGGTCACAGGTTCGATCCTAGAGATATACCTTGTTGAAATTAACGGAGCATGCTAAATAATAATAATAATTAATTATTAATGTATAATAATTAAAAACTGCTATAAAATACTAATAATTAATTATTAACTTGAAATATGAAATAACCATATTAATAATAAATTATTAATTAATATTTAATAATTAATCAATAATAAATTAATTAATAATCAACATTAAGTAAAAAATAATAAATAATAAATATTTAATTATAATAAACAATTACTATTACATAATAGTAATTAATAGTTAGTAATATAAAAATTATAATAATTAGTTAAATATGTTAAACGGTAATAATTAAATGCTAAAATTTAATATCAAATAATAATAATAATTAACAATTTTAATCAAATAGTAATAATTAAAGATTATTTTGAAATATGAAATAGTTACCATTAATATTTAGTAATCCACCTAAGTGAATTATACTTTCTTAATGAATTTAGAAATTCATATAATATTTAAATATAAATTTTCACTTATGGCTCTATCTTCAGCAAGCGAGCAGAGCATTTGAGCGGTCCAACCATATGTTTCCTGTATGATAATTTTTCCTATTTTACTTATAAAAATTAAAATAAATAATATTTTTTATAAAATATTTTCCCTATTAAACAATGGATAATTAATAATAGCTTTTAATAATTATGATTAAATATATTAAAATTAATAATAATTATTATTAATTAGTAATATATACATAATAACTAACATTTAATAATATATATTCAATTATAATTATGGGTATTATGTAATAATTGCTAGTAGTAATTATTAAGTAATATTGAATATACAAAAGTCGGTAATTAATAATCGTAATTGTTGTATAATAAAATATAGATAATAATTAACATTATTAATATTCAGTTATAATTAAGAAGTAATAATTAATAATTAAGAAGTAATAATAAATAATTACTATCCATTATCTAATAATTAATAATTAAGAATAATATTTAATATTTAATAAGTAATATTTTGAAATTTTGTCTAAAATAAATTTAAAAATATTCATAAAACTTAAAAAACTTTCGTAAAATATGAAAATACCATTTTAAAATTTTCAGAAAATTTAATTAAAATATTTAATATTTTGAATTTATTTAAAATAAAGAAAAAGGTATTTATTAGGTTTAAAGTCCATAAAATTTAAGAACAGTATGAAAATATTCAAAATTTTATAAAATTCAAAAAAGTTAAAAAATTATAAATTCGAATACCAATGTTATGTTAGTAATTATTATTTTCATATCCTTGTGGATGTTCACTTTTGTAATTAGTGGAATTTTTTCTCATGCATCCAAAAATTGGACCCAAATTCCAAAATTTAGTTTGGCTCCAACTTACTTTTCGTTCCCCTTTCTCAAATCCGCTGCTCTCTCTTTCTCATCGATCACTACTATTTTCCTCAATCCCTCTTGCTTTTTATTCCTTATCATTCGTTCTCTAACTGGCCTGCCATCATCGCCATCAACTACCTCACATACGACCGTGCCAACTTTCCTTTACCCACTACGACCCATTATGATGCCAAATTAGAAAGCTTGAAGCGATGTCGATCTCTGCCTGGAAAGCATAGGCAAAGGCTCTTCCATACCCTCGCCACCCGATTCTCCACGTCGATCTCCTTATTTCGTCCATCGATCAAGCAAAGATCTTAATGCCGTGGGCTCCAAAAGCAGCTATTAGGTAACCATGCACACTTCCTTTATGTGTTTACCCATCATGTGCATTTATTAGGTGACCATGCTATTTTAAGTATTAGCACCTCCATTAGTTTAAAATAACATATAATTAAAACCTTACAGATTTTATTCATGAGAATGTTTAGAAATATAATATATCATATTTGAGTTCTCGTTTCATTGCTGTGAACATATTAATAGTTCTTTCTAGCTTCTAATGTGTAAAGGAGTACAAAATAGCATAAAGCTTTCTAGCATTAGTGCCTCAAATTGTTTTTGCACAAAGAGATCACTTTCCCTCTATAGTTTTGCAACTAATTTCGATTACATTGGCCAAAGAATACAAGACAGAAGGCTTGTTTTTAATATAGTATTAGGTTGTCCCATGACCTCGGTAATGAATTTTCGCTCTAGGTTAACAATTAATAAAAATTTAGCAATTTAGGATAATGTATAAATGTCATGTACTTAATTAGCATTATTGTTTGCTAATTAGAATCATTTTAGGCTATAATATTTGGGACTATTTTCTATAGCCTATAAAGTATGTATTTTCCTAACTTTTGAATTATCCAATAACTAACATTCTGATTCACATAGATCAATTTTCTTTTTACAAATTTCGTTACCTCCATCAATGTTTAAAGCAGTTATACTTTGTAAGAAGTCCTTTAGGTATGGATTCTGATAATTCCAATAACGGGGTTAGTATATTGCTTTTTGTCTCTTTGTTTGCCCAATTTTAAGTGAATTTTTTTTGTTTTCATCATAAAGCGTTGCTGCTTTCAACGGGAACCTCAATATCGTGTGATTTGTAGATATTTTTCTTATGTAGATATTGTAATTTTGGTATTTTATGGGTTAAGCAATTAAGCTTGATGACAGGTCAGCTATTACACATAACATTGTTGGGCTATGAATAAATGGGTTTGGTCGAGTTGCAATGTAGAAGATTAAAACGGTTTCATTAGAGTCATATGGTTGATTTTATAACTTGAAGTGGTAGTAAAAATTACATGTAATATTCACTATCCATATGTTGGATGCCTTTGAACTATGACCACAAATTGTGTAGTGCAATGATTGACCCTTTCTTAAATGCAAGGTTTATTTAACTTTAAATTTAGAATATACTAATTTTTGGAAGCCCCTTCATTTTGCTGGATAAAGTTTATATAGTTTGTTTTATAATGTTGGCATTTGAGACAGCTTAAGCTAGTTAATATGCTTGGTATCTTATAAAGCGGCACACAATTTATTGGTGGTTTCTATTAAACAAACATAACACAACAATAAGTTAGATGTAGATTCTTTTCTATCAAAGATGACTTGGGGATGGCGAAGTTAATAATTTTCACAACTATCGCACCTAAACCGAATAGTCACATGTAAAACAGACAAATGGTGCCTGTTTTCATCGCCATTATCGCTTAGAACATTTGTATCAATATTCTAAAATTATGCTATTTTAATCCCATTTAAAACCAAATATCTTCACTTATTTTAGTCACAATCGAAATAATTCATTTACACGATGCTTGAAAATTATATCAAATTTGAATCTACATTTCAACAAGTTCGAAAATTAAATCAGACAACAATTGGATGAATTTTTTATTCTTATTTATTTCAGAGGTTCATACTTCAATAACTACACTGCATAGTGTTTAGATATGAAATTCACGCATCAATAGTTTGGAAACCAAGAACAATCTTCCATTTTGTTCAAATGTACATCACTCTTAAATAACATGTTTATTGTAAATGTAAATCAATCGTTAAATAATATGTTAGCTTTGATTTGTCCTCTATTCATGATAGATTGCTTGACGGAGGCATTGACTCTATGTTTGAAAAATGATTCCTAGGCTACCTGTTATAGTTTTTATCAATCTTAAAGCATAATTTTATCACTTTGCAGGATTGTCAGAGAACTTGCTACTTTTATTTAATTATTATGGTTTAAAGAGAATTAAATGGAAGTCTTTCAATATATGTGGAATAATTACTCAAAAATACTTATGTCAACTTAATAGAACTTAATGGCATATCTTTAATAAAGAAAAATGCATTACGTATGATTCTATCACCTTTTTTTTCTTTTTTTCTTTTCTAAATTTGTGTATGAATTTGTAAATGTAACCAATTATATTTATATTATTAATAAAATATAGTTCTATTGTTAAGTAACTATTTTAGTGCACCACGTACCATTGGGAGCAGATGCTTGAAAGGTTTGGGTCGATTCAGTGGTGGATCCTAAAGCCGTTCTATATAGGCTTACTGTAGACATCTAAAGTTTTGGGCAGGCGGTTGGGATGATTTTTGCTTGACGCAAAGACTTTATCTCTTTTGATCAATACGTATCAGTCCACCTATTAACATATGTTATGGATTTGGCTATGTTTTTTTAATAGAGTTATGATTTCTCAAATGGTGTAAAGTTTAATTTTTTTTTGTCTTTTTTTGAACGTAAATGATCCGAGTTATTTCGAACACAAATTTAAGATTTGTAGGAAATTCTTAGGTCAGCCAAATATGAGATAGTAGCACTAGGCTACTATAGATAATCTTCCAAAATACTTAGTTCATTCTCATATATTTTAAAGGTTCTATACATCTGAAATACTCAATAATTATTACAAATAGTTTTGACAATTCACTAACACTATGGAGCTTTCGTAGGATTTGGTAAGAAGGATTATAGAATTCAATTAAAAAATGAAAAATATTCTTCTAAAACATACAATGTGATATCCCAGAATTTCAAGGAATTTAAAATGTTGATAATCTCTTAATTTAAATTATTTGAAATTGGTAAAATTGTTATTTTTAAAAAAATAAATAACCAAGTAATAATAATATGATGTTTTAATTATGGTTATAGATTGATGTTAAATAAGAATAATTATTTAAAGTGTGTTAATTTATATATTTGATTTTAAATAGACTTGTTATTTTCAAATTTAATAAGTATTGTTTAAAATTATATATATGTATTAAGTTGGTTTTAAATGGAATGATCAATTTTAAACTTAATAATGCGTTTATTTAAAAATATAAATGTTTGAGTTGAGTTTTAAAATTGGATTTCCAAAGTAAAATTTGAATTTGAATCTGGATTTAGATTTTGAATCTTTTAAAGATAATTATTTTATTTTACTTTGATATGAAATGTATGAATAAAGTTTTTATTTAAATAAGGATTTGTTTTATATTGTTTTCTTTAAAGAACTTTATTTATATAAATTTAGAAAGTGTTTATTTAATAGTAAATAAATACAAAAGTTATATTAACATTTAAAAATGAATTTAATATATTTTCATGTGATTTTATTTAAAATCTAATGGATTTTTCATTTTATTTCTTTTAAAAGGTTATATATATATATATATATATATATATATATATATATATATTAGAAAGGCATTTAAAATATATTCATCAATTAGGAAATTCAATTTAAAAAGCTTTTAAATAATTTTAAAAACAAATGAAAATAAATAATTACATGTGTTGAATTCTTATGCATGCTAAATACATGTGTTAGATAGTTAAGTATGGTATAAGACAAGTGTCATAATTCCATTTTATTTTTCTTTAATTTTAATAAATCCTAATTCAAATCTATATAAACCTATATTCTATTCTCCTTCCATTTTCTTTGTTCATTTCACATTTTCAAATTCAAACCAAAACCAGAAATCATTTATCAAACCTGAAACTCCTCTCAAACCAAAATTGAAAACAAAGCTTGAAAAATCAAATTCCAAAACCTGCCACAATTTTCCAAATCTCATATCAAAATGCAACCCAGAATCATTATTCTTAGACCTGAAACCAAATCCAAAACCAATATGCAGCGATTCTTCAAGCCTGTAAGATTTTCAAATGCAAAACCAAAACCTGGAATCTCCTCAAAACAAACCAAAGTTGCAAACACTCCTCAAAACAAATCTGCATCAAGCTCTATTATCAATCAAAAAACCTGTAACCATGCATTTTTTTTCAAGTCTGTAACACCTTCAAGTGCATGCAAGTAAATCTGGGTCAAAGTAAAAAGTTTTCAACGTAAATCAAAGTGTTCATAGCATTCCAGTTTCCAGTGGCCAAAGTTTTTAAAGCAAGCTTTACAAATTTTAAAAGAGATCAAGGCATTCAGTTCCATGGTTTCTAGTTTTTCCATATCTATCAAAAAAATTGCTTTAGTTCTCCGCATTTCTTTATAAGGTAAGTAAACCTTAAATTTAAACTTAAGTAAATGATAGTGGTTGCATGTGAATTACTGTATTGAAGTGCTTTACATATGTTTATATATATATATATATAAGTATAAATGTTGTGTGTATGCTTCTGTTTTGAACTGTGCATGTCAATGTGTCTCTGTTTCCAGATTTTATTGTTTACAAGTTAATCAAAAATCCATATCTTTTAATCTAATCTCTGATAACATTTGGATCAAAAACAAAATAGTTTAGTTTTAAAAAAAAATCTAGGTACTAAAAATATTAACAAGTATGAAATGATGAAATATACTTGTATTTGGATAAAAAACAGCAGGAATCATTTAAAACTTGTAAAAATCGAATGTTGTTTTTCACTGTTTCAAGTTTAATTCTTGAATCACTTATGGAAAACAAGATTTTTAAAACAAAAGTCACAATTTTCAGAATTGAAATAAGGGTTCAGTTCTTAGTTGACCAAAATGGAGTTTTTGGATGATCTCTGGTGACTGGAGTGTTTCTAGTGGTCGAGTTTCTTGCTAGAGCTAGATGGTTGATCTGAGGAGTAAGGAAAAATGACTGGAAGGTGGTTAATCCACTATGGCATTGGAAATTGGTCGAATTAGTTTTGAAACCTAGTTTTGGATGTGGTCAGATGGGTGATCGTTTCTTCACCTCTGGATGATCGAGTGGGTCGTGGTTGAAGGCATTGGTTGCGTAGGAGTTCGGCAAGGTGTGGACGAGGTGGTTCATCCTCCAGTGGTCAGAATTGATGGGGCGGTGTGTTTTTCTGGCAACGGGATTGAGGTTCCAGTTTCAACTGGAGTGTCCAATTTGGGATCATGGTTTGTGGTAATGTTTTGATGATTGGGGTCGGTTGCTGGAGTGACTGTGGATATGC
Organism: Allium cepa; assembly: GCA_030765085.1. Classification (NCBI taxonomy): domain Eukaryota; kingdom Viridiplantae; phylum Streptophyta; class Magnoliopsida; order Asparagales; family Amaryllidaceae; genus Allium; species Allium cepa. The sequence continues at coordinate 231,470,722 of CM060938.1, forward strand.
GGGAGGACTTTGCGATGATCGGAAGTTGATCGCCGAGTGGTGCAGGTGCACAGTGGCTTGTGGTGGTGCCAGTGTGTCTGGGTTGTGTTTTTGTTTGTTGTCTCGAAGATGGGTTCGGGGCAATAGGGTTATGGCTCGGGTTTGTCACGAGGACTTATAAGAGCATTTAAGTAAACTGTTAAGTTTTTAACAGTTTAAGATTTTAAACCAAACAGTTTTTAAAAATTTATGTTAAACTGTTTTAAAAAGAAAAGATGATGTATTTGGTTTTTGTTTCAACTACACATGGGTTAAACCCAAAGTAAAATGTTTAACCAGTTTTTAAATTTAGAATAAAGTAAGTTTTAAATTTTAAATAATTAAGCTAAATCAATTTCTCGAAATTCATTTCTTTGAAATGAATTGTGTGTATAAATAAATTTGTATGATTTGTTTTAAATGTTTAAGTTAAATCCTTAAAGTTATTTTCAAACTTAATTTGAAATATAAAGGAAATTAATAAGGAAATGATTTATCTTGAAAAGTTAATATAAGTTTGATAATAAATGGAATAATTAAAGAGTGATTTATTAATCGAATTAGTTAATGATTAATGATTTATGAATTAATAATTAAAGTTCTCAAAGTGATTTATTAACTTGAAATTAAGGATTGTTAATCAATAATTAGAGGTAAGTAATTAATGATTACTTATATTTTAAACATAATTAATGATTTAATTTACTATAGTTAGTTGTTAAGATAAAATGTTTTCAAAGATAATTAAAGATAATGTCTTATCTTAAGGATAATTAAGTTTTTAATGTGTTGTAACTAATTAAGTTAATTAAGAAATTTTAAGTTTAATTAATTAATTTAATTAATTATTAAAAAGGGTTAATTAAGTAATTAATTCAGGATAATTATTAATTTAATTAACTAATAATTATGATGGATTAATTAATGATTAGAGATTAACTAATTTGTAATTTGAAATTAATTAATTAAGTAATTAAGGGTTAATTAAACTACTAATTAAGAAATACTTAATAAAGTTTTATTAAGTAATAATTGGGTTTTCTTGATTAATAATTAAGAGGTTATTAATCTATAATTCAAGTTAATTAAGAATTAATTAACTATTATTAAAGGTTAATTAATTGTAATTAAGGGTTGATTAATTGATAATTATGGATTAATTAATTTATAATTAAGGTTGTTAATTAATAATTAAATTTTATTAATTAATGATTAAGAGATAATTAATTAGTTAATTAAGGTTAATTAATTAATTATAAAAGTAATTAGGGATTGATTACTTTGTATTAAAGGATTGATTAATAATTAAGGTTTATTAATTAATAGTTGAAGGATAATTAATCTGTAATTAAGGATTAATTTGGTTAAAGAGTAATTAAGGGATGAATTACTCGGTTATGATTTATGAGGTGAATGTGATTAAGTTAAGTTAATTAATTTGTTATTAATTGAAGATTGTAACGACCCGCCGCTCTGACCACCCCCAGTCGGTAATTAAACCAACTTGAGACGTTCAAAATGACGGATTGCTATTCAGTTTATAAAGTTTAAACAGAAACATCCACAGAATCACAGAATAATCATCATATTTCTCATTAAATGAATTGTTATACATATATTAGAGTTTGTACAATGCATTAAATTTTTTTTTATACAGCGGAATATTTCTTTTAAGTACAAAAATTCTTCGAAAAGCTAAAGTGAAGCAATTTCCCCAACTCTCTCTAACTTTGCGGCCTAAAAATCTTCAAGCTGTAAAAATACTCGGTCTGACCCGAGCGTTTATTGCAAAACACAAAAACACTCCAGTCAGGATTAATCTTTATTCAAGTAATTAAATTTGTAATGAACTGAATAAAATGGTAACAGAGATGACGAATCACATGAATCAATTTAAATCTATTATGGATTTTTCACATTAACAACTTCAATTTTTAAAATCTGTCAATCCTGTGTGGCTGCAGTACACACGTATATTTACACACATGTGCACTGCCTCGCCAACACGTGTGCACCAAACAAAAACACACAGCTATCAGATCAAAACAAGGTCAAACCCAAGTTTCAAAACTAGGTTCAACTCAAGGCCAATGCACAGACAAAAGTGTCAAGAAGGCATCAGACAAAGCAATACAAACAGCAATGTCAAAGCAGGCAATCAAAGGCAGAGACTCAGAAATGCCAAAGACATGAAGACATAAACAACAACAAATGCAAGACCAACTACAAAAATGACACAGCAGAAGTGATCAAGGCAAAGCACAAGTGTGCAGCATCAAGTAGTTTCAAGTACACGGACATATATATATGGAACTGCCACTGCATGCAAACAGCAAAAAAAAAAATCAAGTCTAAAGTCTCAAGTATATCACATGAACAACTCAGGCAACCAGTTCAACTTACTTCAAATGAAATACATGGGTTCAAACAAAAAGTGCACAAGTGTGCAGGCAAAATGTAGGACATACGAGCACACAGCAAAGCATGGGCAAAGTTCCAAGTAAGAAATTACTAACAAGCATCTTTTTCAACAGGTTTAAGCATTAAAAAAGAAGAGCAGTTCACTCACAGCTTCAATAGAGAAATGGATAAGGATTTTTACATTTAGAAGTTGCTCACTGTGTTTATCACAAAGGATCTTCCACTGTATCTATTATTATTTTTTTCTTCAAATTTTTCCCAGTAAAAAAACAGTGGTTTTGCTTTGATTAAATCTGAATCCATGGTAAAGGCTTAAAGTATAAACTTCAACTTGTTTAATTTTTTCCAAATTCAACAAGAAAGAGAGACAGAGGGAAAGAAGAAAAAGGGAGTTTGACAGATTTGGTTTTCTCAAACTAAACAGTGATTATTATTTATGTAATATCAACATAACAAGCCAAACATTCAATTATACACTCAAATCTCTAGCATGCAACAAAATTTAGGTTTCCTTCATCACCCAAACATACATGGCAACATTGATAAAAAGGAAACAGGGGTTTACTCACATCTTTTTTTCTTTCTAGTAAAAAAAAAAATTCCAGAACTTGTTTTAAATTTGATGCTGGGACCTAGTGCAAGTTCAAAAGAACTAGACTCCAACTTGTTTTCAATGTTTTTTTTCCCTTTTAAACTTGATTACCAGCCCAATTTCAGTTTCTATTTAAGTTAAATAAATTTTAAAAATTTAGTTCATAGCCTAAACAAACAATATTTATTTAAATCCTAAGTTTTAAATATTAATGGTTAAAGAGGAATCATTTAAATTGAAACCAGGCTTGAAATCTTAGAACAGAAATGTTCTTCAGGCTTTTCAAAATGTTCATATAACTCACATCACAAATGCACAGGAGTTTTCAACAAATATACAAATACAACTTATTTAAAACATAATTCAACAACCAGATTTACCTTAAATTTTTTTTTTTAAAAGCAGTGTTACTCACCTTATGTTCAGTTTGCACAGAGGGTTTTTTTTTTCTCTTTTCAGGTTTAAAATGTTTTCAGGGTTAAAATGTTTCTGGTTGTAATTTTTCATACAGTCACCTATATACATAAACATACAACACACAATTCACAGTCTTAAAGCATATATCACAGCTTAAATAGCAATCATTCACAAGCCAAAATGATTCACATTCATGCATGTACATTATCAATTATACAAAACAATTACAGGTACCAAACCAAACATCACAACATACAGTAGACTTAAGTTATTTATTTACAGGTAAACAGGGAAAAAGTTTTGGTTTGGTAAGTTGATTTCAGTTTGAAAAAAAAAAATCAGGCCTTTGATTTTCAATCTTTCATTTGAAACTTTTAAAAACTACAACTGCCCCTTTGATATTTTGAACTTTTTAAATAAAACTGAAATGTTTTTAATACTTTGAATTTTAAGATCCTGAGTTGCCTTGAAAATAAAGTTTGTTTGCAAAACCAACTTTCCAGATTTACAGAAGAAAAATGATGCAGTTTTGTTTTATGTTTGAAATGTATAGGCTACTAATATGTATAGGGGTATTCACAAATTTAAATATCAATTCAAGCAATCTTTATGCTAAAACATCCATGCAAGCATAATACACAGCAACACATCAAACCATAGGGGGGTTTACAGACACATATGTACATCACATATGAACAGAGGTTCAACCAAGCACATATAAACACAATTTTCCACAACCAGATTCAAAGATCCATCACATGCAGCAACACAAAGCAAGTCAAGTTTTAATAGCATCTGTTCTCATCAGATTTTTAAATGATAGCATCTATCCTCAACAGTTTAAATCAAATTCAAATAGCATCTGTTCTCATCAGTTTAAAAACAAATTCAAATAGCATCTGTTCTTATTAGTTTAGATTCAAGTAACCGAGCAAATGATAACAGATAACACCCAACAACCAACATGCAGTGACTTATCTTGTTCATATCAGTTTAAATTGGATTGACCGAGCAAATGATAACAGACAACACCCCAAATCATAGCATGCAACCAAACACCCAATTCAAACAAATCTAAAAACTTGAGTAACGATTAATCGTGAGAAAACTCACCTTTCACCGAAGCAAGGAGACGAACTCGACCCACTGAGAAGCACGCGATCGAAGGAATTTCAACAGAGACGAAAGCCCTAGTTTTGGGGAGGAATTGATCAAAGTGAATTCAAAACCGTGGCGGCAAAAAATCGATCAAAGCCCTATCTTTTGGATGACGAAGTGGAGACGAAGGAACGAGGCCGCCATTAATTTTCCGTTCGATTTTTTTTTTCTTCTGATGATTTGAAATGGAGGAAAAAGGGGGTATCGGATATAAAAGAGAAAGGGACGTGATTTTAGCGTGGTTGAAGGCGTAGGTTAAGGCAAAAACAACGGCGTGAATTTGGCTGATAGGGTAAGGCAGTGTATACTTATATTATATATATTATTATATTTTTATTTTTATTTATTTTTTTTCTTTTCAATTTAAATTCAATTTGTTTGGTATAAATTTTCTTTAATAAATATATAAACGTTTTGCGGTTCAAATATCAAACTTAAATTTATAAATTTACATAAAAATAATTCGTAAATCCAAACTATTTTTCTAAGTCATTAGTTCAAATTTCAATTACAATTTCAACATTCAATTTCAACTCCAAAGTCAAATTCAAATTTTATTCAACTTTGTATAGATTAAATTCTAAAATTTAATCGCCAATTTATACTGAAAATTTGAAATTCAAGTCAATCATCATTCGAATATTTAAAATTAATTAAATATTATCATTTTTAAATTGTTCAAAATTCTGGGTTGTTACAATGATAGTCACATAGTAATTAATTAAGAATGCTTACTTAATGAGATTTCATAAGAGTAATTAAATAAGGTAAGTAATTGATGAATAAATTACTGGAGGTAATTGAGATAAAGGAAATTACTTAATGGGAAGTAATTTAAAAGGATAATTACTTGGAAAAGTAAATAAGGATTTATTACTTGGTGTAAAAAATTAAAGTATTTATAAATGTAATTAAAAGTAATTAAGAAGTAATTAAGAATAATTAATTACTGTTTATAATTATTAAAGTTAATTAATGAAAGCAATTAATTTAAGCATGATTAACTAATGTAATTAATTAAGAAATAATGTAATTAATTATAGTTAATTAATTAATGCAAGTAATTAATTAAGGATCATTAATTAATGTAATTAATGAGAGTAATTAGAGGTTAATTACTGTTAATGGTTAAGAATAATTAATTTGTGAAATTAATTAAAGAACAATTACTTTATATAATTGATGGATAATTAATCAAGAGTGATTAATATATAAAGGAATGATTAATTAATTAAATGGATTGTAATTAATTAACGGTTGATTAAGCAGGATTTGTTAATTAATCCTTAAGTAATTAATTTAATTTAAGTTGATTAAATTAATTATAATAGGGATTAATAATGGTTGCTTATGGATGATTGTTTGAGTTGAATATATGATTTGGTTGATATCTGTTGGATGATATGCTATGATATTCTGTGATGTGATATTGGATATATCTGTGATAAATGTGTGATATTTATCTATATTAATGCTGTGTGAATTCAAGTATTGAATTGAATTGAATTGTCTTAACTTTAAAATAACTTGGCCTTTAAAATACGGCGTTTTGGATTTCGATGAGACCGGGATCGGATATCCAGGTTTGGATACCCGAAAACCACATTGATCCAAGTTAAACGATAGGTCGTGACATCTCAAGTGAAGATTTAGAGAAAGGCTATTGTCGTTAACTCTGAGGGTGATTACAAAATGAGTTAACGGAGATAGTGCTTTGTATAGAGATGAAGATTTAAAGTGCAAGGGTTATCGTCGTTAACTCTGAGGGTGATTCCAAAATGAGTGTAACGAGATAATGCCTTCGATTTCGTTCGAATCCGGAACGAACTTGTATGGATTGAATGCTATCAGAAAATCATCAGGTGGATGATGAGCATTCTAAGAGATGTGTTCTCTAAAGGTAATCATAGCCTCAGGCCTCATCAACCAGGAATGGCTAAAACAGGGGAGGTGCGGCAAGGCTAAGTGGGTCATGCCCAAGTAGGACGAGATTTTCCCCTGTCTAGAGGTCCCTTTTTATTCGGCCTAGTGGGATGTTGGATATGTGCACCAACTGCGGGGTTGTCTTGTTCGGGACTATTCAGTAAAGGATGGTTTCGGCCTGGTGTTGCAGGGGATTGGGAGTAATCCTTGGTACGTTGATCTAAGCCACGTACTGTGACGGACGGTACCCCAGTAGCCCTGCCATTGTATGGAATCCAAAATTCAATAAGTGCCAACGATTTTGATTGTATTACCCACTTTTGTGGCCAGTAGCTGGAATTTAACGAATGTAACAATTTCGACTATTTTCTATTTACTTGAAAATCCTAGACCTATTATAATATCACTGGATTTCCTATCAAATGTTTCGGTTAGCGTAAGGTAAAAACTTTTCCATGTTTATGTGTGGGAAGTCTTACGTGATACCTTTCTTTCCAAATGTTTTTCGAAGTTAAGCAACCTTAACCAGTTACTCACACCAGACCCATGTCTGACCCGGAGTTTATCTTCTATTTTCTTAAACCCTTGGATACTCAAATTTTTACGAGTAGCCAAGGGATTCAGGTTAGCTTTGGCAAATTGTGGAGGAGCAATGGAGCAGGAGGCTTCAACGTGTAGATATATAATGTTCCGCTGTGTTTGATTTCTCTTAGTTGTATTAAGTTGTATAACTAGACAGGTGTTTATAACTATCTAGTATGTGACGTATAATCTGTATAACTCTGATAATGATTGTATACTATGTAATACTTATGTTATTAATATAATTTATTCGTTCCGCTGTTGAGATTCTGATGTTGTTTCTTCTTTCTTATCTTTCTTTCTTTTTTATATCCCTTTCTTTCTTATTAGTGATGTGTCATTCTGTGGAGATGAATAGCGGGTCGTTACAGTGGTATGAGAGCCAGGTTGAGTGAATACCTAGGCTTTGGAGTGATTTCTTTCTTGAGAGAGTGTATTTGTAATTTTAAGTATATTTATATATATTTATATATTTCTACCTATCTTTTGGGTTACCTGTTCGGGTTTTCAAATATAGGATAATAGGTAGATGAGGTAGTGGTGTGTGTAACACGACAACTACCATTGGTTGGAGTTTGATGTTTGAGGTTGGAAGTGTATCTATCGAGACTGTAGACCTAATACCGTCTCGAGTGAGTTGTGCAGTGGCGTAAAGATTTCATCGATCTCTGAAGGAAACCTGTTGAGGTTCGGAGTTCATCTTTGAAGTGTAGAGTTTGGTGAGTAGAGTTTGGATTTATCGCTTGGGCAGAAGCAAGTGATGGTATCTTGATACCTCAGGAAGTAGTAGCTGCGTGATGAGATGCAGTGATTATGGATATGTCCAAAGATGTTTCTTGGGAACAAATTTGAGGAAGTGTGTCTGCTTCGGTGTTCTGGCTGGGGTCAGCAGGGTGTTTCTGTTTGGTTTGACGTCCGAGTTTCCTGAAGAGCTTTGGATTAGGAGGTTTTTGGCGTCAGTGTTAGTAGTGCAGCTCGGAGTGTTCTGTGTTGGCAGGGAGTTTTCTGGCTGAATTGTTTTTCTGGAGGTGGAATTCAGAAGCAGTAGAGTGGATCTATTTCTTCGATGGATTGGCTAGACCAACATAAGCTGTTCTGTTTAGTAAAGAGAGAACAATTTTCTTTGGAATTAGGTTGGATTGATCGCAAAAGTGACTTACGATTGTTTGAGTCTTCTTTTGGGATATCTTTGGCTTGTGTCTGTGGAATCTCTAGAGGATGTAGGAGTTATAGAGTTGTTAGAGATTTTCCCAGATGTCTTCGGGGAAGTGGTTTGTGGTGAAGCAGCTCAAGATTTTGATGGAGACTTCTGTGTTTTCTCTTTATGGATCTGAGAAACCAAGTTTTCGGATGTGTTGGATTAGTTGTGCTTGTGTCCATCAACTGCTTTCTCATCTGTTCCAGATCAGAGTTATGCAGCAGAAGCTAGGTAGCAGTTGTTTTAGAGTGGAAGCAACCGGAAGTTGCAGTGTTCGGATTAGAGGGTTTCTATAGGAAATTTTTCTGGATTTGAGTCCAGAATTGGTGAGTGCATTTGTTTTGTCTTTTCCTGATAGGAGAAGTAAGTTTGGAATCTACTAATGTTTGTGGAGTAGAGTTTGTGTTCTGGATTTCGATAAACCTTGAGAGGATCCGTTTGTTGAGTTACTTTTGGTCCCGTTTGTTTCGAGAAGCATCAGCGATGGTTAAGCTGAACGGGAAGGATGAAGGCAGCCCAGGATCGTCATAAGAGTTCTGTGAATTAGAGACGAAGAAATTTGGAATTCGATGTTGGAGACTTCTTTGTTATTTCTTCAATAAAGGGAGACAATAAGATTAGTTAAGACTAGAAAGACAGCTCCGAGTATATGGGATCTTTCTGAGTATTTGTGAGGATTAGTGATTTGGTCTTCAGGAGTTGAATTGCCAGTTTGGAAGACTGGGATTCAAGGTATTTCACGTATCTCCGAGGAAGTACGTGTTTGGTCCATCTCTGGTTTTGGAACCAGCAGTTCAGGAGGATTTGGTTGTTGAGTAGGTCTTGTCTGTGGTCAGATCTCTTGTGTAGATGGTAGATCTAGATGAGTAGGAGCTCGAATGCTTAGTTGTGTAGTTAGTTTGGATTTAGTAGAGCGAGTATCCCAGCATCTGTATTTGGGAAACTCGGGATAATTTTAGGAAGCTTATCCGGATCTATATTTGGATAGCTAGAGTGTTTATTTGAATGGATTGTTTGTTTGGATGAAATTGTTTGTTTGGATGAATGGTTGTTTGATTGATAATGTATGGTTGATATGTATGCTTGAGTTTTTGAAATAAAATAAAAAAAACTTCTGGATTGTCTTTTGTTTTAAATTTCGGGGACGAAATTCTTTTAAGGGGGAGGAATGTGATATCTCAGAATTTCAAGGAATTTAAAATGTTGATAATCTCTTAATTTAAGTTATTTGAAATTGATAAAATTGTTATTTTCAAAAAAAAATAACCAAGTAATAATAATATGATGTTTTAATTATGGTTATAGATTGATTTTAAATAAGAATAATTATTTAAAGTGTGTTAATTTATATATTTGATTTTAGGTAGACTTGTTATTCTCAAATTTAGTAAGTATTGTTTAAAATTATATATATGCATTAAGTTGGTTTTAAATGGAATAATCAGTTTTAAACTTAATAATGTGTTTATTTGAAAATATAAATGTTTAAGTTGATTTTTTTAAATTGGATTTCAAAAGTGAAATTTGAATTTGAATCTGGATTTAGATTTTGAATCTTTTAAAGATAATTATTTTATTTTTCTTTGATATGAAATGTATGAATAAAGTTTTTATTTTAATAAGGATTTGTTTTATATTGTTTTCTTTAAAGAACTTTATTTATATAAATTTAGAAAGTGTTAAATTAATAGTAAATAAATACAAAAGTTATATTAACATTTAAAAATTAACTTAATATATTTTCATGTGATTTTATTTAAAATCTAATGGATTTTTCATTTTATTTCTTTTAAAAGGTTATATGTATATATATTAGAAAGGCATTTAAAATATATTCGTCAATTTGGAAATTCAATTTAAAAAGCTTTTAAATAATTTTAAAAACAAATGAAAATAAATAATTACATGTGTTGAATTCTTATGCATGCTAAATACATGTGTTAGATAGTTAAGTATGGTATAAGACAAGTGTCATAATTCCACTATATTTTTCTTTAATTTTAATAAATCCTAATTCAAATCTGTATAAACCTATATTCTTTTCTCCTTCCATTTTCTTTGTTCATTTCACATTTTCAAATTCAAACCAAAACCAGAAACCATTTATCAAACCTGAAACTCCTCTCAAAACCAAAATTGAAAACAAAGCTTGAAAAAACAAAATCCAAAACCTGCCACAATTTTCCAAATCTCAGATCAAAATGCTACCCAGAATCATTATTCTCAGACCTGAAACCAAATTCAAAACCAATATGAAATTATTCTTCAAGCCTGTAAGATTTTCAAATGCAAAACCAAAACCTGAAATCTCCTTAAAACAAATCAAAGTTGCAAACACTCCTCAAAACAAATATGCATCAAGCTCTATTATCAATAAAAAAACCTGTAACCATGCATTTTTTTTCAAGTCTATAACACCTTCAAGTGCATGCAAGTAAATCTGGGTCAAAGCAAAAAATTTTCAAAGTAAATCAAAGTGTTCATAGCATTCCAGTTTCCAGTGGCCAAAGCTTTCAAAGAAAGCTTTATAAATTTTAAAAGGGATCAAGGCATTCAGTTCCATGGTTTCTAGTTTTTCCAGATCTGTCAAAAAAAAATTTGCTTTAGTTTTTTGCATTTCTTTATAAGGCGAGTAAACCTTAAATTTAAACTTAAGTAAATGACAGTAGTTGCATGTGAATTGCTGTATTAAAGTGCTTTGCATATGTTTATATATATAAGTATAAATGTTGTGTGTATGCTTCTGTTTTGAACTGTGCATGTCAATGTATCTCTGTTTCCAGAGTTTATTGTTTACAAGTTAATCAAAAATCCATATATTTTAATCTAATCTCTTATAACATTTGGATCAAAAACAAAATAGTTTAGTTTTAAAAAAAATCAAGGTCCTAAAAATATTAACAAGTATGAAATGATGAAATATACTTGTATTTGGAAAAAAACAGCAGGAATCATTTAAAACTTGTAAAAATCAAATGTTGTATTTCAATGTTTCAAGTTTAATTCTTGAATCACTTATGGAAAACAAGATTTTTAAAACAAAAATCACAATTTTCAGAATTGAAATAAGGGTTCAGTTCTTAGTTGACCAAAATGGAGTTTTTGGATGATCTCTGGTGACTGCAATGTTTCTGGTGGTCGAGTTTCTTACTGGAGCTAGATGGTTGATCATAGGAGTAAGGAAAAATGACTGGAAGGTGGTCAATCTATTGTGGCATCAGAAATTGCTCGAATTGGTTTTAAAACCTAGTTTTGGATTTAGTCAGATGGGTGATCGTTTCTTCACCTCTGGATGATCGAGTGGGTCGTGGTTGAAGGCATTGGTTGCGTAGGTGTTCGGCAAGGTGTGGACGAGGTGGTTCATCCTCCAGTGGTCAGAATTGATGGGGCGGTGTGTTTTTCTGGCAACGGGATTGAGGTTCCAGTTTCAACTGGAGTGTTCAATTTGGGATCTTGGTTTCTGGTGATGTTTTGATGATTGGGGTCGGTTGCTGGAGCGACTATGGATTTGCGGGACGATCTAGCGATGATCGGAAGTTATCGTCGAGTGGTGCAGGCGCACAGTGGCTTGTGGTGGTGCTAGTGTGTCTGGGTTGTGTTTTTGTTTATTATCTCGAAGATTGGTTCAGGGAAATAAGGTTATGGCTCAAGTTTGTCATGGGGACTTATACGAGCATTTAAGTAAACTGTTAAGTTTTTAACAGTTTAAGATTTTAAATCAAACGATTTTAAAATTTTAAGTTAAACTATTTTAAAAAGAAAAGATGATGTATTTGGTTTTTGTTTCAAGTACACATGGGTCAAACCCAAAGTAAAATGTTTAACGAGTTTTTAAATTTAAAATAAAGTAAGTTTTAAATTTTAAATAATTAAGCTAAATCAATTCCTTGAAATTTATTTCTTTGAAATGAATTGTTTGTATAAATAAATTTTTATGATTTGTTTTAAATGTTTTAAGTTAAGTCCTTAAAGTTATTTTCAAACTTAATTTGAAATATAAAAGGAAATTAATAAGGAAATGATTTATCTTAAAAACTTAATATAAGTTTGACAATAAATGGAATAATTAAAGAGTGGTTTATTAATCAAATTAGTTAATGATTAATGATTTATGAATTAACAATTAAAGTTTTCAAAGTGATTTATTAACATGAAATTAAGGATTGTTATTTAATAATTAGAGGTAAGTAATTATTGATTACTTTATATTTTAAACTTAATTAATTATTTAATTAAGTAAAGCTAGTTGTTAAGATAAAATGTTTTCAAAGATAATTAAAGATAATGTCTTATCTTAAGGATAATTAAGTTTTTAATGAGTTGTAATTAATTATTTAATTGATTATTAAAAAGGGTTGATTAAGTAATTAATTAAGGATAATTATTAATTTAATTAACTAATAATTGTGATGGATTAATTTACGATTAGAGATTAATTAATTTGTAACTAGTAATTAAGAAATACTTAATAAAGTTTTATTAAGTAATAATTGGGTTTTCTTGATTAATAATTAAGAGGTTATTAATCTATAATTCAATTTAATTAAGAATTAATTAACTATTATTAAAGGTTAATTAATTGTAATTAAGGATTGATTAATTGATAATTATGGATTAATTAATTTGTAATTAAGGTTGTTAATTAATAATTAAGTTTTATTAATTAATGATTAAGATATAATTAATTAGTTAATTAAGGTTAATTAATTAATTATAAAAGTAATTAGGGATTGATTACTTTGTATTAAAGGATTGATTAATAATTAAGGTTTATTAATTAATAGTTACGGATAATTAATCTGTAATTAAGGATTATTTTGGTTAAAGAGTAATTAAGGGATGAATTACTCGGTTATGATTTATGAGGTGAATGTGATTAAGTTAAGTTAATTAATTTGTTAATTAATTAAAGATAGTAACATGGTAATTGATTAAGTATGCTTACTTAATGAGATTTAATAAGAGTAATTAATTAAGGCAAGTAATTGATGAATAAATTACTGGAGGTAACTGAGGTAAGGGGAATTACTCAATGGGAAGTAATTTAAAAGGATAATTACTTGGTAAAGTAATTAAGGATTTATTACTTGGTGTAATAAATCAAAGGATTTATAATTGTAATCAAAAGTAATTAAGAAGTCATTAAGAATAATTAATTACTGTTTATAATTATTAAAGTTGATTAATGAAAGCAATTAATTTAAGCATGATAAATTAATGTAATTAATTAAGGATCATTAATTAATGTAATTAATGAGAGTAATTAAAGGTTAATTACTGTTAATGGTTAAGAATAATTAGTTTGTGAAATTAATTAAAGAACAATTACTTTATGTAATTGATGGATAATTAATCAAGAGTGATTAATATGTAAAGGAATGATTAATTAATTAAATGGCTTGTAATTAATTAATGGTTGATTAAGCAGATTTGTTAATTAATTCTTAAGTAATTAATTTAATTTAAGTTGATTAAATTAATTATAATAGAGATTAATAATGGTTGCTTATGGATGATTGTTTGAGTTGAATATCTGATTTGGTTGATATCTACTGGATGATATGCTATGATATTCTATGATGTGATATTGGATATATCTGTGATATATGTGTGATATTTATCTATGTTAATGCTGTGTGAATTCAAGTATTGAATTGAATTGAATTGTTTTAACTTTAAAACAACTTGGCTGAAAAGATGGCGTTTTGGATTTCGATGAGACCGGGATTGGGTTTCCAGATTTGGATATCCGAAAACCACATCGATCCAATTAAACGATAGGTCGTGACAACTCAAGTGAAGATTTAGAGAAAGGCTATTGTCGTTAACTCTGAGGGTGATTCCAAAATGAGTTAATGGAGATAGTGCTTTGTATAGAGATGAAGATTTAAAGTGCAAGGGTTATCGTCATTAACTCTGAGGGTGATTCCAAAATGAGTGTAACGAGATAATGCCTTCGGTTTCGTTCGAACCCGGAACGAACTTGTATGGATTGAATGCTATCAGAACATCATCAGATGGACGATGAGCATTCTAAGAGATGTGTTCTCTAAAGGTAATCGTAGACTCAGGCCTCATCAACCGGGAATGGCTAAAACAGAGGAGGTGCAGTAAGGCTAAGTGGGTCATGCCCAAGTAGGTTGAGATTTTTCCCTGTCTAGAGGTCCCTTTTTATTCGGCTTAGTAGGCAATGGGATATGCGCACCAACTGCTAGGTTGTCTTGTTCGGGACTGTCTAGTAAGGGATGGTTGCGGCCTTGTGTTGCGGGGGATTAGGAGCAATCCTCGGTACGTTGATCTAGGACACGTACTGTGACGGGCGGTACCCCAGTAGCCCTGCCATTGTATGGAATCCAAAATCAAATAAGTGCCAACGGTTTTGATTGTATTACCCACTTTTGTGGCTAGCAGCTGGAATTTAATGAATGTAACAATTTCGGCTATTTTCTATTTACTTGAAAACCCTAGACCTATTATAATATCACTAGATTTCTTATCAAATGTTTCGGTTAGCTTAAGGTAAAAACTTATCCATGCTTATGTGTGGGAAGTCTTACGTGATACCTTTCTTTTCAAAGGTTTTTCAAAGTTAAGCAACCTTAACCTGTTACTCACACCAGACCCATGTCTGACCCGGAGTTTATCTTATGTTTTCTTAAATCTTGGGTACTCAAATTTTTACGAGTAGCCAAGGGATTCAGGTTAGCTTTGGTGAATTGTGGAGGAGCAATGGAGCAGGAGGCTTCAGCATGTAGATATATAATGTTCCGCTGTGTTTGATTTCTCTTAGTTGTATTGAGTTGTATAACTAGATAAGTGTTTATAACTGTCTAGTATGTGATGTATAATTTGTGTAACTCTGATAATGATTGTATACTATGTAATACTTATGTTATTAATATAATTTATTCGTTCCACTGTTGAGATTCTGATGTTGCTTCTTCTTTCTTCTCTTTCTGTCTCTTTTAAATCCCTTTCTTTCTTATTAATGATGCGCCATTCTGTGGAGATGAGTGGCGGGTCGTTACATACAATAGATTTGATATATTAATAAACAACACAAATTAAGTATCGTAACTCCAAAGCGCCATGCACATCTCAAATAAGATAACTCGGGTAAAAAGAGTTATAACATCAATGTTCCATAATAAACTCACATAAATGGATGTACCCACAAATATCAAACATTCCATGGCTAAAAATATATATTTACATAAAATAGCAAACCTACATCTTATCTGGCTGTCTGCCATTTAAACGCAGCAACAACATGGACCAAGTTTAGCAAGTCGATTGATCCATTCTGGAATTGATTTTCAACTTAATTGAAGCAAACATCCTTGCTAATATGGCTACGGTTCTTTGTAAATAGATTGTAGGAATCACCACTGTAGTTGCGAGAAAGAACATCCATGAATAAGCGTAACTGGAGTGGATCATAGGAAGTTGTTCCAACCATAATTGATTTCCTATATTACTGTTATTAAAAATATCTTATAGTAAAATAGATAAAACTATATTACAACAGAGCTGCTTTTAACTAAAAAAAATATCTGCTATTTTTTTCTATTCCTTAACAATTTAAATCCTATAATTAATATTAGTTTAAATCATTAATCTTAAACAATAGACATAACTCACCAGATTGACTTTCCTTCCTTCCAAAAAACGCTGCCAAAACCCAAATCACAGATCGATGGCGAGCATCTGGGCACCATGTGTGTTACTTCCTTCCGGCCTTCGCTGTCCTCCGAACTTGAGCTCTATCTCGAGCTCCTTCTAGAAGTCGCGTCGCTGCCAAGCACTGCAGGTACCACTACACCCTCAATCAGATCGTGAGTCTCACACGCCATCGTCGAAGCCTTAAATCGCCACCACAGTCGCCCCCAAGCCCTTGAACGAGCTTGCCAAACCTCCTTCTATACGAGCGAATCGAATTGGCCGCGAGATAGGGTTCAACGAAGTCGTTCATCATCATTTTTTTCTAATAGTTGATTCGATTTGAAAGAGGAACCTGGCTTGCTTTTGAATGGAACGAAAGGAGGGGAAGAACAGAGTTCAAACCAATCAAATTGTTCCTATTCTTTTTATTTCGTTCGGCCATTACTGTATATATTTTTTCGATTTTCTTTAAACAGAGGGAGCAGCCATTTTTTTTTTTGAATTCTTCTTTCAACTGATGGGTTGCATGGATATTAAAAAGAATAGAGGGAGATAGGACGCGACGGTCGTTGTAACAACCCGCATATTTATCGATTTTATATTTAAATATTTTATTTAAATATTTTATCGTTAGTCGGATTTTAGTCCGAAAAACTACTTTTTGCATACGGTCGAATTAGGACCCGAGACCACCTCCATTGAGTTCAAAATGCCGTTTGTGACCTTTTTGAGTATAAGCTTCGATATGTTTGGAAAGAGTTGATTTTTGCTACCTTTTCACTTTGGGTTTGGGTTTGGGCTCAGCCCTATGTTTAACTTATACTCAAATCTGAGCCACTCTTCCCCATTCACCCTCATTTTCTTCTCTTTTCAGTTCTAAGGCAATAATGGTGGGAGAGATTGGAAATTAAAACTCCAAAACCCTAGTTCCTCTTGCAACCTCAAATTCCTAGCTCCAAATTCAAGAGAACCCATTGGTAAGCATTCTCTTATTCTTCTCAACTTATTCCCTTACCAATTTCAGAAATTCCTAAACCTAATTTTGGGAATGTTCTTATTTTGAGCATAGATTCAAGCTCATTTGGGTTGTGTTGAAGAGAGGTTGATTCTCCATTTGCTTTCAAGCTTCTTCTTGTTTGATTTTGTAAAAATGTGAGATTTTTATCTCACATCTTTGTCTATAATTATCTTCGATTGTTAGGTATGAATTCTTAACATTTATTCGTGTGCAATTGATTGTGGTTTGGATTGATTTGGTGTATATTCCAATTTTGGTATTTTGAAATCAAAATCTATGAAAATCCTTTTATGGATATTTGGACATGGATATTTGAGGCGTATCGACAAGTCGTTTAAGGCTGGGTTGTCACTCGACGTAATTCCTTAGTCATCGCTATTTGCTCGTTCGATCGTTTTCGATATTCGTTTGGCCATTTTTGGCCTAGGTTCAGGGAATGCCCTGAACCCCAGATTCAGACGTCTGAAACGGAATATTCAGATGTCTGAATATTGTCTGGGAAGATTTCTATTCCCAGATTCAGACGTCGAATATAGGGTTTCAGACGTCTGAATTGGTTCTATTTCAAACAGAAAGAAAATAGGCTAAAATATGCCTATTTCAGACGTCTGAAACACTTGATTCAGACGTCTGAATTGTGTTCTACAAATCTTTATATTTCCAGATTCAGACGTCTGAACCACTTGTTTCAGACGTCTGAAACTACAGTGTTTTGCCTATTTGCCTATTCGCTTGAGAATTCCAATTTAAATCGATTCGTGATGATCCTATTTGTTGTTATCATTATTATGCCTTTGATGACCCCTATTTAGGGATTTTTGAATATCCATTTCGATGGATTCTTTATCGGTTTCTTTGGATTTTATTCACGTCTTCGAATGTGAATTTTAGTGATTGATTGTTCTTACAATCTTCTTTGTGATTTGTCACTTTAAAAATATAAAGGTTTTCTATACTAATAGTAAATATCAAAACTCTTTCTTCAAATGATTTCAATACTATTTTAATACCAAATTCGTTTATAAAACCATTTTCCAATCTATTAGTATATACAAACCTTTACCTCACTCGTATGAGAAATCTAATTAAACGGCTTAGTAAAACAAGTGGTATGAAACGCTTGCGTTTACTTCGTCGGTTAATTCTTGGACTTGTTCGATTGAACCTCTTGTGAAAATTTCCTAGTGGAGATCTACAGTTTGTTCGTAAATATTTGAGTTAAGCAAGTGGTTATGGGACATGAAGCTAAACTCATATATTTACTAGCTTAGTGTAAGCGACACTTCTCGTTGATCATGACGATCATCTTTGTGATTTAGACTAGCAATGTGCGATGTCTCTTTGTCTACGAGGGAGACTAAACCCCGTTTTGTGGAGTTTCGACTCAATTTGGTGGGGTAGTAACCCATGGTCTTCGGGCCGTTTGTGGAGCTTCGGCTCAATTTGTGATGGTTGGCAACCATGGAATTAGCGTTCCGTTTGTGATACACGTGTTAGTGGGCTTTATGCTCCCGTTTGTGATAGGCCTTCCCCCTTTTTGTGATTTCTGGATTTCTTGAGATGATTTCTAGAATTTGTGCTTCACCAATTTTCGTGATTTCCATTGATAAGTTTTATCAATATTTGTGCATTGGTGAATTTGTGTGTCACTGACTTTTGTGATTGGCATTGATACAATTGTCAATATTTATGGTTTGGTGAACGAAATGAGGAGTATGACATTTCTTTGATTCTTGTGTAGATTTGGTGATATTGATTAATCTCTCGTTGATTTTCAATTACTTATATATATCACAGCTTGGCATTGTGATTATTATGTGTTTAGTCATATCTCTTATGCTAAATCGTTTCATCTGATATTTATAGTTAGACTGATCCGTTTATTATTTTCTTATTAAATAATACTCGGGTCAGACCGAGATGTTACAGGTGCTTCAGCTTGACCTCTCACTTGGGATTGATTTCTCTGACTTTTGGTTAACTACTTAGATTAGTAGTTTTTGGTTTGTATACATTTGATACATAGACTCCATAATGTATACTTATTCTTTTGTGTAGTTCGTGTAACTATTCTTTTGTGATATTGTGGATCTTTTTAGACCACTACTCTGATGTACACTTCCGAGTGTAGTATTCATATCTATTTCCGCCTTTGTGATATGAATTGTCTGTGACTGATTTATGTTATGTTTATTTCTATATTTGTTTCTGAAGATATTACAGCCACTGTGTAGTAGCTTTGAGTTTGTGTCGGTATGTCGGATTTCCCTCTTGATAAAGAAATGCATGTTATACTATCTGACATATCGATGCTCGCGCAAAGCAATTACACGGATGGTCGCTCCTCAACAGCCTTATTCTCCGTGCTAGTTGACAGCATTCACGGTAATGTTCTTGGCTAGCGTGGGTATAGAGGTGGGGCGTCACAGCTTGGTATCGGAACAATGTAGAATAACTTAACAAGGATCATCGTCCTAAGTCCGTCTTAGGAGTTATACCTTAGGATTAATTCGAGTCTTCGTACCTTTCTATCCTATTTTCTTTTATGATTCCTTGTTTTATTTGTCAAGATTTCTTGATAATTGTTTGGTGAATAACCTTTTTCTTCGTCTTTCTTTCTTTCTTTCTTTCTAAAGGAAGAGAAATGTCTAGACCAGGCCGCCCCAGAGCCGTGCCATCTAGCACTCCACCCCAGGATGGAGTTTTTATGACTGCTCAACAGCTTCTTGATTTGGTAACTAATGCTCCAGCAGCTGGAGCTAACCCAGAACCTACTCACCCAAAGTCGGGATTTGCGCGCTTGTGCAGCGATTACACTAATTAGGGTGGGGATCCATTCAAAGGTTCCGAAACTATTATTGAAGTACAGGCTTGGCTAAGGTCATGCGATCGAATCTTTTCTCGCATGAATCTTATTGACCTTCACCGAGTTCAGGTGGCCTCTAGTATGCTCCGAGAAAGAGCATTGGACTGGTACGAACTTCTTATTTCTGAGATTAATGAAGCGGATCTCACCTGGGAGCAATTCCGAGAGCGCTTCGAATTAAAATTCGTTCCAGAAGCTGAGAAAGTGACATTGGCTCGACGATTTATAGACCTTGTTCAAGGTGAGTCCTCCGTGACTGATTACGTCGCCTCCTTCGAGTCGCTTTCCAAATATGGGGTTGAATACATCAACACCCCTTTAAAGAAGAACCAGAGGTTCGTCTATGGCTTAAACAAAAATCTCAAGAAGCCATTACTTCTAAAATTAGAAGTTTCTTTCGACCAACTCGTTGATATCGCTCTTCGTCTTGAAGAGGCAGATAGGGAGAATGATGTTGAAGTGGTGGGTTCCAAACCAAGCTTCAACAACAACAAGAAGAAGCCAAACAAATTCAAAGGCCCCTATCCTAATAAGAAAGGGAAGCAAGCAACCTCCGCGGCAAAGACTTCTTCCTTTGGTCGTGGGGAACGCTATAATTGTGGTTCGAAGGACCATTATGCGAACAAGTGTCCAAAGTCTCTCTCTTGTCGCTACTGAAAAAGGTCCCGGTCATGTTATATCCTCATGCCCCAAGCTTCAGGGCAGGAAAGAGGGAAAGCTTAATGTTGCTCAAGCCCTTGGCAACACATCTCGTGGCCAAGGTATTTCTCATTCTATTCTGGATGGAATTATTTTATTTCATGATCATCCTATTCGAGTTCTTTTTGATACGGGTGCGTCCCATTCTTTTATATCAAAAGAACTTGTTGATACTTTTTCTTTGGATGTTTTGTGTTTAATGACTTCTTTGAGAATTGCGAATTCGGTTGGTGGATCCGCGACAATCAGTTTATTGTGTAAAGATGTCAAGATTATTTTGTGTGATTTTTCTTTCCGAGTCGATTTGCATGTCATGCGTTATATAGGTTTTGGAATGATTTTGGGAATGGATTGGCTTAACCGTTATGAAGCTCATATCCTATGTCCTGAGCGGACTATTCATCTTCGACATCCTCAATCTGTTAAGCAAATTTCTATTAATCTTAAAGGTTCAGATTCCAGCTTGGTCGCATCTTTATATTCTTTAAATCCTCATGATGACGATGATGACGATGAGGGTGATATTATTTCTCTTATTCACGTCGTTCGTGAATTTTCCGACTTATTCGAGCCCGTTTTAGGATTATGACCTAAGCGAGCAATTGAGTTCAGAATTAATCTTATTCCTGGAGCTCAACCTATCACTCGTCCTCCGTATCGTATGTCCAATAAAGAAAACGAGGAGATGCGTAAACAATTATCTGAATTAGAGACGAAGCAATTCATTCGCTCTAGTTCTTCGCCTTGGGGAGCTTCATCTATTTTTGTAAAGAAATCTAATGGACCACTTAGGCTTTGCGTTGACTACGGCAAGCTTAATGATCTTACTATCAAAAATAAATATCCTTTACCTCGGATTGATGATCTATTCGATCAACTTAGTGGTGCTAGAGTCTTTTCACAATTAGACTTAGCTACTGGATTTCATCAGCTTCGTATTGCAGAGGATAGTATTCCTTTGACATCGTTCCGTACTCGTTATGGATATTATGAATGGCTTGTAATGCCATTTGGTCTAACGAATGCTTCGGCCTATTTCGTTGACCTTATGAATAGAGTTTTCAAAGACTTTCTCAACCGGTTTGTTCTCATCTTTATCGATGATATTCTTGTGTATTCTAAAACCGAGGAGGAGCATGAAAAACATCTTCGGATTGTGTTGGAAACTCTTAGGAGTAATCAATTAAAGGCAAAATTTTCTAAATGCCACTTTTGGCAATCTCGTGTGAAGTTTCTCGGTCATATTATTTCTGAATCCGGAATTTCCGTGGATCCTTCAAAGATTGAAGCGATTCAAGATTGGAAGAGACCGAAGAGTGTGACAGAGATTCGTAGTTTTCTCGGATTGGCGGGCTATTACCGTCGTTTTATCAAAGACTTTTCTAAGATTGTCGTGCCTCTCACTAGCTTGACGAAGAAAGGTGTTAAATACATTTGGTCGGACAAATGTGAAGATTCTTTTCAGAAATTAAAAGAACTTCTTTCTGATGCTCCTATTCTCGTTACTCCCGAGGGGAATCAAGATTTCGTTGTTTATACCGATGCTAGTCGCGTTAGTTTGGGTGCCGTTCTTATGCAAAGAGAACGTGTTATTGCTTATGCTTCTAGGCAATTGAAACCGGCCGAGACTAGATATGCCACATATGATTTAGAACTCGCGGCTATTGTTTTTGCTCTTCGGATTTGGCGTCATTATCTTTTAGGAGAGAAATTTGTTCTTTATACCGATCATAAGTCCTTGAAGTATTTATTCTCTCAAAAGGAACTTAATTTGCGTCTACAGCGTTGGCTCGAATTTCTTGCACCATATGATCTTGATATCCTTTATACTCCCGGAAAGGGGAATCGCGTTGCGGATGCACTTAGTCGAAAGCAACAAGCGGTTATTTCTATGATGATATCCGAATGGAACGATCTCGAGATCTTATCCATTTGTGAGATTCGAGACCGCGTATCCGATTTATGCTCATCATTTGTTTTATGTAGCCTTGAGGCTCATCCTTCTCTTTTAGACCGCATTCTTGAAGCTCAAAGGCTAGATCCCGACTTGGCTCTTCTTGGCCAAAATATTAAGAATAAAGGTGATATTGAAGGATTGAGAGAATTTGATATCTATTCTCGTGGCGGCATTCGAAAATTTGGTAGACTTATCGTACCAAATATTATTGATCTCCGTAAGGATATTTTAAAAGATTCTCATCGTTCTAAATTCACCATTCATCCCAGTAGTAGTAAAACGTACGCGGATATGAAGCGACTATATTATTTGAAGGGAATGAAATTTGACATCGCTAACTTCGTTAAGCGTTGCATGACTTGCCAACTCGTTAAGGCCGAACATCAAAGGCCCGGTGGGTTATTGCAACCTTTAGAAATTCCAATTTGGAAGTGGGACCAGATTTCCATGGATTTTATAGATGGCCTTCCCCGTTCTCGATCGGGTCATGATAGCTTATGGGTGATTGTTGATTGACTTACTAAATCCGCCCATTTTATTCCCGTTCGGTCTAACCGAACCGTTCCTCTTTTGTCCCAACTCTTTGTTAAAGAGATTGTTAAATTACATGGTGTTCCTACTTCTATTGTTAGTGATCGAGATCCATTGTTTACTAGTGGATTTTGGAAGAGTCTTCAAAAAGCTTTGGGAACGAAGCTTAATTTTAGCACCGCTTATCATCCTCAGTCCGATGGACAAACCGAGCGTGTGAATCAAACTCTTGAAGATCTTCTTCGTGCTTGTGTTCTTGATTTTGGTGGAAGTTGGGAAGATCATATTTCAATTGTTTAATTTTCCTATAATAATAGCTTCCAATCTAGTATTGGTATGGCACCTTTCGAGGCACTCTATGGAAAGCCATGCCGATCTCCTTCTTGTTGCCTTGAGGCCGGTGAGAAGCTGGTTTTAGGTCCAGATTTTATTCGTGATTCCACAGAAAAGATTGATCTTATTCGTCATAGGATGAAAGAAGCCCAGAGTAGACAAAAATCCTATGCCGATAATCGAAGAAGGAAATTAGAATTTTCTATTGGAGATTCTGTTTTTGTTCGTGTTTCACCAATGAAGGGTGTTGTACGTTTCAGTCGATCGGGAAAATTAGCGCCTCGATATATTGGGCCATTTCCTATCACTGAACGCGTTGGTTCCATGGCTTATCGCCTTTTATTACCGGCTCAATTTTCTGCTATTCATGACGTATTTCACGTTTCTCAATAACGGAAATGCCTTCGAGATTCCAATTCTAATTCTTGAGCCCGGTGATGTGGAAGAGATTGAAGTTTCGCCTAATTTAACTTATGAGCATCATCCTATTCGAATTGCTGCTTCAGAGGTCAAACGCCTTCAAAATAAAGATGTCCCGCTTGTTAAAGTCCAATTGTCTTCAAATCCTAAGGATTGTTCTTGGGAATCTAGAGAGTACATCGAGCGAACACATCCGGACTTACTTTCTCGTGCTCTTTGAGGTGAACTTATTATTTCAAATTTCTTTTGTGTTGAATATGCTTTTATGGTTGTTAGTACATATCTTCTTCTTAAATATTGTGAGGACGCAATTTCTTTAAGGAGGGGAGTCTGTAACAACCCGCATATTTATTGATTTTATATTTAAATATTTTATCGTTAGTCGGATTTTAGTGAAAAACTACTTTTTGCATACGGTCGAATTAGGACCCGAGACCACCTCCATTGAGTTCAAAATGCCGTTTGCGACCTTTTTGAGTATAAGCTTCGATATGTTTGGAGAGAGTTGATTTTTGCTACCTTTTCACTTTGGGTTTGGGTTTGGGCTCAGCCCTATGTTTAACTTATACTCAAATCTGAGCCACTCTTCTCCATTTACCCTCATTTTCTTCTCTTTTCAGTTCTAAGGCAATAATGGTGGGAGAGATTGGAAATTAAAACTCCAAAACCCTAGTTCCTCTTGCAACCTCAAATTCCTAGCTCCAAACTCAAGAGAACCCATTGGTAAGCATTCTCTTCTTCTTCTCCAACTTATTCCCTTACCAATTTCGGAAATTCCTAAACCTAATTTTGGGAATGTTCTTGTTTTGAGCATAGATTCAAGCTCATTTGGGTTGTGTTGAAGAGAGGTTGATTCTCCATTTTCTTTCAAGCTTGTTTTTGTTTGTTTTTGTAAAAAGGTGAGATTTTTATCTCACATCTTTGTCTATAATTATCTTCGATTGTTAGGTATGAATTCCTAACGTTTATTCGTGTGCAATTGATTTTGGTATGGATTGATTTGGTGTATATTCCAATTTTGGTATTTTGAAATCAAAATCTATGAAAATCCTTTTATGGATATTTGGACATGGATATTTGAGGCGTATCGACGAGTCATTTAAGGCTGGGTTGTCACTCGACGTAATTCCTTAGTCATCGCCATTTGCTCGTTCAATCGTTTTCGATATTCGTTTGGCCATTTTTGGCCTAGGTTCAAGGAATGCCCTGAACCCCAGATTCAGACGTCTGAATATTGTCTGGGAAGATTTCTATTCCCAGATTCAGACGTCTGAATATAGGGTTTCAGACGTCTGAATTGGTTCTATTTCAAACAGAAAGAAAATAGGCTAAAATATGCCTATTTCAGACGTCTGAAACACTTGATTCAGACGTCTGAATTGTGTTCTAGAAATCTTTATATTTCCAGATTCAGACGTCTGAACCACTTGTTTGAGACGTCTGAAACTGCAGTGTTTTGCGTATTTGCCTATTCGCTTGAGAATTCCAATTTAAATCGATTCGTGATGATCCTATTTGTTGTTATCATTATTATGCCTTTGATGACCCCTATTTAGGGATTTTTGAATATCCATTTCGATGGATTCTTTATCGGTTTCTTTGGATTTTATTCACGTCTTCGAATGTGAATTTTAGTGATTGATTGTTCTTACAATCTTCTTTGTGATTTGTCACTTTAAAAATATAAAGGTTTTCTATACTAATAGTAAATATCAAAACTCTTTCCTCAAATGATTTCAATACTATTTTAATACCAAATTCGTTTATAAAACCGTTTTCCAATCTATTAGTATATACAAACCTTTACCTCACTCGTATGAGAAATCTAATTAAACGGCTTAGTAAAACAAGTGGTATGAAACGCTTGCGTTTACTTCGTCGGTTAATTCTTGGACTTGTTCGATTGAACCTCTTGTGACAATTTCCTAGTGGAGATCTACAGTTTGTTCGTAAATATTTGAGTTAAGCAAGTGGTTATGGGACATGAAGCTAAACTCATATATTTACTAGCTTAGTGTAATCGACACTTCTCGTTGATCATGACGATCATCTTTGTGATTTAGACTAGCAATGTGCGATGTCTCTTTGTCTACGAGGGAGACTAAACCCCGTTTTGTGGAGTTTCGACTCAATTTGGTGGGGTAGCAACCCATGGTCTTTGGGCCGTTTGTGGAGCTTCGGCTCAATTTGTGATGGTTAGCAACCATGGAATTAGCGTTCCGTTTGTGATACACGTGTTGGTGGGCTTTATGCTCCCGTTTGTGATAGGCCTTCCCCCCTTTTTGTGATTTCTGGATTTCTTGAGATGATTTCTAGAATTTGTGCTTCACCAATTTTCGTGATTTCCATTGATAAGTTTTATCAATATTTGTGCATTGGTGAATTTGTGTGTCACTGACTTTTGTGATTGGCATTGATATAATTGTCAATATTTATGGTTTGGTGAACGAAATGAGGAGTATGACATTTCTTTGATTCTTGTGTAGATTTGGTGATATTGATTAATCTCTCGTTGATTTTCAATTACTTATATATATCACAGCTTGGCATTGTGATTATTATGTGTTTAGTCATATCTCTTATGCTAAATCGTTTCATCTGATATTTATAGTTAGACTGATCCGTTTATTATTTTCTTATTAAATAATACTCGGGTCAGACCGAGATGTTACAGGTGCTTCAGCTTGACCTCTCACTTGGGATTGATTTCTCTGACTTTTGGTTAACTACTTAGATTAGTAGTTTTTGGTTTGTATACATTTGAGATATAGACTCCATAATGTATACTTATTCTTTTGTGTAGTTCGTGTAACTATTCTTTTGTGATATTGTGGATCTTTTTAGACCACTACTCTGATGTACACTTCCGAGTGTAGTATTCATATCTATTTCCGCCTTTGTGATATGAATTGTCTGTGACTGATTTATGTTATGTTTATTTCTATATTTGTTTCTGAAGATATTACAGCCACTGTGTAGTAGCTTTGAGTTTGTGTCGGTATGTCGGATTTCCCTCTTGATAAAGAAATGCATGTTATACTATCTGACATATCGATGCTCGCGCAAAGTAATTACACGGATGGTCGCTCCTCAACAGCCTTATTCTCCGTGCTAGTTGACAGCATTCACCGTAATGTTCTTGGCTAGCTTGGGTATAGAGGTGGGGCGTCACAGTCGCATGTAGCAGATGAGCTATAGTGATTTTTAGGTGAAGTGATAAAGTTTTGATATTGATAAAAAGTAGGCTGCTGTTGAAATAGTTTGACCAGTCCAACAATATATTTATAAATTTCAAATTTAAATTCAAATTGACTTGAATCCACAACTTATAACCTTGACTTCCTATCGAGACGTGTCGCTAGGCGTTTATAATGTTAAGCCCCTATTCCAAACATAATGGAAAATGTTTCGAGTCCTAATTCGATCGTATGGAGAAGATAGCTTTCTTGAACCCAGTTATTATGTTTAATTTTCGATGTAAATTTCAGCGCGTTTACTTACCGTATAATCACTTGACAACTCCAAACGCTACGAAGTTTAAAATACGATAATAATACACCATTATGGATCCAATAAAATTGGTTTTATCAAAATCTGAGACTGTGCCTCGGAAGGCTATTTTTAAATATCAATTTAAAAGATATAATTTTAAAATCGAACGAATCACTTTCAATTTCAATTTAAAAGCTTTTATTATCTTCAGAACTATCAATATAAATTTTACAAGCCCTTAAATTATTTTTAACAAGCTCGAAACTCAAGATTAAATATTTTACTCTATCTTTAATTATTGAATAATTATATTATTAAACAAATTTCTGTATCTACATTCTGGATAAATAAATCCAAGTTTTCCATATTCAAAACGAATTTATAAATTCAATTTCTACATTTAAAACCATTTAAATATTCTAAATCCAGTGTCAAAAAATTTGGGTCGTCACAAATATACTTTCTTAATGAATTTAGAAATTCGTATAATATTTAAATATAAATTATCAATTATGGTTCTATCTTCAGCAAGCGAGCAAAGCATTTGAGCGGTCCAACCATATGTTGCATGTATGATAATTTTTCCTATTTTACTTATAAAAATTAAAATAAATAATATTTTTGTATAAAATATTTGCCCTATTATATAATAGATAATTAATAAATAACTTTTACTAATTAAGATTGAATATATTAAAATTAATAATTATTATTATTAATTAGTAATATATACATATTAACTAACATTTAATATTTTATATTCAATTATAATTATGGTTTTTATATAATAATTGCTAGTAGTAACTATTAATTACTATTGAATATACAAAAGTAGGTAATTAATAATCGTAATTGTTGTGTAATAAAATATAGATAATAATTAACATTATTAATATTCAGTTATAATTAAGAAGTAATAATTAATAATTACGAAGTAATAATTAATAATTACTATTCATTATCTAATAATTAATAATTATACTAATATTTAATATTTAATAAGTAATAATTTGAAATTTTATCTAAAATAAATTTAAAAATATTCGTAAAACTTAGAAAACTTTCGTAAAATTTGAAAATACCATTTTGAAATTTTCATAGAATTTAATTAAAATGTTTAAATTTTTTAATTTGTTTAAAATAAAGAAAAAAGTATTTATTAAGTTTAAAGTCCATAAAATTTAAATACAATATGAATATATTCGAAATTTTATAAAATTCAAAAAAAGTTCAAAAAATTATAAATTCGAGTAATACAAATATTATGTTAGTAAATATTATTTTCTTATGCATGTGGATGTTCACTTTTGTAATTAGTGGAATTTTTACTCGTGCATCCAAATATTGGGCCCAAATTCCAAAACTAAGTTTTGCTCCAACTTACTTTTCGTTCCCCTTTCTCAAATCAGTGGCTCTCTCGTTCTCATCGATCACTACTATTTTCTTCAATCCCTCTTGCTTTTTATTCCTTATCATTTGTTCTCTAAGTGGCTTGCCACCATCGCCATCAACTACCTCACATACGACTGGGCCAACTTGCCTTTAATAACTATGACCCATTATTGCGCCAATTTAGAAAGCTTGAAGCGAAGTCGATCTCTGCCTGGAAAGCATAGGCAAAGGCTCTTCCATGCCCTCGCCACCCGATTCTCCACGTCGATCTCCTCATTTCATCTGTTGATCAAGTAAAGATCTTAATGTCGCTGGCTCCAGAAGCAACTATTAGGTAACCATGCACATTTCCTTTATGTGTTTATGCATATGTGCATTTATTTGGTGACCATGCTATTTTAAGTATTAGCATCTGCATTAGTTCAAAATAACATACAATTAAAACCATACAGACTTTATTCATGTGAAAGGTTAGTAATATAATATATCATATTTGAGTTCTCGTTTCATTGTTGTGAGCATATTAGTAGTTCTTTCCAGCTTCTAACATGTAAAGGAGTACAAAATAGCATACAACATTTTAGCATTAGTGCCTCAAATTGTTTTTGCATAAACAAATTATTTTCCTTCTATTGTTTTGCAACTAATTTCGATTACATTAGCAAAAGCATACAAGACAAAAGGCTTGTTTAAAGTAGTATTAGGTTGTCCTGTGACCTAGGTAATGAATTTTCGCTCTTGGTTAACAATTATTAAAAATTTAGCAATTTACAATAATGTATAAATGTCTTTTACTTAATTAGCATTATTGTTTGCTAATTAGAATCATTTTAGGCCATAATATTTGGGACTATTTTATGTAGCCTATAAAGTATGTATTTTCCTAACTTTTGAATTATCTACTAACTAACATTCTGATTCACAATGATCAATATTCTTTTTTTACAAATTTCGTTACCTCCATCAATGTCTCTTTTGTTGGCCAATTTTGAGTGAATTTTTTATGTTTTAATCATAAAGCTATGCTGCTTCAATGGGAACCTCAATTTCGTGTGATTTGTAGATATTTTTCTTCTGTAGATATTGTAATTTTGGAATTTTATGGGTTAAGCAATTAAGCTTGATGACAGGTCAGCTATTACACATAACATTGTTAGGCTATGAATAAATGGGTTTGGTCGCCTTGCAATGTAGCAAATTAAAATGGTTTTATTAGAGTTATATGGTTGATTTTATAACTTGAAGTGGTTATTAAAATTACATGTAATATTAACTGTCCATATATTGGACGCCTTTGAATTATGATTGTAGATTGTGTAGTGCAATGATCGACCCTTTCTTAAATGCAAGGTTTATTTAAATTTTGTAGTGCAATGATTGTAGAATACACTAATTTTGGAAGTCCCTTCATTTTACTGGATACGGTTTATATAGTTTGTTTTATAATGTAGGCATATGAGACAGCTTAAGCTAGTTAATAGGCTTGGTATCTTATAAAACGACACATAATTTATTGGTGGTTTTTATTAAACAAACATTACACAACAATGAGTTAGATGTAGATTCTTTTCTATCAAAGATGACTTAGGGATGGCGAAGTTAATAATTTTCACAACTATCGCACCTGAACCGAATAGTCATATGTAAAAAAAATGGTGCCTATTTTCATCGCCATTATCGCTTAGGACATTATTATCAATATTCTAAAATTATGCTATTTTATTCCCATTTAAAACCAAATATCTTCACCTATTTCGTCATAATCAAAATAATTCATTTACACGATGCTTGAAAGTTTTATCAAACTTGAATCTACATTTCAGCAATTTGAAAAATTAAATCAGATAACAATTGGATGAACTTTTTATTCTTATTTATTTCAGAGGTTCATACTTCAGCTAACTGCACTGCATAGTGTTTAGATATGTAATTCACGCATCAATAGTTTGGAAACCAAGAACAATCTTCCATTTTGTTCAAATGTACATCACTCGTTATATAACATGTTTATTATAAATGTAAATTAATTGTTTATAATATGTTAGCTTTGATTTGGCCTCAATTATGATAGATTGCTTGATGGAGTCATTGACTCTATGTTTGAAAATTGATTACTAGGCTACCAGTTATAGTTTATATCAATCTTAAAGCATAATTTTATCACTTTGCAGGGTTGTCAGAGAACTTGCTACTTCTATTTAATTATTATTGTTTAAAGAGAATTAAATCGAAGTCTTTCAATATATGTGGATTAATTACTCAAAACTACTTATGTCAACTTAATAAAACTTAATGGCATATCTTTACTAAAGCAAAATGCATTACGTATGATTCTGTCACCCTTTTTTTTCCTTTTTTCTTTTTTAAGTTTATGTATGAATTTGTAAATATAACCAATTATATTTATATTGTCAATAAAATATATTTGTATTGTTAAGTAACTATTTTAGAGCACCCATGTATCATTAAAAGCAGATGCTTAAAAGGTTTGGGTCGATTTGATGGTGGATCCTGAAGCCATTCTATATAGACTTACTGTAGACATCTATAGTTTTGGACAGGCGATTGGGATGATTTTTGCTTGACACAAGGACTTTATCACTTTTGATCAATATGTATCGATCCTCCTATTAACATACGTTATGGATTCGGTTATGTTTTTAATAGAGTTATGAATTCACAAATAGTGTAAAGTTGAACTTGTTTTGGATTTTTTTGAACGTAAATGATTCGTGTTGTTTTAGGTAATGTGAATAATAACAGTTATTATTAGTGAAATATTGGTTTTAATAACAATGTACTGAAATTTTGGTTAATAACAATTGTGGAAAGAAAAATTATAACCTTTGGCAGATATTGTAAATAGATTTATTAGAACGGTATTTTCGAATACAAATTTAAGATTTGTAGGAAATTCTTAGGTCAGCCAAATATGAGATAGTGGCACTAGGCTACTATAGATAATCCTCCAAAAGACTTAATCCATTCTCATATATTTTAAAGATTCTATACATCTGAAATACTCAATAACTATTACAAATAGTTTCGACAATTCCCAAACAATATGGAGCTATCGTAGTATTTGGTAAGAAGGATTATAAAATTCAATTTGAAAATGAAAAATATTCTTCGAAAACATACAATAGATTTGATATATTAATAAACAACATAAATTAAGTATCGTAACTCCAAAGCACCATGCACATCTCAAATAAGATAACTCAAATAAAAAGAGCTATAACATCAATATTCCATAATAAATTTACATAAATGGATGTACACACAAATATCAAACATTCCATGGCTAAAAATGTATATTTACATAAAATAGCAAACCTACATCTTATCTGGCTATCTTCCATTTAAATGCAGCAACAAGGTGGACCATGTTTAGCAAGTCGATTCATCCACTTTGGAATTGATTTTCCAGTTAATTTAAAGCAAACATCCTTGCTGAAATGGTTACAGTTCTTTGTAAATAGATTGTAGGAATCACAACTGTAGTTGCTAGAAAGAAAATCGATGAATAAGTGTGATGCCCCACCTCTATGCTCACAATAACAAAGGTTATTATAAGGAATAACGTCTGCTATTGCGAAGAATAAGGCTTGTTAGAAGCAACCATCCGTAAGTTATGCCTTAGACGAGTATTGATTACATCGATAGGAGTTGTCTAAATTACTCCCAAAGATGTATATTCAATCCAAATCTAAAAGGAAACTACGATGGCTTAAGGAAAATTCAGAACAATTCATAATAGCAATAACATAGACAAGTATAATCACATTAGAACAGAAATATAAATATATAGCGGAAGATAAGTCTGGAATACATGCTACAACAATCGATAGTTCACATGAACCAAATGTATATATACATTGATATCATATCATATATGAGATGAGAGTCAATACACCAAAAGTAACACCTCGAAATCTAGACAAAATATGATGTGAAATCCTAAAAGCTGAAGCAGCAACTGAATCAGAGATTGCGATTATCCTGAAATAACTCGGTCTGACCCGACTATTATTTAAAAGAAAAAAATAAATGGATTAGTCTAATTTAATCTTAGAAGTGAATGCATCATAAACAACATCAAAGCAAAATAATCATAGTCGCATTCGAGACTATTCAACATAAATAATCAACATAGTTTAAATGAAGAAATCTCATTCAACTCCATCAAATTCAACTCATTAAACTCCATCAAAATCAACTTTAAAATTCAAAATTTGTAACGACCAAGGATTTTTAGTAATTAAAATTTGAATATTTAATTAATTTTAAATATTTATAAGTGAATTTATAAGTCGAATAAATTTTAATTCGAATAATTGGATTTAATTGAATAATTAAATCAATAATTTAATATGTTAAATTATGAAAATAATTGAAAATTGAGTTAAATATGATTGAAAATGATTTGTAAAATTTTATTTTATCATATTGAAGTCAGAAAGATATTATAGAACTTTTAAAATTGAATTAAAAGTTAATTTGTGAAAATTGAATATTTTAATATTAAAAATCGACTAGTGAAAATAGCCAATTTTTGAACAGTCTCAGAATTGGACGAAACTAGTTCCATTGGATCCGTAATATTTAGTTATTACCGGATTTAAATTTTCGTGTCAATCGGAGTTATCGTTTGATCGTGGCAGCTCGAAACGCGTCGAATTGTTTTTAATATTAATTTGGCGAGTTAAAATAGCCATTTTTCAAAAAGTCTCGGATTTCGACGAAACCAGTTTCATCGGATCCGTAATGTGATATTATTGTAAGGTTTCAAATTTCGTGTCAATCAGATTTACCATTTGTCCGGTGCAAATTAAAACGCCTAGAAAATCGTTTAAATCGGTTTAATTTAAATCGATCGTTTATTGCCATAAATCGCACAGATGACCGAATTAGCTTTCGAAACCTGTTCCATTGTGTCCGGAACGCGGGGTAAACCCTAGGAACGTCAGTTTCGGCGCGTAAATTGGAGTTCGGAATTCCCGGATGAATAGTGTTCGTTCGTTCTTCTATAAATAGCACCCTTCTCTTTAGAAATTAAAAAAAAATTAGGGTTTTGAGACAAAGCACGGCCGCCAGCAAGCAATGAATGGCCGATATACACCTATCTTCTCTCTCCTTTTTCTTCCAATCCCTCGATTATTTCCAGAAAACTTCAACTACAACATCGAAGAGCGTGAGGAGAGCTTCAATTCTATACGGGTGTGATCGTTTTTAGTGGCACGAATCGATGGCAATCGAAGCTGGAAGGGCCGAACTTCACGCAGGCGTTTCGAGGCCAGGTCAGGGCCGAGCTCGAAGCCCTTTATGCCGAAGGTTGCTCTTGGTCGTGGCTACGAAATGGTGTATCCTGATCGAGCTATAGCGGAGAGGAGAGGGGTGCGTTCGAAACCCTAGATATACGATGTTGGGTTGTTTTGTTCGGCCTTGCGCGTGAACGAAGAGAGGAAGGAGAAGCAAGATAGTCACGACCTTGATTTCATCTCCAGAAATCAACGGTCCAGGGGGAGTTAGGTGAAAACAAATAAAGAAAATTTGTAATTTATTTATATTATAATTCGTATTAACTTCAAAATGTTGTAACTCTTTCATACGAGGTCCGTTTCGGACGAGATTTTTTGCGTTGGCTTCGTATTGACGAGCACTACGCGATGGAGTTGGATTGGAGTCGTTTGGAGTTAGTGATAATTTTGGGTAAAATTAAACATCCGTTTAATTTTATTCGAAATAAATCGCTAAAACGAAATTGAAATCAAGGTGAGAACTTCTCACTCAATCGAATTAGTTTCGATTTTATTTTAAATAGTTAGATTTAAAATATTTGAATGCATGTTTGAATGATGATTGTTATCTATTGATTGTTAAAATAGATATTATACGCCGTTAGTAAGCGGATGTTATTTATTAAAAACATATACCGCGAATATTTCATAAACAGTGAAATTGGTATTATATATAATAGCAATATATATATATTGGCATATGTATATATTGGAGTTATTGATTTCCCGCATTTGTATAGCGGATGAGACCCTATTGCGCCGTCTATTAAGCGGATAATATTTTAAATCCCATATACCGCGATAATTCCGTACTGGAGCGGAAATTGTATTGTGCTAATGTTTGTGGATGCAGGAAAACAGGTTGGAGGGATCCAACTGGATTCCTCAACAGTTTTTATTTGATCTCAGATATTTTGATATTTGATTGATTATCATATCGATATATGATATCGTTGTAGTCGTGATTGACTATTTGGTGTGTAGCATCATTGAACCGAATTTTGGGATTTTAAAATGATTTTTAAAGTGATTTTTGAAAGTATACGTTTATAAAATATTTTTCGGAATTTATCCATTTTAAATAAATAAACGTTATAATTTTAATGTTATAAAAATTATGATTTTTGAGAAATATAGTTAAAAGTTGATTTTTGAAAATATGGGATTAATGATTTTATAAAAGAATTTAAATCGGGATAATTGAATTTATTATGAAAAGTTGAAATATAGGATTTATAAAATTTAATTATTTTATAAATCAAGAAAATGGTGAAATTATAAAGGAATTTAAAGATGTTTTAAAATAATAGTACCAATTGATTTATATAAGATTTATAAATTGATAATTTATAAATTAAAAATATTTGAGTTATAAAACGAGTTTTTATAAGTGTTTGAATGAAGTGAAAATGAATTTTGTAAATGAATGGAATTTATAAAATTAAAAATGGTGAAGTTATAAATGAATTTATAAATAGTAAGATTTATAAATTTTATAAAGTTATTAAAAGAATAGTTTGAATAAATCATTGAATCTTATAAGTTATAAGATTTATAATTATGAAGTTCAAAGGAATGATTTTTGCAAACAAATAAATTATAAGTATTTAACTTATAATATGAACCTTTGGTATATAATTGAGATATAAATTGAATATAGGAAAATAAAGGAATTTATAAACGTTGTTTTATAAATTCAAAAACGACTTATTTTAAGAAGTAAATTGTTGAAACCTATTAATGGAGTTATATTCACATTTTTGACTGTGAATAATCCTTTAAAATGAAATGTATAGAAATGATGAAATTGATTAACGTAGTATATTCACGTTTTTGAATATTGAATAATATGTTAAAGAAATTGTTTTGAATGTGATATTTTAAACAGAATTAAAACGATCTAACGATGTTTTCAAAAGATGTTAAGATTCGAAACCATAGATTTCAACATTTATTGTTGAAATAGACGTTTTCGAGAAATAGAAGGAAATGGTGGACTATAGCACTGTTGTTATAGTGAATGATTTCCGAAAGGAAATGTTTTGTATAGTATTGGGATTTATATATCTATTTTAATTTCGAATCCCTATACTAGTGATTTTGGGTTGTCGTAACGATGTTTTACGTAACATTCGTTTTGGCCCAAATAAATATGTTTAAGAGAATGATTTCCTTAAAGAATGAAATATATACTAAATCTCGATTTAAGTATATTGAATATTTTCTAAGTGTTGAAAATAAATAAAATTTGTGAATTACTTATTAAATAAGTATGGAAATGTTTTCCAATACAAAGTGAATACTTGGAGAATTTATCTTTTTGAAGATAAATTGAAATGAATAATTGAAATCGTATATGCATGGATATTTTGGAATATAAATTCACTATGGAATTTATGAATAAAAAGGGGAACTTGTTTAAAAATAAATATTGATTTATTTTTGAGATATTGAATAATATATCTTGTAAAGATATTTTGGAAAATAAATAATTTAGAAAATTATTTGGAATCTGGTGATGTTGTGCATATCCATTGATAGTTCAATAACCGACTATCAATATTTCCCTTTGAATGCGTAATTGATGTGATTTGTTTGAATTTGAATGCCACACTTATTTTTGAACAAGCGCTCACTATTCGGGTTAACCGGGAAAGGACCATGGGGTCGTATAACCCATTCCGAATATGTGATACGTCGTTATGAATTGCATTTGAAGATCGGTGTTGAAGACCCGGTATTTGCGAGAGCGATAGGATGACCTATCGATTGTCTCTGCACTAAGTTGCAACGGTATAGAGACTCCCTAAGTGATGGGAAATCCGATCAGGATTGTGGATATCCGGATTGCAAGGACTTCTTTGTAAGTGCCTTCGGTTTTGTTCGATCCCGGAACAGACTTGTATGGATTGTATGTCTGACATTACAAATTGAGATATAAAGCCGATTTCATTCAAATATATTTCTGTTGGTGGCGGAGAATTTATTCTTTTAGCTTAACACCCTTCTCTGAGACGTATGAGCTCAGAGGTTATGTAGTTGAACGTTATCAGCGATATATTCCCAATTTGGTAATGTGACATGCTGAGTGTTGCTGTAAATGATCATTGTGTTGATTATTTGTGATAGGATCGTTTATTTGATCGTCTATCCTAGTGATCACTTCTATGATCATTTGTTGACCCAAAGCATGGCTTTTGTATAAAGTATGTTTTTGTGGGCGTGACTTCGTCGAGCCTCACGCCCCGTGAATGGTCAAAACAGGAAAGATGCAGCAAGGTTATGAGGGGTAGCGCCCTTTAGGATGTGTGCATTTCCTTCTGGAAAAGGGTGGTATCATGGTATGGAGCCTAGATACTTACTCATGTTGAAAACACTTTATGATTGTGTGAATTGATTGCGAGCGCTCGGTGAAAAGGTCCCAAAGGATCGGGGGATGGCATATTCGGTCAGTTAGGGGTAACCCGGCCTTGTGTTGGTAGAGATCCGGTTTGGTTCTCGGGGATGTCCATCCAGAGGCATTCTCATGTGGCAATGGGAAGTTCCTTGGCCTGATCATTCGTTGGAAATCCAAAGAAACAATACGAGACTTGTACGGTTTTAGTTGTATAACCTGCTATGGAATGTGGCGGTAACCTGCTATTGAACATAGTTAGCTATAGTAGGCATACGATAATGGTCTTATGTTGGCTAAGATTTATATTCTACTTTCGAAATGAATTTTTCTCTACACTATGCACTAGTAATAGTATCAAATGTTCTTTTAAATGCGTATCAAGCATCTTTGACTATCATAAGGAGAAATCTCCTCCGATTCTGCGTTTGCATTGTATGTGTGTGCGGGAGGCCTTATGGTAGTCTCATTTTTAAAAGCATTGCGAATTGACTTTAAAAATATTCCTCTATTTTGTTTTCAAAGATAAGTAAACTGTTTTGAGTTCTCACACCAGTCACATGACTGACTCGGAGTTTATTGTTTTCCTTCCTAAACTCTGGGTGCCCACCAATTTCCACACGGGCAGTCAAGAGTTAGGTTTATCAGGATATTCTGGATATTCTGGAATTGCTGGAGGCAAGCTGGATGGCATGGCGTATTACTAGTTTATATAGTATTTCTTTTTCTGCTGCACTGTTTGTTGTTGTTGTTGTTTGTTGTTGTACACTCTGATGATGATGTCATGTAATGTAATGTATAAAATGTAATAACTGATATAGTTCTTTGTTTAAAGATTATTCATTTATTATTATATGTTGTTCCGCTGCGAATTATGAGATTCTGATGTTGTTTCGTTGTTTTCTTTCTGTCTCGTTCTATTTCCTTTCTGTTCTATTTTTCTATTTTCTTTCCTCTCTATTTTCTATCTTCTTATCTCCTCTTTCTTTTTCTTTTCTTTTTTCTTAAACCACAACATTTCGGCTTTCCGGCCTTCGATTTCTCGGCAGTCGATAAAGTGAGTATCGATGTTGAATTTTCGAAAGTCGAAGAATCGGGTCCTTACATCTGGTATCAGAGCATATGGTTAAGCGACAACCTTAGCTCTGTTGGGTATTACTCATTAGAGAAAGAGTCAGTAGTACTCTAGAATGAGTTTGAGTGTAATAATAGCTATGAGAGCGTATTTGTTAGTGAATATAAATTGTTTTATATTGTGATGATTGGTTTATTGAGTGGCATATGAACCTTCGTCAGCACGGTCTGTCAAACTATGCCGAAGGGGTTTCTGAACACTTGAATAGAACAATTCGACACAATATTGATTTTTAATTGGGTAAATGAAATAATTTTACCTTGATTATATTTTATATATAAAGGAATAATTTTTCAGAATTATTAAGGTGTATATAAGTTGAATAAGTTCTTTGAATAATCTAAATAAAAGAAGAATTGTATAAGCAAAAGAATTATAAGAATTGAATTATAATTAAAGTGATTTACAATTGTGAAATAAACTTATATATATAAGAAGTGAAACTATATGAATATATTTATGAATATGAGTTGTAAATAAAGATGAATTTAAAGTTAAATGGAAATTTACTTTAGAAATGGAAGTATAACTTAAGAGATGTTGAATGAAATTGATATTAGTATCAAAGTAAAATAATAAAGTGAAGTGATAAATATGAACTTAAGTTATATAAATGAAATTCAACTTTTGTAATTGAATTGAATGAATGG
The DNA here is from genome assembly GCA_030765085.1 of Allium cepa. Taxonomy (NCBI): domain Eukaryota; kingdom Viridiplantae; phylum Streptophyta; class Magnoliopsida; order Asparagales; family Amaryllidaceae; genus Allium; species Allium cepa. The sequence goes on from CM060938.1 coordinate 231,509,880, forward strand.
ATTGAATGTAAATCAATTGAATGTGAATTAAGTTGATATGAAGTAATGAATATAAATGTTAATTCATTAAATTCTAATGTTATTAGAAAGTTGAAAGATTGAATGAAACTCAATTTAATTAAACCAATTGATAAGCAAAGGAATTTGGTTGTAATTGATATACATTGGTAGTTATATGGTTGTTAGTTGATTGTATACAATTCATTAAGTGTTAATGAAATTGGAAGTTAAAGTAATTGAAATCCAATTGAAAGTTAAGTGAATCTTAAATAGAATTGAATTTGAATTGGAAGTGAACCAACTTGAATATGAATTAGTGAATATAAACTAATCGAAAATGAATGTTAGTAAAAACATCCACTATTAATAAATCAAATGTGATTAAATTGAAAACCTATTTCATTGAATATTAATGAGAATATGAATGAATATTTATTTGTTATGGATGCTAGTTGGTTGATGGTTGAATATATTGCTTTTGTTTCAATTGCTATGTTAACATGTATAGTTATTATGTTGCTATATGTTGTATATCGATACTATTTTCATATATGCATGATTCTCATGTTGTTTGTTGAGTGATTAGTAGGTGCGGATCGCGTTTGCTTCGCATTTGGAGCTCGCTTTCGCGCTATATTAGCCGTATATGCTCGCTAATAAAATATAAGGTACATATCTCGGATTACATACCGTACTTTTACATTTTTTCCCTTCGGGATGCCTCATTACTTGATGAGATGTATATTTGTGATATATATACTGTCATTTTTTTTTCCGGATCGAGCCGCGCAAAGGAGACTATGGTGAATTTTTCCGAAAATTTAAGGCGTTAGAAAAAATTTGAGAAAATTGGAAAATTTTGTGAAAACTTTAACTTTGATTTTGGAGTTGAAAGTTAAACAATAGTAGTTGTTTTTGAAAAGATAACTAAGTATGATTTGAAAACTTAGTAAAGTTATTGTAAGAAGTTTAATTATGGATTTATGGAAAGTTAATAAATTCTGTAACTTTTCTTACTTGTTAATTTCGAGGCCGAAATTCTTTTAAGGGGGGAAGATTGTAACGACCCAGGATTTTTAGTAATTAAAATTTGAATACTTAATTAATTTTAAATATTTATAAGTGAATTTATAAGTCGAATAAATTTTAATTCGAATAATTGGATTTAATTGAATAATTAAATCAATAATTTAATATGTTAAATTATGAAAATAATTGAAAATTGAGTTAAATATGATTGAAAATGATTTGTAAAATTTTATTTTATCATATTGAAGTTAGAAAGATATTATAGAACTTTTAAAATTGAATTAAAAGATAATTTGTGAAAATTGGATATTTTAATATTAAAAATCGACTAGTGAAAATAGCCAATTTTTGAACAGTCTCAGATTTGGACGAAACCAGTTCCATTGGATCCGTAATATTTAGGTATTACCGGATTTTAATTTTCATGTCAATCGGAGTTATCGTTTGATCGTGGCAGCTCGAAACGCATCGAATTGTTTTTAATATTAATTTGGCGAGTTAAAATAGCCATTTTTCAAAAAGTCTCGGATTTCGACGAAACCAGTTTCATCGGATCTGTAATGTGATATTATTGTAAGGTTTCAAATTTCGTGTCAATCGGATTTACCATTTGTCCGATGCAAATTAAAACGCCTAGAAAATCGTTTAAATCGGTTTAATTTAAATCGATCGTTTATTGCCATAACTCGCACAGATGACCGAATTAGCTTTCGAAACCTGTTCCATTGTGTCCGGAATGCGGGGTAAACCCTAGGAATGTCAGTTTCGGCGCGTAAATCGGAGTTCGGAATTCCCGGATGAATAGTGTTCGTTCGTTCTTCTATAAATAGCACCCTTCTCTTTAGAAATTAAAAAAAAAATAATTAGGGTTTTGAGACAAAGCACGGCCGCCAGCAAGCAATGAATGGCCGATATACACCTATCTTCTCTCTCCTTTTTCTTCCAATCCCTCGATTATTTCCAGAAACCTTCAACTACAACATCGAAGAGCGTGAGGAGAGCTTCAATTCTATACGGGTGTGATCGTTTTTAGTGGCACGAATCGATGGCAATCGAAGCTGGAAGGGCCGAACTTCACGTAGGCGTTTCGAGGCCAGGTCAGGGCCGAGCTCGAAGCCCTTTATGCCGAAGGTTGCTCTTGGTCGTGGCTACGAAATGGTGTATCCTGATCGAGCTATAGCGGAGAGGATAGGGGTGCGTTCGAAACCCTAGATATACGATGTTGGGTTGTTTTGTTCGGCCTTGCGCGTGAACGAAGAGAGGAAGGAGAAGCAAGATAGTCACGGCCTTGATTTCATCTCCAGAAATCAACGGTCCAGGGGGAGTTAGGTGAAAACAAATAAAGAAAATTTGTAATTTATTTATATTATAATTCGTATTAACTTCAAAATGTTGTAACTCTTTCATACGAGGTCCGTTTTGGACGAGATTTTTTGCGTTGGCTTCATATTGACGAGCACTACGCGATGGAGTTGGATTGGAGTGGTTTGGAGTTTGTGAGAATTTCGGGTAAAATTAAACGTCCGTTTAATTTTATTCGAAATAAATCGCTAAAACGAAATTGAAATCAAGGTGAGAACTTCTCACTCAATCGAATCAGTTTCGATTTTATTTTAAATAGTTAGATTTAAAATATTTGAATGCATGTTTGAATGATGATTGTTATCTATTGATTGTTAAAATAGACATTATACGCCGTTAGTAAGCGGATGTTATTTATTAAAAACATATACCGCGAATATTTCATAAACAGTGAAATTGGTATTATATATAATAGCAATATATATATATATATATATATATATATATATTAGCATATGTATATATTGGAGTTATTGATTTCCCGCATTTGTATAGCGGATGAGACCCTATTGCGCCGTCTATTAAGCGGATAATATTTTAAATCCCATATACCGCGATAATTCCGTACTGGAGCGGAATTGGTATTGCGCTAATGTTTGTGGATGCAGGAAAACAGGTTGGAGGGATCCAACTGGATTCCTCAATAGTTTTTATTTGATTTCAGATATTTTGATATTTGATTGATTATCATATCGATATATGATATCGTTGTAGTCGTGATTGACAATTTGGTGTGTAGCATCATTGAACCGAATTTTGGAATTTTAAAATGATTTTTAAAGTGATTTTTGAAAGTATACGTTTATAAAATATTTTTCGGAATTTATCCATTTTAAATAAATAAACGTTATAATTTTAATGTTATAAAAATTATGATTTTTGAGAAATATAGTTAAAAGTTGATTTTTGAAAATATGGGATTAATGATTTTATAAAAGAATTTAAATCGGGATAATTGAATTTATTATGAAAAGTTGAAATATAGGATTTATAAAATTTAATTATTTTATAAATCAAGAAAATGGTGAAATTATAAAGGAATTTAAAGATGTTTTAAAATAATAGTATAAATTGATTTATATAAGATTTATAAATTGATAATTTATAAATTAAAAATATTTGAGTTATAAAACGAGTTTTTATAAGTGTTTGAATGAAGTGAAAATGAATTTTGTAAATGAATGGAATTTATAAAATTAAAAATGGTGAAGTTATAAATGAAATTTATAAATAGTAAGATTTATAAATTTTATAAAGTTATTAAAAGAATAGTTTTAATAAATCATTGAATCTTATAAGTGATAAGATTTATAATTATGGAGTTCAAAGGAACGATTTTTGCAAACAAATATATTATAAGTATTTAACTTATAATATGAACCTTTGGTATATAATTGAGATATAAATTGAATATAGGAAAATAAAGGAATTTATAAACGTTGTTTTATAAATTCGAAAACGACTTATTTTAAGAAGTAAATTGTTGAAACCTATTAATGGAGTTATATTCACATTTTTGACTGTGAATAATCCTTTAAAATGAAATGTATAGAAATGATGAAATTGATTAACGTAGTATATTCACGTTTTTGAATAGTGAATAATATGTTAAAGAAATTGTTTTGAATGTGATATTTTAAACAGAATTAAAACGATCTAACTATGTTTTCAAAAGATGTTAAGATTCGAAACCATAGATTTCAACATTTATTGTTGAAATAGACGTTTTCGAGAAATAGAAGGAAATGGTGGACTATAGCACTGTTGTTATAGTAAATGATTTCCGAAAGGAAATGTTTTGTATAGTATTGGGATTTATATATCTATTTTAATTTCGAATCCCTATACTAGTGATTTTGGGTTGTCGTAACGATGTTTTACGTAACATTCGTTTTGGCCCAAATAAATATGTTTAAGAGAATGATTTCCTTAAAGAATGAAATATATACTTAATCTCGATTTAAGTATATTGAATATTTTCTAAGTGTTGAAAATAAATAAAATTTGTGAATTACTTATTAAATAAGTATGGAAATGTTTTCCAATATAAAGTGAATACTTTGAGAATTTATCTTTTTGAAGATAAATTGAAATGAATAATTGAAATCGTATATGCAAGGATATTTTGGAATATAAATTCACTATGGAATTTATGAATAAAAAGGGGAACTTGTTTAAAAATAAATATTGATTTATTTTTGAGATATTGAATAATATATCTTGTAAAGATATTTTGGAAAATAAATAATTTGGAAAATTATTTGGAATCTGGTGATGTTGTGCATATCCATTGATAGTTCAATAACCGACTATCAATATTTTCCTTTGAATGGGTAATTGATGCGATTTGTTTGAATTTGAATGCCACACTTATTTTTGAATAAGCGCTCACTATTCGGGTTAACCGGGAAAGGACCATGGGGTCGTATAACCCATTCCGAATATGTGATACGTCGTTATGAATTGCATTTGAAGATCGGTGTTGAAGACCCGGTATTTGCGAGAGCGATAGGATGACCTGTCGATTGTCTCTGCACTAAGTTGCAACGGTATAGAGACTCCCTAAGTGATGGGAAATCCGATCAGGATTGTGGATATCCGGATTGCAAGGACTTCTTTGTAAGTGACTTCGGTTTTGTTCGATCCCGGAACAGACTTGTATGGATTGTATGTCTGACATTACAAATTGAGATATAAAGCCGATTTCATTCAAATATATTTCTGTTGGTGGCGGAGAATTTATTCTTTTAGCTTAACACCCTTCTCTGAGACGTATGAGCTCAGAGGTTATGTAGTTGAACGTTATCAGCGATATATTCCCAATTTGGTAATGTGACATGCTGAGTGTTGCTGTAAATGATCATTGTGTTGATTATTTGTGATAGGATCGTTTATTTGATCGTCTATCCTGGTGATCACTTCTATGATCATTTGTTGACCCAAAGCATGGCTTTTGTATAAAGTATGTTTTTGTGGACGTGACTTCGTCGAGCCTCACACCCCGTGAATGGTCAAAACATGAAAGATGCAGCAAGGTTATGAGGGGTAGCGCCCTTTAGGATGTGTGCATTTCCTTCTGGAAAAGGGTGGTATCATGGTATGGAGCCCAGATACTTACTCATGTTGAAAACGCTTTATGATTGTGTGAATTGATTGCGAGCGCTCGGTGAAAAGGTCCCAAAGGACCGGGGGATGGCATATTCGGTCAGTTGTTACTCGGTTAGGGGTAACCCGGCCTTGTGTTGGTAGAGATCCGGTTTGGTTCTCGGGGATGTCCATCCAAAAGCATTCTCATGTGGCAATGGGAAGTTCCTTGGCCTGATCATTCGTTGGAAATCCAAAGAAACGATACGAGACTTGTATGGTTTTAGTTGTATAACCTGCTATGGAATGTGGCGGTAACCTGCTATTGAACATAGTTAGCTATAGTAGGCATACGATAATGGTCGTATGTTGGCTAAGATTTATATTCTACTTTCGAAATGAATTTTTCTCTACACTATGCACTAGTAATAGTATCAAATGTTCTTTTAAATGCGTATCAAGCATCTTTGACTATCATAAGGAGAAATCTCCTCCGATTCTGCGTTTGCATTGTGTGTGTGTGCGGGAGGCCTTATGGTAGTCTCATTTTTAAAAGCATTGCGAATTGACTTTAAAAATATTCGTCTATTTTTTTTTCAAAGATAAATAAACTATTTTGAGTTCTCACACCAGTCACATGACAGACTCGGAGTTTATTGTTTTCGTTCCTAAACTCTGGGTGCCCACCAATTTCCACACGGGCAGTCAAGAGTTAGGTTTATCAGGATATTCTGGATATTCTGGAATTGCTGGAGGCAAGCTGGATGGCATGGCATATTACTAGTTTATATAGTATTTCTTTTTCCACTGCACTGTTTGTTGTTGTTGTTTGTTGTTGTACACTCTGATGATGATGTCATGTAATGTAATGTATAAAATGTAATAACTGATATAGTTCTTTGTTTAAAGATTATTCATTTATTATTATATGTTGTTCCGCTGCGAATTGTGAGATTCTGATATTGTTCCGTTGTTTTCTTTCTGTCCCGTTCTATTTCCTTTCTGTTCTATTTTTCTATTTTCTTTCCTCTCTATTTTCTATCTTCTTATCTCCTCTTTAATTTTCTTTTCTTTTTTCTTAAACCATAACATTTCGGGTTTCCGGTCTTCGATTTCTCGGCAGTCGATAAAGTGAGTATCGATGTTGAATTTTTGAAAGTCGAAAATTTTCGGACGTTACAAAATTTAATTCAAAACAGCAATTCACAAAATCTAGAAATCAAAAATAGATAACTAGAAAAATCAGCATAAAAGTGGAACGATCCCAGCATATGGCGAGTCAAAGCTACGCCGCACGTGCATCATCATATGGCCGAAGCCTACCAAGTACTGTCATCATAATTTTTGGCGCCCACAAATGACCCGAAGGTCCAACATATGACCTGAAGGTCTAGTATTGGTAATTGACCCGAATGCCCAACATATGACCTGAAGGTCCAGCATAGTGGCTCGAAAGCCTAACAAAATCAACCATATCATCAAACAACAAATCCACAGCAAATATTTCAATTAACGAGTCCGAAATTAACCGAATTAGTAAAAGCGTGGTTCCATATTCCGCACTTTTGCTAAATCGTTTAAGTCTCTTCATCGTTTTCTTGAAAGTGCAAAATTGTGTATTTTATATAAATAAAATTTACATTCTCAAATGGACAAGTCCGGAATTAAGCGAATCAGTAAAAGTAAGGGTTCATAGTCCTTAATTTTGCTGAAGCGTTTAAATCGCTTCCTCATTCTTTTGAAAGCGTAAACCATGAAATTTTTTGAAACAATTATATTTTTAAAATGATTTAAAAATACGTGATTAAAATAGAAACATCTATAGCAATTTCGACAAGGAAATTGCACTTCACAAAACACCGTAAAAACGGATATCAATCAGCGTTGCGGGATAGCCACTTAAAAATCCACTTTAAAATGACGGTTACTAAAGTCAAAACAACAGTAATTTTATTCGTCAAAAATCTCATTAAAACAACATGCTTCAAAAATATAGCACCGGAGTAAAAATTCTGTTATAAAAACAACGACGCAAAATAGTTTTAAAATCAATCACCGGTTCAAAGCAAATTTAAATAGTGGATTGCACTACTATATATATTCATCAAAATATTGGATAGCCTGGACTTAGTTTGTGTGCAACATATAAATTGACAAAAGGTCTAGACTACACTTACGTGAAAAATACTTTTGCACAAAAACGAAAGTTACAAAGTTTTAAAGTAACCTGGACCATTCACGCACTAATGCATTTGAAGAATAACCTGGGCAATATAATATGCATGCACTACCTTTAATAAAAACAAACAAAAAATGTTTGAATTATTCACATGCACAGAGTACAAAAAAATATAAACGACTTGCGTAAATTTTCCCCTGTGCATACGAAATGAATGGGAAAAATAAATAAAAAACCTGAGCACTACAACACAATGCACGCATGCACGTCATTACATAGGTAAAAATATAAACGAACAACTTCATTTTTCCACACAACACACAATAATGGTCTGGGATTCATGCAATAAAATAAAATGCAAACGGAAGGGATAAAATATCTGGGAACTAACGCCATATGCATGCAGTGATGAAACTAATAAAATAACGTGACCTGGTTTTCCACGAATGGCCTAATATTAAGAAGTGACCAATAAAATTATGACTTAGGTAATATTTGCACGTATAATATGAAGTAATGAAAATCAATGATGGCCAGGCAATATTCATGTGTATAACATGTTTGCACGCAAGTAGTAAATGGCATGCACGCACATAAACGAATTACAAAAATAAAATAACCTGGCCAACACAGTTTAGATGCAGGAATAAATTACTCTGGACAAGTCTCGTGCCTTACACATACTTGCAAATGGGAATATAAAGTGAAAATGAGAATTGCCTTGACTTGATATACTGACGCCGTGATAGCCCGAATTTTTGGGCATCTGTTAATTGGAAATTAACAGGATTTAAATTGTTAAAATACTTATTTGTTAATTGAACAAATGAAATTCTAATATATATGGATATCTAAATATGTATATATGACTTTGAACTATAAAAAATGCTGAAAGATAATTATTTAAAATTTACAAGTTATTCTTTTAAAACAAATAATAAAGATGGAATATATGTATATATAGATGAGTAGATTTTTATAGAAATAACAATTATTATTATTTTTAAAACAAATTTAAGGTGGTTTGTTTAAAAGTGTATATTTATATTTATGAGTTGATTTTGAATTAGAATTTGAATTTAGATTTAAATTGAAATTTAAAAATGCTTTAAATATTTTGGATTTAAATATATGAATAAGGTTTTTATTAGAATAGGATTTGTTTTATATTATTTTCCTTAAAAGGAACTTTATCTATATAAATTAAGAAAGTGATTGTTAATTTGTAAAATAAATACAAAAGCTTTATAAACATTAAAATAAATATATCATGCATAATTACAAATGTAAGTTTAATAAATAAAATTTAAACAAGATTTAATAAAGGAGTTGATATTCTCCTTTTCTAAATTACATAATTTGTACAGAACATATGTGATAATATATATAAAGATAAAACATAAATTTAATTTGTAACACATTAACATAGGTAATAAATAAGTGGGACAAGGATTTAAATACAAAATACATAAAGGATTACAAGTGTTAGCTTGATTTTTTTATACAATTACAAGTGTCATTTAAAAAAAAGATAAATGATAAATGAGATATGTACATCTCCACCCTTTCTCATTTCTCTTTTATCTTTATTATCAAGAGAAACAAAGAATAACAAAAGCTGTAAACAAATTAAAAAAACCAGAAAATCAAAACAGCAACAACTTTATTATCCACGTTAAACCTGTAGCAAACCCAAGCAAGATCATCTCAGGTTTAAGACAAGATCAGATTCACTTTCAAGTTGCAATGTAAATCAAAGTATCAACAATCTCAGCCTAAATCAGAATCAAACTATTTCAAACTGATTCAAAGAGCGACTCGTTGGGAAAATCATCAAACAAGCTTCATATTAGATCAACAATCAAGCTATAATTCTTAAATCAAGCTGCAGTTTCAAGATTTTCTTACAGTTTTCTCTATTTACAATTTACAGATGAGTAAACTTCATCCTTTAATGTTTGATCTGATGCATAGTCTTTTGGGTGATGTGTGAATGTAGGTTTGCATGGATAAATTCATATGTTAATGAGTATTAAGTGAAAGGATATGTACATATCTGTTTATATATAAACATATATGCCTCTGTTATACAGCAGTTTTCAAACTCTGTTCAAACATATTATAACTATGAGTAAACAAAATAACATCTGGTTTTAATTAAGTATATATGATGACTTTATGGGATAATGATGTGGTAATAGATTGCATATGTGAATTTAAACCTACATGTTATAAATATAAAGTAAATAAGTGTGTGCATGTTTGAATATATCTATGCACCTCTGTTTCCAAGTTATAGGTTTAAAAATCTAGTAAAAATTTAAACACTCCTTATCAAATCTCTTATAAATCTTGATATTTAAATGAGTTGTGATTGTTTAAATCTAAGCAAAGTTTTTAAAATATATTTAAGTAAAATTTTTTGTAATTTTGTCTGGAAATTTTGCAAGATAGTGGAAATCTGGAAATATGGTAAAATCAAATATCATGATTTTGCTGATTCAGGCATATCACCTGAATCGTCTTTGGACACAAGAATTTATCAAAGAAAAATCACAATTTATAGTATTGTATCGAGCGAGGGATTTGAGGTTGACCATATCTTGGGTTTTGATTATTCTCTGGTGATCGTTGAAGATTGGGGCTTCAAGTTTGTGGCTGGAGCTATCCTGGAGGTGGGCGGAGTTGGCAAAATTGGTCGTTAAATTTTTCAGTCGCAGTGGTGGCCGGTCGAATGAATTTTAGGGTTTAACAACCCATTTAGTCGACGATATGGATGTGACAAATTCGCAGTCGAGGGTGAGCTAAAGGTGATCGGTCGTGGAGGGAACAAAGAGAGGGCTCGTGGCGAGGCTGTGGTTGGATTGGCGAAGCCTCCGATGGTCGAGTTCACCGTTGGTAGGGAGTTTTGTGGATGTGGGTTTGTTTCCATTTTTGGGTTCAACTTGTTCGATTTTGAATCTCAGGGGTTATGGTCGATCTGGTTGGTCGTAATTATAGGCGAGGCCCTTGTCGAGTAACCGAGGTTGGTTTTGAGGATCGGAGTGACGACGACGAACTGTGCATGTGCACATGTAATCGATGTATCAGGGGTCGAGGTTGTGTGTTTGAGCTTCGGGTGCGTTGTTGATTTTCTTTGAGTCGATCTCTAGTTTTCGTGAGGGAATAGGAAGTAGGAAGGGAAAAGAAGGGGGTGATCAGTTGTTCTCATGTTTCTTTGAACTTTTGTTCGGGCCTGTACCGAAGAGATTGAAAAGTAGTTTAGTAGATTGTTTTACCTGTTTTAAAAAGCAAGAAACAAGGGTTTCAAAGAGAAGTTTTGACAACAAGTTTCAAGTATAAGATTTTAAATCAAATGTTTTGAAAATTAAGTTGTTTGGTTTGAAATTATTATATAATAAGTTAAATATTTGTTTATATTTCTAAGTGATTTTTCAAACGATGTTTAGTAATGATTAAGTAATCAATTAAGATAATAGATTATCCTAAGTTAATTATAGTAATTATGGATAGTTAATTACTACATGTGATAAATCAAGGTAATTAATATGATTACTGGTTAAATTTAGTTAATTTAAATGAATAATTAAGTTATGAAAATAATTAGAGGATCCTTAACTAATGATATTATTGAAAATAAAAGGATAATTAAAATGAGTGTATAGAGAAAATTTAATTTGTGTAATTAATTAAAGGATAATTTCTTAATGTAATTAATTGGGGATTAATTACTGAATATAATTAATGTAGAGAGTAATTAGTTGATGGTAAGTAATTAAAGAAAATTACTTAATGGAAGTAATTAAGGATTAATGACTTGGTGTAATTAATTAAGAGTTTAATGTGATTAATTTAAGTATAATTAATTTATATTTCTAAGTGACTAAAGTATAGTTAATCACTGGATGTGATTTAATTAATCAAGATTAATGTGATTAATTAAGGTTAATTAATCAATCTAATTAATTTGAGCAATGGTTTATAATTAACCAAAGTTAATTAAGCAGGATTAAAGATAATTAAATTAATTTTAATGGGTGATTAAATTAAATTAAATTAGAATTTTTTGATTATTTATCTTGTCTATAAATAATAACCTGAATTTAATACTTTAGTTGGTCTGAATATATCTGATATTGAGATTGTGATGTATTGTGATATGAGATAATGGGTTGAACTGCGATATTGTAGTTATCTATCAATAATGATTCGTTGTGAGAATATGAGAACTTGTATTTAAATTTATTTGTGTCCTCTTAAACAAACAGGTTTAAGATGACATTGGATTCGAAGAGACCGGGGTCGGGTATTAGTAAATACCCAAAACCACTTCGATTTGGAAAAAAATCTATAATTCTATATAGATTTAATATGTGTAATCAATAGGTTGGAATGGAATGATTTAAGTAATTGGACCATTTAAAACTAAGTTGGTACTTAGATATTGATTTGTGGAAATAAGTGTTGATTTTACGAGTTGTTTAATTGTAATAAGGTACGAGTTACCCCGGGTTTAAGAATGATTTATGCATTAGAATTTCTAGTTTGATGGGTTTACTCACGCTAGTTTCCAGCCTGACCCAGGTGTTACTTTAATGTAATGCTCGGGTAGACCGAGTATTACAAGTTTTCAGGTAAGGACGTTCTGAAGCTCAAGAGGCGAGCTGGAGGGCAGGAATGTATGGAGTGTTTCCCGCTATGATATATTATTGTATAACTAGGACATGTTGTTTTAAACTGTCCAGTGATTGGTAATGGTTGTAACTCTGATGTATAAAAATATAAGTGTTCTGATACAGTTCTTCTTTTTAAAACTGTTATTTATGTGATATTATATTTTGATCCGCTACAAATGTGGGGTTTTTGTGACTTGTTACTGTTTCTTCTTCTTTCTATCTTGAATTTTCTGGGTCGAAAATTCTGAGTCGTCACAGTTGGTATCAGAGCTGAAGGTTAAGCGAGAACCTTGGCTTTGGTGGGATTACTCATTAACGATAGGGTCAATGGTACCTTAGGATGAGTTGAGTGTGTGTGTGTATATGTGTGTGTGTGTGTACTATATATGAGAGCGTACTTGTTATTTTCTTATATAAAGATTTTAAATGATTTTACATAAGAATATATTTTGATATATAAAGCAATATTTCTTTCTAATAAATATTTAGGTAATTGGTTGTTAAATTATTGGAATTAAATTAAGGGGCAATAGAAATACAACCAAATTGAAATTCAATAAAGATAAGTTTGAAATGGATTCAAAATGAAATTAAACCTTGAATTTAAAAAAAAGAGTTTCATAATAAGATAATAATGAATTGGTTTCCTGCTATAATAATCTTGGTTATTATCACAAATGCTTGTTGTGTTTAATAATAAAATGTGTATTAATGAGTAGGCAAAATGAAATGTTTTAGGGAAGAAAAACATTTAGGCAAGTATGACTTATAAATTCGGATTAAAGATGATTTAAATTGTGGAGTTTCAAATCTGGAATTTGGAAATTGTTTCAAAGTGATAAAGAAATAATAAATAATGTTATTTAATGTATTTGAGTGAAGAGTGATGTTTCAAACAAGACAAGAATTGTCTGAAAATTTAAAGAAATTTGTTTTGAATTAAAAACCAAAGGTGGTTTGAAATTTAAAGTATAACTTGGTATGTAAAGGAAATTAGTATGTATATATATATATGGATATACATAATATCAAAGATGGTTTTAAATAAACTCTAAATATTCAGTTTTAAATTTGGAATGAAATGTGATACTCAAAGTGATAAGTTTTTGAACTTATAAGTGCGAAGATTATTAATGTGAAGTTTAGAATTTGAAATGGGAATTCAAGTTGGGTATGGTTGGCAGGATTAAGTAAATTGAATTTAACTTTGGGAAAGCTAAATAATTCAACAAGCAACCTGAATTGAAAATTTTAAGATGAAATTGGGATTTAACTTGGAAAGTTAAATGGTGAATTTGAATTGGGAGTTTATGTGATCTCAAAATGGGTTTGAGATTTGGAAATTTGAAATGGATGAATGTTTTAAAATAATTTGGATAGTATTATCCTATTGTTATCAATAATCTTTAAATTGAGAATTGGATTGGTTTTAATGAATGAAGAAATGGGATATGGTAATATATCCATTATTGAGATAAATTGGGAAATAAATTGAATTTTGAAGATAGAATTGTTTTGATATTTTATTTGAACTTTGAAATGATTTAAGTAAAGATGATTTCAAATGGAATTTTGAAATTTGGATTCAGAATTAAATTGTTTAAAGACTTTAAATAAGGTTAATTTGGTTTAAGAGGTTAAATCAACATTTGAAATTTAACTCAAACTTATATAATTCGAGATGATTCAAAGTGAGACTGAATTTGAAATTAGTTCGAATTGAAATTTGATTTAAATAATTTGGATTTGTGATTAAAGTTGAATAGTTTTAAATGCAAATGGAATTTGATTTGAATTAGGAAAGAATCAAGAATAATTCTACTTGAATTGGGATTAAATTCAAACTTGGGTTGAAATGAATTAAAAATTGAAATTGGTTCAATATAAAATTTATTTGAATTAATTGGATTTATGATGTAAGATGGATAAGTTAAAAATTCAAATGCGAATTTGAATTGGATAATATGAAATAAATTGAAGTTGAATGAGTTCAAATTCAAATAGGAAGTTGGTTTGAATTTGGGATGAGAATGGAAATTTAAATTGAGGTTATTGAAATTGAGTCAATTTAAATGGAATTGGAAATTTAAATTAAATTGATGAGAATGGAGATTTGGAATTGAACTGTTTGGCTCTGGACCATTTTCAAAATAAATTGTTTTAATATAAATCTATTTTTCCAAACTATTTACTATACAACTTTTCTTTTTAAACCTAAAACTATCTTATACTTGTTTTACAATTATTTTTGGAATTATTTAACAATTTTTTTCTGTTTTTTAAACTAATTACCGTTTTTCAACTACTTTATAACTAATTACTATTTTATAGTTATTTTGCAATTATTTAAAATTTCTATAACTATTTGACTGTTTTCTAACTATTTTACAATTACTTAATTATTTTACAGCTATTTTACAAACTAATAATTATTTTTCAACTATTTATCTATTTTTAACCTTTCAAGCTATTTTCTAAATATAAGCTGGTCAGGGTGCAAGCTGTTTATGATTGAATATCCATTTGAGATAAGGATTAAAGTGATAATCCAATGGAATTGAAAGAATAGTGACTATGTGGATAGAAATTAAAGAAAATGTGAATAGAAAGAGAAATTGACTTAGTTGATAATCAATGAAGATAAATACGTAGGATGTACGTATGTTATTCTATTCACATAATGATTTGATCCGTACTCGAACACAGAATTTCGAGATAATTTATTGATCCGAGTTGGTATTTTTCACTCAAATTTCGACGGTGAACCTGGATGTGGATTCTTGATTGGTTCTGGATATTCTCTATCATAGCTAGGCTATGCAATGTAACAAACCGTAAATTTAACTGGTTTTAATAACGTTATTTAACTGAATTTTGTGAAATTTTAAACGATACAATTTTGAAATATAAATTTGATATTTGGAATGCGTCTAGTTAAGCATAGCAACTGGTAAATTTTCGTCCGAAAATATTAAAGTTTATTTCGTGCGTAAATTTACTTCAATTTAATCAGTTAAAAAGCGATGGAAATAAAATATTTTTAGAACCTAAATATTTTTACATAGGAAAATTATGTACCATCTTCTGAGCAAACTCTATTTTTCGTTTTTCCAAATTCGGACATCTTTAGCCCCGTCGATCTTATTTTTCCGAGTTTTTCTTGCATTTTCCATAGTAGAAAATTAGAAATATTTATAATTCAATCGAACCATTGGTATTTGTATACCGTTTTGACCGTCTCGTCATGCTGGTCTCTAAGGTATATTTATTTCTATGTTTTGTGGTTCGATACGCGGTGGAAAAATCGATAAACGACTCCGTATCGGTAACCGTTCGGGCGCTTTTGTTTCCTCGTGCCTTTTCGTCGTCCCGAGACAACCAAACAGCTGTTTGCTACTATTATTTACAGCTATTCAATTTCTGACTTTTATTTTTCCAATGTTTAGATTTTCTTCCAGTATACTTTATTTCTTTTGTTCTCTACTAACTCTCAATTTATTTTACTCTTCTTACTGCCTCCAGCTTTCAAATTCATGGCCACTTCCATATATTTTCACTTGAATATAAATCTATAAACTGCTGAAACTCATGCTCCCATCCCACGTCAAACCTTGCAAATCATTCCCCTCTTCCACGACCAGCACACACAAGCCATCATCTCCACCTTTCCTCACTCTCCTTCCACCTCCGCCTCCACGCCATGCACAATTACAGCTCATGGCAGCTGAAGCTAGCCTGTCCGAGCCCTTCTGACTCAGCCAACACCACACTCCGCACCACCTCAGTATCAACGACTTCTCCTTCCAGTCGCGCCACCCACTCCTCTGCCTTGATCCACCATCGCTTCCCCTCTCCTACGCGGCCAAGCAACGCAGCCGTTTGATAGTCGACCTGCCCAGCCTCCACGTGGGTAGTCTCCACTTCGGCCTCTGCCTCCACCTCGCGCCGCCTTTGGATCGTACCAACCACTCTCCTCGCCTCCTCTCTTCAGTTGGCCGCAGCTTCTCATCTTCCTTCCCCTTCTCTGGTTCATGCAGTATAAATATATACCATTTTATATTTATGTCATCTATGTTTTGTTCCACTGTCTATACATATGCGTTACTAAGATCTGCTGCTTTTAGTATATGTTATATTGTATATTTATTCTTAGATATTGTGAACATATGTATGATTTACTTTTGTAATACTCGGTTTATACTATTGTAATATGTTAGCATACATGTATGAGTGAGTTTAGTTCTATATATATTACCTTATAATTCATACGTATATTTTCATTTTATTTATACTTTAATTTATTATATATAAATATGTGTTGATGTTGGGTATTGGTTGTGGTAGTATTGTTATGGCTTCATGCGTAAGGTTATATGTTAATATATGCCAGCTGTTGATTGTTGCAATGCATAAAAATTTACATGATCGGTTGTGTTTATCTTTGCATATATGTCTCCCTGTACATATAAGACATGTATAAGTTTAAGGTATTTTCCTTCATTTATGAAAAGGGCATGTATATATCCAGCGTTTATAGTATATACGTGTGTGTGTGTGTGTCTATTACTATTTGTAGTTATAAAATGCGATACATTTAAAGCTGAGTTAATTTGGATATATTGTTTATGTATATACAAGTATATGAGGCTATCTCGTCCTTTGTCTGCATTTTTTTTCATAGTCTGCATATTGGGTTGTGTACATTAAGTAGTTGGCAGATATATTTTGCATGCCTACATATTATCTGACCATTTTTTTAGATATAAGATTTCGTAGGAAATTTGCGCATATATATTTTTAGCTTCAGTCTACATTCATATATTTTTCATATGTGCGTAGTTGAACAACTAGTTGATTTTTCATATGTTTTCGCATTAGATTTATATATGTTTTCAAGAGTTGACTATGAAGGTTTTTATATAATTGTTTATATATATGGCTGAGCGTTTTACTTTGTTTGCTGCCTTATACTGTTACAATAATAAATGCATATGCTCTGTTTATGAAGGGATTTATAAAAGATTTTCTATTTTCGGTTGTATATATATAAACTATATTATATTATGTAAGTGTTGTGCATGTATGTGTTTTGATATATAGCATGTTATACGGGTATAGTGATAGTATACTATGGTTATTATTTAAACTTATATCAGCATTTCAATATAGATAAGTATATACACTTTTAAAAGGTATAATTTTAAAAAATATGTTTGTCTCATATAGTGTCGATTTATGGGTTAAAATAGTTTAGTATTTTTAATATATAAGTTTCAAATGTTGTTTATAATATGTGAATCATATATATACAACTTATACGTTCTTTTGCTGAAAGTTTAACTTGATGTAAGTGATATTCAAAGAGATATATGCTACAGTGTAATTTCAATATGTTATAAAAATATAAGGTTTATATATATTAGTCTATGTATATACTATGTTAGGTTTTATAATTTTTGATATGGTATTTTAAATATAAACAATAATCTTTAATTAAGTATATATATATTATTTTAATATTCCTCTTAAATTTAATATTTATTTCGCAGGAAATAATAATATGTTTAGCGTTGCTGTTTTGTAAAATCTATTCTGATTTGTTTCATCGATTCTGTTATCAGCCTTGTCCGTCATGCATGTTCTCTCCGCCGAATCGTGTCCAGTTTGCTTTATTCGAAGTTCGTGTTTGGATTCGTAACTCACTTCATTGTCCGTCCTCTCTAAACCCCGAAAGGTGACCAATCACTCACGATTAATGTTCTTTTATTTATTAAATTTGATTTCAACTGAAACGAAAATTGAAGTATGCTGCTATTAGTTAATTGCACTGTTATTTATGTTATTACCTGTATTAGTTCACCTGTGACATCTGACACCATTGTCTGTTATTTATGCGATGATAATCCAGTTGGTTGAAAATGGTTGATTGGTTGACATTGGATGTCAAAATTGTCATTGTAGAAAGTGATAAATAATTTGAAATTGAAATTGACGTAGGATAGTTTATAAATTTAAATCGACATATGTGATGAATTTGATTAGTTAAATTTGTATAAAATGACCCCTTAAATGTTAATTAATTGACATGTAGAAATTTGGTTAATTACACCTTGAACCGTTTGAATAAATGTTGTATAAATTGAAGAAGTATGAAATTTGAATAATTGATGCCAAGTGTAGAACCGCATAAAATAATAGTGTAATAATCTTTAATCTACATGAAATGATAGTGTAGATTCGAGAAATAATTATATTAATTCGCACAAACAACAATGTGAATTAACATGATTATTTTGTGATTATTTGAATTAATTATTGGATTGTAGTTATTGCTTGTTTATTTACTTTGACACCATCCCAGTTATCACACTGCAAGTTCCCTTTTGCTATGTTTGATTTGTGAATTGAAATGGAATCGGGTTGAAATGATAAATACCCATATGAACTTGACCTAGGATAGAGAATTAAATAAAAAAACCGATTGCTCAATAATTTGAAACAAAACTAATGAATTTATTTGAATAAATAACAAGATTTGAAATGAAGTTGGAACTTGAATTTAATGAAAGGAAATGTTAATATAAAAAAATCTGAAACAAAATATTAACATAGTAGTTGTCGGAAGAACGTTGTTTAAAAATAAATTATTTGACAATAAAATTTGGGATTATTCATTGAATTAAATTTGGAATTATATAATAATTAAGTTTAAAATTATTGAATGATTAAGTTTGAAATTAGTAAGTTTTGAAATTATTTCATTAAGATTTGGAATTATTTAATAATTAAATGAAATTGAATTATTTGATAATTAGATAAAAAGTTGAATTCTTTGATAAGAGAAATTGAACTTTTGATTAAGTGAATTTGAACTTCGTTAATAAATAAAATTGGGTTTCTTTATTTATTAAGTTTTGGAAAATTATTTAAGTAAGTTAATAAGTGAAATTGAACTTCTTGAATATATGAAATTAAGTTTCTTTATTAATTGAGTTGAAATTTGTAACCAAGTAAATAAATAATTGAAATTGAATTTCTCTAATAAGAAATAAATTGTGATTTATTGAAATTAATAAAAGACTTGGAATTTATAGAATTCGATTTGACGAATTTATTTGGATTCAAATTGCAAGTTTTGAAATAATGAAGTTGAACTTAAGTAATTAATTAAATGAATTGGAAATCTAATAGAAATCGTTTTGAATAATAAAATTATCTTAACGAATATTGAACGAAATCGATAAATTAATTTGAATTTGATTTGAGTGTTAAACTAATTTATTAAATGATTACGGAATGAAATTTATATGTAAATTTGAATCAATATTTTAATTGTTTTAGATAAAATTTGAAATTGAATTATAAGATTTTGAAATGGTAATTTGGAAGTTTTAAATGTAAATTATGGAAATTGATTTAGAAAGAAGAATGAATGTTGATTTATAAATTCTAATTGAAATTGAAATTGATTTGGTTTTGAAATTTATTAAACGACCAATCGGTGTAATAATTACGAAGGTTATTAAAGAAACCGGAATCGGTTATGGACATACTCTCTGTCTAAACCGAAAACCACATTAATAACTATACGCGGAGTGTGATTCAGAATGAAGTGGTTGGAATGATGTACGCGATGACTGAAGAAAGAGAACAATAATGGATAGCCTTGACACTTGTGTCAAATTGGAAATGACTAAAACAGGAGCCGTGCCGGGCCAAATGGGGTTACCACTGTAACGATCTCGAATTTTATTAAGTTTAAATTGGTAATTAATTCAATTTTTGAATAAAATTTGTGAAATTTATTGGTGCGAGTTTCCCTGAGTTCAAATAAAAATGTGTTAAATCATTTGAATTCAAGTAACTTAATTATTTGTGAAATCATTTATTAATCTTAAAACGAATGGGCTAAAGATAAATTATAATGATAAATATTAGAATTGATGATTTATGTCAGAAATAAACATAAATATATATATATATATATATATATATATAGAGAGAGAGAGAGAGAAATATCTTAGAAAATGAATTTGTATTTGGATTTTGGATATGATTAAATTTGATGTTAACCAAATCTTTCAAATAGATTTATAATTATATAAAATATGAAATGAATGTGTAAAAAAAATTCTAGAGACAAAAAAATATATTCAAGTGCTTTCAATCAAATAAAAGAACACAATACATTCAAGCACAACAAATAAAAATATATATACCTATACACTTGTAAAAGAAAACAAAGATTTATGTAAATTAGCTTATAAAAGAAGACAAAGAAAATAAGAATAAGGCAAAACAAGAAACAAAGTAAAATGTTTCAATCTTTGCCAGGCAAGTAAATATGCAACACAAGAAGTAAGTAAGGCAAAAGAAAAATATCTGCATACAAATACAAGATCAAATGAAATGATTAATGTAAACTTAAAAGGAAACATTTGTACTAACTAAGATCATATCAGCCGAGACCAAGAAATCCAAGGCAAGCTGAAAAGATCTACATAGTTGATAAAGCAAGAAAGAAAAATTTCTCTAGTCAAACAATAAACAAAGAAAAAAAAACTGAAACTTTATTTATATTTCAAAAACAACAAATCATATTCAAGTATGAACAAGGCAACAAAGACATATACATATCTATTAGCTTGCAAATCAAGACAACCTCAATCAATGCAAAATTTTAACATACAAAATACATATCACCTCAGCCAACAAAGAAATCAGATAGTCAACAAAAGCAAATAGTAACCCTGTACAAAAGCATATCCTAGAAGCTTCATTTTCCATATACCAAGCTCTCCTTAGTTCGTTCATCTCAGTTTCTTCCATTCATTCAAAGCTAAGAAAAATATATAGTAAATATTATCTTTAAAAAAACTTAAACAAACATCAAAACAAATCAACAAAACCAGGGATCAAGGAAGCTTCAGCTTGTAAATTCTCAGGCCTGTCTTAACATAAAGGAAGCAATTATGTTCTTTTCAAGAAAAAAAAACACTGTGAGTAACTTTCACTTTAAACCTTAAATTATTTGAAATCAGTTGCATAGAAATATCTGGAAAGGTGTATGTGAGTATCAACTAGCAATTTTAACTTGAGTATATATTTGAATGTGCTGTGTCATATATGTATGTATCTGTTCTTCTCTGTTGCTTTACAGTGGACAGACCAACAAGAAATTCAATTTCTTGTTTCTGCAATCAGTATCAGTCCTTGGCTTTAAGACAAAATATTTATGTTTAAGTATGAGTTAGTATCTAAAAATAGTTTCATGAATGAAGAATGTATATATAATGGAAAATCAAAAATTTTACAGTATAAACTTTAAATTCTGAAATTTTCGAACTTCACGAATTATTGATTCAACTACATGGCTCGAATTTACATACAAAAATACATTTTTTAAAACAAAAATGGGATTTTCTCGTAACCTAAATTAAGAGAAATCGAAAAAACAGTGATTTCCGTTCAAAAATCAATTTCTGTTGACTTGGACGACGAGAGGCGACGTGGTTTTGGCTGGAGGGAGTAGGAGGACCTAGGGAAGAGTTCGACCGTGGCGGAATTTTTGATTTGGCCTTTGGTTGTTCGCGCGAGATGTTTTAGGGTTTAAGGACAAGGTCGTGTGGGTTGGGGTCTCGTGGAAGCTGCGTCACCGTGGAAGGCGTAGAGGCGATCGGTATGGGGGGAAAAGCTTCGTGGGTCCACGGTGAAGCTTGGTTCAAGATTGTGTAGTGGCCGGTGATCAGTAACATCGGGGCGAGGCGAAATTTGGCGATCGAATAGGTTTGGGAAGAAAAGAATTGCCCTTGAACTCGCTCGATTTTGACTTGGTGATGATTTTGCAACATGGATGGCTCGAAACGATTGGGATGGTCGTTGATGACTTGGGTGGGGCTGCGGCGTTGGCCGGAGTGGGTCGCGAAGTTCGTGCACGTGTACGTGTTTGTGTACGTATCTGGGTTTGGGAAGATTGGGGTAGAAGAAGGTGCAGGAGCTCGTGTTGCTCGCGTGTTGCTTCGGGGAGAAAGTGGGTTGTCTCGAGTTCTTACCCGAAAAAGAAGTAGGTTTGCTTCGGGTTGTATTTGAGTTCCAGAGAGTAGCTGATGCGTGAGTTATAGCTTAGTTAAAACTTAACACGAAGAAAAAAAAATATAAAGAAGAAAGAAAAAAAAAGAGAAAAGAAGAAGAGGAAGACGTGTGAAGGAGTGTGTCTCGGTGAAACTGGTGAGAGGCTCGAAGTATTACTCGAGTTTAATAAGGGAAGTACTCGGTGCTTTTACTTTCAAAAAAACGGCAGTTGTATATTCTTTTTAAAAGTAAAGCCCAGTAAACAGTTTTTCAACAACTTTAAACACTGTAAATCTTAAAAATGTTTAACAGTTTTAAGTTAGAAATTTAATACAAGTTTTAATTATTTTAGTTAATACTTTAAAATGTTTTAAGCTCTTAATTATTATTCTAATTTAGTAATTAATATAAGATCTGTATAAAACTTATTAACATATAAATTTGTAATTAGAAATAAATTGGCTTCAAAAGTTAAAGAAGATTCCTTTAAAAATGTTAATTAAGTTAAATAATTAATATTAATTGATTATTTTCAGAAAAACATTAAGAATAATTACTTTTAGTCGTAATTAGCGATGGACTATAAGTAATAAATAAATTTGTAATTAACCACTTAAGTTAATTAATGAATGATTAATAGTTAATTAATCAAGTGTTTTAATAAAAAATTTAATAAATGACTAATTAAGTAATTAACAGTTAGTAATGGGTAATTAAGTTTTATTGATCAAAAATTTATGGTTATTAATTGATAATAAATTAAGATAAATGAATTGATAAGTGATTTATTTGATGTTTTGAAATTAATAAAGAACTAATTAATATGTTCTTAATGGTCATTCAATTTATAATCAATAATGATCAATATGAGTGAATTTCTTTAGCAAAGCAATTAAAGAAATTTTAATCGTTAATAAAGGTTATTAACTAAGATTAATTTAGAAGTTAAAGATCAATTGATTCATAAATTAAAGGTGGTTAGCTAATAAATAAAAAAGGAAATTTATCTCAGACGATTTGAAATTAACTTATGTTAAGTAACCAGGATTAATGACAAGGAATACATCTGATCTAGATTAATCAGTTGATTTATAAATTTTACTTATAAATGTTTAGATCTTATTGAATGGTTGAATTGTTGATATTCCCGACGTCTGACATTTTGTGATATACCCTGATTTGTGTTGTGATTTGTGATGTAATTTATTATCCGTGATACATACATGTGATCTGTGAATGAAAGATAAGCATTACGATTGGTTTGTACCGCTTATCAAAGATAATCGTTATAGTTTATACCACTTATCAAACATATATTGCTGTATTTGAATCTGTGCTGATTGAATGGTGTTGCACTATTGTGTTAAACCCCTGTACTACACTTATACACACACAAATATGGATTTCACGTGGAAATTAATTAAGTCACAGATTTCTTAACAATTTTTAAGATTGAATTCTTGAATCCAAAATAGTTTTGGGATTGAAATTGAGAGCTTTTGAAATGAGTTTCAAAAATGAAAGTTATTTTAAATAACTTGTTAAAACTTGAAATTTAAATAATTTGAGTTAAATTTGAATTCAATATTTGGAATTGAATTCAATAATTTGGGAATTATGGTCTAAAAGATTATACGGGTTATAAAGGTGTTCATATGGGTTATTAACCGTTTAAAAAGTATGGTTTTGAAAATTTAAATTTAAATTCAAGTTTTATACTTGAATGGCTTTAACTTGTGTAAATTGTAATCAGTGTTTTCCAAAACGAAAACTATTTGTTTCAAATAATAAAAGCTTTCATATAAGAAATGAACTTCCAAACTGTGTAAAAAGGGATTTTAAGTTAAAAATGAAAATGATTTTCCAAGTTATGGAAACGGTTGAATGCTATTAGTTAAATCTTTAATTTAAAGATTTTAAACGAGTTAATCCAATTAAAATGGGAATTGTTTTGAAATCCATAAATGGATCTTTGTGAATGGCGTGAACTTTGTGAATTAGATCTTTTATTTAAAAGATTAAAGTGTGGAAATTGTTTAAACCATTTGAAGGAAAGTTTTGAATTGTTAAGTTGTGACTTAATTGAAATCCCATATCCATATGTTTTAAATGTTGCGCTCATTATTCGGTTTAGCCGGGAGAGGACATTTGTGTCGTATAACCCATTCCGGATATGTGACTCGACGTATATGGATAGCATTTGAAGACCGGTGTTGAATACCGGTGTTGGGCGGGTTTTCACCTACCACCGAATCAAGAAATGAAGGAAGCCAAGGCCGAACAAAACCCTCTCCGTGTTCCTCCCTGCACTGCCGATCCAAACCCCCTACCCATCGCCGGACCAACAAACTCCCGGTCCAGACCACCTACATGCCGAACCAGGGACCTTTCCACCTACTGTCGAATCACCATCCCTCCACTCTACCGAACTAACTACAACCGAACCACCTACTGCCGAATCACCTTCCCTCCACTCTGCCGAACCAACCTCCACCGAACCAGCCTTCGCCGAACCAAATCTCCAACCACCCATCACCGGTCCAACCCTACTCACCACCGAACCAAACGCAAGGCGGCACCACCGAATCGAACTGCACCCAGCTACGACTGAACCAGATGTGCCAGACCAGATTGCTTCAGCCCAAGCCCACCAGCAGCTATATACATCCAGGACCCCTGCCCCGGCCTCACTCTATAAATAGAGGGGCAGGGGTACAACAATGGCAGACAAGTTTGAGAGCTCAAGCACGGAAGGAACTTTCAAACAACTTTCATATACTTGTATACAAAGCTTTGCACTTGTAATCTGAAAGAAAAGAGAGAATAACATATAAAGTGGACGTAGGCACATTCTGGCCGAACCACTATAAATCTGCGTGTCTTTTACAGTTTAGCCCCTGTTTTTTATATATTTGCATAAATCACCCAAACCGCTAAGAACAACATAAAATCAACTAAATCATACGACTTTGAGGTGTTTGTCCATTTTTTATGCAAACATTTTTGGTGCTTTCACTGAGAACTTGGAACTCGAAGCTTCAGCTTACCTCATTCAACCTTCTTTCGCAATAGCACCCTTCATTGCCTAGGAAACATGACTTGCAGGCCGAGAAAAGACGCCAACAAGGGAAAGAACGTTGCAACCAGCAGAGCTCCAGATCCAGTGGATCCAGATCAAGAGAACCATCCCACTACGACAGTAGTGCGAAATGTAGATCAGGCAATTCCGACAGCCCCTACCGTGGAACAACCGGCAGCAATCACTAGGGCAGACCTAGACAGAGTTGCGGTTGAAGTGACTAACCGCTTCGCATCCCAACAAGAAGCTTTGGTGAACCAACTCATGTCGCGCTTGAGGGATGCCGAAGAATCCAACCGCAACACTGAATCATGCGGTGAGTCTCAATCTGGAGGATCTCGGAGACAACAAAGGTCTTCCCTCTTCGAAGAAGCTATCAACAGGAACAACAATGATAGGGGCCGCGTCCGGACTCAGCCCGAACTCTGGCTCGAGGAAGCGCTTGGAACCGGACCCAATGGGGGAGGCACCAGGCGAGGGTCGGATGTAGCTGAGCCAGTCATGCCGCCTAATCATAGAAACCCCGCTGAACGGAGCCGAGCTAGAACCCAACTCGAAGTTGACCCCATGGAAATGCTCGAAACAGAACCCCACAGGGGAAGATCAAGGCAGGGGCCAACTGTAGCTGGTCCTAGCATGCATCCGAGCAGCCAAAGACAGCCACTGGATAACGTCAGAAATGATAGACTATACCATCCCTACAGGTCATCTGGACGAGATCGATCCCGTAGGGAAGAACCAAGCTCATTTTTGTCCGCTCCAAATTCTGATGAAAGAATGGCACGATTATTCAGGGAATGCGTCCGACGGGAGCAAAGGGATCGAGGGATAGGCGCTAAGGTAACCAGCCCTTCCACCCGCGACATCGAAACCGCCATCACCCCTCGAGAATGGAAAATTCCGACGATGGAACCGTACAAGGGAACTTCCGACCCCGTTGTACACTTGCAGAGATACACACAGCATATGCTCATGAGCGGAGCAACGGAAGGAGTGTTGTGTAAATGCTTTCCGCTATTCCTAGCAGACCTAGCTACCTCCTGGTTCTGCCATCTACCCCAAGGATCCATCAGCTCATGGGAGATGTTGAAAGAAAAGTTCATTAGCCAGTTCCGCATTCATGTGGAACAACCCAAGGATGCTTACTCCCTATCTACTGTCAAACAAAAACCCGGAGAGACACTGCAGCAATACCTAACCCGGTTCAATGCCGCAGCGGCAGCAGTTCAAGATGCCGACGAGAAACTTGTCCTGATGGCCCTCTGTAGTGGTGTGCATCCGGATACCAAGTTTGCTAGAAGACTAACTAAAGAAAAACCAGCTACCTTGCCCGATTTCTTCCATGAAGCTGGGAAGGACATGAGACTCGAAGAGGCTGCCACTGAAAGGCAGACAGGACCACAGGCTAAGACGGCTCATGAAAACACCCCCGCCGCAGCGAAGGACATTCGGAGAAACGACTCTAGAGACAATGCAGGGGGCAAGAAGGGAGAAAAGTGCTTGTACCGACCAGGATCGAGATTTGACGCTTACACTCCCTTGAATGAAACAGTCGAGAACATCTTCCTAGCCACCCAGGACGAACTTACATACAAGCGCCCCCTGTACAAGAAAGAGTCAGATCACGCAATCCAGTTCGGAAAATTCTGCCGTTTCCACGAGTCTCATGGGAACGATACCAATGAATGCCGCCATCTCCGAGACCTAATTGAAGAACACATCAGGAGAAAGAGGCTGGAACGCTACGTAAAGGGCCAGGACGGGACTCCAACTCTCGCCAAGGAAAACCCAGGGCAGCTCCACCCAGAAACAGGCGGAGGAAACCGCAGCACCAGCGGTTCCAGCCAAGAGAAGATAGTGGTCCATAAAATATCAGGAGGGCCACACATCGCCGACAAGAGCTGGGCAGAAATGGAAGGATATGGAAACTCACTCAGAAGTGAGGGAGACTGCGTCAATTCTGTTATGGAAGAACGCCACCCTAAGCGGAAGGAAAATAATGACATCACATTCAGTGGGCGCGACCTAGAAGGAAGGCAATACCCTCACATGGATCCGATGGTCATCTCTGCCTGGTTCGGCCCAGCTGAAGTTTTTCGAATCCTAGTAGACACTGGAAGCTCAGTGAATATTCTGTTCAAAGCATGCTTTCGACAAAATGAAGCTGTCAATGAAGGACCTGTCTCCCTGCAACAAACCGCTACACGGTTTCACTGGAGAAGCAAAGATGCCCCTCGGACAATTGGATCTCTTTGTTGAATTGGGAAGTCATCCCCGCTCCGCTGTTCGGAAACAAACATTCGTGCTAATAGACAACCACTCGGCCTACAATGCCTTTTTAGGAAGACCAGCCCTGTCCGACTTCCAAATTGTCCTTGCCCCATGGTGCCTAAAGATGAAGTTCCGAACGAGTAATGGAGTGGGAGAAGTAGAAGGGGATCAAGACGCCGCTCGGGACTGCTACGTAACTGAACTTCGCAATAATCGCAGGAGAGAGATAAAGGGAAGAATGCAGAGACTGCTCTCTGCAAGAAAAACTTGGAAGCATAGCAACTAAAGAAGGCCCCTCCTCTTCGATATACCAGTGATCCCTTCAACGAGTTAGACCCTAGGGATAAAGAGGAGGAGGCCACCGCCGAGCCTGCAGAGGCTATGGAATTTGTATCTGTAGACAAACGCGACCCAAGTAAACTACTGAGAATCGGATCTCAGTTAAGAGCAGAATTGAGGGACCAACTTATTGATTTTCTTCGCCACAACATGGACGTATTTGCATGGACGCACGCTGATATGACTGGAATCTCCACGGACATAGCATGCCACGCACTAAACATCGATCCTACCAAGGTACCGGTAAAGCAAAAGAAGAGAAGTATGGGGGCAGAACGATCAGCAGCCCTCGAGGAAGAAGTAAAGAACTTACTTGCCAATAACTTCATACGTGAAGCCTCTATCCAGAACGGATCGCCAACCCGGTACTGGTAAAGCAAGCTAATGGGAAGTGGCGAACATGCATCGATTTCTCCAACTTAAATGACGCTTGCCCGAAAGACTGCTTCCCACTCCCCCGAATCGACCAACTCGTGGACAGCACTGCCGGAAAAGAACTTTTATCCCCTATGGATGCATACTCAGGATATAACCAGATCCCTATGCACGCCCCCGATCAAGACCACACTAGCTTCAACACTGACCAAGGATTGTACTGCTACAAGGTAATGCCATTTGGACTTAAAAACGCCGGAGCTACTTATCAGCGCCTCGTCAACAAGATGTTTGCAGAACTGATAGGAAGAACTATGGAAGTTTATGTGGATGACATGCTGGTAAAATCGAGGAAAGCCAACGACCATATAAACCACCTGGACGAGATGTTTCAAGTACTTCGCCAATATGGAATGAAGCTGAACCCTCTAAAGTGCTCCTTCGGAGTATCATCGGGAAAGTTCTTGGGATTCATCGTTCATGCCAGGGGGATTGAAGTAAACCCTGAACAAGTCCGAGCCTTGCAAGATATCAAGATACCATCCACTCGAAAAGAGATGCAAAGCCTAAACGGGAAGGTGGCCGCCCTAAGCCAGTTCATCTCTAAAGCAACTGACAAATGCATTCCTTTCTTTGAAGCCCTGAAGAAAGACAAAGGAAAATTCGAATGGACCGATGAGTGTTCAACAGCTTTCCTTAACCTAATCGAACACCTCCATCGGCCACCAGTACTCTCAACTCCTAATGAAGGCGAAGAACTATACCTATACCTTGCTGTGTCACCACATGCCCTAAGCGCCGCGTTGGTGAGAGAAGATAACCGCACGCAACGGCCCATATACTTCGTAAGTAAGAGGTTTACAGGGGCGGAACTCAGATACCCTAAACTTGAAAAGCTAGCATACTGTTTGCTTATCACATCGCGGAAACTGCGACACTATTTCCAGTCTCATTCCATCAGAGTTTTAACCGATCAACCGCTAAGGCAAGTGCTCCATCGCCCCGACACTTCTGGGCGATTACTTAAGTGGTGCATCGAACTAAGTCAATATGATATCACTTACCATCCTCGCACCGCTGTCAAGGGGCAAGCCATAGCTGATTTCATTGCCGAATTCACTACTAGCGAAGGTAAGGATCAATCTGAAATAGCAGAAGATATCAAGTGGAATCTCTTCGTAGATGGAGCGTCGAACGAACAAGGCTCGGGGGCAGGTGTTGTGATAATCACCCCCAGGGGAAAGAAGCTTCACTACGCCCTAAGATTGGAATTCGTTGCCACCAACAATGACGCAGAATACGAAGCAGTGATAGCCGGATTAGAAATTGCACTGGAAATTGGAGTCAGTTCTTTATGTCTCCATAGTGATTCTCAACTTATTGTAAATCAAATACTGGGATAATTCCAGACTCGAGGAGAACGACTCACAGCGTATCTAATGAAGACCAGGCTACTGCTTAATCAATTAGATCACTATTTAATCAAACACATTCCCCGAGAAGAGAATCAAGAGGCCGACGAACTAGCAAAACAAGCTAGCATGAAGAACATCACTATTTTCGGAGCATTAACCATCTCAAAACAGCTGGCACCAAGTTTCGAGCAAGTAAATCTGATAGCTGCAACCGAAGATGAAACGTGGATGACCCTTATCCGAGAATACTTACAAAACGGCACACTGCCCGACAGGCATAACAAAATTAAGAAAATCTTAAGGAAAGCTTCCCGCTATACATTGCAAGAAGGCATTCTCTATCGGCGCGGCTTCTCTAATCCCTTATTACGATGTGTCGCTGGAAGGGAAGCCAAAGAAATCTTATCCAACATCCACCAGGGAAGCTGCGGAGATCACACTGGAGGGCAGAATCTGGCAAAGAAGATACTCCGATATGGATATTTCTGGCCCACCTTGAACAAAGACGCCTTAGACTTCGTCAGAAAATGTGACAGATGTCAGAAATTTGCCAAAATTCCTCGACTACCAACAAATGAGATCACTCAAATGACTAGCCCTTGGCCCTTTGCAGTATGGGGAATTGACTTGATTGGTGAACTGCCAATGGGCCGAGGTGGAGCTAAATATGCTATAGTAGCAGTCGACTATTTCACCAAATGGGTGGAAGCAGAACCTCTGAATAAAATATCTTCGACAAAAATCATTAACTTCTTGATCAAAAATGTTCTGTACAGGTACGGAGTACCACTCAAAATCATATCAGACAATGGACTTCAGTTTGACAGCAAGGAATTCACCAACTGGTGCCAAGAGCACGGGATTCACAAAAGCTTCTCATCCGTGGCTTATCCCCAGGCAAACGGCCAAGTCGAAGCTGTCAACAAAATCTCAAAACACTGATCAAGAAGAAACTTGAAAAGTCAAAGGGCGCTTGGGTGGATCAACTTCCTACGGCACTTTGGGCCTACCGCACATCTTTCAGAACATCAACAGGGCATACTCCTTTCTCTTTGGCATACGGATCGGAGGCAATGCTCCCAGTTGAGACTATTGTGCCTTCCCACCGTAGGATCCACTACAACCCAGGAGAAAACGAAGAACTCCTCCTCATGTCTTTGGATCTGATTGAGGAGAGAAGAAATGATGCAGCACTCAAAGTAGCAGCTCACAAACAAAAAGTGGCAGCACTATACAACTCCAAAGTCAAGCATCGCAGCTTACAAGAAGGAGATCTTGTCCTCAAGCGAATCTTTCCGCGCCCCGGGGCACTGGACCCCATCTGGGACGGACTATATGTAATTCATAAAGATCTCCACAACGGAGCTTATATTTTGTCAACAGTGGACGGAGAGGTGTTCCAGAGGGCATGGAACATCCGACACCTCCGTCGATACTTTTCTTAACTTGTACTGTCCATATGAAGTGAATTAACAAAGAGATTCAGTGGACGTAGGCATTTTCGTGCCGAACCACTTTAAAGAACTTGGCTCTTGTTAACTTGTTCCTTTGTATCTTGGCTACTTGTTAAGCTTTATCCTTTGCTGTTGAACAAAGTCCTTTGCAGATGACATTTCAATTCAGAGCTTCACAACACAACTCCACCTGGACAAAATCTAACAGGTACGCTACGATCCTATGCCCTCGCCAATGAGACACTTTGCTCCGGTATCCCTCTACCGCGAGTTAACTCATTGTTTGCCTCGTCCCTTAAAGCCGATTGTAATAAGCCGAGTATAAGCCACCGAGAAGGCCGATTATGCCATGGCAGCTCATTACAGCGATTCGGCTCGCCGACAACTGTGAACCGACCATAAGCCCCAACATAAGGTGTGGCCAGCCAGGGGCAGTTCACAGTTGACGATCGGCCCCCACGCTAGCCGGCCACAGTAAATCGAATAATACCCGCGATTACGGGCCATAATGGCCCGGGTAGTTACTGTGCGCGATCGGCTCCGATGTGTCTTAAGTGCGGCTGTGGTAAAAAAGAAAACTCCCCACAGAGGCGTAAGATGAGCGACAAATGTCTCCAAGACCCACAGCTAGGGTAAGTGACTACAAAACCCGTTTGCCACGAACTTAAGCACATCGACGGCCTTCCGTGACTGGAAGTTTTACTTTTCCTATATTTCCATTTCATTTAAAACTTTTCTCCTATTCTCCGTAACGGTGCTTGAAAGTACAGGACATGAAATAGGGAACGCTCGCTAATGGGAACGGAAACTTACAATCGAATGACGAGACACTCAACAGCATTCCATGCTTAGTCTTACAGGGCGCACAAAGTTGCCGTCCACGGCCGAAACATGAAGGGCGGTACCTTCTACTTTTATACATTAATGCATAGCTGCAGTTCATATTCACACATCACATTTACGTTGCAAAATGAGAAAATTATACTTTAAGCAAAAACTTGGCATCAGGCACAGTCAAGCCACTAGTAACATGCATAGTTACATCACTTACACAGCATAACAAAATAGCGATAACATTCCAACATAAAGGAATCAGCTTATGTTATGAAATTACATAAAGTCATTCACCACGAACAATATTGTTACAGTCACATCAATGTTTTGGACTAACATAAACAGCGATAAAAGGAAATCAAAAGGTGGCCGAATCCGGACAAGGAACCAGCTACGTCCACGCTTCGCCCTCATCCTACCAACTCTCCAAGCCTACTTAGCCGCAGGGTCGGAGCTCCTAGCATATTGATCGGAAGCCCCACCTGTCCAATTCAGAAGAGGAATCCATTAAACCAACAACGGACGATCGAGTTATGAAAAGCTGAGAAGGGAAAACTCACCAGCATCCGCTCCTTGGTCCTCATCCACCAACTGCACGCCAACCTCCTTAGCAGCAAGCAGCCGCATGCCCTCCTTCACCGCCACTTTCTCCTCCTCAGTAAACTGGGCCATATCCATCCACTAGTAATCTCGGGATGGGTCCCGGTCATCCCGGTCCTGACTGGGCTGGGGGCACAACAGGGGACTCTCTTCTGTCCTTAAATTTCCTCTTATTTGATCGAGTTTCCACTTTATGGGACATTTATCTGCAACTCAAGAAAGTACATCATTAAAACGGAAGGTATAAACATGCAAGTATCATAGTCTGAAATTTCGTCCGAACACCTGGTGTCATTCGGTAAAGTAAATATAAAAGTCCATCCGGTAAGGAGTTCATTCAACACACGGAATCCCCGAGTTCATTCAGCAAGGCCCAACCTGGAGCCCATTCGGCATTTAAAACTCCAAATCACATTCGGCAATACAAGCACAAGTTCATTCGGCGGAAGCAACCTCCCCTGGAGCGGCAGTTAGGATCGACGCAGTACTTGGTTGATTCGGCTGTTTCGAACAAAAGAGTCTGATTCGGCACTCAAGTGATTCGGCTATATCAAACGGTAAAGGGATAACAGTAGTATGATGCCCCTACTTATAGGCAAGCGTAGGATAACCGGACCGGATGATTCGGCACTTGGAACCGAATAAAGCTATCCCAACTGCAAGAAAACAAAGCGCGACACATGCAGGCATGTGCCCCACTTTGGGGGGCAAATGTTGGGCGGGTTTTCACCTACCACCGAATCAACAAATGAAGGAAGCCAGGGCCGAACCAAACCCTCTCCGTGTTCCTCCCTGCACTGCCGATCCAAACCCCCTACCCATCGCCGGACCAACAATCTCCCGGTCCAGACCACCTACATGCCGAACCAGGGACCTTTCCACCTACTACCGAATCACCATCCCTCCACTCTGCCAAACCAACTACAACCGAACCACCTACTGCCGAATCATCTTCCCTCCACTCTGCCGAACCAACCTCCACCGAACCAGCCTTCGCCGAACCAAATCTCCAACCACCAATCACCGGTCCAACCCTACTCACCACCGAACCAAACGCAAGGCGGCACCACCGAATCGAACTCCACCCAGCTACGACCGAACCAGATGTGCCAGACCAGATTGCTTCAGCCCAAGCCCACCAACAGCTATATACATCCAGGACCCCTGCCCCCGGCCTCACTCTATAAATAGAGGGGCAGGGGTACAACAATGGCAGACAAGTTTGAGAGCTCAAGCACGGAAGGAACTTTCAAACAACTTTCATATACTTATATACAAAGCTTTGTACTTGTAATCTGAAAGAAAAGAGAGAATAACATATAAAGTGGACGTAGGCACGTTCTGGCCGAACCACTATAAATCTGCGTGTCTTTTACAGTTTAGCCCCTGTTTTTTATATATTTGCATAAATCACCCAAACCGCTAAGAACAACATAAAACCAACTAAATCATACGACTTTGAGGTGTTTGTCCATTTTTTGTGCAAACAACCGGGTATTTGCAAGAACAATAGGATGACCTATCGATTGTCTCTGCACTGAGTTGCTCCGGTATAGAGATTCCTTAAGTGATGGGAAGTCCGATTGGGATTGTGAATACCCGGATTGCAAGGACTTCTTCGGAAGTGCCTTCGGTTCTGTTCGAACCCAGAACAGACTTGTATGGTTACATGTCTGACACTACACTTTGAGATATAAAGCAGATTTCTTTCAAATACATTTCTGTTGGTGGCGGAGAATTTATTCTTTTAGCTTAACACCCTTCTCTGAGACGTACGAGCTCAGAGGTTATGTAGTTGAAGGTTATCAGCGATATACTCCCAATTTGATAGTGTGGCATGCTGAGTGCTGCTGTGTGTTGATGATCATTTGTTGATCATTTGTGATTAGAGCATGGCTTTTGTATAAAGCATAGCTTTGTGGACGAGACTGCATCAGGACCTCACACCCCGGAAATGGTCGAATCAAGAATGATGCGGCAAGGTTATGAGGGTCGCGCCCTTTAGGGTGTGTCATTCCCTTCTGGTAAAGGGTGGTATTAGGTATGTGGCCCTGATATTTAACCTATGTGGTTGCTCCAATCTCATATATTGTGTGGTTGTTGCTTAGAGGCGCCTCGGATAAAGGTCCCAAAGGACCGGGGAGTGGCATGCTCGAGTAGTAGTTACCTAGTTACAGAGGTAATCCGGCCTTGTGTTGGCAGAGATCCGGATAGGTTCTCGGGACGTCCCGCCAGAGGCGATCCCATGTGGCAGTAGAAAGTTCCTTATCCTGACCATTTGTTGGAAAATCCAAAGAAACAATACGAGCCTTTTACGACTGAAATTGTATAACCTGCCTCCTCAGGAGGTAGCTACAGCGGGCATAATATAATGGTACCTATGCTGGCTAAGATTTATATTCTACTTTCGAAATGTTTTTTCTGCACTGTGCACTTATAATAATAATATCAAAGAAATTTTTTGCGTAGTAAGCATCTTTGACTATCATAAGAAGAAATCTCCTCCAAGTCTGCGTTTGCAGTGTGTGTGTGGCGGGAGGTCTTATGGTAGTTTCATTTTCAAAAAGCATTGCGAATTTACTTTAAAATTCTCTTGCTGTTTGTTTTTAAAAGATAAACTGTTTTTGTTACTCACACCAGTCCCATGACTGATCCGGAGTTTATTGTTCCTTTCCTAAACTCTGGGTGCTCACTATTTTCCACACGAGCAGTCTAGAGTTGGGTTTTTCAGATAGTTAGGTTCAGTGGATTATCTGGAGCTAGTTCAGTCTTTGGAGATGACTGACCTTGCTTAGCTTGGTGCATCGTTATTGGGAGTTTGAGCTATTTCTGGATTGGTTCTTGGAGATGGAGTTGCAGTTTTGGAGTTCTTTCTTGAAGACTATCTTGAGTTATTTGTTCCGCTGCTATTTTATTGTATCATATCTCTGATGTATATCAATATCTATTGTATCATCGGTTGTATCAGGATGTTGTATCAGATGTTGTATATTGATATTCATTGTATTCTTCCGCTATGTTGTTTACTTGATTGTGTTATAAGCTCCGACGACTCGGATTTGAACGGTCGAATCTACGGCATTCGAGTACGTTGTTGAGTATGGATGTCGATTTTCGAACGAGCAAAATCCGCTTCGTCACAATCACCTCGAGCGAACACACTTCTGCGAATACTACTCATTACTTGTTATTGATTGGTGCACACTCGTACTTTTGGGAGTGTTGTTTCGCGGTGTTGCGATCGTTGCGGCGATGCGTTTTCACCAGTCCGGATCAGGCAAATGGTAGTTTCATTACCTTGGGTATTGCCTCATGTGCCTTGTCATACTTGTATCCCTATATACGCGACCACTATGAATTTGTTTTGTGTTATACCTATGGAGTACTCCCTGATATCCCACTAGTTTACGGTGGAGTTTACAGTGCTGTATAGACTATAACGCTTATATAAAATGTGTCAAGGGGGATAATGGTAACGCCTTAACACTATTTTGATATTTTATATTACTGATAGACATTATCTATTTAGCATATATTACAACATATTAGATAGTTTAACGGATCCTTAGAGGATGGTTATTCCAACATTCTTTGAGTTACTTGTATTTCAATTGTTATTTCACTTGAGTTGGATTTATTGATATAAGAATGTTAATCCTGACTCGAGTGTTTGTGTTTTGCTTTACGCTCGAGTCAGACTGAGTGGTTCAGCATTTGAGACTCACCTTTGGAGTTGGAGCTTTGCTTGGAGATCCAGCTATCTATCCAGCTTTCAGATATTCAGTTGATTCCAGTGATGTATTCTGATTCTTGTATTTGACTATTGTATTCGAGACTTCTGTTGTAACTTATTTAACTTTGTTATATATATATATATATAGTAGCTTCATGAACTACTATCTTTTGCTTCCGCTGCATATTTATTACTCTGTGTCTGTGATCTGTGATTATTTATTTACTGTATATGTTCAGTTTTGCCAAATTTAAATTAACAATTCGGCATTTTGAATTATTCAAGTCCGACATGTGCGGATGCGAATAGTCCAAAATAGTGGGTCGTTACATGCAAGGAGAACGACGGTTTCTTATGGAGAAACCAAATCTGTGTCCGCACTAGGAAGTCGGATGGACAATACTAGTTCGGAAGTGAAATTGTGTGATCGAGTAACCGATCAGATTGATATAGCGTACGGATGATATGTGTACATTGTACGGATTTGAATGAAATTGATATTGTGAAATTTGTGGATAAGAAATGCAAAATCATTTTTGAAATGAAAAGTATATTTTGTGAAATATACAATGTATAAAAATGGAAATTAGATATTTCCATGATAGAAATTTACTTATGAAAGTAAGTAATATGGTAAGTGACTTTATAGTGTAATCAAATTTGAAATTTTATTTGAAATAAACAAAGTTATATATCTTTTTACATAAGATAAAACTCCCCTTATTGAATCTTTTGCCAGAAGAAAAGGGTTTTTGAAAGTATTTGAAATATAAAAGTGGTTTTATACAAGTTTGAAATGATCCAATGATTTTTCAAGTATATATATATATATATTTTTTTTGAAAATGGGTTAATTGATATTAAACGGGCTTTGCGGCCCAATAGCCTGAAATAATTACAACATTCCAAGTTATCATCCGACAAAACCAGTACAGTCTCATCTCAAACTAACACTTTCCTAATTAATTAGGGTTCTTTTATTTCGATAATAATGGCGACTACCAGATGTTTGCTTGATTTTCTAGCTTCACAGCCATCCACTTCCAGTTCTCCAGTTGCAGTTTTTCTTTTGCCTCTAAGCTGGTGAGTTTCTTAATTCTTCCGATGTTGATTTTCACGTCTCTGGCAATATACTCTGCTAATTCTAATTCATCTTTTTCTTTTCCATTTTTGAAAGCCCTTATGTTCCTTTCTCTCCAGAGATGCCAGACAGTTGTCGTCAACGAAATTTTCACAACCTCCTTCATCAAGTTCGTGAAATCTGTCCGATTACTCAGGTGAATAATCTCAATTTCTAAGTTTTGGACCGTTTCTGATTGTAAATTTTTAAGTTTTTGTATAGCCCACACCCGTTTACTAAATTTGCAGTCGAAAAATAAGTGGTTATGAGTTTCTGTTTCTTTCCCGCATAAGTTACAGATATCTTCATTAAGAATACCCCAACTTTTTAGTCTATCTTTAGTACTCAGCCTGCCCTTGATTGGTTTATATGTAGTGTGCGCCATTTTAGGGCAATTAGATTTACTCCAGATGACATTATACCAATTTACCATTTCATAATGTTTCCTGTTTTCATTCCAGACTTCGTTCATTTTGAAATATCCTTTTTTGTTGTTTTTCCAGACCCATTTATCAACTATCTTGTTTGAAAGAATAGGGATTCCCTCTATCTCATGTTTCAGATTCCTTGTAATCACTTGTTTTTCTGTCTCCCATTTGTTATTATGAATTATTCTAGCTACTTGAATTTGTGGAGTGTTGTTAGCTGAGTAGCTTTCCCATCCAAAAATGTCTATAATGCTTTTGTTATTTATCCACGGATCCCTCCATAGGTCTGTGTCTTTTCCATTTGCTATTTGCCTTTCAATTGAATTTTTAAGGATCCCTCTTTGTTTTAAGATATTTTTCCAAGTCACTGAAGCATTGTTATCAGTTTGGATAATCCAAAAATTGTCTTTTAAATATCTACTTCTCATCCATTTGGCCCATAAGTTTTCAGAAGAAATGAATTTCCATTCTACCAAGTATATATATATATATAAAGGATTTCATGAGAATGATTTTGAGAAATGGTTTTTGGAACCTTTGGATTTGGAAAGGATTGTGATTTTTGGGTAAAATCAATATTGGAATTTGGAAACACCTAATTTGAGAATTATCGATTCTGGGATAATCGATTTTGAAAAAGGAGACTTATTTGTTCATACTAGGTGTATGATTTGGAAGATACTATATGTGTATAGCATAAAGTATTTTGAAATGGCTCTTAGGAAAAAGGCGCTCCCTTGAAATGAACTTCTCAAAAGTGCCATAGGTTGGTACTGCCTTGAAACCTAAAGGGGTTCTAAAGTTAATCCTGTGAGGAGTCCGGACAGAACTAGTTCCTGAGCATTTTGTGTAGTGTGTAGCGAAAGTCGAGGGCGTTGAGGCCTACAGAGGCATTTGAGTTATGTTGTGACGACAGTTTAACTCGATGTCACTGCGATCTATTACAGACCATAGTGAAAGTCATGTGTGCCGCTGAGAGCCAATAGTCTACGTTTGATTTTATATTAGTAGACTGCGACCGAAGGTAATATAGCGAAAGTCGTGTGTGCTGTTGAGAGCCAATAGTTTGCGTTTTATTTTACATCGGTAGACTGCGACCTATGTGGGAGTGGAGAAGTTTCATTTTTGACAGCGAAAATCGAGGGTGCTGATGCCTACAGTTACATGAAATTTTGCTGCGATGGCAACGTAACCCTAGAATGTAACTGCGATCTGTTATGGGTTCCACGGCGTAATGGAGGGGCGAGGAGTGCCTACAGTTACATGGACTTTTGCTGCGATAGCAACGTAACCCAGGATGTAACTGGGACCATGGATGGGGGTGATGATTTCCAGAGCATTCTCACCAAAGATATTTCCTCTATTTTCAAAACTGTTTTCTATATTTTCATTAAAATTATTTTTCAAGTATTTTCACTAGATGTTGAAATGGATCTGCTAAGTACTTATAGATTTTCAGTCTTACGCCTGATCAACGTATGACCGAATTTCTGTAAGAACGAGGATGGACTTATGGAAACATCGAGTTATAAAAGTATTTTTATAAAACTATTTTGGTAATATTATATAGATTTTAAAAGTGTTTTAAGAAAATGATCAAAGAATATTTTATCTGGTTATAAATTATTGAATAAATTCTGGCTTCGTTCCTTTTCGAGGACGAAAAGATACAAAGGGGGGAGAAATGTGATAGCCCGAATTTTTGGGCATCTGTTAATTGGAAATTAACAGGATTAAATTTTTTAAAATATTATTTGTTAATTGAACAAATGAAATTCTAATATATATGGATATCTGAATATGTATATATGAATTTGAACTGTAATAAATGCTGAATAATAAATATATGGATAAATATTCTTTTAATAATCTCCTAAGATAATTATTTAAAATTTACAAGTAATTCTTTTAAAACAAATAATAAAGATGGAATATACGTATATATAAATGAGTAGATTATAATAGAAATAAAAATTATTATTATTTTTAAAACAAATTTAAGATGTGTTTGTTTAAAAGTGTACAGTTATATTTATGAGTTGATTTTGAATTAGAATTTGAATTTGGATTTAAGTTTAAATTTAAAAATACTTTAAATATTTTGGATTTAAATATATGAATAAGGTTTTTATTAGAATATGATTTGTTTTATATTATTTTCCTTAAAAGAAATTTTATTTATATAAATTAAGAAAGTGATTGTTAATTTGTAAAATTAATACAAAAGCTTTATAAATATTTAAATAAATATGTCATGCATAATTACAAATGTAAGTTTAATAAATACAATTTAAACAAGATTTAATAAAGGAGTTAATATTCTCCTTTTCTAAATTACATAACTTATATAGAACATATGTGATAATATATATAAAAATAAAACATAAATTTAATTTGTAACACATTAACATGGGTAATCAATAAGTGGGACAAGGATTTAAATACAAAATACATAAAGGATTACAAGTGTTAGCTTGATTTTGTTATACAATTACAAGTGTCATTTAAAAAAAAGATAAAAGATAAATGAGATATGTACATCTCCACCCTTTCTCATTTCTCTTTTATCTTTATTATCAAGAGAAACAAAGTATAACAAAAGCTGTAAATAGATTAAAAAAAACCAGAAAATCAAAACAGTAACAACTTTATTATCCACCTTAAACCTGTAGCAAACCCAAGCAAGATCATCTCAGGTTTAAGACAAGATCAGATTCAGTTTCAAGTTGCAATGTAAATCAAAGTATCAACAATCTCAGCCTAAATCAGAATCAAACTATTTCAATCTGATTCGAAGAGCGACTCATTGATCAAGTCATCAAACAAGCTTCATATCAGATCAACAATCTAGCTATAATTCTTAAATCAAGCTGCAGTTTTAAGATTTTCTTCCAGTTTTCTCTATTTACAATTTACAGGTGAGTAAACTTCATCCTTTAATGTTTGATCCGATGCATAGTCTTTTGGGTAATGTGTGAATATAGGTTTGCATGGATAAATTCATATGTTAATGAGTATTAAGTGAAAGGATATGTACATATCTGTTTATATATAAACATATATGCCTCTGTTATACAACAGTTTTCAAACTCTATTCAAACATATTATAATTGTGAGTTAAAAAAATAACATCTGGTTTTAATTTAGTATATACGATGACTTTATGGGATACTGATGTGGTAATAGATTGCATATGTGAATTTAAACCTGCATGTTATAAATATAAAGTAAATAAGTGTGTGCATGTTTGAATATATCTATGCACCTCTGTTTCCAACTTACAGGTTTAAAAATCTAGTAAAAATTTAAATACTCCTTATCAAATCTCTTATAAATCTTAATATTTAAATGAGTTGTGATTGTTTAAATCTAAGCTAAGTTTTTAAAATATATTTAAATAAAATTTGTAGTAATTTTATCTGGAAATTTTGCAAGACAGTGGAAATCTGGAAATATGTTGAAATCAAATATCATGATTTTGTTGATTCAGGCATATCACCTAAATCGTCTTTGGAAACAAGAATTTATCAAAGAAAAATCACAATTTATAGTATTGTATCGAGTGAGGGATTTGAGGTTGACCAGATTTTGGGTTTTGAGTATTCTCTGGTGATCGTCGAAGATTGGGGTTTCAAGTTTGTGCTGGAGCTGGCCTAGAGGTGGGCAGAGTTGGCAAAATTGGTCGCTAAAATTTTCAGTCACGGTGGTGGCTGGTCGAATGAATTTTACGGTTTAACAACCCATTTAGCCGACGATGTGGATATGATGAATTCGTAATCGATGTAAGCTAAAGGTGACCGATCGTGGGGGAAACGAAGCGAGGGCTCGTGGCGAGGCTGTGGTTGGATTGGCGAAGCCTCCGGTGATGGAGTTCACCGTTGGCAGGGAGTTTTGTGGCTGTGGGTTTGTTTCCAGTTTTGGGTTCAACTCGTTTGATTTTGAATCTCAGGGGTTACGGTCGATCTGGTTGGTCGTAAGTGTAGGCAAGGCCCTTGTCGACTTGCCGAGGTTGGTTTTGAGGATCGGAGCGACGCCGATGAACTGTGCATGTGTACATGTAATCGATGTATCAGGGGTCGAGGTTGTGTGTTTGAGCTTCGGCTGCGTTGTTGATT
The DNA here is from genome assembly GCA_030765085.1 of Allium cepa. Classification (NCBI taxonomy): domain Eukaryota; kingdom Viridiplantae; phylum Streptophyta; class Magnoliopsida; order Asparagales; family Amaryllidaceae; genus Allium; species Allium cepa. The sequence continues at coordinate 231,552,044 of CM060938.1, forward strand.
TTCTTCGAGTCGATCTCTAGTTTTCATGAGGGAATAGGAAGTAGGAAGGGAAGAGAAGGAGGTGATCAGTTGTTCTCGTGTTTCTTTGAACTTTTGTTCGGGCCTGTACCGAAGAGAATGAAAAGTAGTTTAGTAGATTGTTTTACCTGTTTTAAAAAGCAAGAAACATGGGTTTCAAAGAGAAGTTTTGACTGCAAGTTTCAAGTATAAGATTCTAAATCAAATGTTTTGAAAATTAAGTTGTTTGGTTTGAAATTATTATATAATAAGTTAATTATTTTTTTATATTTCTAAGTTATTTTTCAAACGATATTTAATAATGATTAAGTAATCAATTAAGATGATAGATTATCCTCAATTAATTAAAGTAATTATGGATAGTTAATTATTGCATGTGATAAATCAAGGTAATTAATATGATTACTTGTTAAATGTAGTTAATTTAAATGAATAATTAAGTTATGAAAATAATTAGAGCATCCTTAACTAATGATATTATTGAAAATAAAAGGATAATTAAAATGAGTGTATAGAGAAAATTTAATTTGTGTAATTAATTAAAGGATAATTTCTTAATGTAATTAATTGGGGATTAATTACTGAATATAATTAATGTAGAGAGTAATTAGTTGATGGTAAGTAATTAAAGAAAATTACTTACTTGAAGTAATTAAGGATTAATGACTTGGTGTAATTAATTAAGATTTTAATGCGATTAATTTAAGTATAATTAATTTATATTTCTAAGTGACTAAAGGATAGTTAATCACTGGATGTGATTTAATTAATCAAGATTAATGTGATTAATTAAGGTTAATTAATCAATGTAATTAATTTAAGCAATGGTTTATAATTAACCAAAGTTAATTAAGCAGGATTAAAGATAATTAAATTAATTTTAACGGGTGATTAAATTAAATTAATTTAGAATTGTTTGATTATTTATCTTGTCTATAGATAATAACCTGAATTTAATACTTTAGTTGGTCTGAATATCTCTGATATTGAGATTGTGATGTATTGTGATATGAGACGATGGGTTGAACCGCGATATAGTGAGTTATCTATCAATAATGATTTGTTGTGAGAATATGAGAACTTGTATTTAAATTGATTTGCGTCCTCTTAAACAAACAGGGTTTAAGATGACATTGGATTCGAAGAGACCGGGGTCGAGTATCAGTAAATACCCGAAACCACTTCGATTTGGAAAAAAAATCTATAATTCTGTATAGATTTAATATGTGTAATCAATAGGTTGGAATGGAATGATTTAAGTAATTGGACCATTTAAAACTAAGTTGGTACTTAGATATTGATTTGTGGAAATAAGTGTTGATTTTATGAGTTGTTGAATTATAATAAGGTACGAGTTACCCCGGGTTTAAGTATGATTTATGCATTAGAATTTCAAGTATGATGGGTTTACTCACGCTGGTTTCCAGCCTGACCCGGGTGTTACTTTGATGTAATGCTCGGGTCAGACCGAGTATTACAGATTTTCAATTAAGGACGTTCTGGAGCTCAGGAGGCGAGCTGGAGGGCAGGAACGTATGGAGTGTTTCCCGCTGTGATATATTATTGTATAACTAGAACATGTTATTTTAAACTTTCCAGTGATTGGTAATGGTTGTAACTCTGATGTATAAAAATATAAGTGTTCCGATACAGTTCTTTTTTGTAAAACTGTTATTTATGTGATATTATATTTTGATCCGCTGCGAATGTGAGGTTTCTGTGACTTGTTACTGTTTCTTCTTCTTTCTCTTTTCTTCTTTTCCTAACTACCTAGAATTTTTTGGATCGAAAATTCCGGGTCGTCACAAACACGCACCCAATGAAACAATAGATGACCGAAAATATTCATGTAGACACGCAATTTACCGTTCCAAAACTATTTTTGTGCACTTTAACTTGCGCATACACGTAATGAAAAGTGACCATATGCACGCAAGTGAAAAATGTAAAACAACAATGATCTGGACTTGTTTTTCAATTCATCAACTTGCATACACGAAGAATACAAATTTAAACTGAGGAGGGCCTGGAAATCAATACGTGCACGCATGAAAATATATAAACAACTTTACCATAAAAAGTTGCAAACCATTATAATCTACAAAACAACATATCAAAATAAGCAACATAGTTTAATTAGAAGCGTGAGTTTGCACTCACCTCAAATTCGTTTCCAAATCAGTTAGCAATAAAATCCACAAGAGAGCAAGAATTTGGAGCCGCCGTTAATAATTTGTTACCGAGCGACTGAAGAAAAATGAGCTAAAGAAAGAATGCAGGCATACTTTTCTTTCACCAAAATTATGCACAAGTCAAATAAAGTGCTGGAAATTGTACAAAGGCATTTAATGTAAACGTGCATTAGTGGGAAGGAAGTACACAGCCTGTGCAAAAAGGATGATGGCCATAAAGCTAAGTTTCCAACTTTGGTTTTATAAATAAGTGACAGCAAACGAAGTGTTCACTACTTTTGAATTGGACCCATTCATTTTTTCACGTGAAGGCCAAATGAAAATATAACACAACTTAGTTATATTCAATGCACAAGCAATTTGCAACTGACTTTGCAAATGAATTTGCATCATTTTTTTTCAAAACTCAATTTAAAATTTCTATTTTAAATCTTTATTTCGATGGTAATACAATCATGGTTGTTACAAACTCCCCCTTATAAAAATTGCATCCCCGCAATTTTCATACTAGAAGTAGTCTATAACACAAATCATTTATCACAATAAAGATTTAAATAAAAAAGATGGATAAGAATGCTCACCCCCACCCGAAGAGGAGAGAAAGCTGGGATAAGAACGCTCAATGAATTCTTTGGTTTCCCAAGTGTAATCTTTAGGGTTAGCGGACCATTGTATTTTCACAAGCGGGACTTCTTTATTCCGAAGGCGTTTAACCTCCGAAGCTAGCACACGAATAGGATTTTGCACCATAGATAAGTCGGGTGAGATTTCAAGATCTTGTAACATATGAGGATCAATAATAGATTCCGAATCTCGATGGCATCAACGAAGCTGGGATGCATGAAATACGTCATGAATTCCTGAAAACTGAATAGGTAGCGATACACGATAAGCAACAGGGCCAATGCGTTCCGTAATAGGAAATGGTCCAATATATCGAGGAGCCAATTTCCCGGAGATACTAAAACGCACCACACTCTTCATCAGAGAAACACGGATGAATACGCGATCGCCTATAGAAAATTCCAAAGGCTTCCTACGATGATCAGCATAAGATTTCTGCCTATTTTGAGCCTCTTTCATTCTCTGTCTAATAATATCAATCTTCTCATAAGATTCACGAATATAATCGGGGCCGAGAACTAACTTTGCCCCGGATTCCAACCAACAAGATGGTGATCGACACGGCCTTCCATAAAGAGCTTCGAAAGGAGCCATATCGATACTACATTGGAAATTGTTGTTATAAGAAAATTCAATAAGAGATAAGTGGTCTTTCCAACTACCACCAAAATCAAGAATGCAAGCGTGAAGGACATCTTCTATGACTTGATTCACCCTTTTAGTCTGACCATCAGACCGTGGATGATAAGCTATGCTGAGATTGAGCTTAGTACCCAAAGCTTTCTGATGACTCCGTCAGAAACCACTAGTAAAAAGCGGATCTCTTCACTAACAATAGAACTAGGCACACCATGAATTCGAACGACTTCTTTAACAAAAAGCTTAGCCAGCAGAGGAGCAATCCGATTGGACTTGATAGGAATAAAATGGGCTGATTTGGTCAACCTGTCAACAATCACCCAAATACTAGTATGGCCCGACCTCGAACGAGGTAGACCATCAATGAAGTCGATAGAAATCTGATCCCATTTCCGTAATGGAGTCTCAAGAGGCTGCAAAAGACCACTAGGACGTTGGTGTTTTGCTTTAACAAGATGATAAGTCATGCAACGACTCACATAACTTGCAACATCACGCTTCATACCTTCCCAAAAGTATAAGCGCTTCATGTCAACATACATCATACTACTACCCGGATGAATAGCATACTTAGAATGATGACAGTCCTCAAGAATGTCATTTCTAAGATTAGGAACATTAGGCACGATAAACCTTCCCTTCTTCCAAATACAACCATGAATATCAATATCGAATTCCTTTAGATTATCACTTCGGGATTCCGATTTACAACTCTGAATAAGATAAGCAATATATGGATCTTGTTTCTAGGCATCGGCAACACGATCCAACAAACTACAACGAGCTTCCATGCTAAATAAAAGCACGAGAGAATCAGAAACTGAAGGATGGTCTCTAATATCACAATGAGATAAAGCTTCGAATATATTCCACTCTGCCAGCATCATGGAAACAATAACTTGCTGCTTGCGACTAAGCGCATCAGCAACTCGATTACCCTTACTCGGGGTATACTGAATATCGAAATCATATGAAGCAAGAAATTCGAGCCAACGTGTTGCATCATATTAAGTTCTTTCTAAGTGAATAAATATTTCAAAGATTTGTGATCAGTGAAGAGAACAAAACGCTCGCCCAATAAATAATGTCGCCAAATCTTTAGAGCGAAGACTATAGGGGCTAACTCCAAATCATGGCCAGCATAACGAATCTCGCTAGGCTTTAGTTGTCTAGAAGCATAGGCAGCTACTCTATCCTTTTGCATGAGAACAGCACCGAGTCCATAACCACTGGCATCGGTATAAACAACAAGATCATGATTCCCTTCGGGAACCACTAAGATAGGAGCATGAGTAAGGAGATCTTTTAACTTCAAGAAAGAATTCTCTCACTTATCAGACCAAATGAAAGAAACAGCTTTTCTCGTGAGAGTGGTAAGCGTTAAAGTAATACGAGAAAAGTCCTTAATGAACCGGCGATAATAACCCGTCAATCCAAGGAAACTACGGGTCTTAGTAACGGTTTCGGGTCTCTTCCAATTCTGAACAGATTCGATCTTGGAAGGATCGACAGAGATACCATCGGAAGAAACAATATAACCGAGAAACTTCACCTTATTCTCCCAGAAGTGACACTTGGAGAATTTGGCATAAAGTTGATGCTGACGAAGAGTGCTCAAAACAATCTGCAAATGTTGAATATGATCGGCTTCAGCTTTGGAATAAATAAGAATGTCATCAATGAAAACCAAGACGAACTTATCAAGATACTCCTGGAATATCCGATTCATAAGATCTACAAAATACGCTGGAGCATTCGTCAAACCGAATGGCATAACAAGCCATTCGTAAAAACCATAATGAGTACGGAGTGCTGTAAGAGGAATACTATCTTTCGCAACTCGTAATTGATGAAAACCGGTAGAAAGATCGAGTTGGGAGAAGAGCTTAGCGCCACTTAATTGATCGAACATGTCGTCGATGCTAGGTAATGGATACCTATTTTTGATAATGAGCTCGTTAAGCTTGCGATAATCAATGCAAATCCTAAGAGAACCATCTAGCTTCTTTACAAAAACAACGGTGGTGCCCCAAGGAGATGAGCTAGAACGAATAAATTGCTTAACTTCCAATTCAGATAATTGTTGCTTGAGTTCCTCAGTTTCCTTAGCAGACATCCTCGTGGAAGGACGATTGACAGGATGAGCACCATAGATAAGATCAATACGGAACTCAATTGCCCTCTTCGGCAGCAAAAATGAAATAGGCTCGAAGACATTAGAAAAATTGCAAACAACCGGAATATTATCTATGACATCCTCCGATTCGAAGGAAGAAATGAGAGCATTCAAAGTATGATCCATGCCTCGAAATACAATAGATAACTGCTCGATAGCATCGGGATGCTTGAGATATAAAGTTCTTTCGGGACATAGGATTTGAACTTCATAACGAACGAGCCAATCCATACCCAATATCATATCAAAACTAAGATGATCCATAACATGCAGATTCACATGAAAGGAAAAACCACATAGAATAATCTCAACATCAACACATAACAAACCAAGAGTAGCGGATCCACCAATAGCATTCACAATCCTCAAAGGGTTGCAAAGAGTAACAACATCCAAAGGAATAATGTCAACAAGCTCCTTTGACACGAATGAATGTGATGTACCCATATCGAAAAGAACTCTAATAGAACGGTCAAGAAATAAAATAAAACCTTCCAAAACAGAAGGAGTAATACCTTTGGGCTTAGAAGAATCACCAGAAGCTTTAGTAACATTAAGCTTCCCAAATTTGAAACCCTTAGGAGCAGTAGGACAATCAGAAACCCAATGACCCTCCTTCTTGCAATAACGACAAATACGAGGCTTAGGACAACTACGAAGAGAATGATCCAAAGAACCACAACTATAGCACGCCTACTGAATAGAAGGTGCACTACTAGGCTGAGAACTAGAGGTAGCTTGCTTCTTCTTCTTCTTCTTCTTGTTAGAAGAAGAATTAGGCTCATGAAATGGAAACCTCTTTTTATTGGGGTTCTTAGAAACCTCAACCTTATCACCACTATCACATTCCTTTTCAACAGCTTCAAGGAAAAGAGCCGAATCAACAAGTTCCTCAAAAGGAAGCTTAAGCTGAAACAAAAGAACTTTCTTCAAATACTTCTTCAAACCATCAACAAATCGAAGATTCTTCTTACGCGGAGTGTTAATGAACTCAACTCCGTATTTGGACAAGGCCTCAAAAGATGCAACATAATCAGAAACAGAGGACTTTCCTTGCTTCAACTCAAGGAAACTACAAGCAAGATTTGCCTTTTCCGATTCAGGGACGAACTTCAGTTCAAAACGTTCCTTAAACTGAATCCACAAGAGAGAGGACTCATCAACTTCCGCAATAAGAAGCTCATACCAATCAAGCGCACGTTCTTGCAAGATGCTAGATTCCACGAGAACGCGATGATGATCAGAAAGATCCATCCGAGAAAATATACGCTCACAAGCGTGCAACCAAGTCTAAACCTCCAGTACACTTTCCGATCCCTTGAAAGGCTTGCCTCCAAGGTGCGAATAGTCACTACACATGCGGACAAAGGTAGACTTATGAGAGGGAGTTTCGGTAGTAGCAACAGAAGGCTAAGTACCCTAAAATAGCTCCATAAACTGATCAGCTGACATATAGACTCCATCCGGATGAGAACCACTAGACGGGCCTGTAGAAGAACGCTTCCCTCCACCTCTTCCAGCCATGGGCTGAGAGAACAAGAGAAGATAAGGGTTAGTTAAACAGCACACAATTGATAAGAAATTTAACAAATGGAATACTAAGGAATATGAGATTTATTCCTAGGCATACTCCACATGTTAAAGTGGAAGGAATGGATTAGAAAGGCACGAATAAAACCCTCGAATAGTTGTAACGAATGTTCCATCCTGCTTCTTTTCTGTGTTTATTATAATTTGTTCTGAATTTCATCTCTGATGCCAAACTGTGATGCCTCACCTCTATGATCACAATAACAAAGGTTATTATAAGAAATAACGTCTGCTATTGCGAAGAATAAGGCTTGTTAGAAGCGACCATCCGCAAGTTATGCCTTAAACGAGTATTGATTACATCGATAGGAGTTGTGTAAATTACTCCCAAAGATATATATATATATATATATATATATATATATATTCAATCCAAATCTAAAACGAAACTACGGTTGCTTAAGGAAAATTTAGAACAACTCATAATAACAATAACACAGATAAGTATAATTGTAACGACCCAGGAATTTTGAGTAATTAAAATTTGAATATTTAATTAATTTTAAATATTAATAAGTGAATTTATAAGTCAAATAAATTTTATTTTGAATAATTGGATTTAATTGAATAATTAAATCGATAATTTAATATGTGAAAATACAGAAATAATTGAAAATTGAGTTAAATATGATTGAAAATGATTTGTAATATTTTATTATATCATATTAAAGTTAGAACGATATTTTATAACTTTTAAAATCGAATTAAAAGTTTATTTGTGAAAATTGAATATTTTAATTTTAAATCGACTAGTGAAATTTGTCAATTTTTGAACAGTCTCAGAATTGGACGAAACCAGTTCCATTGGATCCGTAATAGTTAGTTATTACCGGATTTCAATTTTCGTAGCAATCGGAGTTATCGTTTGATCGTGGCAGCTCGAAACGCATCGAAATTGTTTCAATATTAATTTGGCGAGTTAAAATAGCCATTTTTCAAAAAGTCTCGGATTTTGATGAAACTAGTTTCATCGGATCCGTAATGTGATATTATTATAAGGTTTCAAATTTCGTGTCAATCGGATTTACCGTTTGTCCGGTACAAATTAAAACGCCTAGAAAATCGTTTAAATCGGTTTAATTTAAATCGAACGTTTATTGCCATATCTCGCAAAGATGACCGAAATAGCTTCCGAAACCTGTTCCATTGTTTTCGGAACGCGGGGTAAACCCTAGAAACGCTGGTTACGGCGCGTAAATCGGAGTTTGGAATTTCCGGAATGAACAGTGTCGTTCGTTTTCCTATAAATAGCCCACCTTCACAAATAAAAAAATAAAAACAAAACCCTAGTTTCTATATGCAGCCGCCACCCCTAAACCAATGGCCGAAAAACTTCCATACTTCCCCCTCTCTTTTCTTCAAATCCGTGAAGCAATTCAAGAAGTGTTCAACTACAAAAGTGTAGAGCACTCCAAGATCTTGAAGATCAACGGCTATGATCGGAAAATACGCTACGGATTGATGGCAATTGGAGCTCAAAGACCTGAAGTTGTGCGCGCATTTCGAGGCTCATATGGCAGCCGAGTTCACCAAGATGGAGGCCGAACGTGGCTCTTGCGAAGGGCGTTCGAATGGAGGTGGTTTGATGAAGTTTCATCGAGCGAGGTGGTTGCAAAGTCGAACCCTAGTTTGCCTCTTGATGGGTTTGGTTGCGTGTAGTTTACTGGAGAAGAGAACGAGAGGGAGAGGGGGGGGGGTGCGCACGGACAGGATGCAAGGGGGAGAGATCCAAGGGTGATGATGAGAGCAGGTTAAAAATTATAAATAAAATGTTGTAATTATTAAGTTATAAAATCGTGTAAACTTGTTAAATGCATAACTTTTTCATACGAGGTCGAAAACGCGCGAAACTAGTTGCGTTGGAATCGTATGGACGAGCACTACGCTATGGAATTGGATTGGAGTCGTTTGGAGTTAGTGAGAATTTCGGGTAAAATTAAACGTCCGTTTAATTTTATTCGAAATAAATCGCTAAAACGAAATTGAAATCAAGGTGAGAACTTCTCACTCAATCGAATCAGTTTCGATTTTTATTTTAAATAGTTAGGTTTAAAATATTTGAATGCATGTTTGAATGATGATTGATATCTATTGATTGTTAAAATAGACATTATGCGCCGTTAGTAAGCGGATGTTATTTATTAAAAACATATACCGCGAATATTTCATAAACAGTGAAATTGGTATTATATATAATAGCAATATATATATATTGGCATATGTATATATTGGAGTTATTGATTTCCCGCATTTGTTTAGCGGATGAGACTATTGCGCCGTTATTAAGCGGACAATATTTTAAATCCCATATACCGCGATAATTTCGTACTGGAGCGGAATTGGTATTGTACTAATGTTTTTGGATGCAGGAAAACAGGTTGGAGGGATCCAACTGGATTCCTCAACAGTATTTATTTGATTTTAGATATTTTGATATTTGATGGATTATCATATCGATATATGATATCGTTGTTGTCGTGATTGGCTATTTGGTATGTAGCATCATTGGACCAAATTTTGGAATTTTAAAAGGATTTCAAAGTGATTTTTGAAAGTATACGTTTATAAAATATTTTTGGAAATTGATCCATTATAAATAAACGTTATAATTTTAAAGTTATAGGAATTTTGATTTTTGTGAAAAATAGTTAAAAAACTGATTTTTGAAAATATGGGGTTAATGATTTTATAAAATAGTTAAAACGGGATTTCTGAATTTATTGTGAAAAGTTTAAATATAGGATTTATAAAATTTGATTATTTTATAAATCAAAATGGTGAAATTATAAAGGAGATTAAAGATGTTTTAAAAGAATAATATAAATTGATTTATATAAAAGAATTTATAAATTGATATTTATAAATTAAAAATATTTGAGTTATAAAACGAGATTTTTACAAGTGTCAGAATGAATTGTGAATGAATTCATAAATGAATGAAATTTATAGAATTATAAACGGTGAAGTTATAAATGGAATTTTATAAGCAGTAGGTTTATAAAATTTATAAAGTTGTTAAAAGAATGGTTTTGGATAAATAATTGAATCTTACAAGTTATAAGATTTAGAATTATGAAGTTCAAAGGAACGATTTTTGCAAACGAATAAATTATAAGTATTTCACTTATAATATGAACTTTTAGTATATCTTTGAGATATGAATTGAGATAGGTTAATAAAGGAATTTATAAAAGGAAGTAGTTATAAAATAAATAGAAATGGAATTTATAAACTTTGTTCTATAAATTCGCAAAGACTTATTTTGATAAGTAAATTGTTATAACTTATTTATGGAGTTATATTCACGTTTTTGACTGTGAATAATCCTTTAAAATGAAATGTATAGAAATGATGAAATTGGTTAACGTAGTATATTCACGTTTTTTGAATAGTGAATAATATGTTAAAGAAAATGTTTAGAATGTGATATTTTAGATAGAATTAAAACAAGCTAACAATGTTTTAAAATGTGTTGAGATTCGAAACCATAGATTTCAACATTCATTGTTGAAATAGACGTTTTCGAGAAATAGAAGGAAATGGTGGACTATAACACTGTTGTTATAGTAAATAATTTCCGAAAGGAAATGTTTTGTATAGTATTGGGATTTATATATCTATTTTAATTTCGAATCTCTATACTAGTGATTTTGGGTTGTGGTAACGATGTTTTACGCAACATTCGTTTTGGCCCAAATAAATATGTTTAAGAGAATGATTTCCTTAAAGAATGAAATATATACTTAATCTCGATTTAAGTATATTTGAATATTTTCCAAGTGTTGAAAATAAATGGATTGAGAATTACTTAATAAGTAAGTATGGAAATGTTTTCCAATATAAAGTGAATATTTAGATAATTTATCTTTTTGAAGATAAATTGAAATGAATAATTGAAATCGGATATCAGTAGATATTGTGAAATATAAATTCACTATGGAATTTATAAAAGAAAGTGGAATTTGTTAAAAATAAATATTGATTTATTTTTGAAGAATTGAAAATTATATATCTTGTAAAGATATTTTTGGGAAATAAATAATTTGGAAAATTATTTGGAATCTGGTGATGTGTGCACATCCATTGATAGTTCAATAACCGACTATCAATATTTACCTTTGAAAGGTATTTGTTGGGATTTGTTGAATTTGAATGCTACACTTATTTTTAAATTATTGCGCTCGTTATTCGGATTACCCATTCCGAATAGTGATACGACGTAATGGATAGCATTGAAGATCGGTGTTGAAGACCCGGTATTTGCGAGAGCGATAGGATGACCTGTCGATTGACTCTGCACCGAGTAGCTACGGTATTGAGTTCTCCATATGTGATGGGAAATCCGATCAGGATTGTGGATATCCGGATTGCAAGGACTTCTTTGTAAGTGCCTTCGGTTCTGTTCGAGCCCGGAACAGACTTGTATGGATTGTATGTCTGACGCTACAGAATGAGATATAAAGCAGATTTCTTTCAAATATATTTCTGTTGGTGGCGGAGAATTTACTCTTTTAGCTTAACACCCTTCTCTGAGACGTATGAGCTCAGAGGTTATGTAGTTGAAATTTATCAGCGATATATTCCCAATTTGGTAATGTGACATGCTGAGTGTTGCTGTGAAATGATCATTGTGTTGATCATTTGTGATAGGATCATTTATTTGATCATCTATCTTGGTGATCATTTCCATGATCATTTGTTGACCCAAAGCATGGCTTTTGTATAAAGTATGTTTTTGTGGACGTGACTTCGTCGAGCCTCACACCCCGGAATGGTCAAAACAGGAAAGATGCGGCAAGGTTATGAGGGGTAGCGCCCTTTAGGGTATGTGCATTTCCTTCTGGAAAAGGGTGGTATCATGGTATGGAGCCCAGATACTTACTCATGTTGAAAACACTTTATGATTGTGTGAATTGATTACGAGCGCTCGGTTAAAGGTCCCAAAGGACCGGGGGATGGCATACTCGGTCAGTTGTTACTCAGTTAGGGGTAACCTGGCCTTGTGTTGGCAGAGATCCGGTTTGGTTCTCGGGGATGTCCTTCCAGAGGCATTCTCATGTGGCAATGGGAAGTTCCTTGGCCTGACCATTCGTTGGAAATCCAAAGAAACAATACGAGACTTGTACGGTATTAGTTGTAGAACCTATCATTCACTTACGGTGGCGCCCCACTGTTTGGATGGTAGCTATAGTAGGCATACGATAATGGTCGTATGTTGGCTAAGATTTATATTCTACTTTCGAAATGAATTTTTCCTACACTATGCACTAGTAATAATATCAAATGTTCTTTTTTAATGCGTATCAAGCATCTTTGACTATCATAAGGAGAAATCTCCTCCGATTCTGCGTTTGCATTCTGTGTGTGTGCGGGAGGCCTTATGGTAGTCTCATTTTTAAAAGCATTGCGAATTGACTTTAAAATTTTCCCCTATTTAGTTTTTAAAGATAAATAAACTGTTTTGAGTTCTCACACCAGTCACATGACTGACTCGGAGTTTATTGTTTTCCTTCCTAAACTCTGGGTGCCCACCAATTTCCACACGGGCAGTCGAGAGTTAAGGTTTATCAGGTTATTCTGGAGTTGCTGGAGGCAAGCTGGATGGCATGGCGTATTACTAGTATACAGTATTTCTTTTTCGCTGTTTGTTGTTGTTTGATGTCGTACACTCTGATGTAATGAAATGAAAATGTAATGTAATAACTGATATAGTTCTTGTTTAAAGATTATTCATTTATCTATTATATGTTGTTCCGCTGCGATTGTGAGATTCTGATGTTGTTAGGCTGTTTTCTTTCCGTTCTATTTTCTTTTCTCTCTATTTTCTATCGTTTTCTCTCTTCTTCTACCTTTATCTCTTCTGTCTTTTTCTTCTTTTTAAAACCCTAACTATTCGGTTTTTCGGCAAAGAAAAATCGCGTATGTTACAATAATTACATCAGAACAGAAATATCAAATATATAGCGGAAGATAAGTCTGGAATACATGATACAAAAATCGATAGTTCACATGAACCAAATGTACATATACATAGATATCATATCATACATGAGATAAGAGTCAATACACCAATAGTGACACCTCGAAATCTAGACAAAAGATGATGTGAAATCCCAAAAGCTGAAACAGCAACTGAATCAGAGATAGCGATTATCCCGAAATAACTCGGTCTGACCCAAGTATTATTTAAAAGAAAATAATAAACGAATCAGTCTAATTTAATCTTAGAAGTGAATGCATCATAAACAACATCAAAGCAAAATAATCATAGTCTCGAATGAGACTATTCAACATAAATAATCAACATAGTTTAAATGAAGAAATCTCATTCAACTCCATCAAATTTTGCTCATTAAACTCCATCAAAATCAACTTTCAAATTCAAAATTGAATTCAAAACAGCAATTCACAAAATCTAGAAATCAAAAATAGATAACTAGAAAAATTAGCATAAAAGTGGATCGATCCCAGCATATGGCGAGTCTAAGATAAGCCGCACTTGCATCATCATATGGCCGAAGCCTACCAAGTACTGTCATCATAATTTTTGGCGCCCACAAATGACCCGAAGGTCCAACATATGACCCGAAGGTCTAGTACTGGTAATTGACCCGAAGGTCCAACATATGACCCAAAGGTACAACATAGTGGCTCGAAAGCCCAACAATATCATCAAAATCATCAAACAACAAATCCACAACAAATATTTCAATTAACAAGTTCGGAATTAACTGAATTAGTAAAAATGTGGTTCCATATTCCGCACTTTTGCTAAATCATTTAAATCTCTTCATCGTTTCCTTGAAAGTGCAAAATTGTGTATTTTATATAAATAAAATTTACGTTCTCAAATAGACATGTCCGGAATTAAGAGAATCAGTAAAAGTAGGGGTTCATAGTCCTTAATTTTGCTGAAGCGTTTAAATCGCTTCCTCATTCTTTTGAAGGCGTAAACCCTGAATTTTTTTGAAAAATTATATTTTTAGAACGTTTTAAAAACATGTGATTAAAACAGCAACATCTATAGCAATTTCGACAAGGAAATTGGGCTTCACAAAACACCGTAAAAACGGATATCAAATCAGCGTTGTGGGATAGTCGCTTGAAAATTCACTTTAAATCGACGGTTACTAAAGTCAAAACAACATAATTTTTATTTGTCAAAAATCTCATTAAAACAACACGCTTCAAAAATATAGCACGGGAGTAAAAATTCCGTTATAAAAATAACGGCGCAAAATGCGTTTTAAAACCAAACACCGGTTCATAACAAATTTAAATAGTGGATTGCACTACTATATATATTCATCAAAATATTGGATAGCCTGGACTTAGTTTGTGTGCAACACATAAATTTACAAAAGGTCTAGACTACACTTACGTGAAGAATACTTTTGCACAAAAATGAAAGTTACAAAGTTTTAAAGTAACCTGGACCATGCACACACTAATGCATTTGAAGAATAACCTGGGCAATATAATATGCATGCACGCACCTTTTAATAAAAACAAACAATTTTTTTTTGAATTATTCACATGCATAGAGTACAAAAGAAATATCAATGACTTCGTAAATTTTCCCCTGTGCATACGAAATGAATGGGGAAAAAAAACCTTAGCACTACAACACTATCCATGCACGCACATAATTACATAGGTAAGAATATAAATGAACAAATTCATTTTTCCACACAACACATAATGATGGTCTGTGCTTCATGCAATAAAATAAAATGCACACGGAAGGGATAAAATATCCGGGCACTAACGCCATATGCATGCAGTGATGAAATTAATAAAATAACGTGACCTGGTTTTTCCACGCACGGCCTAATATTATGAAGTGACCAATAAAATATGACTCAGGTAATATTTGCACGCATAATATGAAGTAATGAAAATCAATGATGGCCAGGCAATATTCATGTGTACCACATGTTTACACGTAAGTAGTAAATGGCGTGCACACACATAAACGAATTACAAAAATAAAATAACCCGGCCAACACAGTTTACACGTAGGTATAAATTACTCTGGACAAGCCTCGTGCCTTACACAAACTTGCAAATGGGAATATAAAGTGAAAATGAGAATTGCCTTGACTTGATATACTGACATGCACTCAATGAAACAATAGATGACCGGAAATATTCATGCAGACACGCAATTTACGGTTTCAAAACAATTTTTGTGCACTTTAAATTGCGCATACACGTAATGAAAAGTGACCATATGCACGCAAGTGAAAAATGTAAAACAACAACAATCCGGGGCTTGTTTTCCAATTCATCAACTTGCATGCACGAAAAATATAAATTGTAACTGAGGAGGGCCTGGAAATCAATACGTGCACGCATGAAAAGATATAAACAACTTAACCACAAAAAGTTGCAAACCATTATAATCTACAAAACAGCATATCAAAATAAGCAACATAGTTTAATTAGAAGCGTGAGTTTGCACTCACCTCAAATTCGTTTCCAAATCAGTTAGCAACAAAATCCACAAGAGTGCAAGAATTTGGAACTGCCATTAATAATTTGTTACCGAGCAATTGAAGAAAAATGAGCTAAAGAAAGAATGCAAGCATACTTTTCTTTCACCAAAATTATGCACAAGTCAAATAAAGTGCTGGATATTGTACAAAGGCATTTAATGTAAACGTGCATTAGTGGGAAGGATGTACACAGCCCGTGCAAAAAAGGATGATGGCCATACAGCTAAGTTTCCAACTTTGGTTTTATAAATAAGTGACAGCAAACGAAGTGTTCACTACTTTTGAATTGGACCTATTCATTTTTTCACGTGAAGGCCAAATGAAAATATAACACAACTTAGTTATATTCCATGCAACAAGCAATTTTCAACTGACTTTGCAAATGAATTTTCACCATTTTTTTCCAAAACTCAATTTAAAATTTCTGTTCTAAATCTTTTTTCGATGGTAATAAAATCACGGTTGTTACAATAAGCGTAACTGGAGTGGATCATAGGAAGTTGTTCCAACCATAATTGATTTCCTGAATTTGTAGTTCGGTCATTTTTTGGGTTCTACTTCAAATACACCACATGATGGAAAATTAGTTGCCCCAAACGAATACTCTACTCCATGAACTGTGAGAAAATGTAGGAAATCCTCTATAAGACACTAATGTATTGAATGTCACTCAGATAAATGAAATTTCCTTGATTTTTTTTCAAATAGGAAAACCAAAGCATTTTAAATGAAAGTACTTCTTCCCTTAAGTTTTTCTTTTTATGTAAGCATTGGTATTTGATGTAATCATGATATGAACCAACTGACCAATCGAATGTACGACTAAAGACTATGCGAACAACTATTGTAATAATACACATAAACCAATGTTAATAACACTTTTGTAGGAAACTTATGTGGTATGTTGGATTCGTAACAATATTAATTTCGAATGATCATAGAAAGAATTTACACTTTAAAACAAGTTTCTACAAGAACTGAGATACAAACATTGAGAATACAACTTAAAATAATAACAATTTTTTTTTACAATATTTTATTAAGTATCAATAAAAAATTCATATTAACCATGATTAAATATCATCTCTTAACTTGGTTGATATATCATCTTAAGTTTACATTGATAAAATGTAGCAATTTTATTAAGGTAAATATCTAGTAAATTCTATGCTAAATAAATGACTATTTTTAACATGTCAACAACAATATTCTAGTCACATTTCATATATAAAAAATTATGTTTGCAAAACCAATAATTATATAGATAATAAAATAAGAAGCCCCATAACTACATCAACTAGCTCCTATATAATGGAAATGTGAACTAGGCTTAGTTAGGTGAAACAACAAATGAAAATAAAAATAAACAAAAATGTGCAAAATAACCTTCCACTCCAGAATGAAACGCACCAAGGCCTGCCCTGTAACATAAACGATTAGTTGAGGTTAAGTCATAAACGTTAAGAATAACTATTGTCTTTGTTGGCCTTCTCTTATGTCTTTCCATTGTCACGCGCTCTAAACGTGTGGTAATCATTACTAAATATTATTTCAAGTTCTTTGGATATCCATTTGAGTGATCAACATGTATTCCCGCATCTTCTATCATGGGACGTAAA